>OX465296.1:47239572-48439572 GCA_949987735.1 Leucophora obtusa
GTTTACAGTTTAAAAAAGAGGATAAGTTTTGAAAAGAGGATTTTTTAATAAAACTGAAACAATTGATTTTTAACTCAGAACTTGACTATTGCTCATTGTCGAGTATACTACAGAAAAATATTAAAAAAATGTTGTTGTACTTTTGGACCACCACCCGCGGCAAAATTTCACAAGACGATTTTTAAACCGTATGTCAAAAATAAGTAAGCAAATTTTCAATTTTACTTGACAAATGCAGTGCTAAAGTGCCATATTTGAAACCCTTTATCTTTCACCACCTTTCAATTCTTCTCTATTCCGTTTCCAAAGAGTGCAACAAGTTACTTAATAGGAAGAATTTCCTGAGTATTACTTCTCTTTTTTTATTAAAAAAAAAAGTTAAAATAAATTTTTTATTAAAAATATTTCCAGATTATATTTTTGTAATCCTTCTCTTAATAAGCTTTGTTTTTTAAAACGATTG
This sequence comes from Leucophora obtusa, assembly GCA_949987735.1. Taxonomy (NCBI): domain Eukaryota; kingdom Metazoa; phylum Arthropoda; class Insecta; order Diptera; family Anthomyiidae; genus Leucophora; species Leucophora obtusa. Next base: position 47,240,036 of record OX465296.1, read on the forward strand.
AGACCTATTTTGCAAAAAAAAAAACAAGCAAATATTTTTCTGCGAAACGTTAAACTTTGAAGTATTGCAGAGGTCTATAACTACCCTCCAATAAGTGTTTTGTTACTTTTCCCATAATTAGCATAAAATTACCGCATCGTTTGTTTGTGAATAGTTAATGTGATTCTCAAATTTTCAAAATATCGGGACAGTTTAATGTACATTGTACACTATTGATAATTTTAGATAAAGAATTGCAACATTGTTCACACATAACTGCATATTGATCACGTTTTTAGTCGAGAAATGTCAAGAGGTGTTAATATGTCTCAATTGATTTGTGTACAATCAGTAAATATAAAGTTTTTAACAAAGATAATGGTAATGGAGGACAAATTTTGTGCTGAAATTTCCCAATAATAAATATGAAACTTATAGTTGTAGGTAAGTTTTAAGATATTCGATCTGAAAAATCTAAAAAGTCATTGCTTTACAAACTCAAACTATGTACATTAGAGCGACTCACCTTATATCGACAGAAAAACAGTAAAAAAAGTGCCCTCTTCAAAACAACCCTTGGTTTGTTTTATGATGATTCCCAAAATATTTCGGGTCTAGCTATGACACCTCATGAGTTGGACCATTTTAAAAGAAGGTCTCTTTTTTAGTTGTTGTACGAATTTTGCATTCTAGCTGAAGACAACATACTCAATCAATATGGGTATCATATGAAAGGTTTTTTTTGAGGCGCGTCCAGCGCCAGACACCTTATCCAGACATGTCCTATTTTCAAGGATATTCTATAAAAAACCAAATTTTTGACTTTTTTGTATTGATATGTATAGTCGATTTAAATGAATACGTGTTTCAAATTTTTTTTATTTCGCGATTGTTCGCGTTTTATCAGAAATTCATTGTGGTGGAAACAATATATTGTAAATAAGGCAATATGGATACCAACTTTTCTTTTGACAAGTAAATCATCGCTGAGTGGATATAGTTTGGAATTTTGCAAATTTAATACATTTTCCACGGTGCTCTAGGATAAATTTTGATAAAATGGTTCAGCTCGTCAGGTCTCATTGCTAGACCCGAAATATTTTGGGTATCATCATAAAACAAAAAAAGATTTATTTTAATAGGGGCAGGTTTTATTTTTTTCGTGAGTCGGTGTAATGTAAATATTTTGTATTGAGTTCAATAGAACTCTAAAACCGTACTATAAGAAAGTAAGATGAACTCTCTTATCTAGTTTAAGTCACTATAATAGCTGTGCACGTAAGTGCGTGTCGATTTTTTGACTTTCTTTTTCCAAAAATGGGGGTGTCAAAAAGTTGTGTTTTTGTTAGCTATTCACAATTATATTTACAAGAATTTGCAATCATATAGGTTTACTTGAAAATAGCTACTTTAAATCTTCTCATAAGAAGTTCATTTCTATCATTATTTATAACTGTTTATATTCACTTGAAGCTGATTGTTTTTTTATTAATTTTTAATTTCTTCATTTAATTATTTTAATATCATTCGAATCGTTTCTTATAGAATCTGAAAATTCGAAACCATGACTGGTAAAAGAAAGACAAGACTGGCAACATCCATGTTGTCGCATGAGTTACTTTATTGGAACTGGTCGAGAAATACTGCCTCCGAAACTCCCAAATTTTCGTGATGTTCTAAGATATGAGCTTCTACTAAGAGAGCAAAGTGGAAAGTTTGTTAGAAATTACCCAGTAACTACTGTTACAAAGAATACGGCCTGATTACGAGTGTCAAATTTGTAGTCGAAATTTTCGACTCCATATAATTATAAAAAATGAAACCCTGATGCTGGATTTTTTTAAATCCGTGTGCTTTATATGGTAAATCCAATTGAAAAATTGTTCAAAAGTTGTGTTTTTAACGAATTTTCAGCAAATTGGATTTAGTCTCGACTACGACCGTCGTAATAAGGCCGATTTATTCAAAATTGGTGGAAAAGTGGGAGCTAGCAAACAGTTGTTTTGTGGTACCAATTTCAAATTGGAGAGTCACGGTTCTGAAGAAGATAGAGGAAAACTGGGAAAAGGCCAAAAACATATCACTTGGTAGAGGAAAACTGGAAGTGAAAGAGGCTTTAATAGCAACATTAGACAAGCTCTTTGACATATTTAATTGCAAGTGTGAGGTTAAGCTAAGTTCTGAGTTTGAGGATATATGTCCAGGTGGAGCTGGCTATAAATATGAACTCTATATCTCCTGCTCTTGTTCTCAGGGTATGAAGAGCCCTGTCAAAGAACTAGTGTTTATTAAGAGTCAAAAAGAGAAGGTTGGATCTGTTGGACAGCATTAAATTGGATTACCAGATATACCTGACCACAGAAGAAAAATTAAAAAGCAGAAGAAGCAAGATGATGATTTAAGGAGAATTTCACAATATCAGCAGAAAAATAAGGAAGAGTTAACATTGCAAATAAATGAATTTATTCCCTCCGACGAAGATAAAGAGCAAACTTGTGCTTGGCTTGAAAAATCTGAAAAACCTTTGCAGATTCCATGTTATGATTTGGATGTAGCTTCTAAAATTGCCCAATGTTGCAATGGAAAGTATTAGGTATGGTGTCGATATACGTCTACAGCTGCTATTACAACAGCTACTTTTTTGGGTGTTGGATTAATTACAGAAAGAGATAAGAGACTTGTGGTTGATCACAATAAAGTAAAAAGGGCATAAGAAAAAGTTAAAAAATTATTTGATGAAGAATTTCATGTTCGATGCAAAAGAGGCAATATTGAATGTATCTTCTTTGATGGTTGCAAAGATTCCACTAAAGTTCTGTTGAAAGCAGATAACTCAAGACTTCAGTTTCCAAATATTGTCAAAGAAGAGCATTATACTGTTTGTAGTGAGCCAGGTGGAAAGTATCTTTGCCATTTTACTCCAGAAAAACCCTTAACGAAAATTTTACATGTTCTTATTTTAATATTATTATTTTACAGGTTTATTTCTATGAGTGTATGAAAAATCTCATATTCTTAACACTTTTTTCTATAGAAAAATCATTCGATTTAGCGAGCTATTTTCAATAGTAAGGAGTCCTTAGAAATTGAGGGAATTTATGTGGAAAGAGGTCTTCGAAATCTAAGGGTTTTTCTGAAGGACAAAGTTATTCTTTAGGAAAAAGTGCTTGAACTTTGAGTGTTTTAGTATAGGAATAGTCCTTGGAATCTGAGTACTTTTCTATAGAATAAAGAGGGATTTTCTACAGAAAAACCACCATTGTTATGTATTCAACCTTTCTATCGTATTAAAACAGTACTCCAACTGAGGTAATAAAATCCTAAAAAATTACTTTAATTCAAAATATTTAAAAAATATGGATATTTTAGGAATAATGTGTAATTTTGTCATTATTTATATGGCAAAAAATAAAAGAATAAAATTGTTTTTGAGATATTTTATTAATAAAACACAACCTTCAACTTCTAAAGAGATTTCCCCTTAGAAAAAATCTCAGATTCTAAATACTTTTTTCTAAGAAAGGCCTCAGAGTCAGAAGTATTTTCTATATAAAATGGGGATTTCTATGGGAAAACTTCCTCAGAATCGGAATGTTTTTACAGGAAAACCCCATCGGAAGCTGCAGATTTCACTTAAAAAAAAGTTCTCAGAATCTAAGGGCTTTTGTTTAGCAAAAACGAGTTGCCCGATGCTTACATTTTTTGTAAGTAAAAGTTCTTAGAAACTAAGAATTTTTCTGTAGGGAAAAGTCCTCAGAATATTAGGATTTTTTTTAATTTCTCAGAATCTAAATGTTCTTTCTACAGGAAAAACTCCTCAAAATATCTGAGATTTTCGGATTATTTTTTTTCTTAATTCCATAGAATCCCACACCTAAGATTTTTGACCATTTATTTCTAAAAAAAACCTAAAATTCTAAACACATATTCGTACAGAAAAAATTTTAGATTTCAATCCCTTTCATAGGAAAAATTTTCGGAGCAAAAGTATGTGTATTACGGAATTGGAACGATAAAATTTTGATATATGAAGACAATTACTCTTAATGTTACTCGTATAAGCGTTTTAAAACCGGGGTTTGTTTTCGGTGTAGTTGACAATTACCGATTTATTGAAACTAAAACGGTAACCAACCTTGCTTTTTTTTGTCTCTAAGTTTGTCGAAAACCCTGTTCTTGAACTAAGGTAGAAAAACCTAACCTCGCTATTAATCAGTATTAGCCCAGCAAAATCTTTCATTACCAAATAAGTGGTTATATAATAGCAATTCATAGCTCCTCACAATTTATTTTTTGGCGCCTAAACTCAATATTTTTGTTTGGCGAGGTAATTTTTATAAGTAGTCACGCTTACCCGCTCGCTTACGAAACAATGAGAAATAAGTACCCGAGTAAAAAAAAATATATATAATCATATGTGGCATATATTAAAATATATAATTAGACATGTCGTTATGTATATCCATATATAATTATATATGACGTCTTTTTCCAAAATTGTTCCTTATATTATGCCATATATAATTTCATCTAATTAGATATCGGCCTTTATAATATTAGATATGGTATATATGATTATATATTACATAGCATGGCTGATCTTATTGCATATATAGTTGTATATAGAGCTATATCTTAATATATATGGCGGCATTTTAGGAATATATAATTATAGAGCAATTCCATATGAAAACGATAAAAATTGGCAAATTTTTGGACGACCCCTCTCCGATTTTAAAATAAATAGTCTCAATCGATTGCCCAGCAAAAAATAATGTACCTACATATTTTTTTTTTTTTATGGTGACTGGTTTAGTGGTGGTGTACACCACTGTCATGTGACAAAATTGAAGAATTCTTCATAAGGGACCTCATTGAAAGTTGTTTTAAAAAAAACTACTAAAGCGATCGCAACGAGTGATAGCTCGTTGGAAAGGTATTGAATCAGGCTTTAATTGAAAAATAAAATTTTCCTAATTTTTCTCAGAAATTTACCTTTTTTCCCATGAAAATTAAATTTTCCCATGAAAATTAAATTTTCCGATTTTCCACAGAAGCTCCTAAATTTTCCGGCTAATTTTTTTTTTTGGATTCCTCATAATTTTTGCTTTAAGAATCAGCAATAAAAAAATGGGCCCCGACTCCTTGTTTGGACAGGAGAGGAGCATTTAAGAGACCACCTTGTTCTCATTGTTTTTATATTTTTTATAATTGAATTATTTGTAATTATTTAACATTATTTTATTTTATTATTAAAAATACATTTTAAAAATTATTTTACAGTTAAAAATACATTTATGAAGAAAAAATCAATTTTTTTTAAGAGCCCCAAGTTGAGTGTGTAGTGAATATGGTCTGCCTGCCTTCACAAGATCGGCCATAAATCCATGGATAATAGCAGCAGTGGCATGTAATGGCACACCAAACCCGACTGAGGCTACAGGTCATAAAATGTTTTGTAAATTTTTTAAAGTACCAGGTAATAAATATTTCGCCTAAAATGACACGTGCAGAAACAAGTCGTAAAACACGGATTTTCCATAAATATGGCGAAATATTTATTACCTGGTAATTTAAAAAATTTACAAAACATTTTATGACCTGTGGTCGGCTTATTGGCAGTAACCAATTAAGTCCCTCTTTAAAAAACATTTTATGACCAGTAGTTCACGCAAATTTTCCTATTAAAGAAAAGCAAATATCGCTTATTTTTTTTTACCTATTTTTTAGCAAAAAATAAATATAAATACTTCACACACTCTGAGTCAAATTTTAGTTGAATACTAAACGTGAAAGTGTTAAAGTGTTTTTTTTTGTAAAGTAAAGAGTGAAGCTGTAAAGACAATTTAAAGTAAAATGAATAAATTTTGCTGCAATCCGTTTAACAAGAGTGGACATCGTTCGAAAAAGATAAAAGTATTAAAATTAACTGGTGTTTCGAAGCGATACATGAATGAATTAAATATACAATACGGTGAAGAAGCAGAATTCATTTGCCCCAAGTGTAAAATCGATTTGTCTCAACAAGCAAATGCATTGAAACAAATGCAACCACAATCCGAGAGTGAAATGACAATTGAACAAAATGTTTCATCTGATAGTGAGGCAGACATTCCGATGGTCAATATGTCTTTGAGTCCTTTGAATGAGGCTATTACCACTTTAGGTGAATCGCCTATTACAAAAAGAAAGTTGCGAAGTGAAAAATACAGGAAAGAGAAAAAAGCCAAGGTTATGAGTGCAATCGCGACAATATTTGATGAAGGCTCTGATAACGAATGCAGTCAAGCAGATGACGTTGATGACGGCAAACAAATGATTGAGCAGTTGAAAAGAAAATTCAATTTAGCGACCACTTTTCCGGAGAAATATCTCATTTTATCTGTGCTGCCTCAATCATGGTCTATACGCAAGATTTCTGAACAGTTTCAAACATCTTTTTACATCGCGAGAAGAAGCAAAGAATTAGTTCGACAGAAGGGCATATTGGCGACTCCCACCAAGAAATTTGGCTCAAGGACCCTCAGCGAAGCAACGGTGAAATTGATTCAAGATTTTTACTGCAATGATGACAACAGCCGCGCCTGCCCAGGTACAAGTGACTATGTTATCACACGTGAAGATGGAGAAAAAGTACACAAGCAGCGCAGATTATTATTATGTAATCTATCCGAAGCATACCATCAGTTTAAAGAGAAATACCCAGCAGAAAAAGTGGGATTTTCTAAGTTTGCCATCCTACGACCAAAAGAATGCGTGCTGGCATTAGACAGGCACGGAACGCATTCAGTCTGCGTTTGCATGTTTCATCAAATTAATGTTCTTTCCATGCAAGAAATTGAAAGTATTTCACGGTAAAATTGTAACATATAGGGACCTCCTGTCGAAGTCGTTGTGCGCATACCCCACGGAAAATTGTCATCTGTCCAAATGCGACAATTGTCCGAAGATTGACGAGCTAGAGCAATATTTGGCGGAAAAGTTTGAACAGCTGTTAATTCAGGAGGTGCATTTCAAACAGCGGATAATTAGCAGCGGCAGATATTCCCTTGAGACCGTGGTAAAGCAGATTCCGGAATTCATCGAGGAATTCGGATTCAAGTTGAATGAACTGAAGGCGCACCATTTCATATCCGAGATGCAATCGAAATTTCTAAAGGAAAGTAAGGAGAAATTAGCCCAAAATGAATTTATTGTGATAAGCGACTTTGCCGAGAATTACACTTTTCTCGTTCAGGATGAAATTCAGGCTTATCACTGGGCAAACGACCAGTGCACGGTGCATCCTTTTTGCATTTATTTCAAAAACGAAGATAACGAACTACAGACCATAAGCCTTGTTGTTGTCGCGGAGAGTTTAGCTCATAATTATGTGTCCGTTTATTTATTTCAAATGAAACTGTTTGAATTCTTAAGATCAAAATTCGATGCAATCGACAAAGTAACGTTTTTCTCAGACGGCACGGCTTCTCAGTACAAGAAAAAAAAAATTTTTACAATCTTTGCATAATTGAAGAAGAACAAAACTGCAAGGTCGAGTGGCACTTTTTTGCGACGTCCCACGGTAAGGGCCCATGCGATGCGTTAGGGGGAACCCTAAAACGCATGGCGACTAAGGCAAGTTTGCAAAGGCCATATACTGACCAGATCTTAAATGTACAACATTTGTTTTCGTGGATTCAAAGCAAGGAAATTGCCATTAACACAGTTTTATGCACTCAAAAAGAACACGATGCCATTGAGCGACGAATTCAAAACAGATATAATAATGTCAAAACTATAACTGGAACGCAAAAGTTTCATTGCTTCATACCAAATATTTCTGATATGTCAATTAATGTAAAGCGGTACTCTTCGTCTGCCGACGTGCTAAATTTAAAGTTACTTTAATTTTATAATGATGCCAAGACAATTGAAATTTTTAATAAATATTGTAATTAAGTATAAGCAGCAAAATAAGAAAGATTTTTTCTTCATAAATGTATTTTTAACTGTAAAATAATTTTTAAAATGTATTTTTAATAATAAAATAAAACAATGTTAAATAATTACAAATAATTCAATTATAAAAAATATAAAAACAATGAGAACAAGGTGGTCTCTTAAATGCTCCTCTCCTGTCCAAACAAGGAGTCGGGGCCCATTTTTTTATTGCTGATTCTTAAAGCAAAAATTATGAGGAATCCAAAAAAAAAAAAAATTAGCCGGAAAATTTAGGAGCTTCTGTGGAAAATCGGAAAATTTAATTTTCATGGGAAAATTTAATTTTCATGGGAAAAAAGGTAAATTTCTGAGAAAAATTAGGAAAATTTTATTTTTCAATTAAAGCCTGATTCAATACCTTTCCAACGAGCTATCACTCGTTGCGATCGCTTTAGTAGTTTTTTTTTTAAAACAACTTTCAATGAGGTCCCTTATGAAGAATTCTTCAATTTTGTCACATGACAGTGGTGTACACCACCACTAAACCAGTCACTATAAAAAATAAAAAAAATATGTAGGTACATTATTTTTTGCTGGGCAATCGATTGAGACTATTTATTTTAGAATCGGAGAGGGGTCGTCCAAAAGGTGATCGCTTTCATATGGAATTGCTCTATATATGGTATCATTTAAACAATATATAAATATATATGGTGCCAGTTAAACTATATATTATCATATATGGTGGCATTTCAACCATATATGGTCATATATGGTACCTCATGAACAAAATCTTTAATACAGTTGCAGATATGATAATATATGCTACTAAATATAGTGCCATATATATTTATATATGGTGTTATTTAAGCAATATATTAGCATATATGGTGCCATTTAAACCATATATTATTATATATGGTGCCATTTAAACAATATATGGCCATATATGGTACCTCATGATCAACATTTTTAATACAGTTCCAGATATGATAATATATGATTCTATATATAGTGCCATATATATTTATATATGGTGTTATTTAAGTAATATATTACCATTTAAACCATATATTATCATATATGGTGCCATTTCAACAATATATGCTCATATATGGTACCTTATGAACAATATTTTTAATACAGTTCCAGTTACGATAATATATGCTACCATATATAGTACCATATACTTTGATATATCGTATCATTTAAACAACCCGAGTAAAAATAGTTACATATAGTCATATATGTGATTAAGTCATATAGTCATATATGTGTATAAATATACAGTTTCAGCCGAAGAATGGCCCGATATATTTTTATCAATTGATTATCAATTTTTATCTAAATGTATCAATTTAGATCTGACCTGATGAGTTACAATATATGGTCATATATGGTAACTCATCAGTAAATACAATATTAACTGTATTTCAGAAGCTATTAATTGTATTTCAGAAATTTTAAATGTATTTCAGAAATTTATTAATTGTATTTCAGAAATAATCAAATCTACTTCAGAACTTGTTGATTGTTTATCATAGTTAATAGAGAAAAATTTCTAAATTACATTTCATAATTTCTGAAATACAATTGATAAATCTTAAAAACAATTGATACAATTGGAAATAGTGTAGAGCGTTAAAAAGATGCAAATAAAAATATTTTTTTTTTAAATTCTATTTAATAAAAAAATATAATTTTATAAAAACATTTATAGAAAATTTTTAATTTCACAATTTTCTTGAGCGTAAGGTTTGTTTTTTATATATAAAAAATTTCTTTATTTTCGATATTTCGCTACTCCATTGTGTAGCATCTTCAGGAAATAACAATTAAATTAATAATTAAATTAATAATTTGTTTTCTTGATTGTGAAATTAAAAATTGAAAAAGAAGGTTAAATAAACGACAAAAATTTATAGAAAATAAAATTATAATTTTATAAAAAGAAAATCTTTTTATAAAAAAATGCATAGCCGTGAACGGTATCAAACTCGAGACCTTCTGAGTTTAAACCTTATTTTAACAAAATATTGTAATTTTTATAAAATCAGTGCTCTGCCAGTGTATTAGTTTTTGAACTGTTGTCAATATCTGTCTGGGATTTTATTTAATCCCAAATAAATGGAGATTTTACGTAGTACCCAAATATAATGCGGGATCTAATTTTATCTGTCATTTTTCTGGATAGTTTTAGATGTCAATCCCCAAATATATTGCTATTTCTAATTCGATCTGCCATTTTAATACGGAAATAAATTGCTAGATCTAATTCGATCTGCAATTTATGGGATAAATTAAGATCTTACCAAATCCCCAAATATATAACTGGATTTAATTCGATCTGCAATTTATCGGAAAAGTTAAGATCTTACGCAATCCCGAAATATATTACTGGATCTAATTTTTGATCTGTCATTTTTTGGATATATTTAGATCTTATTTAATCCCCAAATATATTGCTGGATCTAATTCGATCTGCCATTTTCGGATCAATTTAGATCTAAGTTTAACCACAAATATATTACTGGATCTAATTCCATCTGCCATTTTTCGGATCAATTTAGATCTAAGTTTATCCCCAAATATATTGCTGGATCTAATTCGATCTGCCACTTTTTCTGATCAAATTAGATCTAAGTTTATCCACAAATATATTGCTAGATCTAATTCGATCTGCCAAAATTGAGATCAAATTAGATCTAAGTTTATCCACAAATATATAGCTCTATCTAATTCGATCCGCCATTTTTCGGATCAAATTAGATCTAAGTTTATCCACAAATATGTAACTGGATCTAATTCTATCCGCCATTTTTCGGATCAAATTAGATCTAGGTTTATCCCCAAAGATATCATTGGACCTCCCAATTTTGAGATATAACTTGATCTTAGTTTATCCCCATATATACAATGGGATCTAATACGATATCATTGGATACACCCAATTTTGAGATCTAATTGTATCAGCTAGATATTACAGCAGATCTTAAACAATATCAAATTGGATATGATTAGATATTGCGCGAGATCAATTTTTTTTACTCGGGTAGTTATGAGATTTTGAATAATAAGTGGTTACACATATGCTTACAAAAAGTTGAATTATAATTGGTTATCGGATTGCTTACTTGATACTTAAAAATAAGGAGTTAAGCAAATATTATTAGCTTAAGGAAATTCATTCAGAAAAATTTAAATTTTCTCTAGTGTGTAATTTTAGGACTCGTCATAAAAATTTAAACATAAAACATATTTACATATAATAAATAAAAATGTATAAAATTTAACTGCGTAAAAAGTACTTATTTAAACTATTACGAGTAAGTCATTATTTTAGATTTAGAAACAATGAATACAATAGGCCGTTATTAGGAAGTCATTATTTTATATTATAAAATAATGCAAAAGATAATGATATAGCATTTTTGGTATTGCAGATAGTAATGAGGTGTCATTACCAATATTTAGCTGGGAGTCTAATAATCGTGGTTGCAAATCAAACATATTTTTAAAATTGCTCTTGCAGGTTCCTCATATAAAATCCATATAATTTTATTAATATTTATACTTAAATATTTAAATATTAAATTGCTTTTAACGATTCTTTCTAACAATTCGAAAAACAATATATTTAAATATTTTTTATGAATGCAATACCAACTTACACACATATTTTATTAATAAAACAAGTTTTTTTTCTTTATTACAAAAAAAACCCTATTAAAATACCAAGACCTGCAAAAAAACGCTTTAACACCTACTTAAAGAATTTGGATTTATTTATTTTTTCATAAAAAAGTGACACTATTTTCAATGGATCATATGGTGCCACAACAATAACACAAAATACTCGTATAACAAAATACTCACATCATAATTTATAACACCAACACAGAAAAGAACAGGCGCGCGCGCGAACTTCGTATGCTTAAATTACTTTCTACTAAATTTGATTGGCTTAACGTCTGTATAGGGGAGGGTGGGGTGAAGTAGACAGTGAGTGAAAAGAACATATTACTCTGTTTACGCTTTTTCTGGCTTTTTTTAAGCTATATAGTTTAAATATGAATTAATTCCTTTCTTTAGACACCATGCCGCGAAAATAGAAGCTACTGAAAAAAAAGTTAAAATAAAGGTGTAAACAGTTAAAAATTCAACAATGTTGTTAGTTTTAACTGTTGAAAACAACTAACAAATGCAGCAAATAGAACTAACAATTCCGTAAAAATAACTGCAAAATTTGTAAACCAAAAAATTAAAACCACTGATGATATTGTTAAAATCAACTGTTTTTTCCGTTATTTTTTCGTTATTATAATATTGTTTAATAAAAAAAAAAAACATTTTTTAGACAGGAGAGTGCTTGCAAAAAAGTTGGTAATTTCAACAAAAGTAGTTTGCTGAAAATCAGCGAGCTGATTTTAACCAAAAAAATTTTTATCTCAGCAAAAGTTTTGCTCACAACTATAGTCGATTTGCAAGTGGAAAAAAATCCTTGTTAAAATCAATAAAACTTTTCGCGAAATATTAGTAGACTGAAGAGAACTTACAACATTTGCAGAGAAATTGTACCTTAGTTAATTTACTTGATGAAAATTTAAGTAAAAAAATTGTGTTCTTTTTATTCTTTCGAACATTATTTAGGAAACTTCTTAAAATATAAAAATGTCTAGACTTCCACAGTAGTAGACAATTCTAAATAACAAAAAAGGATATAAACTATGGCAGAAAAGGATATAAACATTTTTTTCTTAAGGGGACTAAATACTGCAACAACAGAATTTTAAGGGGCATATTTAAATGGTTGTCAAAAATTCAAATAACAATAATTTTACTATATTATTTTTTTATTTAAAATATATGTTATTGTAGTATTTTTAAAAAATATTAGTTTTAAATTTCCCCAACAAAAATCGCCAGGGTTGCCACTTCATTATTAGCCTTTTTTTAAAAAGGCAAAATCGGCTTCCACTGTATTGGAAAATAAAAATGTAAAGTGATTCTTAATACCAGATAAATCACCTAGTCCTTATCGTGGCCCGAAATTTATTTTTTAATTTTTTTTAAACAAAGTTTTTATTGAAATTTTCGGAGCATATATAGAAAATAATGCTCCATTCAAATAAAATGTAAAAAAAAACAAAAACTAAATTTTTCCTAGAGTCGATACCCCCTTAAAAAAGCGAAAGGGAACACAAAAAAGTTACCCAAACTACTGAAAAAAATATCTGTCCTTGTATTTCACGTAATCAGTATTAATAAACATTTTGTTTATACATTCACTTTTTATCTTTATCTTCACTAAATTTATATATTTGATTTTGTATATAACCTAAATCATATTTTACCTTATTGTGTTATATTTTTGTATACATGCAATCTTTTGGTGTCCTTTTGTTTCGTGATACAAAATACAGAAACAAAAATCTCTCACGGTTTGTTAAGTATCATTTTCTTTGTCCGCACTACACCAAATGTCTAATCTGCGACATCTGCATCTTGTCTGTCTGGTTGTTGTCCGCACTGTAAATGTGTTTATCAGCACAATTTTGGTAGCAAAACACAATTTCAGCAAAAATAGTTGCTGAAAATGAGTATATTTGATATAAAAGACATTTCTACTAACTTATTTTTTTGAGTGTAGATAATGAACATTTTTTTATGCTAATCGACACTTTTTTCCACTGGAGGTAAATTCAAATAGCTTAATCTGACAAAAATTACCAAATTAGCTATTTTTAGATGTTTTTTGAGACAATTTTTTAAATTCGAGCTATAAAAAACATTTTTTTCGATTAAAATACGACATTTCCATAAATACAATTTTGCATGAATCCGCACTTTTTAAAAGTATTACAATTCTTCCAAAAGGTGTTTGTCTTTAATATCCTTATTTGAATTTTTTAAAGCCGTTTAAAAATTTGTAATGCTTTTTTAATGTATGGACTAAATAAAAACCGGTTAACCGATTTTTCTGCAGAAACAGAAACCGGTTTTTTGAAAAAAACGATTTTTCGAATAAACCGAAAATCAGTTTTTTTTAAAAGGCCGGTTTTTCTGTTTTGGTAGATGTTTGTTGTAATATCAAAAATAACTGCTAGAAATAACTGTTACAATATACAGTACTCTTTGTTAGTTGGCTTTCTGAATAACTGTGATAATAGTTGTTTCATAATTCTCCATAGCAAAATAACTATAATTAAAGTTAAAGGCAACTATTGAATACTACACAAACAACAGTCATATTATACCTACACTTTTTTTTGAATGTGCTTCTATTTGATATATTTGTTAAAAAAAACAAAAATTAAAATAACGACCACTTACTACTACTCTTTGAAGTGAATCCCATACTCCCCTAAAATATAATTTATAGTTTAGTAACTAGTATGAGTGTAGTATCAAAGTTTTGACTTTAGGTGCCAGCAACAGAGCCACAAAGATCTTGGCGTGCTTTAAGCCATCAATATAAAAAGAAACAGAAACAACTTAAATGCGCCTACAAATGAAAATGCGTTGGTGGTTTAGGATAGTTTAACTTTTTTTTTTTGTGGATTTGGAAGTCGAAGTAGTAGTTTTGTTAGTGTCTGTTTGTTGCTTGTCGCTGTTACAAGATGGCAACCGTTTTGTTACTACATAAACTTGAGATTAACTATAGACATGCAAAATCGATATTCAAAAACAATGTAACAAATTTTACTTAAGTAAAAACAAAGTTACCAGATAAGTTTTGCAAACAGTTCAACTCTTAAGGTCCATTCATAATAATGAAGTAATGCACTCTACAAATTGGATGGAAGAAGAATAGGGATACAAAATTATATATAAGTGCGAAGGAGAAAGAAACTAATTCACTCTTCAGAGAAGACTAAACCATCATCGTTAATAGAGCTTTAATGCTTTATGGAATCAACTTTAACTGAAAGGTCAGAAATGTTTTACATGATTATCCAGTAAAAAAGTAAAATCCCAAGAACAGGGTAAAGTGCAAGTGCGTAGTTTACTCTAAAATTTGTTTTGCAAGAGACGTATCAATACATATAAGTTATATAAGGTAGTTCCCAATATCAGAAACCCTTCTCCTACAATTGCCTTAAATGTGCGTGTGACCTGGGTGCTTGTGCGGCATTAGAGCAGATGATCAAGTAGTAGCTCATAGTTAAAAACGGTGCCAAGTCATAACCTCTACGGACATTATTCCCATTTCCATTTTGCGGATTATTATCGAATCTTTTTAGACATAATTCCCGAACTAAGGTGGTGTTGGCTACGTATGACCATCGGCATGATCTTTTATAGGGTTAAACATTTTTAGATCGATATTCGGCTTCGTTTTCGAAAAAAATTGATTTATTGTCGCTAACATTATACCACATATACATTACTCATACGCACCCATGCACAAATTTCCTATATATTTATATTTACTTCCATTCGTTCCAAGTTGAAGCATAGGGCCATTACAAATGTATTCCATTGAGATCTGCTACAAGCTATTAGTCTAATCTCATTCCAAGACTTCCTTGTGATCGCTATTTCGGAGTCCAACTGTCTGCTCCAGTCAATGGCTGCACGTGTTATGTCATCTGCTGGTTTACGTAATGTGTGACCTAGCCAATTCCACTTACGCCTCAATATTTCGGTGCGCAGAGGAACTTGATTGGTGGCCGTCCACAAGTCGTTATTGGACATCGCATTAGGCCAAAATATTTTTAAAATCCTCCTCAGGCACCTATTGGCAAAAACTTGAAGTGCTTTTATGTCGCGAGCAGCGGCATTCTATGTCACGCATCCATACAAAAGAGTTGACTTCACGTTGGAGTCGAATAAGTAAATTTTCGTTTTTATGGATATATGGGAAGCCTTCCATACAGGACGTAGTAGGCCGAAGGACCTTCTGGCACAATTAATACGGTTTTCGATATCCGCACTAGATCCTCTACTGCTATTGATGATGCTGCCGAGGTAGCAGAAGCTGCTACTATCTTCAAGCACGGTACCGTTCATCTGAAGGGACTGCCTGTTGTCGGTGTTCACACGCATGGATTTAGTCTTTGCTAAATTTATTTTTAACCCAGCTTTCGCTGTCGCTGCTTCTAGGAGTCTTAATTTTTCAGACATGTCGCTAAACCTTTGTGCCATGAGGCAAATGTCATCGGCGTAATCTAAGTCACCTAACCGCTTGTATAGGCCCCATTGAATTCCGGTGGATTATTCTGTTGCGGTCTTCATCAATACACTCTAATTAAATTCTGTTGAAATTTACCCAACTTATAGTAGGAAACTGAACTCCTACTATAAATTGGGTAAATTTACTCTATGTGCGTAATTGAAAAAAAATACGCACATTGTGTTTAAGTTGGTGCATAAATAATTTGTAATTTTACATTGAAAATGCGTAAAAATTAAATGAAATTCTGAAATTAGTGTGTTAATTTACTAAATTTGTGTGTAAAAAAGCACGTTTCACGTGTAAATATTCGCATAAAATGCGTAAAAATCCACTAAAATGCGCAAAAATCCACAGAAAGTGCGTAAAAATCCAATAAAATGCGTACATTTACAACAGTTGTGCTAACTTTAAGCACCACCCAAAATTTTTTTTAAAATAAAATAACAAATTAATTTTTAGTACGTATTTTATTAATAATAATATCCAAGTCATTCTCTCATAATCGTTTATGTCCAAATTAATCGTTTTGGGATCTTAAGGCATTTGTATAAAATTCATATAAAAATTTATTATAACTATTGAATGGGTGCAATGACTCCTGCTAAACAAAATGCCTTCTTTGAAAGGGAGGCAGTAACCGTCAACAATAACGGGAGAAAACGCAGAGATATGGCCTACGCAGGAACAACTGAGTGCAATGACTCCTGATCAACAAAATGCTTTCTTTGCAAGTTAGACAGTACTCAATGAATACTGGCTTTGTTGAGCAGTAGTCATTGCACCCAGTTGTTTTGCCTAGGCCGCATCTCTCTTACGGCATATTCTCCCGTTATTGTTGACGGTTGTTGGTTGACTGCCTCCCTTGCAAAGAAGGCATTTTGTTGAGCAGGAGTCATTGCACCCATTTAATATGTTCCTGCGTAGGCCGTATCTCTCTTACGGCGTTTTGAATTTTGAAATGAGGTTTAAACTACCACCAAAAACAATTTCATGCTTATGTTTCTATTTCCAGACTCTAATGTGTTTGTGGAAATGTTGTAATTCACAAAAAATAATCCGTTTTCGCTTTTTCTTTTTATAATTTGTAATTTTTTTAAATTTTTTTCAATTTGAAATGTCAGAGTATTTATTACTATTATAGGATAGTATATTTACCAACTTTGTGCGTAAAAATTTTATTTAACAAAACACTAGTAATTTTAGGCACAATGTGTTTATTTATAAACACATAATGTCTAAAAATACTTTGTGTGTGTATTATTGTGTATGGAAGTGTGTATGAAAAAAGTTTACGCATTTTTTGTTTATATTTACCGAATTTTCGTAAAATTAAACAAAATTTTACCCATTTTATAGTAGTAAATTTACAAACATTTTTTAGAGTGTATATAAAGAACAATGTTAAATAGTACGCATCCCTGTGATACCCCGGTATTTACATTTATTCTGCCGCCAAGATTATTCTCGTAGAGTACTCTACAAGTAGAGCCATTGCATATACTTCTAATAAGCGAGATAAGTTTTAGTGGGGTGCGCTTGCATTCAAGTGCCTTCGAGATGGTGTCATCAGTGAGCTTATCAAATGCTTTTTCGAAGTCTATAAATACGAGATATAAGGGAGATCTCTACTCCACAAACTGTTCAAAGATTACCCTTAGGGTGTTTACTTGGTCCACACAGGATTTTCGTGGTCGAAAGCTAGCTTGCTCCGGACGGAGTTCTGATTCCAAGGCTGTTGTGAGTCGGCCTGTGATGATATGCGCTGGACACCTTGTTCACCATACTCAGAAGTGTAATCCCCCTCCAATTAGTGCACTCCGACAAATTTCATTTTTTTTTTGGTATTTTAACAATAATACCCTCTTTAAGTTGATCGGGGAAGCGCTCCGTTTCCCAAAATTCTTCTATTATCGGGAGGATTAATCGCGCAGTGACGTTGGGATCTGCTTTCAACATTTCTGTCGCGATGTTGTCGGTTCCCGGGGCTTTGTTGATTTTTAAAGCCTTGATAGCGTTGGTAACTTCCATCATTGAAGAATTATCAGTAGATATATCAGGCCTTACCCTGTGCCCAGCACAGTTGCATATATTCGTGTTGGGTTGGCTTGGTGCTTCAAGCAGTTCCGTGTAATGTTTTGTCCATATCGCCAGTTGTTCAGTTTTCGAGGTCACGAGTTCGCCCGCGCTGTTCTTAAGTGGCCTCGTGGAAACGATAGATTTGGTTGTTAACTTTTTCGTTATGCGGTAGAGATCTCTGGTGCGGTTTGTAGAAGCTGCAGCTTGCGCGTCCCTCGCTAGGGCGTCTGTGTACGCTCTTTTGTCTCGGCGTGCATTTCGTTTGACCTGCTTGTCCACGTCGCTGTGTCCCCTTGCACATTCAGACTTCTGGGTAAGCGGTTTTGCACTATTCAGCAAACTTGTTAGTTCGGACATCCACGATTTCCTTTTAGGTTGCCTGTGTTCCAGATGTTCTTCAGCAGCGTCCAGGAAGGCCTGTTTAACGTGCTCCCAGTCGTTCATGATTACGTCACTATTTTCGATAGCAGCTTAGAGTGTGGCGACAAATTGTGCTGCAACAGGGGCCTGCGATAATTTAGCCACATCGAACTTAAGTGCAGTGGTCTGGCTAGGGTTTTTGATAGCTGCTAGCTTAATGCGCAATGTACCTACAACGAGATGATGGTCACTGCTGCTGTCTGCACCCCTTTTGTTTCGCACGTCCAGAAGAGATCCCCTCCACTTCTTACTTATGGCCATGTGGTCGATCTGATTTTCAGTTACGTGATCTGGGGACACCCATGTAACCTTGTGTATGGCCCTGTATGGGAACATGGCGCTGTGGTGTAATGGTTAGCGTGTTGGACTGTTACACGTGAGGTTGCGGGTTCGATCCCCAACCAAGGCAACATCAATTTATGAAAAATTTTAATATGTATGAGTTTTTTCTATTCATCGTACATATCGCAGCGTCCTCCTTCGGTGTTCCCATAGCAGTTAACCCCACCGAAGTAAAATAATATAACAGGGCTATGAACGAAAAAGC
Organism: Leucophora obtusa; assembly: GCA_949987735.1. Classification (NCBI taxonomy): domain Eukaryota; kingdom Metazoa; phylum Arthropoda; class Insecta; order Diptera; family Anthomyiidae; genus Leucophora; species Leucophora obtusa. Next base: position 47,259,160 of record OX465296.1, read on the forward strand.
TTCAACAAAGTTCGCCAACTCACCATCAGATAGCATCTAAAATTCAACATCTCGCGCAATTACAGTGTTGCCATATTTGAAGCCCTTCATCTTTCACCACCTTTCACTTCTTCTCTATCCCCTTTCCAAAGGAAGCGTCACGTTAATTAATAGGAAGAATTTCCTGAGTGTTGCTTCTCTTTAAAAAAAAAAAAAAAAAAAAAAAATGTACCTCCAATAACCATGTTATATTTGGCGCACATCTCGGTAAAAAGTTCTCCATTCCTGTTCATGGCACCCACACCGTGTCTACCCATCACGTTTTCGAGGTTGGTGTTTAAGGAACCAACTTGTGCGTTAAAGTGCCCCATCAGAATCATGATGTCGCCGTGGTGGACAGATGACATAGTCCTATCTAGCTCACTATAGAACTCTTCCTTGACGCTTACCTCAGCCAATTCTGTTGGTGAGTAGTACTGTATGCAAGTAAGCTTCCGGGGTCTTGTTCGGAATCTAGCAGTAATTATTCTATCGCTGTGTGGCTTCCACTCGATAAGTGAATGGGTTGCCCCTTTTGATAAGAGAAAGCCGACTCCGCTGGACCTTGGCTCAGATGTTTGCCTTCCTGAGTATATAAAAGTGAGTCCGTTCGAGGCTTTCACTTTGCCAGATTCAGGCTATCGGGTTTCACTCAGCCCTAAAATAAGCAGGTTGTATTCCAAAAATTCACTGCATAGTTGATTAAGCCTGGAAAGTTCAATGAGCGTCCGTACATTCCATGCTCCAATTCTTATCCATTTTTTCATGCCAATAGTCGTCATCAATGGCTCCGTTCTTAATACATTTTGTGTCGTTTCAGTATTCATTTGCAATTTCAGATGTACCGGTGATTAGCCGATAGCATCCGAGTCTGGTATCGGAATTCCCGATTGAAGCCCCGAGACGTGCTTTTGGTTTCACAGCAAGCGTTGTGAGATTGGGTTTTTGATGGCGCCAATTGCTCGCCATGACATCACAAGGATCATTGGCATACTCGGTATTTGCAGGAACTCGTAAGACCTACCGAGACTCTCCCCTTGTAACCTTCCTGTAATACGGTACAACTACATTTGTGCCATATTCAATGTAAATTTTCTCGAAAACTAAGCCGAACACATCTACCAATAGAAAATTATCTGGAGATTTTTTTAAAATTGTTTAAAAAATAAAAAAGTAGAGTGTTTTTTTGATAAATTGAGTTTTTCATAAAAACATAAAAAATCAAAATTCAGAACTTGTTTTGATAGTTTTAATTATTTTTTTCTTTCAGAAAATTGCCCAGAGGATATGTGCAGTTTACATATTCTGTTTAATTTTATCCTCTTGTCATATTTTAAAAAATTATAACAAATTGTTTACTAAATACACTTTTAAATTTTTGAAATATTTGCCCACGCTTACCTCGCCCACGTTGTACAAAAGTGAAAAACAAGTCGGATTATTTTTTGTGCTACACGTAGCTATGCACACCGAAAGTTTGGCATTGATACGATACATGTTTTACAGTAGCGGGGCAGTTGGTGTGAAAAGCCACATAATTGGATAAAATGTTATAAAAAGTAAAAAATCGAGAAAGATAAATATTTTAACTCCATTTTGGTCCATTTAATTTCCGAGATAGCAAAAAACCGAGACAGGTCGATCTTAGATTTTGAGTTTTTATATAAAGTTCAAGTTTAATAAAAATCACAGTGTTTAGCCTGGCGTATCTTCCTTGCCATGTCCCAGATGGTCCCCTTTCCATGTAGATCCTTAATGCACAATTATGGACATATACTCCATTTCTTGCTTAATAGGAGTTGCTAAGTAGTTTCTTTTTAGTTTCTTTCTTAGATTTTCTTTAACTGCACTCATAATAATATGAGTGGCTAAACAGAAAAATTTGTTACTTTAACAAAATTTATTCCTAATTTTTAGAATAAAATTTGTTGATTTTAAAACATTCTTTGTTAAATTTAAAAAATCTAAATTGAAATGAATGTTTGTTTGTTAGATTTTAGATCATACAATTAAACTACAGAGAATAAAAAATGAAAAAAATCGATAAGGCCAGAAGGATAGAATACGTATTTTCATTTATTTAACAATTAAAAGATCAACAATACATACCTTCATATAAATCTAAATTTAAATAAAAAATTAGTAAAACTACAGTTTTATTTATAATTAACCCTTCTTTGAATGATTTTTTCTTTTTTTTTGAAAAAAATCACTGTAATTTATTGGGTGAGAAGTTTAAACCTGCTAATTGATAATGAAGCTTACTTTAATTTTTTGGCAGATGTGCTCCGATTGAAACAATACGTAGTCATATAAATTGTTGCTAGCAACAAAAAAATTACAAATCACGTGGTTGTGTGAATTTTTTATTCAATAAATTTTATGATGGAAATTTCCATCATCATGCAAAGAAGGGTTAAATATACTGAGTCGTAAAATTTGTTAAAATTTAGGGTTACCGGACCCTCATTCAAGGGCATGTAAGGACACTCCGCAGGAACAAACATTTTGTTCATTTTGCTCTATCTCGCTTAGTTTTCGAGATATGGATCACTTGATGACGTGGAAAATTTTGATTAAAAACTTCCAAGGGTCCAAGGGGCCACCAAGGTTCCTTTTTGGTTAGAGATAACCTTTTCAAGGGGTATTATTTGATTAGGGCTAGTGGATATGGGCCATTTTCAAAAACCGGGAGGGAAATCAATGACGTCACCTTGAAAACTTCGTCTACATTGGTGGCGCCATCTACCGGGTTATAACAGATACATGAAAATATTATATTTTAACAATAAACAATAACAATAAAAATTGTGTAAAATTTAGCGAATGGGTTCTTAAAAATTAGTTATAAGCAGGGCAAGTTTTTTTTGGCATTTGCCATTAAATGGCATTTTCGCCATTTTTTAAATTATTTTGTAAAAATACCATTTTTACAAATCCTTGCCAAAAAAAACCATTTTGTCTATTTTTTTAGACTTTTCATTAAAATAATGCTATAAAATTCAATAAAAACTCAATCTTTGTAAATAATTTTTGTAAAAAATTTACAAAAAAACGATATTTTTTTTAATATTTAATAAAATTCCAGATTTTTTTTTATCATACTAATATACGGCGAATGCACTTTAGCAGTTCAATGGTAAATTCCTTCATTATTGTATTTCTATTAAAAATATTCAAAAAACACTTAAATCAACTTTAAAATTTTTGGAATAAGCGTGCCATTTTTGCGTTTTTTGTGCCAATTTTACTATTTTTTCGTGCCATTTTGCCTGCCAATTTCAACTTTTTTTGTGTCATTTTAAACTTGCTCTGGTTACACTATGGAACATTTTTGGGATTATTGTCTGGGGGGTGAGAAATTCCAAGTCAGGGTGATGGTACTAGGTCAGTATAGTAAAACCCTCAAAGGGTTTGGCGTTCGTATGTGTCATTTTTTTATGACCTTTTAAATTTTTTCCTTATCTTGATGTTTTTTCGCTTATTTGTAACATTTTGGCAAAAACGTAGTTTAACATAACTCGAGAACCACTTGTCCGATTTTGATGAAACAAATTTAGAAAAATTTAGAGTTACAATTTCTCTAATCTGTTTCTATACCGTTTTCCTATATGTGCAACACTTTCGAAGTTAAAAATGAATGTATGAAGGGAAAAAAGTATTTTTTGCCTAAAAATTTAAATATTTTTTTTTAAAAATTCATAAAAAATCCAAAATGGAAAAAAGTGTCAAAACTAATTACTTTCGCGTAAAGTCACATAACTCATGAGCAAAAAAAAGGTATAGATCATGAAAATCGATGCACGCGTTTCTCATTTATTCACAATTAGGTAAATGTATGAATTTCAAAAATTTGCTCCAGATATGCACAACATTATTTGGAGAAAACATTGACACTCACAAGCCGAACTCTCTCATATTTTTCTACTGTACTAAAAGAGAAATATTGATGTGGCAACACTGGTTCTGTAATGTTCACATAAAACATGCATTGTCATTATACTTCTTCTCTTTCTCACACTGGTTCTGTGATTTTTGTCATTCAACAAGTGCCGACGAACGCGAACAGTAAAAGTGATTTTTCTCCAGTTTTTTAAAAGTGAACAAAAGAGAACAGAATATGGAACTGTGCAAGCCAGATATAAATAGCTTTTGCTACTGCTGTGGTCAATATGTCTCAACACATAAAAAAAGGGGAAATTTCAGTACTGATTTTGTTCAAACATACGAGATGTACTTCAACCAAAATGTTATAGTGAACGAAAATTGGGTACCAAATATAGTGTGTAAAAGCTGCTACAACCGTCCAATGGATTGGAAAAATAGAAGACGTGAAAGTATGCCATTCGGTATCCCAATGACTTGGACTAATCCTGGCGAAGGTCACAATCCATTGAATTGCTATGCATGTGCGAATAAAGGAGCCGCAAAAAGGATAAGAAAATCGTATAATTACGTTAGTGTTGCAAGTGCCGCAACACCATTGCCTCATTCGGACCACATTCCTGTGCCAAGAGCTTCTAGCCCAGATATTTTCTCTTCTACGACTGCTCCGACATATCATGCACGTGATGATTCCCCATATGAGCCATCAGTATCCAATGAGCCAATTTTAATAAATCAAAATAAGCTTGATTCAATTGTTGCCAAGTTGGAATTAACACAGCATAAATCGGAAGAGCTGGCTTCCATTTTGAAATCAAACAATTTGTTGGCACCCGGTGTGAAAGTCACAGCTTATCGAAGTCGTCAGGCAACACTCCAAAGTTTATTCCTTGTGAATGATGAAAAAACTTCTGCATATTGCCCGGATGTAGGAAAATTGATGGACGCAATGGAAATAAAATATGAAGCAGATGACTGGAGATTATTTATTGACAGTTCAAAACTCAGCTTGAAGGCGGTTTTACTGCATAATACCAATAAAAAACCTTCAGTTCCAATCGCCTACAGTACAGAAACGAAAGAAACATATGATGCACTGGAAAATATTTTAAAAATGGTTAACTACGCCAAACATATGTGGCGCATATGCTGCGATTTAAAAGTTGTAGCAATGCTTTGCGGTCTTCAAAGCGGCTATATAAAATATATGTGCTTTTTGTGCGATTGGGACACACGATTTTCCGGTGACCAATATGCATGCCACGGATGGAAACTCAGAGAGCATAGCAGGTTACAAACGGCCAATATTATTCGTGAGCCTCTAGTGCCGAAGGAGAAGATATTGCTGCCTCCACTGCATATTAAACTTGGAATTGTTAAGAATTTTATCAAAACTGTCGCCAAAAGAGATGAAGTTTTCTTGTGTTTGAAACTAATTTACCCGAGACTCAGCGACAGTAAAATTAAAGAAGGTAAGTTATAATATCACATTCATTTCCCATGATTTTCCATCTTAACAAATTAATTTTTTCCAATCAGGCGTACTAAATGGTCCAGATATACGAAAGCTGATTAAAAGTGACGCATTCAACAATATTTTGATTGACGCTGAATTGAATGCATGGCAGGCAATCAAAGAAGTAATAGAAGGCTTGTTGGGAAAGCATCGTTCTAACAACTACGATGTTTCTGTCGCAAGGATGTTAACAGCATTCTCGGAAATTGGTGTCCACATGTCCTTGAAAATCCATTATTTACATCATCATCTGGACTACTTCAGCAAACAATTGGCTACCGAATCTGATGAACAAGGTGAACGCTATCATCAAGTTGCTATGCCATTTGAAATGAGGTAATACTGATTTTTTATTTTTTCAAACTCATTTTAATAAAACAAAAACTTACAGATATAGAGGCAAAAAGTCGCCGAGTGCAATAATTGCGGAAATTTGCTGGTGGAGTAAGTTAGTGTGGCAAGACAAGGATGATCTTGATGATAAAGAATTTTCAGGAGATGCAGAAAGGCCAACAGTGGAGTCACACATTGACATTATGTGTGGTTCAGAAACTGATGATAGCGATGAATGCGATGCCACTAGTCCCGAACAACCACCATCGAAAAAGTATAGGCAATATTTATTAAAATAAATAAATAAAATAAAAATAAAAAATTATAAAAATGTTTACTTAATTTTTTTAGTAGTTTATGGTCAGAAGTCTGGAGTTATTGGGGAAAATTTATGAAAAATGCGATAAGTGACATTTTTTTGAATAAAAACAAATATCAATATTCTTGTCAAAATGGGATACCTTCACTTAATTGTAAATAAAAGCAGAACGCGTTAAATTTTGTTTATAGGTTATGTGACTTTACATGAAATTAATAACACTTGATCCTTTTTTCCGTTTTGGATTTTTTATGAATTAAAAAGAAAAAATTTTAATTTTTAGGCAAAAAAATATTTTTTTTTCTCCACAAATTTATTTTTACCGGCAAAACTGTTGATTATAAAGTAAAACGTTATATGAACGGATTAAAGAAATTGTAATTCTAACTTTTTCTAAATTTGTTTCATTAAAATCGGACAAGTGGTTCTCGAGTTATGTTAAACTACGTTTTTGCCAAAATGTTACAACTAAGCGAAAAAACATCAAGATAAGGAAAAAATTTAAAAGGTCATAAAAAAAAATGACACATACGAACGCCAAACCCTTTGAGGGTTTTACTATACTGACCTAGTACCATCACCCTGACTTGGAATTTCTCGCCCCCCAGATTGGCTGTTGTACTGTGTTATAAGTAATTTGTAAAAATTAACACTCAAAATTTCGTTAAAGTACTGAGGATTTTTAGTATTGTGTTAAATGAAGATAACTAAAATCTTTGTTTTAATCAGTGTTGCAACTAAAAATTTGGTAAAAGTTAATCAAATCGATTTGAAACCCGTTTGACAGATTTTTTGCTGACGTATTATTTTAAGTGTACATTGCGAAAATATTATTATTTATTGTCAAATCTTCAACACCTGGCAACTCTTAAGCCATACAATAAATTAAATAGTATTTTCTTATCCACATTTTCAGTTTATCGGTCTACTTAAGAGCAAAAAAAAAAAAAAACTTACACAACTGAATTTCATTTAATTTTAATTTTTAACCTAAAGGGCGTATGAAAAAGTTTCTCTACTCTGTATTTTCTAGAGAAACTTTTTCAATGATATTGATTAAGCGTGGGTTCTCTCTCTTTCGCTTACATTGTTTTTCTTTTATTATTTAGAGGATTTACACTTTTTAACCACACGACAATAAAATCATAATCAACAGCTACAAACTTATCCACTGTACGAGTAACTTTGTTATTTTTGTTTTTTAACAGAGGTTCTCAAAAAAAGTAGTAACAGGTATCTATGGTAGAAGCAGGGGTGTGGCATCACCAAAAACAAAAGTTATAACGACATCGTTACCAGTAGATGGCACTTTGTTCAAAAAATTAACAATTTTCTTTTTTTATTTAAAATGAAATAATAAACAAAAAAGCAAAAAAAAAGTAATTCTGAAATTTTATTATTTAAATATATTTTGCGCTTGATTTTTTCTTATTTTGCGCAGTTTTCAGCAATTTTTGAGTTTTTAAATATAGGCTCAGCTGATACTAAAGTGATACTAAATAGTTGCTCAAGTGATACTAAATTTCATAGCCCCCTACCGGTGAGTAGTGTAAGTTTTGATTTCCTATCTCTATAATTAATAGTCTCTAGATAGAAGAGCTCAACAGCAATTTACACTGTCACAAAGATTAATCATAATTTAACTTATTTTGGATACACTGTTGCGTTTTCAACCCAGTATATTTAAATGGCTATGCTTTTTCAGTGGATAAATATAATTTAGTTATTAAAAAACCAAAATTGTGTACAGAGTTGCTAAATATTTGTTGTAAAAAAAATTGTTTACCTTACTTGACGGATCTTCTTTTTTCAAAAATTATAAAAAAAATATAAAAAAGACTAACATTTATACCAGCTATGTTTTCGACTTAACTATAGTAATCACATACCCAGTCAGAAATTTCCAGTGATACAAAAACTCAAGCAATGTTAAAAATAAATATCTGCCGGTACACTCATTAGGGACGTTTTATCAGCGTTTGCAAAAATCGTTTTGCCAGTATTTGTTTTACAAAAATTTCAGTGGTTTATGGAAAAACACTGGTAATAAATTAGCTTACAGTGATATGGCAATGTTTAAAAAGTGGTTATCCAGTACTATCCAGTCAGCAATTGCCAACGGCACAAAATCAATGCACTGGTACAGCAACGGTTTTATAAAAACGATTAAAAAGTTAATATCCTGCATGCCGGCTATACGATAACCTACACAAGGCTGGTTGCAAACCAACTAATGTTTTGAACCGAAATTATTTTGAATATTGGGTTGAAATGTACTTGTGGCAAAATTTGTCTACACTCTAATAAGTTTTTGTTTAAATTTACCCTATTTATAGTAGGTAACTTTTTACCTACTATAATGTTTGTAAAAGTACTCTACGTGCATAAATTCAAAATAATACACACCTTGTGTGTAACATTCGTAAACACAAAGTGTGTAAATTTATATTTTTGAAACGAAATTTAAAGAATAGAATTGCTAAAATTGTGTATTTAAATGCTTGAAAGTACAAATAATATGCGTATGTATACATTTAAAGTATTTATAAATAAAAAGCCTAAGTTTTTTTTTAAATTTTATTAAGGATTACTAAAAAATTGCAATACATAAGGAACAATATTTCTTCATTAATGTAACAATTATTTAAAATTCATAAAACTAATTTTTAATTTGAATGCTGTAAAATACTTTAATATGCTAAAATTTTATGGGAATATGAATATTTTAACCAAAAAATAAACATAAATATCTCAACCAAAACAAAGGGCTTCTTTAAGTTGTTCCCCTATATCGAATTATTTTTCAACTTTGACGGATTATTTTTTCAAAAACATATATGCCTTTTTGACAACATCAAGTACTGAAATGAAAAAGAGTTTAAAATGTTAAATTTGGACCAGATTTTGAAATTTTCAATTTGAATTAAATACTTTGGTATAATGTAGTAATATATGTATGTACTATTGCACAAATATGTTAAAACTTTTTCTATAGGAAACATTTTGAGAATTTGACAGTGTTCATTACAAAATCAAAACCTGAGAATTACTCAGAGGAAGTCGACTTTTCTTTTAGAAAAAAAAATCAAAAAAATTTTATTTTTCTGTACAAAAAATCATTACTTTAGATGCTTTTTATAGGAAAAAATCTACAAAATCAGAGGGTTTTCCATAAAAAAAGTTCTCATAATCTATTCAATTTTGATAGAGAATCTCTCAGAATCTGGCAGAAAATATAAATAATTTTATAGACTTTTCATAGGTAAAAGTACTCACGAGAAAACTCTCCCAAGTGAGAAGTCATATTTCGTTAAAATTTGGATGTATGATAGAGGAGATAAAATTAACAACCCCATATTTTTTCTCTTCGGCCAAATCTTATGTTCAAAGTGTCAAAATGGGGTACAAAATAGTACAAAGATTTTTTTCTTTTTGGCTTTTTTAAAAACTAAAAAGTTGAACCAGTATTCGCCATTTTGTTAACCCAGTCATTCCTGCCATATTTCAGATTGCGCCGAAAAAAGAAATGCCATTGGCCGTTTTTTTTAATCACTGCATTTATTTTCGGATTTATTTTATTTTGTTAAAAAATCCACACTTTGGTTTTTAATTTTCAAAATTGAATATTTTTATCAAAATCTAATACTTATTCGATAATACAATTTGAAAGAAAATCATTAAATTTTGTAAAAATGTAAATACAGGAATTGAATTAATTCTAGAAATTGTATTTTGGCAAAATTTTAATTTTTTCTTTCACATTATATTAGCGAATAAGTGTAAGATTTGAATGAAAATATATAATTTTTTAAATTTAAAAAGAAAATGTGGATTTTTTAATAAAATAAAATAAATCCAAAAATTTTTAACTCCACAATTTTCTTGAGCGTAAGGTTTGGTTTTTATATATAAAATGTTCTTTTATTTTCGATATTTCGCTACTCCATTGTGTAGCATCTTCAGGAAATAACAATTAACAATTTATAATTTGTTAATTTGTTAATTTAATTGTTATTTCCTGAAGATGCTACACAAAGGAGTAGCGAAATATCGAAAATAAAAGAACATTTTATATATAAAAAACAAACCTTACGCTCAAGAAAATTGTGGAGTTAAAAATTAAAAAAGAAGTTTAAATAAACGACAAAAATAAATCCAAAAATAAATCCGGTGATTAAAAAAAAGCCAATTGTCTCCCACGTCACGTATTTAAATAATTGTGTCTCGCTATTACATATTAAAATTATTTTGTCTCCTCTATCATATATTCAAATTTCAGCGAAATCGAAATTCTCACTTTGGTGAGTTTCCTTGTCAGAGTCTTATGAGTTTTTAATAGAAAAAATATAAGAATCTGAAAATTTTTAAAAGGAAAACGTTTTCGGATTCTAATTGTTTTCTGTTAAACAAAGAATATTTTTCTATACCATGTTCGTTAGAATCTACATGGCAAAGAGGACTGATATTGATTAAACGGTTAAAGCTTACAAGCGATGTTTTTGCTCTTTACATAGTTTGTTTCGTGTAGAAGTGGCTAGAGAATTTAAATCCTATTCTGGAAAATACTTACGAAGAATAGCACTAAGGTTTGTATTGGTCAAAACTCGTGTTTCACATACACTCTCAGAACAATTCCGTTGTGGCAACTGAATTTTTTGCCAACCGAATTGATTTGGTTGCTGCAACCTCGTAATTCGGTTGCAGCAACCGAATTCAGGTGCGGCAACCGAATTCAATTTCAATTCGGTTGCGACAACCGAATTCAGTTGAGGCAACCGAATTACGAGGTTGCAGCAACCGACCCAATTCGGTTGGAAAAAATTCAGTTGTCACAACGGAATGGTGTTGAGAGTGTACTTCGATCTAATCCATGTTTATTGATTCGGCTCCCACAGACCATTTTTCATAAAACTTTTTGCTTTTACCACCAAGTAAATTCTATTATGTGATTTTAGGAAGTTTGGTGAAAAAAATATTTGGAAAAAAAATATTTATTGCGTGTTCTCTGTATAGATGTAAATGATTTACATATATACCTTTTAATAGACCGATACTGCGCCATAACCTCAGCCCTTAAACATCACATTTCGGATTTATTAATCTGTTAATTCGATTGTTGCATATTTATTTATTTTTTTTTAATTTATTTTGTTATTTGAATATGACATTTTAACTATTGCTCTAAAATGTTAGTACATTTACTTAGGCCCGATTACTGAATGTCCAGTTAGGTACTAACTGGGACTTTAACTGACATATTTGTTATTTCCCATATAAAATTTGAACTTAACTGTCGGCTAAATTTTAACTGGACATTCAGTAATCGGGCCTTACACACTTTATGCCTAACATTTACCTTTAGTCACAAAATATTAATTGTATACACAAAGTGTGTAATTATGAATAAAAATTCTTATAAATATAAAGAATGTGCGTTTCTGTTGACAAAAATATGTATGGGAGAATTTTACACATTTGATGCCTAAGTTTACGCATTTTGGGTAATATTACAAAAAAATTTACAAACTTCATAGTAGTGAATTTACAAGTACTTTTTAGAGTGTATAAAATGATTAGAAAAACAGTAAGAAATTGATATTTTACCAATGTTAGATATATTTAGGAGAAAATTTGAACTATAATCCACATGGACACTAGGACCACATATGGACCGATCCCACCTAGAATCAATAGGCTTTGTTCCTGGATCAATGTGAGCCAGCATACTAAATTTCTTTAAAATATCTTGGCACTAGGTCTAACCACAAACCGATTTTAACCATAATCAATAGGCTTTATCCTTGGGTCGATGTAAGCCGGTGTACCAAAATTCATCACAATATCTTAATATTTGCGGTCTGTAGCTTGCGAACATGCCCATTTTTGAGGGACCTTTATCCGAGAACTAGGTCTAAACAAAGCCAATGTTGGGGGGAAAAAGCCAATGTTGGGGGGACCTTTATATCCACACTGGATCTAAACTTGGGGCGATGTTAACCTTAATCAATTGCACCGATATAAGTCGGTGTACCAAATTCCATTACAATATTTTCTGTAGCGTGCGAACGTGCTCATTTTTGGGGGATATTTATACGGGTAGTAGTAGGTCTAAATGTGGTCCGATTCTAAACAAAACCAAAGACTTTGACTTGTGGCCATAGGAATCAGTGTACCAAATTTTATTAAAATGTCTACGTTTTGGGAACTGTAGCGTGCGAGCAAGCCAATTTTAGGGGTCCCTTATATGGGCACTAAGTCTAAACATAGACCGGTTTTAACCCAAATCCACAGCCATCGGTATTGGGCCGATGTACGTCGGTGTATCAAATTTCAACAAAATATCTTAATATTTCCGACCTGTAGCTTGCTCACAATAATACATGGATTGACAGACGGACATTGTTAAATTGAACCAAAAAGTGATTCTGAGTAGATCGATGTATTAAAAGGTTGGTCTAGGTCCAATATTTTTTGGTGTTACAAAGATCGGCACAAAGTTATTATACCCTGTCCTCGAAATACATATATTAGTTTCGAACTCATTAGACCTATAATTTTAATTTAATGATCTTTACTTAAGTTAAAATTAAAAAATTTAAATAAAATTTAAATTTTCAAGAATAAAATAAACTTTTTTCTTCAACACAAACAAGGTTTGAGATGAACCATAAACATTGTAGAAGGTGAATTTGGTGAAACTTAAACATTGTTGATGTTGGTGAATGCCACCACTGATACTCTATGATTAGCTAACTTATCTTGAAATAAACTGAGTTTAGTGCTTAACCACAGTTATGAATGTCAAATTTGTATGTACATATCTGTGGCGAACGTTTAACCTTGGTTATGTTGGAAATATTTTACTCGCCCTTTATGAATTTTATTTACTCCATGACTTACGTCACCGCTTTACTACTTACTAAGGATGCCAAACGGGAAATCCCGAATCCCCAAATCCCGGGATTTTCGGGATTGTAAAAATCCCAGGATTTTCTTATTTATTAATATTAATTAATATAAACGCAAATAAACAAAGTGAGCAATTTTAGATTACCGACGTTTTTTCTGGAATTTTCTCATATTTACAAGAAATTGATGCCAAGATATAGGTAAAAATAGAAATTAAGTAGATTATTCTGGTAATCTATGCAAAGACTTTGCAGAAAATTTTTAAAATTTGGTAAACATTATTAAGTTTTTGAGTAATTCATGCGAAAAATCGAGTTTGTTATTTTACCGGTTTATTCTTCCAAGCGAAATTCGACTTCTGAAACCTAATTGTGGCTGGGACTGTAAGTTTTAATTCTTCCATGTAAACATTTGATAATGATAACTAAATAACTTTGTTGCTGTAATTACACGATTCAGCGGGCAAAGTTGTCGCAACGAATCTTTTTAAAAAACTGCTTACGAAATACTGGGCGCAAGTGTACTTAAGTACAGGCCTTCATATATTATCCCAGTCAGAAAAATATAAACGGGAAAGCGATGGCAAGGTACTACAACAGATGGTGCAAGTACTGGCAAAAATTGCTTTCCCATTTCCAAAATGATAACGTCATTAGACAGGCTGTTCAAAAAGCGCCGGAAAACTACTGGAGAAATAAAATTTTTAACGTTGGCAAAACGCTGGCAAAACCAATGAATAGGTGGTCTGGAATTATATTGCCACACTGACGTATCCCACTGAGATAACTAGACATATAATACTTGGTGGCTAAAAACGTAAATGAATGATAACAGCTGGACAACTACTGGCTGTACTAAAATGCTAGTACTCCGAAAAAGTTGTTTGGAACTAATATGCCAGCGTTGGGGGGGATAAAATGGTCTAAAAGGAACTTTTCCACAAACAAAAAATTTAATATTATAAAACAAAAAAAATTTAAATTAATTCTCACTACAAACTTTTTTTATCGAAACGTCATTTTTTCAACACCGAGGTTACCCAGTGGTATGATGGTACTTAATTTTTTGTACCACTGGCAAAAATTCCCGAATTCCGGGATTTTTAAATATAAACCCCGATTGGCATCCCTACTACTTACACAAAAAGAAAACGCAAATTCGTATTGGCAAACAAATTTTGTTGCTGCAGCCTAACGAGTCGATAGTCAAAAAATTCGGCTCTCACAAGTGAGAATTTGATTTCGCTAAAAATTTTATATATGATAAAGGGGATAAAATTAAAGATCAGTAATTTTTCTATTCGGCCCAGTCGCAAGTTTGTAGGAAGGGTGGGAAGGGCTGATGGTAAAAAAATGTGGTAGAAAATACTGTAAAACTTTCTTATTTGAAGCATTTTTTATGCGGAATTATTGTGAGAGTGTATGTACTCCCTAAACTTCTTCATAACCAGTATGACATCTAGGCATTCCAATTCGGAGCTCATATAATTTCATTTGGCCTTGGCCTTTTGTTTCTATCATCGTCTAGGATCAAAACTGCTCAAACTCTACTAAAACGAGCGCTGAAGTCAACTTCTGTTTAATAGTTTCGGACGATATTTCTGCCATTTCCGAACACGAAAATATTTTTAGTTTGCAAATCAACTCTGCCATTATGAATGTAATCGTGGCATATTCATCGATAAATCTTTAATACCAGCCGGCCATACCGAGGACCAGGAAATTTGGAAATATTTTCAACTTTTCAGGATCAATATTTAGGGATCGTTCCATGGTGACATGTCTCATATATGGCATTTTTTGGATGGCAAATACCCAGCAAAAATTAAAAGAATAACTTCTCAATGAATCACTTCCTTCATTACATCACAAAGAATTACTCCCTTAGGAATGGGTTTTAAACAACATCTAATGCAATAAATATATGCTAGGCAGAAGTTCTTTTTCATGGGTGATAAGAAGTTAATATTTTGTATGGGGGTTGCATAGGAACGTGCTGGCACAGAAATCAGAGTGTTGCGGGATCAAATCCTACCAGGTCCAAAAAAAGTTTTTGGAACTTTTTTTACACAATTAATAATTTTTTGTAGTTTTCACTGTAAAATTTTTATTTTTTTTAGTTGAGTGTACAATTAATTTTTGAAAAGATTTAAATTTTTTTTTTTTTTAATTTTCTATTAATTTTTATAAAATTTTATGGAAATATAAAAATCATAAATAAAAATGTACAATAATTCTTCAAATATTTGTTGTTAATATACCAAAAAGGTAAATATTACAATTTTGTTTGTATTTAGAAAATTGTAATTTAAAAAAATCCATTTTGATTAAATTTTTATTAAATATATTTATTATTACACTAAAAGAAAGAAAAAATCCTGTAAACATTTTAGTTAGAACTACTAAAAATAAGTTAAAATTAACTAGCAGAAAAAACTATTTTTTATCTACAATACTAATATGTGACAGCGCTTATAAAGGGACCTAAGGGTAAAAAATCAATTTTTTTTTTGGTACACCAAAGATACACGTATTTAAATCTTTAAAATGGCTCTCCTGAACAAAACCCTTTTTTACCCTTAGGTCCCTTTCTATTTTGCGCGTCACATATGCTGTAAAATTTTTTGCGGATTTTATCAAGGTAAATTGTTATTTTTAATTAACTAAAAGTTAACTTAAATGTTACTAAAATTTAAAAGTTTTTTTCAGTTTCTTATCTTACTAGTATTTAGCAAAAAAAATCTGCAGTTGTTTGCAAGGTCATTTTTAATTAATTTTTAGTAGCTTCTTCTCATATTTTTATATCTTTATTTATTTTTATGAGTGTACTATTTTTTATAAAATAACACTTAAAAAAAACAACTTTATATATTTTTCCAATATGTTATATATTTTTGTTAATAAAAATGAAGATAACAACAATTTACTGAACAAGACTGCTAAAAGCCAGCTATCATCTATACCAAGCGATAGCACAGGGGGTAGAGCGTCTGATTGAAATGACAGCAAGTCTGGGTGCAAACCCCACACGCTGCATGATTTTTTTTAATTAAATCAAAATAAGTGAAAAAGAACTTCCTTATCATTGGTTCAAATATACATAATTTGTTTTTAAAACGAATAACTTCCTTCCTATGACAAGCTAATGTTAAATTCATCGGTGAAAACCCCGAAAAAGAACAACTCCCTATTCAACAGTTGCAGTGCTTTAACTACTTCTTTTTCCTCAGTTTTTTTCCTGGGTATGCTCTTGTTTACATTGATCGGCAAGTTTTTTTATTTTCCAATTTCTATTACACCTGTCCAGAAACTAAAAATAAGTAAAGAAAGAAAGCAATTTTTTTACGTCAAGTGAAGCGATCAGGTAATCCTTGTACACTCTAATTAATTTCTGTTTAAACTTACTCTATTTATAGCAGAAAACTGTACTCCTACTATAAATTGGGTAAATTTACTCTATGTGCATAAAAGAAAAAAACTACACACATTATGTGTAAGTGGACACGCACAAAATGAGTAAATTTACATGGCAATATTTTTAATTTTAAACACATGATGACTATTTTGGTATTGGATATGTATTTTTGTAATTGAAAGTGTGTACAAAATGATTTTACGCATTTAATGTTTATATTTACTCCCTATGCGTTATATTACATAAATATTCACCTATTCCATAGTAGCAAATTTACAAGCATTTTTTAGAGTGTAGGAGTATAATGCTTAAGTCTTCTGGGCATCAAAGTCTTGTTTAAGAGTACTGAGTTCAATATTCAAATGAAGTGTGAGGAGATTGGTATGTCTTATTCTGGAGTTTCGGATGACTTTCTTTACAGTTTTAACATTTAGTTCGTGATGGAGATATTCTGCATTGAGAATAGTTCTTAGTATCTTAGATTGTACACTAGACCGTATCTCAAAAAAAAAGTTCGCCGTACACCCTCCAATATGATGTATTTTTGGAAGGCGATTTCAAAAAAAAAAATTTTTTAATTTTTTGTTATAGCTTTGGCATTTAAAATCAGATTTTAAAGTGTGATATATCGATTTTTTTGCCTCGAGGAGACCAGTGTTTTGCTATATAGTAAAAATTTAATTAAAAAAAATTTAAAAAGGCGACCCCTACGTTCGGCAACCAATATACAAAAAAAATTTCTACTGGGTTTAGCGAAAAACTTCCTTAGCAAAAGTTTAATGATTTTTTGCGAGCTTTAATTTTCTGACATTAGGGTGGTACATTAGGGTGTTAACAACTGAGCTCTGGTAGGTAACTACTAGAACGGGATACTTGAGGTCAAAATGTCCTTAGAGCAAAACATTGGTCTCCTCGAGAGAAACACATCGATGTATCATACTTTAAGATCCGACTGTAAATGCGAAAGATATAACGAAAAATGTAAAATGGCGACCCCCTACGTTCGGCAAAAAAAATAAAAATAATTTTTTTAAACCTCCTTGGAGGGTGTACGACGCACTTTTTTTTTTGCCTGTAAGGTGGTACGCTCTATTGTACACGTTGTATGATTTTAAAATTTGAATAATTTGCAGTTTCCCATAGTTATCTCCATCGTATGTCCAAATGGGGGATACTATTGTGTTTTTGATAAGCAATTTGTTTCGAGTTGATAGATTGAACTCTCTACCTGGTAACCAGTACAAATGCCTGAGATTGTTTATTAGTTCAATCCTCTTTTGAACAATATGATCTTTCCACAAAAGTTTGGATATTAGAACTATCCGCAGATATTTGGCTTTTATATCTGAGGAAATTCGTGAATTATTTTTGATTATTGGTTGATAGTTTGTCAGCTACCGATTAGTATAAACAACTTGGATTATTTTATTATGGATTTCTGAAATAATTGTTTTCAGAAATCCATGCCACAAAGGACGTCCTTCTGAATCTATTGTATTAATAAAAATTAAGAAAATTTTGCCTGTGTATTGCAAACAAATTCCAATTCTATTGTTTCCAAAATAATTTATCGTTGCCTATCCGCTGCCTTCACTGCTCCAACTCAATGCTCGACATTTTTAAATTCCACGTTCTCTCCACAAAAATCCTATCCAATAACGCTAACATTTGCGCCACTGTCCAGTAGAGTAAAACAAAATTAATGACGTAATATATAACATACGGTCGATTATCATTCTCCTTCCTTACCATTGAAGAAAAAATTAACTTGCCAAAATATTTTTTCCTTTTGTAGTACTTCCGAATTCCTCTAGCCGGTCGATTGGTTTTTTGGTCTCAGTTTTAATTTCATCAAAAAAAATTATTAACTCCACCAGACGAATAAAAGTAGTACGGTTTTGTTATAGGATGCATTTACTCCCTGTCAGGTAAGATAGTCTTTGCAGGTGAATTAGTCAAATCAGGTAATTTAATGACTTTGGGTTGATAAGTTTCATCAAATTCACTGTTGCCTAATTTCTTGTGGTCGGATGTCCGATCTGATTTGTATAGATATCCCTCAATCCATTTTTCCGCTCCTGAGAACAATTGTGTTTACATATTTTTCAATCAGCAATCATAGAAGAAAACGGTGGAAGGCTTAGGATTGCCCGATCGAAATTGGCAAAAAGCTTGACATTCAGAGGAAAAAGCTTGATTTTTCTTGACATTCAAAAAAAGGGGTTGATTTTTCTTGACAATTTAAAATTCAGTTAAATTAGCAAAAAAAATTGCAAAATTGACTTGAAAATTTAAATGATATTAATTTATACAGATTTTCTAAATTCTTTGTACCACATTTTTGAAAGAAATTGGGCCCATATGCTGTCAATGGATATGTCTTTTGGCAATTCTTCAAAAACTTACCGAAGGCAGCAGTAATCAGCATACAACATATCAGTATTAATTGAATTTGATATTTTTAAAATAAATGGCAGCTCTGCTTAATTATTCCTTGACAACAACGAGTTTTTTATATTTGAAACAGCAATTTTCTAAAAAACAGATTTTTCTCAAAAATCATATCTTTTTTCTAAGTACTTTACAGCATTTCATAAAAATTGGTTAGCTTCTAACTCAAACGTTTCCTTTTCATTCAAAGAAAGACTTTTTATGCTTTACTACCATGGAAACAGTCATTTATCCGTAAAAATTAGTGATGGTACATTTGAAAACAATTAGTTTTTTTTTTTTTTTTGCTAATGGTTAATTTTACTTGATTTTTCTCATCAATTTGATGGAAAAATCTCTAAAATTTCGTTTTAGCTTGACAAATGACATTTTTTCTTTATTCTTGACACGCATTGAAAAAGTTTGACAATCAAGCCAAATCAAGCACGTCTGGCATCCCTAGGAAGGCTCCATACAAGCCATATAACTTTCTGTTTCTATTTTGTTACAATTTACAGAGTAGGAAAATACACTGTACACAAAATGTAGGGTAGGGCACGGCTAAGGAACACATACCGTATCTATCGTTTTAGCGGTTGTGTGTTTGTACACAAACCGAATGCGGTACACTACGATTGTCTGATGAACGCAAGCGCTACGATTATGTACTGTACTTTCAACACATATTCACACCCGTAGCCTACCGAATTTGAGTTGTGTATATAAACACAAACACTAATTGGAGAGAATAGCGTATGTGTTTTCTACGTAGCCAATATGCTCGTGTACTGTGTTCGCGATCTGCAGTACGCAACCATTAAAGTACGGTTCGTTAGAGTTTATTTTCCTACCTTGACAATTTATTTTGATCTATTTACTAATAAGCACTAGTGTTATTGATCGTTGAATTAAAATATTAAAGGTCTGTATCATTTATACAGCCATTCCCAACGCACTATGCCAAAAGGTTTTCTTAAAAATAAATGTTAGTGAGAAGCTCTGTTTTTTAGCGTACACTTCATCTGCATTTACATTATGACCACGAAAAAAGCGCATGAATTTAGTTTTGATTTAATGCATTTTAATGCAACAGCAGCCAAAAATACACATTTTACACGCGATTGTTATTTTTGGTAGTTTTTTCTCTTCATCTTACCTTAACATTTTAAAGTTCATTACCAAAATGTTTGTAATATTGTTATTGTTGTATTTTTTGGTTATCACAAACGGCTCGTATCTTGTTTTTTCCTTGCTGTAGGCTTTTCATTGTTTTTCTTTAGAGTTTTTATTTTATTTGGTTGTCGAATGAGAAAGTTGCGTAAATCAGCGTTTTAACATTTGTTAAATTTAATTGTATTTGTATAAAACAATACTGTACATTAGAGCGACTCACCTTATATGGACAGAAAAAAAAACAAAAAAAGTGCCCCCCTCAAAATAAACCCTGGTTTGTTTTATGATGATACCCAAAATATTTCGGGACCGTTTCTAAAAAAGGTATTTTTTTAGTTTTTGAAAGAATTTTGGTATTTAGCTAAAGACAATATATCGTCGGCCGGCCTGCAAAATGTCACATGTGTTTTTTAATAGATTTTCAGGAGAAGGAAAAAACTGTTACAAAATCTACTTTTAAGATATTTTATTGGTATCATTTGCCTTAATGATTCACGACCTCATTTAGTAAAATCATCATTAAGGCATATGATGCCAATAAAATATCTTAAAAGTAAATTTTGTAACAGTTTTTCCGCTCTCCAGAAAATTTATTAAAAAACACATGTGACATTTTGCAGGCCGGTCGACGATATACAATATTGGTAACATATGAAAGCTTTTTTGAGGCGCATCCAGCGTTATACATATATAACATGTGCAATCATTCCTAGAAATGTCCTGTTTGCAAGGATATTCTACAAAAAAACAAGTTTTTGACTCTTTTGTATGAAGAATTTTGTGTTTTAAATGTTAATCTTACATATCTTAATCTCTAGTCGATTTAAGTGAACACGTGTTTAAGGTTTTTTGAAATTCGCGATTGTTCGCGTTTTATCAGAAATTCAATATGGTGGAGAAAATATGTTTAAAATAGGGCAATATGGATATAAAAACTTTCCTCTTGATAAGTTAATAATCTTTAAGTGGATATAGTTTAGAATTTTGCAAATTTAATACATTTTTCACGCTGCTCTGGACCAAATTTTGATAAAATTTGAAGTTACCCCAATTCAATAAAAAAAATTTATGAATTTTTTTGTAGGTTTATTATTAAATAAAATATTTTATTTCAATACGCGTGTCTGTAACTTTCTTAAGAAAAATCTAAATATATGCTGACCCAAATAAAATTTTATAATAATTTTTTTTTTCGCGAAAAAAAGATATTTCGCCAAAAAAAGCGCGTGTTGGATTTTTTTCTGTTAAATTGCATTTTTGTCTTACATAAACTAGATACTGAATTCAAATGCAGATTGCAGTAACTCAAAAATGTTAACAAAATTTGGTCCAGAGCATCGTGCAAAATATATGAAATTTGCAAAATTCCGAACTATATCCACTTAGCGATGATTTACTTGGCAAAAGAAAAGTTTTGGTGTCCCCCATTTAGAACATATTTTTCCTCCACATTGAATTTCTGAGAAAACGCAAAAAATCGCGAATTTAAAAAAATCTATAACACGTGTTCACTTAAATCGACTAGAGATTAAGATATGTAAGATTGACATTCAAATCACAAAATTCTTCATACAAAAGAGTCCAAAACTTGTTGTTTTTTTGTAGAATATCCTTGAAAATAGGACATGTCAGGATATGCTTGAACATGTTATATATGCCGCTGAACGCGGCTCTAAAAAGCCTTTCATATGATACCCATATTAAGTATGTTTTCTTCAGCTAAGATGCAAATTTCTTACATAAACTAAAAAAAATACCTTTTTTAAAAATTGTCCAGCTCGTGAGATCTCGTTGCTAGACCCGAAATATTTTGGGAATCATCATAAAACAAACCAAGGCTTATTTTGAGGGTGGCACTTCTTTTACTTTTTTTCATGAGTCGGTCTACTGTACATACATAGATTTCATATCAGTCCCCCTCTTTTCCAAAAGTAGAAAAAAATATTTTTCAAAAAAATTTAAACTTGTACTAGACCCAAAACAAATTTGTAGAAAGTTTATTTTCTTTGTATTTTTCAATACTTTTTTTCGTTTTTAATTTCAAAATTAACATGGCACCACTTAATGTGTTGTTGCGTTTAAAATGCAAGTGATTTTCGATATTGTTTAACTGATATTGATATTGTATGTTACAACAGTATCAATTAATTTTTTTGTATACGGTTGTTAGTGATATCAGAGCCAACAGATCTTTACAAAGAAAAGGTGTAGTATTTTAATTTCAAACTATTAGATTAGTTACATTTTAAGCTTTACAAAAGCACTTGTGTTGAAGATACTTGAAAATAAATTAAAAAAAACTTTCAAATTATAAAAAAATTGTATTAATATAGAAGGGAAGCTACGGGAAATTTGTATGAACAGCTACAGAACAGACCTTTATACATGTAGAACCGGTCACTTTCGCATGACATGTCACCGAACAATTACATAGCTTCAAAAGTTTACATAAATCTCCTCAAGCACAGTTTCATGACATGTTCTAGGACATGTTTCTGGAATAACATTGAACATGTCACGATACTCTCTCGAAAGTAACAGTATGGTACTTTACAATATTGCATGTTAGCTCTGTGATATGTAACGATATAAATGAGAGAGGTTCCCTTTAAATGAAATACTGGTCCTTGGGTTGTGATCGTACAAAGAGTCAAATGTTTTAAATGAGTGTTATTCTATAAGAACATTCTCTTACGGCGATTAGTACTGGCTACATATAGCGCCAGTTTTATAGTCAGAACTAAGGTCGATTTTTTTCATAATACTGAATTTAGACTGAACAAACCCTACCCAATTTTCATAGAAAACTAGTGTTTGCTTGTTTTTCTATATGCATCTTGAGAAGTTAAAACTGTAAACATAAAAATTTCTTAAGCTCAATTTACACTACATCCCGAAACTAGCAGTTTTTAAAAACTTTTAATTTTTGATTCAAAATTTGCATGGTAGTTTTCAAAAACTATTAGTTTTTGGTTAAGTGTAATGTAGTATTAAAAACCAAATTTTATTTGAAAAATACTTGCAAAAGAAATACTTATAAAAAAATTCGAAAATTAAATAAATGGGAAAAGAACCTTCTATATCTTGCTTCTGGAGTATAAGAAGGAAACCATATTATAAAAAAGAAAGGCTGGACATTTATCGGCCATTATTCTGTTAGATCTTTATCCTGTTAATTAATCAACGAGGATATATGCTAAAGAGTTCCCATAAGAAAAAAGTGTACACTTTTGTTCCCTTAAAATTTATATGGATTGGGTTCCTGTTAATTCCTTTGAAGAATAAGAGAAACAAAAGGAAAACCGAAAAAGTTAACAGGGCACTGTTTTTATTGTTTCTTATGATTATTGATTAAAGCGGTAGCAAAAACAACTTTAAGAGTGAAATAAATAATAAATAATCAATTTTAATTATTTTTTTGCTTGTAAACACGTTTTTATTAAATTTATTGTTTTCGTGACGTCCTTCATTTTCTCTCGTTAGCTGTTAAATTTTTTCAAATTCTTTGTGTTTTTCTTCTCATTCGTGTGTGAATTTTTTTAGAAATTTTAAAACACCTTAATGGATACCCCCTGATTTAATATGCATACAGGAGGCAAAAATTGCCTCGCCAACTCTAGGTGTCCATAAGAGACTCGCAAAAATCCCCTTGATATATGCTAAACTGACCCTGGTAAAGAATATCGAGATTCCATACCAAACCAAAACATTCATTTCATTAAGGGATGTGGGGGAAAATTACCAAATCGACACATCTTGAACGTTATGGGTGATCAAAGCAAGGATCTTAGAGTAGAGAGTCGCGAGACCGCTGCATTAGTGGTTACAAGTTGTAATATAATAAGGCTTATTCATATACTTTTTAATGGTTAGAAAATTTTTGTAATTAAATAAGTAGTCGCTCTTAAGCCGCTACCGTGAAATTTCAGTGCGGTAAATCAGAATAATTTGATATACAAATAAGAAAATATAATTGGTATTTAAGGATACAAATATCCATTTTTGCATTAGAAAAAAACTTCTTACTGAGAATGTTTTTAAAAGAAAAAGTTATCAGAATCTAAAGCTTATAGAAGAAAACGTTTCCATAGTCTTACAGTATTTAAAAAAAAGTGCTTGATTCTAGGAATTTTTCATAACAAAAAGTGCTCAGTATCTGACGCTTTTCCCATTGCATTTTTCCCAGTGAAAAAGGCATCTGCTTCTGAAAACATTCTTCCGTAAAATGAATCTGCAAATTTTTCTGAACGAGTTTATTAACTGAAGCTTTCCCTATAGGATAAATAGCTTATAACCTAAGGCTTTCTCAATCTGTAAAAGTGGTCAGAAACTAAAGAATCTCTATGAACTTTACAATCTCTATGGACTTTAGAAAAAAAAAAATTATCCGAAAATCCCATGTGTTTTGAAGAGATTTTCTATAGAAAATCTATTGAAATCTGAGAACTTTTCTAAAGAAAATTCCTTAGATTGTGATTAGTTTGTCCTGTATTTCTTCCTATAAAAAGTTATTAGATTCAGAGGACTTTATCATAATTAAAAACATGACACTGAAGCATTAAACACATAGACGACTGCAGCTACACTACTACAGCCTGTCAAAAATAAAATACACACGTTTATATGAAAACGATTATTTTGACACCAACACAGCTACACGGCTACACGACTACTTTTGCCGCTGTAGTCAACTTAGGATAATTTCTATTTTTGTTGGCTACAAAACAAAAATAGTGTTGACAATATAACAAAATAAGTAAAACAGGACAATTTTTCCCGCTAGAGGCGAAATAAAATCGCTAGTTCTGACTAGAAAATCACCGTTTTGGGAACACTGAAGAAACAGCTGTTTATATTTTACAATTGTTTGAAGGTTTCATTAATTTATATTTGGAAATAACTTTATTGTGATGTTTTGTAAAAAAAAATGGATCTTACAAAATTAACAAAATATTCCTCAGCCATTATTTTAGAAGCACAAACCAAAAAAGATTAACATTTATCAAAATGTCAAATATTTAGGATTATCTTATTACATGTTGCTGTCGTTTTCAAAAAAATTAAGTAGCTGACTACACGACTACAATTGCAGCCAGCAGCATTTGTAGTCGTGTAGCTGAAGTCGTCTATGTGTTTAATACTTGATGATGGCTTTATAGCGAAAACCGAAAATACGTATTCTGTCTTACTGGCCTTATCGAATTCTTTAAAAAATTTTTATTTTTTGTAATTTACTTGTGAAAATTGTATCATCTTTCTTTAATTTAAAAAATAATTCAAACAGAAAGTGATATTAATATATGATCTAAAATCAAGCTAAAAAAACATTCATTTACCAAATAAAAGATCAACTATACATACTTTTCAAAAGCATTTAGATTCTGAACACATTCCTACAGAAAACTCTTAGAATTTGAGAACTTTTCTTCCACAGATTCTCACGACTTTTTGCTGTAGAAAAACTGTTATATTTTAAAGAATTCTCCCCGAGATTTTAGCGAATTTTTCCTGTGGAAAAACTATTAGATTTGAAAGAGTTTTTCCATAAACCACCTGATTCTGAAAACGTTTTCCAGTGTCGACCGCAGTGCGACGTTTTGTCGATAAAGCAGTTTTTGTATCTTCTCTGTTTGTCACTGCCGAGAAATTAGAAAGTTTTTAAATAAACAAGAGATGTTTTTAATCAAAACGCGATAAGAAATTTTGAAAAATATTGAATCGTTTTCGCGAAATTCAAGAACAAAGTTTGACAGCACTGCCACTGTCCACTGGCACTTTCACTATGTGATTTGGGCTTTAGATTCCTGGGACTTTTCCTTTGGAAATGTCTTTTACTTCGAAGAGTTTTTCCCATAGCAAAGCCCTTTCCTTCTTTGGAATTCTTCCTTTAAAAAAATTCTCTAGTTCTGAGAATTTTTTTCAATAGAAAAACCTTTTAATTCTGAGAATTTCTTTTAGGGAAAAAAACCTTTTCTAAAACTTTTTTGTATAGAAATCCCTCCGATTCCAAGGACTTTTTCCCATAGAGACATTTCTGAGATATTTCTAAAGTGAAATTCTTGAAAATATAATTTTTTTATATAGGAAAAATCCTCTGAATCTGATGTAGTATTTTCTACAGGAAAAAGGACACCGAATCTAAGCATGTAGGAAATGCTTAGAAATGTTGTTTTTTTATAGGAAAATGCGCCCAGAATTTTAAGCTTTTCCTATAGCAAAAAGTACTTAGGCTTTTGTCTAAAAAAAAATTCTCAGAATCTGAGGTTTTTCCTATAATAAAGCAATCAAAATATTAGGCATTCCATATAGAAATAAATTCCCATGTTCATTAACGAAATTTGAGGTAATATTTAAATATATTATCATGCATTATCATGTATTTCCATGATTTTTTTAAGCAAACCTTATCCTGTACCGAATCGCGAAATATATGTATTTAAAATTACTCGGCTATCGAATTTTGATTTCGTCGGATATCATTATACCTGGAAACAAAAATGATCCATAAATTTAATAACAATGCCCAGACGTCTTTTTTTCTTAAATTATTTTTAAAATTTTTTAGATGCTTAATTTGGAAATGTCAATAGCATTTTTGTAATATAATAGTTACAATTAATGAAAAAAAAATAATTTGAAAAAAATATAATTCGGGTTTTATGTGGGCAGCGGCTCCCTTCCAGGACATTTTATGAAAATTGATTATTTTGTCAAAAATTGTACAAAATTTTCCGGTTTTCACCAAATTTTGCATAATTTTCCAAATAATATCAATTAAATATTATTACATTATAATTGTCTTTATTGTATGAAGGTATCAACTTTTAACTGGTAAATGAATGTTTTTTGTTAGATTTTAGATCATACAAGTAAACTACAGAGATTAAAAATTGAAAAAATTCGATAAGGCCAGCAGGGTTCATGCCTTTGTGGGTCAATAATTGATCATGTTCTACTTTTTTGTTTCGGATTCAATATACGTAAGTAGACCTAATCAAATATAGCTGTGTTTTCGACTTAACTATATCCGTTAACTCATAAAAAACCTCAAAGTGCATAAAAACGCTTTTAAGACAAAAACTAACACATTACTTTTCGTATACACGTTAACTTTCAACACGGATAATTATCAACGTTGAAAACTCAACGTTTATACATTTTCACATCTAACGTAACTTATTCGCGTTACTTCCTAGGAACTTTTGCTGACGTACGTTCGATTATAACGGAAAAATTATAAACATAATTAAAAAATTTTTATACTACAATCGGTTTAACGTAGATTTGCTTTAAAGACTTAACGTTGATAGGCATGAGACAAAATACAGCTTATGTCAACAAACAAAAGCGTTCCCGTACTCGAAAGTATGTATATACTGCTTTTTGGGACTAATAAAAATAGTCGGCTTCGGCTGATTATTGTCAATTTGGCCGATGTTCGGAATCGGCTTCGGCATCGGCCCAAAGAAGTGCCTTCGGTCGGACACTACTGATTTTTAATCAGAATTATGGCATATGAGGAGGACAAAGAGTCCCTTCCTATGCATAAGCAGAGAAAACGAATTATTGCCAACTGCGTGGTTTGGTCGCAATCGAATTTCAAACTTTTAAAATTTAAAATTTCTTGAACGATAACACCTATATATTTTGAAACACACTTTTTAAAAATTAAAAATAAATTGAAAATATCAAAATATTATATACTTACTGTGGGTCTCATACATCAAAATAATAACTGTTGGGTTAACTAATAGTTAACTCATAAATCGTCAGTATCAAATAAAACATTGCAATTTCATTTAACAAAATTAAATTTGTTGGCACAGACAATATTTTTAGTTTTCAGCTGAACCCTTCAAAAAAATACGAATAAGTAAATTTATGCTATAGTTATCTTTTTAGCGATGGTTATAAGTTGATATCATGTAATTGACAGCTAAATCCAAGCATGACAAACTACTTCTAAGTCATACTGAAGTCATTTGACATCCTTATCTCAAGTAGTGATTCCATTGTCAGTTACGAGTTACCAGTTTATGACCATCGCTATGTTAAATATGATTAAGCAGATGTATTTTTAGACCAATTTTTGAGTAAATTTTACGTTTTATTTTGTTATTGCCATTATTTTAATACATAATTAACATACAATTGACCGGTGCAAAATTCATATTGATATAAAAACAAATATAATGTTGATATAAATAATGATATTTGTAACATCCTGCAAATAATCGACACACGTATATCCTGTATCAAGAAAAAAAATTGTGAATTATCGACCGGGTCACCCCCAAAAAATATTTATGTTGGTGTAAACTACGTTTCGCAAAAAATTTGGATTATCGGATATCGGAAAGACGTGCCGCATCGGCTTTAAAGTTTGAAAAACGGATTACAAGGCGAAGATATGAGTTTTTTTAATTTTCTCAAAAATTTTGATAATTTAAATCTTTCTAAAGGCACATCTACACGGGATAGAAAACTCGTTAGACTTTTTGAAAATGCAGCTCTGTACAGGTCTACGAAATGTAATATCTAGGGCATTGACAATTGCTGTCATACATAATTTCTTTAATTAGTAACAATTTTTAAGATGTCTTGTAACATTATTGAACATTTCAGTTTATTAAATGCACCTTTTGGTATTTGGAGAAAAAATTATTCTTTAAAATACAACAATTTTATTAAAAACAAATACTTGTCAACTAGAGATGATACTTTTACGATAAAAACTAGTGCCAACTATATTAGAGATGACAAATTAGGCGTAAACTCTACGAGATTTCTATCCCCAATCCCCAAAACGATCGTCTTTTCATTCCTGAAGGTGTAGAATATTCTGAAAGCAAAATTTCTGTGAAGTACACACAAAAATATTTGCCAAATAATTAGGAGAATTTCAACTAATAAAATTTTTTTCACATAATTTATTCAAAATTTAAGTAGAAAAAATTAAAAATGATTTTAGTTTTCGCACAATACATATAAGCAAACAAATTTTTTTAGTTGAAATGCTCCTAATTACTTGGTAAAGATTTGTTTGTGTGTATGTGTTAGGAGAATATTTTCCTCTATCTTTCCTGATAGAGGAAAATATTTAATAGAGTTTTTGAAAAAAGTAATTATTATGTTATTTCATAATTAGCCCTCGAAGTGGCCCATGGTTCTGGCCAGACATATTTCATTTTCATGCTTCAATTTAGCATACTTCTATTTTAGGTACATGGCTGTAATTTCAGGTAATCTCCCAAAATATTGTTGGCTTTCGATGTATAAATTAATAATTGAAAAAAAGTCCTTGGAACAGGACAAAAAAGCCAAATAAAAAATCTTCACCTTTCTTTTGGTACATGGTGTCTGGCCAGACCCCTATGCATTTTGTATGAACGCATAGGCAAAGCACATGGCACGAGTTGGAAATTTGTATTTACTTTATTCTTTTATGCTTCTTTCTTTCTTCTGATTTTGTTTGTGAGTTAGTTATTCATTGAACGTTGAACAGTGAAGAAGTAATCTAGTTTTTGTGCGGTAATTTTGAACTTGTGAATAATTTTACGCAGATAGATTTGTTGCGTTGTTAGTATATTATGGCTGATGAACTGGAATTTATTTATAATACACGCTTGCGTAGCGCGAATTTGCAACCCCAATTGTCAGAGGCATTAGTGCATGATTTTCAAAGTCAGGTAGAAGCTGATGAAAATGATGATGTTTTTGAAAACGATGGTGACGACACTGCTGATTATGTGCCAGAAGATGATGCATCAGACATAGAAAATGATTTGGAAATTGAACCTAACGAACTTTATGATAGTGATGAAGACGTAGATGAAGAAGAAGAAAGTGGAAATGATGCTGAAGCAGCAAATGAAGTCGACTCAGGCTGTTTTTATTGTAAAGACGGTACTAAATGGAAAGAAACTGAACCCCCTGCATCTCGTTTGCGCCAGCATAATATCATGCGTTTTCAATCTGGTACAAAAACAAGGCTCACCAATCCAGTTGAGGTATTCAAGCTATTTTTCTCAACCAATATTACGTTCGTCATCATTAGTGAAACAAATCGGCATGGGCGAGAATCAATTAGAAAATGGAATGAAGAACATCCAGAGTCTACCCAAAGAAAATGGATTGATTTGACAAGCTCTGAGCTAGATGCATTCATTGGGGTTTTGTTGGCTTCTGGTCTCAGCCATAATAATATGCAAGACTCCAGTATATTGTGGCGTTCTGATTCGCTGCCCATATTCCGTGCGGCTATGTCGTACAAACGATTCATTACTCTGTCCAGATATATTCGTTTCGATAATAGTCGTACGCGGGCATTCCGACAGCAAACAGATAAAGCAGCTCCTATCCGGGACCTTTGGAATTTTCTCAATGAAAATCTGCAAAATTATTATGAACCTTATGAAAATATCACCATCGATGAGCAGTTGTTTCCGTATCGTGGGCGCACAAAGTTCACCCAATATATCCCATCAAAACCTGCAAGGTATGGGATCAAAGTTTGGTGGGCATGCGATGCTAAGACTAAATTTCCATTGAAAGGAAAACTATACACTGGAAAGGAAGGAGACAATCGGGAGATAAATCAAGGTGAAAACGTTCTAATGTATTTCGCAAATTGTTTCGCAAACAGCGGCAGAACAATTATTTCTGATAATTTTTTCACCTCATTGAACGGCGCTAAACGACTTGCTGCTATGGGACTGGCATTTGTTGGCACCATTCGAGCAAACAAAAGATGTCTTCCTAAGGAAGTTATGAAGAGCACCAGACGACCAATTCTTTCAAGTGTGTTTGGTTTTCATGAAAATCTTGTTGCACTTTGCAGCTACGTGCCCAAAAAAATAAGGCAGTCAATTTAATTTCAACCGTGCATTACACGAAACATGTTGAAGGCGTAGCCATGAAACCGGAAGCAATTTTATTTTATAATTCAACTAAAGCCGGAGTCGATACGATGGATCAAATGCTAACTCATTACACAACAAAACGGTCAACCAGACGCTGGAAATACGCGTTTTTCTGCAACATGATTGATGTGATGGCATTGGCAAGTTGCATTATATGTAAGCTAAATGATGAAAATACAAGAAAAGAAAGAAGACGCATATTTTTATATAAACTTGCAAAGCAATTGGTACTGGCCAACGTTGAAAATCGCATCAATAATCCGCACATTGTGGCTCAACCAACAACTCGTATAGCATTTGAAGCGTTCTTTGGGAGACCTCTCAATATAGCAAACCTTAATGTGGCTTCACGCAGTGGTCCAGACACATTAGCTGCCAAAAAAGATTGCAGAATTTGCCTGCAGCGAGGTGACAAAATACGCCGTAAGACACGCTTTTTTTGCTGCAAATGCAACAATCCTGTTTGTCAGCAACATTCAAAAGTAGATTATTTATGTTTTTGTTGCCTTCCGCAAAATTCTGAATAAAAAAATCAATGTATTCTTCATAATAATTTTCTATTTTGTCATAAACATTTATTACTTTACCCATAATAAAGAGAAATATATATAGAACAAAAAAATTGTTGCCCTTTTCATTCCAAAGATTTTTTCAGGTCTATTTTTTCTTCCTCAGGTAGCTAATAACATAGTAAAAAGAAATAGAAACACAAAATATAACAAATATTTTCCTATCTTAGTAAAAAATTTAACGGCAAACAGCCCTTATTTCCATACAAATGCATGTAAATATAGGGGTCTGGCCAGACACCATGTGCCAGAACTAAGGGCTCAAAATATGTGCCACTTCGAGGGTTAGTAAGGAAATAATTGGCCTCGAACAAGAATTAAAAAGTTTTCAAATATTATATATTTTTTAAACATTTTTGTAATTCTTTTGTAAATTTCGATTAATCGTATTAAATTATTCGTTATTCGAAATTTGGACATTTAAATTATTCGAACAATTTTTGACCTATTAGACCGTACCACCTTACAGGCAAAAAAAAGTGCGCCGTACACCCTCCAATATGAAGTATTTTTGCAAGGGAATTTCAAAAAAAGTTTTTTTTTGCCGAACGTAGGGGTCGCCATTTTACATTTTTCGTTATATCTTTGGCATTTAAAGTCCGATCTTAAAGTATGATACATCGATGTTTTTCTTTCGAGGATACCAGTATTTTGCTCTAAGGGCCATTGACCTCAAATATCCCGTTCTAGTAGTTACCCACCAGATTTCAGTTGCTACAACCCTAATGTACAACCCTAATGTCAGTTTTATAAGAAGTTTTTATATAAACCCAGTAGAAAGTTTTTTGGTTGCCGAACGTAGCGGTCGCCTTTTTAAATTGTTTTTCATTGGATTTTACCTTTATAGCAAACCACTGGTCACCTCGAGGGAAAAAAATTTATATATCTCATTTTCGGCAAAAAAAATTTTTTTTGAAATTGCGTTGCAAAAATACTTCATATTGGACGCTGTACGGCGAAATTTTTTTTGCGGTACGGTCTAGGGGACATGCATGCATGTTTATGAGCATGAACGAACATACATTGAACCTATGTGGATCCATATATATGGGTTTTTAACAGTGCAGGTAATAACATTTAATATGTATATAAAATGTATGCACTTCTCGATAGAGATATCAGTTGAGAAAACAAAAAAAGGATTCTAAAATACACAAATCCGTTAATAAAATTCAATATGTAACATAATATGTTAATGCACACTGCATGTCAAATCTAAACTCTGACAGATAAAATATAAAAAATTTTGGACACGACAATTCCTCCATAAAAGAAAACAACATTACCATCTGTGATAAGACATGTTCCTATTGTTGTCAAAACGAAATATTACAATTTCGATGACACTTTATTGAATCAAATAAATTTGACAGAAGGCCGTAATTTCGATCATAAATGGTCATTATGTAGGCAACATAATGACCATCAATCGTACTTTAAAGTTACTTCCAACAAAAAAAAAACAACAACAGGCTTTTGTTTTTAAAAAATGTTTTCCAAAAATGTTTCCAAATAAGTTTAATACAAAGTATCCAATAAAAAGTATAAATATTGTTTCAAACGTAAATGCATACATAAATTACTTTTTTATGGATTTACAATGTTAGTCGACTTGTTAAACATTAAAAACAGTTAAATGTCTTTGTTTACATTTGGAAGTTGCTACGTTTTTTGAATTTTTTATAATTTATTAAAGTATCTGCACTATGCGCCTGGTTTACATAATATGTGAAAAAAAATCGAAACTTATGTAAATTTGTGAAACTATTCTTTACGGCCCTAGATTCAATTTTGCAACATAATAACAGTTAAGCAGCAAAAATGCTGCTGTAAAAAGAGTTTAAAATGTTGTGTTGACTGGACTGAAATCCTTCACTCTAGCGAAGAGCGTTTCGGCTTAACCAGAAAATAAATGTTGGTTCAACCAGACTTACAAGAACCCAGATATATACAGTAGTGCTGATAAATTCGGTTACTTTTCAATACTCGATACTACTCGATATTTTTGATTTGAATACTCGACACTTTTAACAGATTTTAAATTTAAAAAATTTTTTTTAACAATTATCCTAATTTTTGCATTAAAAAATACAAAAATTGTTTTTTCGGACTTTCTATATTTTCATATATTTAGTTAGAATATTCTTCTACCTCAAGTCCAAATTCTAATATGATATTGTCATATTAGATTTTTATTTGTTGTTTCAAAAAGGGTTGATCATTTTCATGATAGACAATACAATTGTTTCGTAGACATCACTCTACTCTTCAGTTGTCCGCTAAGAAAATGATAACTTTCCTACTCAAAACGAGACATTACATAAGGTACAAAAAACTAACGGGATGAGAATTTTGTACTTTCGTATATGAACTGTCTGATTTGGTAAAACCAGTTATAAATCAACTCCTTTTTGAAAGCAACAATTACATATAATTATCATTTTCTTAGCGGACAACTGAAGAGTAGAGTGATGTCTACGAAACAATTGTATTGTCTATCATGAAAATGATCAGCCCTTTTTGAAACAACAAATAAAAATCTAATATGACAATATCATATTAGAATTTGGACTTGAGGTAGAAGAATATTCTAACTAAATATATGAAAATATAGAAAGTCCGAAAAAACAATTTTTGTATTTTTTAATGCAAAAATTAGGATAATTGTTGAAAATAAGCACACCACGGCTAAAATCTCATTCAAATATTTATTTTGTTTTGAGTTTAAAATTAGTTGTTTTTTACAAAATGTATTGACAACAGACATACATATAAATAGTACCCAAAGGGTACTTTTATGTAATTGTTGCTTTCAAAAAGGAGTTGATTTATAACTGGTTTTACCAAATCAGACAGTTCATATACGAAAGTACAAAATTCTCATCCCGTTGGTTTTTTGTACCTTATGTAATGTCTCGTTTTGAGTAGGAAAGTTATCATTTTCTTAGCGGACAACTGAAGAGTAGAGTGATGTCTACGAAACAATTGTATTGTCTATCATGAAAATGATCAACCCTTTTTGAAACAACAAATAAAAATCTAATATGACAATATCATATTAGAATTTGGACTTGAGGTAGAAGAATATTCTAACTAAATATATAAAAATTTTTATTTGTAAAATTCTTTGAAAATGTTTACGTTAATTCAATATTTAAATTTATAAACATATTTTTAAACTTTTTCACCAACTATTCATTGCGTTTTTGATAGTAAAGGGTTTTTCAATAAGAGCGCTACAAAAGTAAAAAAGTTTAAATAAAACAAAAACGGTTTTGGATATCAATGAAATTCTTTATTCCTGTGAAAGTACGTTCGATGCCATTATGTATGGAAATCGATCTCTTTTGCATGGCCACCACGGGCACGCTTGCAGAAGTCCAGACGCTGAACCCAATTTTCGACGGTTTTCAAGCATAAATCGGCCGATACTGCTGCAATTTCACGTTCGATATTCGTACGAAGTTCATCAATCGTCGCTGGCTTGTTGGCATAGACCATAGATTTGACGTAGCCCCACACTCAATTGTTGATCTGCTAGGACGATTATGACGACCATAAATTGGACGTAGCGCTCTTAACGTTGAGGAAACTGACTCCGAATTTCGGTAGTAAATTTTAATAATTTCGACTCGTTGTTGACTCGTATATCTTTCCATCATGAAATGGCAAACCTTACTGAAGAGAAATGTCAAAAGAGCGGCAAGAAATATGGCGTCGTTTGCTGTCCCTGTCTTTCTACTTTTGTAGCGTCCCTGTTGAACAACCCTTTATTTTAACATATACTTTTAAATATTTGACTTCTGATTTTTTCTTTTAGCAGAGTTGTAGTTTTGTGATAAATATTTTAGCGGAGTCAATATACTCGATACCCACTAATCATATTTTTACCAGCACTAATATACAGATAATTTGGCGTTATGATAAAAACGTTAATTATGAACTGCTACGCAAACAGGAGAAAGCCGAGTGTTCCAAATTGCTTACTAGGGTGCTCGAAAAAAAATTTTTTTTTATTATTGAATGGGCTACCTCCTGGAAATATTTATATGGGTGTAAAACTACGTCCCCCCAAAAAATTAGGATAATCGGATACCGAGAAGACGTGCCTCATCGGTCCGCATCTCAAAAATATTGATATTTTAAAACTAAATAGAATTAAAATTATTAAGGAATCGTGATTCGGAGTGAATTCTCTTTGTAAAAACACAATAAAAACTTAAATTGGCTAAAAAACAACAAAGTTATTACAATTTCCCCCGGCAACTAATGTGTCGCAGACTACTTAATCAAGAAATTCGGGACCAAATTTTAAAATCTATTCAACTAATCTACTACAGAAACAATTTTTTATTCTATAAGTTCCAAGAAACTCAGATTATAATTATTTTTTTGTATTGTGTTATGCTAACTAGTTTTAAATTAGTACCAAAGAGGTCAGACAGAACTTTTAAACACTGTTTTCAAATCTACAATTTTAAATTTTTTTAAAGCAATTTTAAAAAATCAACGATTGGACTTTAAGGATTTATTAAGAACATATTGAGATTAATAACTACAAATATTGTAGGAATTCCTTTTTTTTTCATTTGGCTGAGCAAGTTTTTTTTGTTGTTATTTTAATTCTACAAGATTTTGCCTGGAGTATAACAACACAAGATGAAATATTTCATTTGGGCCCGAATTTCTTGATTAAGTGGTCTGCAATACATCAGTTGCCGGGGGAAATTATAATAACTCGGTTGTTTTCTAATCGATTAAAGTTTTTATTGTGTTTTTTCAAAGAGAATTCAGTCCGAAACACGATTCATTAATATTTTTAATCCTAATTAGTTTTAAAATATCACGGTTTTTGAGGAAATGTACAAAAAGTCATATTTTTCCTTGTAATCCCTGTTCCAAACTTCAGGACCGATGCTGCCCGTCTTCCCGATATCCGATTATCCAAAGTTTTTGGGGAACGTAGTTTTACACTCAAATAAATATTCCCTAGGGGTAGCCCGGTCAATAACTCAAAATTTATTTTCCTACATACATATAAGCTTGGAGAACCCTAGCGCTTACGTATGAAAATTTGCTTTAAAAACATAAGTACTTTTGGTTATTCGTTAAAACCAATGACCCTGTTGATCAGGCTCACCTTCTTGCTGTTTGTAAAAAATTCATTCTCGCTTAAAACTGATCATTGTTAGAACTCGAGAGAGATTCGTGTATTATACCAAAATCTTTCTTCCGAGCTCGTTTCTTGCTCATCTCAATGTTAATAAGAAACAGCTCAGCACTCTCGAAGGCGAAGGAGATGGATGGTTAATTCACATCTTATCATTTAGTTAGAGTCCAATTAGCTTTGTAGCGATCGACAGTATGGCCTTCGTAGAAGTCGTTATACAAGAGACCTGTTAGCATTCCATTCGGAGATTTAGAGTCGATATATTATTGAGTTTGGTGAAAGTAAATTGGTTGCTCAAGATAACCAAGGCCCTCGATGGTGTGTAGCACAGCGCACTGGCATCAGTAAAGACTTTTCTCCATTTTATTTTCAGCTAAATTTAAAGGTACGAAAGATTTTTTTTAAGAGAAGCAACACTGGAAATTCTTCTTATTAATTAAAGTTTTGCTTTCTTTGGAAAAGGGATGGAGAAGAGATTAAAGTTGGTGAAAGATGAAGGGCGTCAAATATGGCAAACTTATAATTGCGCGAGATGTTGAATCTTAGAATTATTTTACTTCGGTGGGGTTAAGTGCTATGGGAACACCGAAGGACGACGCTGCGATATGTGTGAGGTATAGAAAAATTATTAATGCATATTATTTTTTCCAAATTGGTGTTGTGGTCGATGGGGATCGAACCCGCAACCTTATGTGTAACATTCCAACGTGCTATCCATTACGCCACAGCGCCTATATTGTTTATTTATTTTCATTATTTGCAGGCCAAGCCTATTGGAGGTTGGGGCCAAAATAATACACTTATCGGGATTACTAGGCAATCTCCGAGTGGAGTCTTGCAAATAGGGTCAATTTCAATACACGTAAGACCCAATGTTAAAGGTTAAATTAGACGTGCCATAACGCCATAGCCGTAACCATAATGCCATAGCAGACAACCAAAATTCAATTGGTATCTACGGTTACGGTTATGGCGTTATGGCATGTCACCTATAATCGAATACATTGTAGCCCATAAGATTGGTTTGAACAGCTGTTTTATATTGTTATGGTTATGGCACGTCTAATTGAGCCTTAAGTGATGGCCCGTAGGTCTGTGCTAAAGTTCCGAGTATCTTGGTTTCCAAAAACGGTGTAAGAAATATTTTACTCCATCCCATCTCCTAGTAAGTTTGTAGTGCTCCAAGGACGACCCCTATTAAAAATTGTGAAAATCTGTCCATGTTGTTAAAGGCGAAAAGTTCGACAAAATACAGGAGTCTTGTAGCTCTTTCGTGGTTTTGTCATTCTTTGGTATAAAATACCAATTAGGAAAGTAGAACTCGAGGACTAATTGATAGACTAACTCTTGGACGCCTGACCATGCTAGAAAGCCAATATTTTAACTAGTTTACTAGTCCGGAAAAATCGAAAAACCCCGAAAATATCGGGATCAACATTCTGGATTCCTCAGAAACTGTACCAAATCTAGGCTAATAAAGAGCGTTTTGGACCTGGACCCACCTTTTAGTACATCGATCGACTCAGAATCACTTTTTTTTCAATGTAACGATGTCCATCCGTCCATCCGACCGTCTGGCTTTCTGTCAATGTATTATTGTGCGCAAGCTACAGGTCACAGATATTAAGATATTTTGATATAATTTGTTAGGCTGATTATTTCGCCCCAAAGACGAAGCCTATTGATTTTGGTTAAAATCGGCCCTTGGTTAGATCTAGTGCCCATATAAAGGTTCGCCCAAAATTATATTGTTCGCACGCTTCAGGTCGCAAATATAAATGAAATTTCGTACACTGATTCACATGGGCCCACGAACAAAGTCCGTTCATTTTGTTTAGAATCGGTTCATGTGTAGGCCTAGTGCCCGTGAAGAGGTCCCCAAAAATGGGCTTATTCGCTCGCTTCAGGTCGCAAATACGAAGATATTTTAATGAAATTTGGTACATGGGCCTAAGGACAAAGCCTATTGATTTTAGATAGGATTGGTCCATATTTGATCAAATCTCCCATATGAACTATATTTCATATGTTTTAAATCAAAGTTTCTTAAGGTATTTCCAATATTTTTATAATTTTTTATCATTTTGACGTAAGTCCATTTCAACCCATTCGAATTTCGGTTCCAAACATTAGTTGGCTTTCAACCATACTGGTGTTGGGTACTATATAGTTGGCATGCCGGACTTTAACCTTTTACTCGTTAAATTTAGTGCCATTTTTTTTGTGCATGTGGCAACTCTGAAATTTGGCAGCTGTCACATATGTTTCTTCCGATTATTAAAAATGGAGCTCTTTGGAAAGTTATGCTGAGACCGCTCGGAAACTTCGCCGAAAACCCGAAAACATCAATTTGGCATCGTTCTCAACAATTTAAAATTTCACGAAGCACTACGCAGCGAAATTTGGCAAAAGACCTCCACCTTTCCATGGTCAGGCTTAAACCAGCATGACCATGGAAAGCGCCATGAATAATGCGTTCAATGGGTAATGAAGCAAAGTGAAGTCAATGGTAATCTTCTCCGATTAAGCGCATTTCCATCTGAATGGCTTCGTGAATACACAAAATTGTCGAATTTGCGGCTCAGAATATTCTCATGAAATCCATGAGAAACAAATGCACCCACAAAGAGGAACTGTTTGGTGGAAATTTTGGTCAGGCGGCGTGATTGGGCCTTACTTTTTTGAAGATGAGGCCGAAATTGCAGTGACTGTGAACGGCATTCGTTACAGGAACATGATAACGGAGTTCTTGTGGCCTCAACTGGACGACATGTGGTTTCAGCAAGACGGCGTCACCTGCTACACCGCTCATGAAACAATCGATTTATTGCAGCAACGATTTCCAGAACAAATTATCTCAAAAAATTCTAATGTCAACTGGCCACCATGGTCATTCGATTTAACGCGTGCGATTTTTTTTTTTTGGGGTTTTGTGAAATTTCGGATTTATGCGAGATCCAACGCGCCATCGGTGAGATACAGCCACATCTCTGTGAAAAGTCATGGAAAATTCCAAGAAAAGAGTAATGGCGTGTCATCAGAGCCGTGGGGCCATTTGACGGATATTTTATTCCATACTTTACAATCCAAAACAAAAATCACAACGATCTCAAAAAATACGTGTTTCTATTTTAAAATGAAAAGGAGCAGTCTTAGTGAGACACCCTTTATATAAAAGTTTATTCTTTTTTATATTTTTAAAAGATTTTTTAAAAAGTTTCATAAAAACAAATCTGACACAAAAATTTTATGATTGGAGTTTTACCAAATCAGACAGTTCATATATAAAAAGTACATAATTCCCGTTCCGTTGATTTTATTTACTCTATGATATGTAATGCCCCAGTGCATGATTTTCGACAATGGTTTTATTTACCACTGCAGCCAAGATATTAAATATTTTTATCCAGTAAAAAATATATCCCTTTAAAAGTACCTACTGGGTTGCAAATGGAACAGAGCACAAATTCGAAAACCGCGGTTTTAAATAGCCCGAATACTTGACGAATACTGTGAAGTTAATTATAGTTTATTTATTAAACCTCTAATGCCCAAAGCCGCCAAAGCGCGGTCTACAGTTCTTAAATAGTTTTTGAAATAACAATTTGTGTATTGAAACATTTGGATTATATGGACAGAAAAAATAATTAGCTACTTTTTTTTAGCTATGAGAAGAAGAAGCATTATAGGGTTTAATAACTGCAAGAAAGCTGAACGTCACGCTTAAGTATGATTGTTATAAATATAAATCCTATTTGGAGCAATGCCTTTTCATAGATACTATGAATACCCATAAGTTATTTATTTAATCCCCAAAAATGGCTTTTAAGGTTAAAAATTCAATTCCTGCCCCATAGCTATAAGGTAGATTTAATTAAATTTCAACAAACGACCAACGCATTTTAGAAAAACATGGAAAAATTAAAATTCATTATGCAGCTTAACAGTCAGATTTCTTCATATTTTTTTTATCACCTACATTCAAAAATCAAAATTTTGGAATGTAGTTGTGAATTCCTAGAAGATGAGAGAAGACAACTCCATACAAGAGTCCCCAAAGTGATTTTCTTTTGTTTGTATTTATTTGATTTGTATGTAGGCAGTTATTTTTTATGTTAACAGCAAACTCTAATCAATTTTACCATAATATTATCATCATTTTAAGTTTTTCAGTGTATATATAATTTGTATTCCATCGAAAACAAAAAACTCGTACTAACAATGCGTTGCATCTGTTAACAGCAGATGTTTTATATTATAAAGCTAGTAGCAGTTAGCACGTGCCGTTGTTTTATTATACCCTACACCACTATGTGGTCAGGGTATTATAAGTTTGTGCTGATGTTTGTAACACCAAAAAATATTGGTCGTAGACCCACCTTATAGTATACCGATCGGTTCAGAATTTTTTTTTTTATTTCGATTTAACGATGTCCGTCTGTCCGTCCGTCCGTCCGTCCGTCTGTCTGTCTGTCCATGCAATCTTGTACGCACTCTACAGGTCGCACCTATTAAGATATTTCGATGAAATTTGGTACATAGACCTATGTTGGCCCAAGGACGAACAAGTTTGATTTTTTTGAACATCGGTCCATGTTTAGACCTAGTGCCCATATAAGGGTCCTACCAAAATTATATTGTTTATACGCTGCAGGTCGTAAATATTAAGATATTTTGATGAAATTTGGTACACAGACCTATATTGGCCCAATAACGCAGCCTATTGATTTTGGTGAACATCGGTCCATGTTTAGACCTAGTGCCCATATAAGGGTCCTACCAAAATTATACTGTTTATACGCTGCAGGTCGTAAATATTAAGATATTTTGATGAAATTTGGTACACAGACCTATATTGGCCCAATAACGCAGCCTATTGATTTTGGTGAACATCGGTCCATGTTTAGACCTAGTGCCCATATAATGGTCCTACCAAAATTATACTGTTTATACGCTGCAGGTCGTAAATATTAAGATATTTTGATAAAATTTGGTATACAGACCTACATTGGCCCAATAACGCAGCCTATTGATTTTGGTGAACATCGGTCCATGTTTAGACCTAGTGCCCATATAAGGGTCCTACTAAAATTATATGGTTTATACGCTGCAGGTCGCAAATATTAAGATATTTTGATAAAATTTGGTACACAGACCTACGTTGGCCCAAGGACAAAGCCTATTGATTTTGGTGAACATCGGTCCATGTTTAGACCTAGTGCCCATATAAGGGTCCTACCAAAATTATATTGTTTATACGCTGCAGGTCGCAAATATTAAGATATTTTGATGAAATTTGGTACACCGACTTATGGCAGCCGAAGGACGAAGCCTATTGATTTTGGTGAACATCGGTCTATGTTTAGACCTAGTGCCCATATAAGGGTCCCCCCAAAATTATATTGTTTATACGATGCACGTCGTAAATATTAAGATATTTTGACGAAATTTGGTACACAGACCTATTTTGGCCCACGGACGAAGCCTATTGATTTTGATGAACATCGGTCCATGTTTAGACCTAGTGCCCATATAAGGGTCCTACCAAAATTATACTGTTTATACGCTGCAGGTCGCAAATATTAAGATATTTTGATGAAATTTGGTACACAGACCTATATTGGCCCAATAACGCAGCCTATTGATTTTGGTGACATTAGTTGGCTTTTACCCAGACTGGTGTAGGGTATTCTATAGTCGGCATGCCCGACTTTAACCTTTTTACTCGTTTTACTTTAAAACTCATTTCAAAACTTAAATACGAGTATCATGAAAAAATATTTTTTTTTTGCATCATCACTATGTATAATTTTATTTTTATTATTAATAATTAATTTTTAATTTATAGTGAACACCTTTAGTTTTTTGGGGAAAACTTTTATAAAGGGGTTAGATATTTATTGACTTCAACTTGGCACGTGTTATTGAAATGAAACATCAATTAGGCCAAATTTGAAATTTTATGACATTTATTAATAGAAAGAAAACGAAGAAACCAGATTTTAGATAAGTTGGCGCTCCGTGGCGTATATAGAAGTCTGTTATATATTTTTTAGTAGCTTTAATTAGCCAGATAAG
Organism: Leucophora obtusa; assembly: GCA_949987735.1. Taxonomy (NCBI): domain Eukaryota; kingdom Metazoa; phylum Arthropoda; class Insecta; order Diptera; family Anthomyiidae; genus Leucophora; species Leucophora obtusa. The sequence continues at coordinate 47,301,896 of OX465296.1, forward strand.
GTCCTAAGGGCTCGGCTATGTAAATAAAGATTTAATAAAAAAAACCTAAAAAGAAAGTTTTAGATTTATCTTGGAAAATTCGAAATTTATTAATTCAGTTCGAGGCTAATTTCCTTACTATGAATTAACATAATAAGTACTTTTTTCAAAAACTGCCATTTTCTTCATCAGGATAATCTCCTGGCAAATACTTCACAGATGTTTTGCTTTCAAAAACCTCTACACTTTCAGGGATGAAAAGATGATCGTTTCGGGGATTTTCCAGGTCCCCTTCATCAGTTTTCTTTAGAAAGTGTTAGCAGTAGCGCAATGCAATTTGAAGCATCAAAATCTGATATTAAATTTAGTCTGCTGCATTAATCAATTAAAAAGGTCGAAAAAACTATTTTTATTTTTTAAATAAAAATTAAAAACCATGATTTACCTTGGAATTTTCATATACTTATGAATCTTTCGAACGGACCAAAAGGTGCAAGCTGGCACCTCTTTACGAGAGGAGTTCAATCTAACCCAATCTTTACTAACCCGTCAGTAATTTCACTAACCGGGGTACTAATGGAATCCGTACCCCATAAGAGGCAAACTCTTTTCTCCACGCAGATACCATTGACAATCAAACTAGAAGATATTTCAGTTTGAAAAACAATCGCAATTTTATCCAGGGGTCTACCATGTGCCTGAATTAGGAAAATAACGGTTCTTAATGCAACAGGTGGAGCTGATTTTGTTCTGAAAATAGTGGGGAGCAGTGTTGCCAGACAAGTATTAGCTGATATCGTTGAAATCTCGAAAAATCGCTAAATTTTGTACCCAACTCATTTCAATTTACACGCAAACCCATTTTAAAAGGAAAAAAAAAATAGAACCACAGTTCGCATCACTCTAAAATCCAGAAAATTATTCAGAAATGACTAAGAAAAGTAAATAAAAATAAATATTGTACAAAATTTTTACGTGAAAAATTTTTTGTTTTATTCAAAATTTGCATTGAATTTGGCAAGTAAATACTGGTAGTTTTCAAGAACTAAACTTAAGATAATATATCAGTCCAAAAATCTGTAAACCCGGTTTCAAATCGATTTGACTAATTTCTAACAAATTTCTAGTTGAAACACTGATTTAAGCAAAGATTTTAGTTATCTTCATTTAACACTATACGAAAAATCCTCAGTACTTTAACTAATTTTGTGTGTTAATTTTCAAAACTATTTATAAATAATTATTAAGAACCCATTCGTTAAATTTTACACAATTTATTGTTAAAATATAATATTTTCATGTTTCTGTTCTTACTCGGTAGATGGCGCCACCACTGTATCTGAAGTTTTAAAGATGGCGCTATTTCTTCAATCCCGATTTTCTAAAATGGCCCATATCTCGAAAACTAAGAGAAATGGAGCAAAATTGACGAAAATTTCGACCTCCCCTAACTGTGTAATGTTCCCGTAAAAATGTTATTTCTATTCAAAAATGGAACATGGTGGGGCCTTGTACCCTCGGGAATTTCTAATAAAATTGTCCACTTCATAAAATGGCACATATCTCGAAAATTAAGCCAGATAGAGCAAAACGAATAAAATATTTGCTCTTATGGTGTGCCTTTACATGACTTTAGATGGTAGGACTAGGCCCGGGGAGGGTCCCGAGACCTTAATTTGAACAAATTTTACGACTCCGTATAATTACAAAAAAAACTGTAGTTTTGCTAATTTTTTACTTAAATCTAGATTTGTTAAATTTAACAAAAAGTATTTTAAAATCAACAAATTTAATTTTAAGCCAAAAAAACAGGAATACATGTTATTTCTATAACTAAACTCTACATACAATTTTTAGAGTTTTTGAATTTTATTTAAAACATAATTTTTGAGACTAATTGAAACAAAAATTTTATTTTTTTTTTAACTTTAATATGAGAAAATATGTGTGGGGACGGTATGAAAAACAGCTGGCAAATGAACACTTGTACAGTTTTTAAAAATTTAACTTCGTAAATGAATGATTACACATATTAATCTCAGTTGGAAAAAACTGTTAGAAAAATAATAAAAACTATAGGAACTATGACCGAAAATATACACTGTTGCCTATAAGCAACATTTGACATTAAAGCACCGTAAGTTGTTTTTCACGTGGAAAATTTTCACTCAAACTTTAAAAGCTTTAAATAGTAATTTAAATTCTGAAAATGAAAATTTTTTTTATGTACCCATCAAAACATTGGTAATGACACCTCATTACTATCTGCATTACCAAAAATGATATATCATTACCTTTTGCATTATTTTATAATATAAAATAATGACTTCCTAATAACGGCCTAATGAATTCATTGTTTCTATATATAAAATAATGACTAATATAGTCATAGTTTAAATAAGTTCTTTTACACAGTTAAATTTTATTCATTTTTATTTATTATATGTAGATATGTTTTATGTTTAAATTTTTATGACGAGTCCTAAAATTACACACTAGAGAATACTTAAATTTTTCTGAATGTATTTCCATAAGCTAATAGTATTTGCTTAACTCCTTATTTTTAAGAATCAAGTAAGCAATCGGATAACCTCTTATAATTCAACTTTTTGTAAGCATGTGTGTAACCACTTATTATTCAAAATCTCATAACTACTTATTTCTCATTTTTTCGTAAGCGAGCGTGTAAGCGTGACTACTTATAAAAACGACCACGCCAAACAAAAATAATGAGTTTAGACGCCAAAAAATAAGTTGTGCGGAGCTATGAATTTCTATTATATAACCACTTATTTGGTAATGAAATATTTTGCTGGGTAATAAAGCAACAATCACATTAAACACAAAATGTCGCTTTTTCACAAGAAAAATAATAGTCTTTTGTATTAAATTTGGGTGAAAACAAAGTCTACACAATTTTCACGTGAAATTCATTGTCGTGAAAAATTAGTTTTTTTATATGGAGTATAACAGTTTTTTCATGTGAAACTCACACAACTTACGGTGCTTAAAGGGTTAACGATGTCTATTAGTATCTCCATATATATTTGAGCGCAGGCTACAGGTCGGATTATTAAAATAGTGCGACGAAATTTGGCACACCGACTTATATCAGCCTAAGTACGAGGCTTATTGATTTTGGTTAAAATCGGTCTATGTTTAGACCCGGTGCCCATATAAATGTCACCCCCAAAATTTGGTTCTTATGATTTTCTTACGTTACAGGTCGCAAATATAAAGATATTTTAATGAAATTTGGTATACAGATTCATATTGATCCAAGGACAAAGTTCTTTGATTTTGGTTGGAATCGGTCCATGTTTACACCTATTTCCCGTATAAAGGTCCTCCAAAAATTGGCTAATATGCTTGTTCGTACGCTACAGATCGAAAATATACCCAGTGTAGAATCGATAATGACATATCATAATTTTTGGACTAATAGTAATCACACTGATTTACTTTCTGCATTATTTTAAAACATATAATAATAAGTTACTAATAACTAGTTACGTTTTCCAGTATTTCAAAACAAAAAATAATGCGTTACCAGTTATGACTTATTTTTATCATTATATAAAATATATAAATATGGATTTTTTCGTAAATTTTTTTTGAAATCTTTTTTTAAAACTCAATATTTTTTCTACTATGTATAACCAACATACCAACCAATGTTGACGCGTAAGCATATTTGTGAGCAGCAGGTTAATTATGTGTTTTTATCTATCAAATATTACATGTCGAGATAGCTCAGATGGTAGAGCTATTGACTAGCAATCTGGAGCCCCACACTGATAGAATTTTCGTTCATACTATTAATAAATCGATTTCATTAATCTGAATTCATTGAGTTAATGAACAATTTTCATTGAATTAATGAAAAATTCATTAATTACATGAATTTTTTCATTATATATTTTCAACTAACCCGTAAGATATGCTATAATTTTGATAAGGGTTTTGAATTTGCTAATTACTAAAATAGATATATGTCCCAGTAATGAACGCTAGGGTTGCAAACTGAAATTATTTAAATATAAAAATCCAAATAATTACATAATTTTATTTTGGCTATTTAGATGAATCGGTAACGCGGTAATGTTTACATTCTGGTGATTGTGGGTTCAAGTCGAGTTCAGGGAGATGTCAAAAACGTTATAAAAACAAAAAAGGAATATATGTACAAATAAAAATTAATAATATAAAAATAAATAAAAAAAGTAACGCAAAAAAAATATATTTTTTTCAATTAGTTTTCATTTAATGAATACGTTTCATTGATTTAATGAACGCGTTCTTTGGGGACTTTTCAATGTAAAAAATCATTGGATTAATGAACAAATTCATTAATACTATGCACAAAATTCTATCAGTGCACGTTAAATTCCCGGCACAAGCAAATTTTATTAAAAAAATTTACCATAAACAAATATTTAGTTTATAAAATTATTTTTTTAAAAATAAATTTTTATATATACTTATTCTTTGCATCAATACTCGTAAGCATATAGGTAACGATATGTTTCTTGGTTTTTCGTATGCTGGTGTGTAAGTATGACTCATCATTATATTGCACGACATACTACCCAGGAAAATTTTTTACAATCGGTAGCCAACCACACCCATTCTACAACTGGTTCCACTGTAACCGATTCCATGGAACTGGTTCCGGAACCAGTTCCTGGGAACGTAGAATCAGTTCCAGAACTGATTCTACAGCAACCGGTTCCACTTTGGAGCCATAGAAGGGGTTGCTTTTGGGACAATTTCAAACAAAAAGGATCGGTGTTAGAATCGACAGTAGAAGGGGTTGTGAATGAAAAGTAGCTATTCTACAACCGATTCTTTGGAACAGAGAATTTTCCTGGGAAGAAATGTAATAAGAAAAGTAACTACTTACCAATACCAGGTATGTAGGTACATAACCATATACCTGGTAATGATTTTGTACACTGGGCAGACCATCTTTGGACCTATTTTTAATTGTGTTTTCTATGAATTTAAATTTTCCATACAAAGTTTGTTTCATAAGCCTCCTATAACTTTATAAAGCATTTATGAATTTATACATAAATATTTTATATTATTTTTAAACGAAGAAAATATTTTGGTTTTGTATTGCATCTGTGTCCAAATAACTAAACCAAATTCGACCAGTTTTTGCACGAATATTAAATATACTATTATAAATTTATTTGCCGAATTTGACTGTAATGGGATAATGTTTTTCTTTTAGAAAAAGGACACATGACCGGTAAGCGAGACGTTGCTTGGATAAATAAAAATATGGAAAAAATCACTGCGCTCTTATATAGGGTCTACACTAAGAGCGCAGTGATTTTTTCCATATATTTTGACATTTAAAAATCGCTGGTCGTAGCTGTTATAAGATAGAATCTATTTTATTTTAATACCGGTTTTTGTTATTCTCCCATTTTTTCTTTCTCATACTCTCACCAATGTTGTCAACTCCATTGTTATTTTTGCTGGTGTTCACTACATTTTGTAATATCAAAGGCAATCAATGGCTCTTCTGACTCTTTTTCTATTTTTTTTTTCATTTGTTTAAATTATTAAAATTTTGTTTTCTTTATTCAACTGAGATATTGAACATTATTAGTAGCTAGTTTGTTCATCGTTTAGTATTGTATATTATGTTTGCAGTAAACTAAGAGACATAGGAGTGGCATAAAGTCTCCTTAACACATGCTCCATTATGTCGCTGCCGGGGTTTGTCGTTATTTCGGACGCGATTTTTCTCAGAGCGTAAATCGCTATCCCCTGCGCTCTTATTCTGGGCCTACACTTGCACATTTAAATAAATTTGAAATAAAAACGTGTTAAATTTCAACATAAGCTGTATTTTGTCTCATGCCTATCAACGTTAAGTATTTAAAGCAAATATAGTACGTTAAACCGATTGTAGTATAAAAAAATTTCAAAAAGGTTATGTTTATAATTGTTCCGTTATAATCGAACGTACGTCAGCAAAAATTTTTAGGAAGTATCCCGAATAAGTTATGTTAGATCTGAAAATGTATAAACGTTGAGTTTTCAATGTTGATAATTATCCGTGTTGAAAATTAACGTGCATACGAAAAGTTATGTGTTAGTTTTCGTCTTAAACGCGTTTTTATGCACTTTGAGTTTTTTTGCGAGTCAATGGATATAGTTAAGTCGAAAACACAGCTATACATACTTACAATTTTACAAATACGGAAACCCCTTGATTCGATCAGTCAATTTATATTTAAGTGTATATTATATTGAACGAAGAATATTTCCTTTCTTCAATATTTTTCCACACATGTCTTCATCGAAATCAGCATATCACTTTTATTACGACGATTTCACATACATTTTTAAATATTAAAAAAAAAGTTATTTGAAAAAAAATTTAAATTTTTTACTTAAATCATTATATCATTACAATATTTATAATTTTTTTAATTGGATTTATAGTCAAGGCCTCACAGTATCATATGTTTGTTACTGCATTCTTATATCGCCATCTTGGCAAAAGTTGTAGGCTCTTAAAACTAGACGTGTCTTTAAAGACACATGAGTAAACAATGGGTTAAAAATGTCTATTTATAGCAAAATATGTAAATATATTCACCTACATCAAAATATGGAAAAATATGCATTAACAAATGGATATCAGTTTGTTGCAAAGTTGTTGATTTGCAAAGATATGTGGTCAACGGCAACAAACATGTATCAACATAAAGTTCCGAGCCCTAGCTATAACCAACTGAAAGATGAGCTATGTATTACTAGAAATTATTTTCTCTTTTGAAAATTGATAATCCCCGAGATTAACTTCCAACGGATGCGGGGTGCAGCGCCCGCAACTTTTTACAATTTACTCATAACATTTAAAATGTTTTTTAAACTATTTTATTCCAACATTCCAACCATGTCCTTAATTATATTTTAACCCAAAATGTATATGGATTTATTTTATGATTTATTTAATTGTAATCATTATTTCTTAGTATAAATAATTTCTGTTAAAAGCTAAATAAAACCAAATTTAGACAAAACCACAAATCAAAAAATAATATGACAAAATCAAAACAAATATAATACTTAATTTAACGCAAAATTTAAACTTAATGAACTTGTTAAGAGTGCTTGAATGACATAGAAAAAACACTTTATAAATTACACTTGTTCACAAGAAAGACAGAGTTGATATTTGTTCAATATTCTGCGGCCAAATATGGCAACAATAAATTGCTGAAACTCATAAAATTTACAAAGGGGAGGAGATCATCTTGTCAAGAAAAACCTAAAAAAAATATATTTTAAGATCTACCATTTTTTAAAATTAGTTATTGAATAACCGTACAACTATAATATATTCAAATAATTCATTAACAAATTGTCACAAATTATCGTTTATAATTAAAGTTTGACAGTTAAACTTATCTTTAAATTTTATCTTAACTTAATTTAAAAAAATGGTTTATTTAAACATTTTTGCTTAATGCTACACCTTAAACAAAAACAAAACAATTTACATAATTTTATTTGAATTTGTTAAATATTTATAAAACCAATAAATTACTTTGGAATTTATTAAATTTGTATAAATTATTACAATAGATGCTTAAAATATAAATACACATTTAAAGATTGTGTTTAAATGTTAAATTTGTAAATTATGGCGGTTAGAAATATGGATTTACAATTATAGCCACAATTCGTATTTTTTTAACCCGTTAACTGTTTATGTCGTAGATATGCGTCAAGCCAAAGACAACTTATTCAGATTTTAATAAAATTAACCTTCGAATTTAAAATAATACAATTACGATTGCAATTCATATTAATAGTTAACAATTATTGTTTAAATTTGCTCTATTTTATTTAAATCTTCTCGCTCTGTTCTAAAAATTATACAAAAAATATATACACAGAAAAAATTATCAACCTTAAATATCTAATTAAATATATATTAAAAATAAAAATTGTTTCTAAACATGTATTTAATTGAATCCTGTGGCCCTTTGTTCCCAATAGGAACCACAGGATATAATATATATATATAACTAGCGGGCGCAGCCCGCTACGTTGTTAGCGTGCCTTAAAGTTTAGGGGGGGGGCTGCGCCCCCCCCCCCCCGACAATTTTTTTAAAATTCGCTTTTTATTTAAAGTACAGTTTTTATATAGTAAAAGCCTTCACCCAGTCACAACAAATAAATAATTCTGCACAACAATGGGTTTAAAATAAATAAATAAATAAATAAATAAATAAATAAATAAATAAATAAATAAATAAATAAATAAATAAATAAATAAATAAATAAATAAATAAATAAATAAATAAATAAATAAATAAATAAATAAATAAATAAATAAATAAATAAATAAATAAATAAATAAATAAATAAATAAATAAATAAATAAATAAATAAATAAATAAATAAATAAATAAATAAATAAATAAATAAATAAATAAATAAATAAATAAATAAATAAATAAATAAATAAATAAATAAATAAATAAATAAATAAATAAATAAATAAATAAATAAATAAATAAATAAATAAATAAATAAATAAATAAATAAATAAATAAATAAATAAATAAATAAATAAATAAATAAATAAATAAATAAATAAATAAATAAATAAATAAATAAATAAATAAATAAATAAATAAATAAATAAATAAATAAATAAATAAATAAATAAATAAATAAATAAATAAATAAATAAATAAATAAATAAATAAATAAATAAATAAATAAATAAATAAATAAATAAATAAATAAATAAATAAATAAATAAATAAATAAATAAATAAATAAATAAATAAATAAATAAATAAATAAATAAATAAATAAATAAATAAATAAATAAATAAATAAATAAATAAATAAATAAATAAATAAATAAATAAATAAATAAATAAATAAATAAATAAATAAATAAATAAATAAATAAATAAATAAATAAATAAATAAATAAATAAATAAATAAATAAATAAATAAATAAATAAATAAATAAATAAATAAATAAATAAATAAATAAATAAATAAATAAATAAATAAATAAATAAATAAATAAATAAATAAATAAATAAATAAATAAATAAATAAATAAATAAATAAATAAATAAATAAATAAATAAATAAATAAATAAATAAATAAATAAATAAATAAATAAATAAATAAATAAATAAATAAATAAATAAATAAATAAATAAATAAATAAATAAATAAATAAATAAATAAATAAATAAATAAATAAATAAATAAATAAATAAATAAATAAATAAATAAATAAATAAATAAATAAATAAATAAATAAATAAATAAATAAATAAATAAATAAATAAATAAATAAATAAATAAATAAATAAATAAATAAATAAATAAATAAATAAATAAATAAATAAATAAATAAATAAATAAATAAATAAATAAATAAATAAATAAATAAATAAATAAATAAATAAATAAATAAATAAATAAATAAATAAATAAATAAATAAATAAATAAATAAATAAATAAATAAATAAATAAATAAATAAATAAATAAATAAATAAATAAATAAATAAATAAATAAATAAATAAATAAATAAATAAATAAATAAATAAATAAATAAATAAATAAATAAATAAATAAATAAATAAATAAATAAATAAATAAATAAATAAATAAATAAATAAATAAATAAATAAATAAATAAATAAATAAATAAATAAATAAATAAATAAATAAATAAATAAATAAATAAATAAATAAATAAATAAATAAATAAATAAATAAATAAATAAATAAATAAATAAATAAATAAATAAATAAATAAATAAATAAATAAATAAATAAATAAATAAATAAATAAATAAATAAATAAATAAATAAATAAATAAATAAATAAATAAATAAATAAATAAATAAATAAATAAATAAATAAATAAATAAATAAATAAATAAATAAATAAATAAATAAATAAATAAATAAATAAATAAATAAATAAATAAATAAATAAATAAATAAATAAATAAATAAATAAATAAATAAATAAATAAATAAATAAATAAATAAATAAATAAATAAATAAATAAATAAATAAATAAATAAATAAATAAATAAATAAATAAATAAATAAATAAATAAATAAATAAATAAATAAATAAATAAATAAATAAATAAATAAATAAATAAATAAATAAATAAATAAATAAATAAATAAATAAATAAATAAATAAATAAATAAATAAATAAATAAATAAATAAATAAATAAATAAATAAATAAATAAATAAATAAATAAATAAATAAATAAATAAATAAATAAATAAATAAATAAATAAATAAATAAATAAATAAATAAATAAATAAATAAATAAATAAATAAATAAATAAATAAATAAATAAATAAATAAATAAATAAATAAATAAATAAATAAATAAATAAATAAATAAATAAATAAATAAATAAATATTTGATCACTTTTTCTCATGAAAGTGGATTGTTAGTAATGAATCCATAATAAATTGCAATATACGTGTGTATGTTAAGGTAATTTGGTAAAGTGCGAACTTAGACCCGTAAGTAGTTTTGTTCATTTGTGTTTTGAATGAAAATAAATAACGTAAAGCAGGGTTGTTAGCGTGCCTTAAAGTTTTTTTTTTAATTCCAGTTTATGTAAAGGTAGACCTGGCAAATCTAGTAAATTCACAAATTCAGTTGGAAAATTTACTGCGTCGGTTTCTTCCACCGGTGCTTCGTTACATGAAGTTTAAATATCGGAATATATAAGTTCCATTCCTGTTCTAAGGTTTTTTCTCTTTTAGAAAATTTGTTTAACTTTTTGGAGAGTATGTTTCAATGCTACATAAGTTTCATATTCCGTGGATAGTGTTTGAACAGGTAATTCCCTTTTCCAATCCATTTGCATTGTCTATAATTTAAATTCCAACGTTCAACGTTTATATCCATTGTAGTGTTTCAATTCCACTCGTTTCCTATTTAGTTTCTTAATTTTAGTGTTCCATATACACTTGTTCTTTAAGTTTTAGGTTTCTAGCTAAAGATGCAGACGTTAAGGGGGGGGGGGGCAATTTCCCCCTTTTGAACCACCATTTTTACCACGTTCCTGTCCAAAGTCCTAGAAATGCCTTGTCGATAAGTTAGCCCATACTCCAAGGAAAACATATTATATATTACAGGTTTCTAGCCGAAGGGTTCGGTTAGGCCATCAAGGGGGAGAATTATTCCGTTTTTACCCCTCCCGGTAGGAATTTCCAAAAATTCCGTCTTAGAGGACGTCTGCGTTAGAGGAGGAACCTACTACATACATAATTTTAGGTCTCTATATCCAGCAGTTTGGCCAGGCCGTCAAGGGGGAAGTTTTTTCGCTTTTTACCCCTCCCGGTATGAATTTACAAAAATACCATCTTAGGGGACGTCAACGTTGGAGAAGGAACCCAAATACCGAATTTAAGCTCCCTTGTTCCAGCAGTTTGGCCAGGCCGTTAAGGGGGAGACTTTTCCTGTTTTTGACCCTACCTGTAGAAATTTCTAAAAATCTCATCTTAGCAGATGTCTACAATATAGGAGGAACTATAATACCAAATTTCAACTTCCTACCTCCAGCGGTTTGGGCAGGCCTTTAAGCGGCACTTTTCGCTTCATTAATCCCCATTTTTGCAATGTCCCTGTCCAAAATTCCAAAAAGCACCTTCCCGGTAAGTGAGCCCATACTCCAAGTAACATACGTTTTACATTTCAGGTTTCTAGCCAACTTTTACTATTTGTGCCCCTCTCGGTAGGAATTTCCAAAAATCCATCGACAGGGAATTTCAGCTTCCTAGTTCCAGCAGTTTGAGCAGGCTGTCAAGGGGGACACTTTTTCTTTTTTTGTCCCTCCCGGTTGGAATTAGGTTGGAAGAGGAACTTAAGTACCGAATTTCGACTTCCTAGTTCCAGCAGTTTGGACAGGTCGTTAAGGGGCTACTTTCCCTTTGTGAGCCCCCATTTTATAACGACCCTGTCCAAAATTCAAAAAAGTATCTTTCTAATAAGTTAGCCCTTACTCCAGGGACCCACATTTTAAGTTTCAGGTTTCTAGCCGAAGGGGTTTTTACAGGCCCCCAAGGTGAGGCTTTTCTTCTTTTTGCCCCTCCCTTTAGGAATTTACAAAAATTCCATCTTCGCGGCTATCTGCGATGGATGAGGAACATTCATACCAAATTTCAACTGCATTGCCTAAGAGGTTTGGGCAGGCCGTTAGTGGGGACATTTTTCCCTTTCAACCACCATTTTTACTATGTTCCTGTTCCAAAATAGAAAAATTACGTTACCGGTGAGTTAGTCCTACTCCAAAGAATACATATTTAAAATTTTAGGTTGGCCAAAAGGGATTGGGCAGGCCGTCAAGTAGGAGACTTTTCCCCTTATTTCCCCTCCCGACAGGAATTTAAAAAATTCCGTCTAAGCGGACGCCTACACAGAAGGAAGAACGCACATTCCGAATTTGCTTTTGGGATATCTTAAGGGAATTAGTCGATGTCTACTACAGTGGAGGAACCTTTATACCAAATTTCAACTTCTTACCTCCAGTGGTTTGGGCAGGCACTTTTCCAATTTGTGAGACTGTTTATGGGGAGACTTTTCCCCTTTTTGCCCGTTCCGGTAGGAATTTCCAAAAATCCCGTCTTAATGCACGTCTATGCCGAATATCAAGAAACCTTGTTTTAGTGGAGATATCCGTTGGGGGAGGAAAAAAAGTAGTTTTTTTGAAATTATATATTATTTTAAATGGTACTTTTTGGATAAACGAAATTTTGTGGAAAAAGATACTTTGTTTTTACAAAGTACTTTATTTGTACTTTTTTGGAAAAGGTATTTTTTTTAAAAAAGTATTTTTTTTTGGAAAAATGTATGTTTTTTGGAAAAAGGTACTTTTTTTGGAAAAGGTACTTCTTTTGGAAAAGGAAAATTTTTTTAGAAAAAGGTACTTTTTTTTGGGAAAAGGTACTTTTTTTGGAAAAGGTACTTTTTTTGAAAAAGGTATTTTTTTGGAAAAATGTATGTTTTTTGGGAAAAGGAACATTTTTTTTAGAAAAAGGTACTTTTTTTTGGGAAAAGGTACTTTTTTTTTGGAAAAGGTCCTTTTTTTGAAAAAGGTATTTTTTTTGGAAAAATGTATGTTTTTTGGGAAAAGGTATTTTTTTTTGGAAAAGGTAAATTTTTTTTAGAAAAAGGTACACTTTTTGGAAAAATGTACTTTTTTTAAAAAAGGTACTTTTTTTGGAAAAAGGTACTTTTTTTGGAAAAAGGTACTTTTTTTGGAAAAAGGTACTTTTTTTGGAAAAGGTACTTTTTTTTTGAAAAAGGTACATTTTTTTAGAAAAAGGTACATTTTTTGGAAAAAGGTACATTTTTTAAAAAAGGTACTTTTTTTGGAAAAAGGTACTTTTTCACCTAAGGTCCCTTTCTCATGAGGGCATGGGATCGGTCTCGTTCGATGCTCAGATGTTGTCCACATCAAAAAAAAAAATTGATTTTTTTACCCTCAGGTCCCTTTCTCTATGCGTTGTCACATATAGAAAATTTTTAGTAGAAGAACCAAAACCTTTGCAGTTCACAAACAAAACAAACACATATGCAGTACTCCAAATATATAAACATGGCATACACACACTTTTTTACAATTTCATATTATTTTTTTTTTATTTTCAATTAAACTTTTAATTGATATTATTACTACTTTAACCGAAATTTGTTTCAATTAATCGTATACAATATTTAGTAGTTAATAGTATCATTTGAGTGATAGGTGCAAAATCAATTAAACTTTTAGTTGATATAATCAATTTCGTTGTTAAAATTCGTTTTTAGTTTTTTCTGTTTGCAATAATTGATTGCGCAGTTAAAAGGTTAAATAATTCAAATTATTTAAAATAATAATTGCTTTGCCAAACCATATGCCCAATGCAAAAACGGTAATGATATATTAATATTTTTCGGACTACCATATCATTATCATATCACTTGGACTACCAGTAATGACACCGACTTATTTTTTCCTGAGCATGTTTCTAAAGAAAAAAAAAAAAAAAAAAATGTATCCATAATCTGCTGATATTTAAGTGCTTAGAGTCTAAGGATTTTCAATAAGCAAAGTGCTTTATATCTGCCCTTTTCCTATTAAATTTTTCCAATCGAAAAAGACGACTGGTTTTCAAAACTTTCTTCTGTAAAATAGTTATAGAATCTGAAACTTTGTTTAATTGAACATGTTCTGATAAATTTTTTTTAGGAAAAAGAAAAGAGTTCAAAACCTAAAACTTTTTGAATAGGAAAAACGGGCCAGAAACTGTGAATTCACTATGTGATTAAAAAAAAAAATCCCGCGAATTGTGAACAGTTTTTCATTACAGGAAGATTGTGGGAAATTTTTATAATAAAACCCTAATATATTGAGGACTAATACGTACAGAAAAATTTTTTTGATCCTTAGAATATTTTCCTAAAGAAAACCCTTTAGATTTTGAAAACATTATTATAGAAAACACTGCCAGAGTTTGAGAATATTGTCCGACAGGTTACTTTTTCTTGTAAAAAGCATCAGATTCTGAGAAGTTTTTCAATAGAATCGAAAGTATTTTCTATAGAAAGTCAGGTTTTTTTGTAGGAAAATGTTTCCATAACCTAATGTTTTCTTAGGAAAAGGTGTCCGGAATCTAACACTTTTCTTACAGGAAAAAGTAGTGAGGGTTTTGCTATAAGAAAAAACAACCGTCACTTAAACCAAGGAAAATCTTGATAAGTACTATGGGGACTCAGCACCATCAACTTCTATAGTAAAAAATTGGTTTACTAAGCTCCATTGTGGTCGCACAGGCACTAGTTACACTTCTAAGACTAAACAAATGGCTCAGCGGAAAGAGATTTAATTTAGCTGCAACGATGAAATTATTGCTCGGAAAATGCCAATTTTGGGGATCTCGATAAATCCTATTTTTTGGGAGGAATAACAAAATTAGAGAAACGTTGGGCAAAGTGTATTGAGCTGAAAGCAGACTATGTTGAAAGAAGTCACGGATTTACTAATCTGTGCTCGTAAAAAATTTTTGTTATTGTAATAAAATATTTTAAAAATTAATTTATTTTTTACTTTCAGACGGTATTATTTGATAAATTTACGCACATAAATGGTAAAATTCAACGAAAAAAAAACTTTTAAGCGAATAATTTTCTTTTTCAAAAAATTATTAATAAATAAAAAATATAACTCAAATGAATATCCGAAAAAATGGTTTTTATATCAGAAAATCAAAACTTTGTTCTTTACTTTCTGATTAAAGTTAAAACTAAAGTAAAATTTATTTTAACTTTTTAATTAATCCTTATTTTATTTTATTATTTTTATGCCTAATTTTTATGTAAAAAAAGGTATTTTATTAATTAATAACTGTTTTTACTTTAAGAACTTTTTCAGAATTCGGATCTCTGAGAGAAGTCTATTAAAATTTCTTTTGCATCAGTTCTGAGATAGGTACTTTTGCGTTAGTTCTGTGACAGGTTCTTTTGGGTTGGTCCTTGCGGCTGGTTTATTTGTGTCAGTCCTGTGACAGGTTCGTTCGTCTCAGTCCTGGAGCTGGTTCTTTTGTGTTGTTGAACACTCCTATTACAAGCCCATGTAAAAGTCACCGGTCGTTTTCCTACAAAAAAACTGGTCCACGGACTGGTTCTCGTCCCCAATAACCGGTCAGGCGGTGTGCGGTTCAATTCCATAGAGGTAAGTTACGTTTTCCATTATTTTAAAAGAAAAAAGAAGCCCAGCTAAAAAATTGGAAGTAATGCTTTACAAACTACTTCTTTCACTGCTTCACAAGAATCCGCTAATGTCTTTTTATTACTTTTTTAGAAGTTATTCTGAACATCTTCAAAAAATCTCTTCTTTTATTGATTCCAAGGTATTCGTTAGTATATTTTTAAAGCTTTTCTAGAATTACTTCTGAACAACATCCAAAAAATCCCTTAAGTATTGCTTCTAAAGAGTAATTGCTCTAAAAGTGATCGTAAAAAGTGATTTTGGTATCATTTGGCATATCCATTTGGCATTCCAAACAGAGGGTCGCGGGTTCGTTTCCCGGCGGGACCAGTATTGTTTTTATTTTTAAAAAAATTTTTTTTTTTATTTTATTAATTTTTTTAATATTTATAATTAATTTGTTTAAATTCAATATTTTCTAATTTAAAAATTTTTAAAAAAAATATGTGACCTTCTCCGAGAAAAGGGACCTAGTGTGTCAAAAACTTGGGGAACTTGATATTTTCTCATTTTTATCGATTTTCCCATGTTTTTGACACACTAGGTTTTTTGACACACTAGGTCCCTTTTCTCGGAGAAGGTCACATATATAAAAAAAAATGCTGAGAAATTGCTTTTTATGCACCTGTAAAAATAGTATTGAAAACAGTATTGAAATGGAGTGCACATTTTACACTTGTTTAATCCTTTGACGACCATAGGCAAGCATGCTTACCAAAGGGTTTTTCCCACTTATAATTGCCCAGACAAAAGATAAAGTAAATATGTTCAAAGGTTATTTGTAGAGGAGATCTGGGGAACAAAAATGTAGAAGGAGGTAAATCCCTACCTGGTCCCGCTATCCCCTTGCGAGCATTCGAAGCTGGTTAATTAGAATTCTTCATTTGAGGGTAAAAAGTACAAATTTTGACAAGCGAAATGAATGGCAAGCAAAGGGTCTATGATGCCAATTTTTTGTAAAATATCTATAAATTAGTTGCGGATCACGAAAATAAAATAATAATAAAAATCGCTTCGTCGGGAAGGGCAGGGTCATCAAATGGCAAATATTTTTGGCAAGCGAATGAGGGGTAAGGAATGGTTCTACGGAGCCAATTTTTCTTGGCATATATATAAGCATTATTCCATATAAGCATGATTTGGTGCTCAAAACTCGAATTGAAAGAGATGCTGCATTGATTTTCGAATTTGCGAGGTTGAATCGATTATTACTCATTCCTGATAAAACCAAACTAATTCGCTTTAGACCACATTCTTTGAGTATTAGCAGCAATTTTAATGTATATGTAGATGGAAAAATTGTGCAAGAAACCCATTCAGTAAAGTATTTAGGAATTACTCTTCAAAGCAACTTATCGTGGGGTCTGCATATTAATGATGTGATAAGGAAGATAGCCCCAGCAACTGGAATTTTATATAAACTAAAGAACAAATTGGAAAAAATATCAAAAATGATGATATATCAATCCCTGATTCAATCTCACTTAAATTAGCCATTGTATATGCTTACAATAAAAATAATGTTCTACTTAAATCTCTTCAATGTATGCAAAATAAAGTATTAAAAATTGTATACAATTTACCGTTTTTGTATTCAACTATTTCATTATATAAAGAAGTAAGCAAAACGATATTACCAATTTATGGGTTGTATGAATACCAAGTTTTAATGTTTGTTTTTAAATGTACTAATAATATTGGTTACCATACTATACTATTCACGCAAAATCAAATAAATTTCAATACACGAAATAGAACAAATTTCAGAATTCCTAGATGCAGGTTAGAGACAACCAAACAGCGAATTGATTATTTCGGTGGAATTAAATTTAATAATTTGCCTACAGCTTTAAAATTAATTGATCGAATTTCCATTTTTAAGCCCTCCTGTAAAGAATACTTTTTGGCGCTGAGACCAAATTAAAATTTGTAAAAATGAATTTTGTCCAAATAAAATAATCAACTATATATTTAGTTGCAAAATGAAAAAAAAAAACTATTATTAGGTCAGAGATCATGAAAATTCCAAAAATTTTAAAGTCGCTTCGGCGGAAAATGTATGGTCTTCCAAGGGTTAATAAGTACTTTTATGGAAGAGAAGAAGGAACAATATCTCAAAGTAACTAAGTGGTGTTTTTATGTGAGTCAACTTTCATATCAAAGAACAGCTCAGCGGTAGAGCGCTATACTAGCAATCGTGAGGTCGCAAGTTCGATACCCAGTGGCGGCAATAAAAAATGTTGTAAAATTAAAAAAATATAATTTTTTTTGGAAGAATTTTGTTTTAACTTTTAATTGGTGAACACGAGTTTCCTTTGCACTCGTACAAAAAGTACTGAAAAAATACTGCTCCTATGACAACTCAATGTTAAAATCATTAGTGTTTATGTTAAAAAAGAAGTACATCACTCAAAATAGTTTGTAATTTAAATTAACTGAAAATGTAATTTAAAATTAATGAAAAATCACTTGAAAACCGGTCTACTAACTTTTCATTTAAATCAAAAGAACTTTTCATTTATTTTTAAATGTTAATAAAATTTTTCATTTATTTCGGTTTTTAACTTACAAAAAATTAACTACAAAATTCGTAAAAATAAATGATATTTAGTTTATATCGAGTTTTTAACTGACCTAGCCATCTAAAAGGGTATCTTTTATTAACAAAACATTTTAAATGAAAATATTAACTGTAAAAGAAAATCCGTATTTATATGTAGGTAATTTATTTTTTAAAAGACAAAAACAGTTGAAAAATGTTTTTCTTTTCATTTTAATTGTATAATCATTTAAAAATAAATGTACGGATAACTTTTGAAATAAACTACAGTCAGTTACTGTAATAATATTTTCTAGATCATCAATTGTGGTGATTTTTCTACTGCTTCGGCATCTCTTTTTTTGCTGAGGCATTAATGTTTTATTTCTTAAATGAATGTTTTTGTTCAATTTGAGATTACACTAGTAAATTACAGAGAAGAAAAAATTTTAAAAATATGTTTTTTGCTTCTCCTCTAAAAAGATAAAAAGTGTTGTTACGCCCTTCTGCTATTCAGGTGATGATATATCGATTGACTTTCGTTTGGTTTCACTCATAGCTCTTCCAAATGACGAATTGTAATTATTCTAAATTGGTTGAATTCTAAATGCTCGATCATATGATGGATCGTGATGGCTTGGTTGCTGAAATCCGAATTTCTTCAAATCGTGGCCGAACCAAAACAACCAAGATACACAGAGTATACTGGTGATGTTAATTGGTGGGTTTCATCATTTTCATATGCGTTAATAAATTCTATAACTTTATCGTCTGCTGCATAAAATCGACGTTGATTATTTCTCTTCTTCTTGCAGTTATATATTACAACGTGCAACATTTTCAAATTTTGCTCTCACCCATGGAGGAACCAAAATATATATGAAGGTAGACACCATTTATAGATGAACTGCCCAGCAAAAATGTGGAAGCAGTAAAAACGTTTACTGCTTCCTTACTGCTACTGCTACTTTTACCGCTGCTAAAAATGTATAGCTTCGTAAACAGCATAAGTGAAAGGCCTAAGTTGATTAATTTTTTACATCGCTTTTTGCTGTGCTTTTCAAAAAGGCATGAAATGAGCAATACATTTTGATTGCTTAAATATTTTTGCGGTTCTTTTATCAAAATTTTTTAAAATGTGGAAAAAAATTATTTTAATGAAAAAAAGAAGTTTTACTGAAAATAAGAGGCATTTTTTCTTCACGGAAAAATATGCAGGAATATTGTGCTTTTGAGAAGGCATGATTTTAAATAGTTGAAAAAAGCCCTTCCGAGAAGGCAGGAATTATCGACATTTTAAAAGAAAAAATTAAGCACTAATTAAAAGCGGTGAATTCATGCCTTTTCGCATCTCGAAACATGTGCTTTCACGCGAGCTATCTCGCTTCACTGCTCAACTTTCCATGACGAAACTGCTTCCAAGCAAGCAGTAATTTCTGCTGGGTGCATATCCATCACGTTAGATGTCGTTTTTAAAGGACTTCGAAATACTAGTGCATGCGAAAATGGGAATATATTTTTTTTCACTTCTCTCCGAAATGGGCATCAAACAAGAAAGGATAATCTGCCCAGTTCAGTGATAATATAAATTTTGACAAAAAATTACGAATAAAATATTTTTTTAAAATTATCAGTAGAAAAAAAAGAAAAGCTTTTTTAAAAATGTATAAATTCTGCTCTTTCATTTGATCCACATATCAGCATCATGGAATGTACAAAATCTCCTTAAAAAAGAATTTGCCAAAAACCATGCGCTGAAAATTTAAAGTCCTTTTTTAAGGACTACTAAAGTGATCATGAAAAATTGAGTACGCATTTTTACTAAACGTGGTTTCTTTTACTTGTTAATCGATTTTTCCAAATGAGCAAAATTATTTTGAAAAAACGTTAGAACACTCGACTTTAAGCACAAAACGCGATACTTCGCATGATAAGAAAAGCAAAAAAACAAGTAATCGACATTTTTTGTTAAAATTTACAACAACAACAAAACCAAAAATGCAACTATTTCTTCACAAACTATAACAAATCACACTATACTCGATACGAGCAGAGTAAGTTAGTTGTTCACAAATTTTTACCATTGACGACCAATGGGATATATATGTCCCATGGATTTTTTCAATGAAGGAGTTGAAAAAAAATATTTTTGACGACACTTTTGTTTAGAAATGTTGGGTCGATTATCACGAATCCGCAAAAAATACAAATTTTCCAGCAGTTTATGTTCGGTCGTCAAAGGGTTAAATTCAATATAAATAGATCATTATCAAACATTAACACATAAAGGCATAGATACTGAAGATGGGTCTGCAGTGGAACCCGAAAATAGGTATTCTGCTATCCTGCTGGCCTTATCGAAAAAAATGTTTTATTTGTTATCATTATTTCAAATATAAAGTAATGTTCTAGATTTTTTTAAATTTTTTTGAAAATCTTTTTTTAGGCTCAATAAATTTTCAACACTGGGAAGGATATATTTAGAAGGATATAACAACATATTTTTGATTTTTTTGTATGCCATCGCGTAAACATAAATACTTGTGTGCATCAGGTCAATAATGTTTTTATCTATCAAATATAACATGTCGATAAAGCTCAGATGATAGAACTATCGACTGGAGATCTGGAATCCCTGTTTCGATTCGCAGCACAAAGAAATTTTACTAAAAAAAAAACTACAGGGCAAAGCCCGCTACATTGTTAGCGTGCCTTAAAACTTATTTAATTCCAGTTTATGTAGAAGTAGACCTGGCAATTCAAGTGAATTCACACACAGAAAACAGTCTCAGTTGTGGCTACCGAATTTGTTGCCAATCGAATTCGTGCGGTTACGACAACTATCTTTATATTAAATTATATTTTTCGTCGTGAAAGCCAATATTCAGTTGTCTAATTCAATATTATGTTCCACATAAATATTATTATGTTCTACAAAATTTTATTGAAATTAAAAATCTTTTTTTTGAATTTTCTGGTATTGATCCCGGCCCTTCAGGTTAATAGTTCACACTTTTACCCACTGCACCACAACTACTTTTAAATTTCTTAGCCATATTTACTGTTTATACATATGAATATTTTATTTTAATTAAAAAAAAACATCTAAATTTTTGTCTTTTCCGGGATTCGAACCCGGAAATCCGGCGTACTAGGCCAACTCCTCACCCACTACACCACAAACACTTAATAATTTTAATGACTAATTTTGAATTTATGTGTTTTATTAATACAGTATAAAATTCGTTTATCAATACCAATTAATAGTTGTGTGTGTTATCAATACAATCCACAATTCGGTTGGTTCTACAGAAACTTGAATTTAAGGTCATATTTGATTAGGATACCCGTA
Source organism: Leucophora obtusa (assembly GCA_949987735.1). Lineage (NCBI taxonomy): Eukaryota > Metazoa > Arthropoda > Insecta > Diptera > Anthomyiidae > Leucophora > Leucophora obtusa. The sequence goes on from OX465296.1 coordinate 47,323,577, forward strand.
TTTGTAGTTACCACTTTCGAATATTGAATTTTTTTTAAAAAAGGTTATAGATAACACCAATTTTCTTGTATATTCACTAAATAAATGGCTGCTTCTACCGCATAGAATTACTAAACTGATACTAATTTTAAAATTGATTGGATATACCAATAATTTGTTAAAAGGATTGTTTTTTAGTTCATTTTCCCTATTTTTAATACCTAGTAAAATATGTTTGATGTAGTATTCAATTATAGGTATTTCCAAATAAAATAACATCCTGGCAAATTCATTTTAATGGTTTTGATCGAAAGCCAACCAATCTTTTTCCTGGGTGCACAAATTCAGTTGGAAAGTTTATTGAATCAGTTTCTTCCACCACTTTATCAACAGATACCTAAATATCGGAATATATAAATTGCATTATTTTCTAGAGTATGTTTCAATGCTAAGTTCCAGATTTGCATAGGTAATTGAAGAGGGTTCGTCACCCAATTTTGCCTCTTCCAAATATATATAATCCTGCCTCAGTGATGGTCCATGTTAAAGCTAGAGTCACATGGAAAATTTGAAGTACCAAACTCCAGCGGTTTGAGTCATTCAAATTCCACTGCATTGCGTTCCAGTTATATAATTTTTCAATTCAACTCATTTGCCGTTCCATTCTATTTCGTTCGCCAATGTTAGTATTCCAATTAAACGCGTTCACAACTTCATTCCATTTTGTTACCACTGCCTTGTGTTTTAATATCAGTCGTTCCTCTTTCCACTCCATTTCTTTGCACCTGCTACGTTTCATTCAGTTTTTTAATTTTAGTGTTTCAATTCCACTCGTTCCTAATTCCAGGCTATGCTCCCCGTTCTATTCCATTCCATTTCGTTCCACTTATGTAGTGTTTCAGTTCCACACGCTTCTCACTTTTGCCCCTCCGGGTAGGAACTTAGGGTAAATAGGAATTTTAGATATATCGACCCACTTTTACGGGTGAGAACAATTTTTCTATCACTGTTATGAATAAAAGATGACATATCTTTAGAAAGTCGTCAATGATGTTTACAGCACGGCCCATCAAGTTGTCATCACCACCTTAATTTTAAAAACTGCTAAAAAGACATTTTTTCCCCTATTCCAACTCAATTATTCTTTCTCTCTTTCTTCTCCTTGTAGTTAATTTTCTTTTATTAAAATTTCAAAGTTTTTCATTTAGTATCACACTCACCAAGATACGAGCCAGAAAGCCTTGTGTTTGGTAGCTCATCGCCTTACCCGTTCCCCTAAATTATAATACAAATAGTTTTAAAAAGTTTCCTATATCAAATTTTTCAAATGCAAATCTTTAAATTTTATTTGAGTCTTCCTAATAAGGAATTTAGACTGAGGAAAAACTACCTAGTTTTTTGCTCTTGTTAGTTTTTAATTGTCAAAACGCATATATAAAAAACAACCAAAAACTAGTTTTGTACAAAAACTAGGGAGTTTTCGCTCAGTCTAAATTCACTATAAATTCAAATTTTTTTTATCACTTGGATTTAATAAATCCAAAAAGTAGTTCAAAAACTGCTCAACAGATGGGGTTAGATTCTGCCTATTTTAAAGAGAATTTTATATCCGACACTTCTTTCACCCTAATTTGTAGGTGAAGGATTTTACTTTAATTTTTAATTATATTTTATATAAAACAGCGATAAACAGTCTGCCTTTTCAGTTTTATAACTTCAATTCATATTTTTACATAATTAAAATATTCCACTGCACATATTAACTAATTGGATTTAATTAAATTACTTACAGTAAAGTGAAAAAATGCCATTTCTATTGCAGCTATTCCTCCTTGGATATGGATGGAAAATATGTATTTGGTGAGGTGTAGTTGTTTTTCTAAACATATTTCATACAAAAGATTTTAAGAAAAAGGAGATATCCTAATGAAGAATAATAGCAGTTTTTGGAAAAAAGTACTTATTATGTTAATTCATAATAAGGAAATTGGCCTCGAATTAAATTAATAAATTTCTAATTAATCAATTAAAAAGGTCGAAAAAACAATTTTTATTTTTTAAATAAAAATTAAAAACAACATTTTGAAAAACCTTTTATTTGCTAGTTTTGCAATTTTTTTGTTTCTCTTTTAATTTCATTCGTATTTTTTTCTGACATTAAATTAATAGGCTGCTTCATATATTTGTATTTTTATTGCTATGTGTAAACTTAGATAAATAAATCCAACTTTTTTTGGATGTAATATGGTAAATCTACTTTTTGTATGAAAAATTCTAAATCCAGGTGATTAAAAATGCGCTTAATATTAATTTTCATTGAATATTCCTTTCAAATTTGATTTTTTTTAATTCAAATTAAATATAGGGTAGAGGGGGGTTCCTTCGCCAGTGGGGCACATACACTAATCCGATTTTTCTCCGATGTTAAGGAAGATAAAAAATTGGAAAAATATATTTTGTGCATTTTTCAATTACCCTTCCTTGACATTGACTTTTACGAATTTATATCACATGTGGTCGTAGATGGATGTGTTTTTGTGTTTTTTGGGGTGCCAAAAAAATAATTGAAAGTAGCTACATTTTGCAATAACTTCCTTAAATCGTATGGTAAAAAAATAATTTTCCATTATATTAGACCTATGATCCTAATCTTTCAAATAATAATAATTTGATATTAATAAATGCTTAAGGAGTGTGAAAAAATATTAATTTTATATTAGTGCCCGTCTCTGGGGCACAATCACCAGATGGCCCCTGGAGCTGCAAAGAGTTGGTGCATCCCTGCCTAAAATGCTCTATAAGATTTTTCTATATGTTTAAAATATGTTTAATAGTAAATTAGACCAATGGTGTTCATTCTTAAATTTATATTCAGTGTTTTGTAATTTTGAAAAATCATTATATTATAGTTCTAAATTATTTTTTTTAATATAGTGGAGATTTATTTAGATTTTATTTAGAATCATATGCATTAAAGAACTTATTCTAAATTATTTATTTCAGTCATTAAAATATTGACTTTGCCGTATTAACAATATTTTTTTGTTGAAATTGTATCTAGCTCTTTTGGCGAATATCCCCCAGTTTGGGGCAGTTACGCCGATTTGGGTTACTTTGAAAATCATTAAAAAAGTAATAGAAAATATGCAAATAATTAAAATAAAAATCATAGAAATTAAAGCCAAGATATGTAGATCTTCAATTTGAAAGTAATTTTTGAAAAATAATTAGGGGTTAAGAAATGACAGTGCTTTGAAAAAAAAGTGGCGAAGGATCTCCCCTCTACCCTACACAAGTTTTAAATCAATTATGGCGCACATGAAAAGATTCTCAGACATATGTATATCTTTTTAGTTTTGAGGTTCGCGGTTCAAATTGCGGTCACTGCAAAAATATTTTTTCGTTATTTTTTTTGTATATATGGTCACCTAAAATGCAAAAGGGCGTAACAACACTTTTTATTTTTTTACACTAGAACCAAAAAAAACGTTGTAGGGAAATGTAATTTAGTCTAGTGCATCATAGTCAATCAGAAAATCGGCTTAAATTTTTTTGTTGTTACGCCCTTTTGCATTTTAGGTGACTATATGCAAGTGGCACGAATGAATTAAAAATTCTTGTGAAGATAAAAAATAGGCAGTTCGTCACAGTAATTTTAGGAAAAGAAAAAAAGTAGAGTTTGCTAAAAACCAAACCGCGGTTTCGGTTTTTAAAATTATAAAAACCCCGATTTCGGTGATTTTTCGGTTTTCTTGAGTCATTAGTAGAATTGTTTTAAAATAATTAAATTTGTATGAAAATTAAAAAAGTATTTTAAGATGTTCTAGATATTTATTAAAATTTGATTGAATTTTTCACTCGAATAAAGGTAATAACACCGTTTCGAGACCTTTGTGGGAGAAGGAAAAAACGCGGAAACCCGTTATAAATTAAATTTTTTTATTCGTTTGTCGGCAACTGAAGCTGTATTTTCAAGAGCTTAAATTTAAATTAAAGCAATTTGTTTAAAACAATTTAATGTTAAAACTTTATAAATTTCGCGGACTACGAAATAGACCTTTTTGAAAAATATGCAGTAAAAATCTGAATTGAATATATGAAACTCAACATCTCTTAAGCCACATGAATTTTTGGTGGAATTTTTTTTAAAAGCCTCAGTTTATGTTATCCGTAATAACAAAAACAGAAAATTCTTTAAAGTAATATTTAATGGAGAAAATGTTCATTACAATTAAATAAAAAAATTTGTAAAATAGGAGCTGAGCCCTTTTCGAAATTCAAATTCAATATTATCCCAGCTAACGTTTTTCTGAGAGCTCAGAAATTATAACTCGTAAAAGACTATGGCTAATGAATTTATATTGATTGCATTTGAAAATTTGTATATATAAAAAATTAAATGGAAAACCGCAAAACTTTAAAGACATTGTGACAAAATAAGTCATAACCCTAATGGGCACCAAATAGATTAAAAATTTTTTTATAAAGCAGCTTTCGCAATTGGATTTAGAGCCCGACTAAAAAAGATGTTATATAATCATATATCACCATATATAAACCAATATATACGTCCATATCTAATTTGATCCGAATATTGGAATATATAATTATATCAAGCGAGATAAGCATGTTATCGCACCCGATACAATTTGATCCGAAAAATGGGTCTATCTAACTGCATCAAAATATATATAAATACATATAATTTGATGAAGATTTTCAAAGAAAATTTTAGTAATTATTATTGAGATCACTTATCTCATTCATATTAAATCTAATGCTTAATGTTTAGAACAATTTTTGCTAATAAACTTGGAAATAGGTGACAAAATAAAACATTACAAAAATTTGTCGGAACAACTTTTTCTAGGTTAGAGTTTTTATCATTCTTATAAAATAAAAAATTAACTAATTAGAAATTTATTAATTCAGTTCGAGGCCAATTTCCTTATTATGAATTAATATAATAAGTACTTTTTTTCAAAAACTGCTATTTTTCTACATCAGGATACTCTCCTGACAAATACTTCACAGAGTTTTTGCTTTCAAAAAACCACTACACTTTCAGGAATGAAAAGACGATCGTTTCGGGGATTACGCCACCACTTTCTAAAGAAAACTGATGAAGGGGACCTGGAAAACGATCGAAACGATCGTCTTTTCATTCCTGAAAGTGTAGAGGTTTTTTGAAAGCAAAAGTATTTGTCAGGAGAGTATCCTGATGAAGAAAAAAAAACAGTTTTTGAAAAAAGTACCCAGGTGGAAATTATGTGTGGTAACAAAAAAGAAGCACTGGCAAAGCGCAAGTAGACTGCGGTCTTACAAAAAGAAGTACTGGCAAAGCACTAAATTTGGACGCCTTCCCAATGCTTTAAAAGGGTGAATTCTCAGCACTTGTTTTCCTATAACATTATTTTGTTTTTGAAAAAGAAACTCCAAAAGAGTGAATATTTAAATAATTTTTAAATCCACAATACAATAACTCTAAGAATCGTCTATTTTTAGAGTAATTAAAATTCTTCTGTGGTGAGGGCTCATAATTTGGTGGCAGCGAAAACACTTGATTTTTATGTTTCTTGGTGCTATCTCAATACTTTGCAAAGCATTAAATAAATCGGTATTATCATTTGGGTGTCAGGAAAGCACTTTAATTTTTTTATTTGAGCGTTGGCAAAGCATTTGATTTTTATGTTTATGGGTGCTTTCCCAGGGCTTGGTAAAGCATTGGCACCACCGTGGAACGGTGTTATCATTTGGGCGTTGGGAAAGCGCTGTTAACAAGCACTCATACCACCCATTTCGGTGCTTTGCCAGTGCTGGCCCCTTTGTAATTTTCTACGTGGGTACTTATTATGTTAATTCATAATAAGGAAATAGGCCTCGAACTGAATTAATAAATTTTTAATTAATGAATTAGAAAGGTCGAAAAAAACAATTTTTATTTTTTAAAATAAAAATTAAAAACCAACATGATAAAAAATTAACTTTCACAATTAATTTTACGGAAAAATAAATGAACTTAAACCATATTTATTTCAACATATGTTTGTCTAATTTTTAAATTTAAAAGTAAAAATAATTATTTCGACCTTTAATTCCACAATGAAAAAAAAAATGTTTCCCTTATTTATTTCTTTAAAATTATTTTGAGTTTAATAAAGAGTATTTCGCCAACTATTTGAAAAATATATGTTAAATTCAATTATAAACATTTATTTATATATCAAAGTGCAAACTTCAAAACCAGATCCACAATTTCTGAGTTTTTTTTTTTAATTTTAATAGTGCAATTAAACTTTATAAAATTTTGTATAATTAGATATCATGTCAGATAAATTAATACATAAAATTAATACAATTTTATATTAACTTTGTTATATTTTTTGATATAAGATTGTTTAGAGAAGCTTATACGCCATTATATATAATTATGTATGAACTATATTTGCAGATCTCTTAATATATGCCTGGAGACCAAATGGCATATGATTATATATAACATCATATCAAACATATTTATAAAACCATAGTGTTAATATAAATGTATATGGTCATATAAAGCCACACATATAAACATTTATAATTATATCAAATCATATAAGATTATAGGAAAACTTTTTTAGTCGGGAGGCTATTTTATTTATGAAACTTGGACATTTGCTATTTGATTTCAACAAAAAATAAATATTTTTTAAAACATATTTTAAAAAACGTTGTTGCTTTCGACGTATTTTGTTACGTTTCAAAATTTGTCAAATCATTTCGGGGGGGGGGGGGGTCTCGAGCCCCCACGACAAATTGCAAATTTTTGTAAAATTTGCAAATTCTTCCTTTTTTTATTTTTCATTAAATCTTATTTTTAGTTTTTAAAAAAATATGCAATTTAATGAAAAATATGCAACAAAAATCATAAAAAATATACATTTATAACAAAATATTGAAAAATATGCAAAAACAAATCGATGCCATTTTGTTGAAAATTCTTTGATTCGGAAAAGTATTTGGTCAAAATCATTTTCGGATTAATGACTACAAACATGCATTTGCATGAAAGTCGCTGCCCTGGTAATTAGTATGAAATATATTTGTTAAATATTAATATTTAACATTTGACGAAATTCCTTATCTGGTTATTTTAGAAAAATAAAAATTATTTTGGATCTCTGATAAATCTAACTACATGTCCTTCATTTTCTTTCTACAAATTGCAATTTGAAATAAGGAAAAAATAAGTTGACTATCATCACTACTTCGTATTGATTTCAAAATACAAAACTGTCAAACTTTTCCTAATTCAAATTCATATAACAAAAAAGTAAGGTGTGTTTTCTTAAGGATTCAAATGTGTGTGTGTGTGTGTTTTTTTTTTGTTATTATAATTAAGAAATCATAAAATTTTATAATTTTTGTGTGTGGTCTACAACAATTTTGTCTCCCACAAAAATGTATCCGTGCTCACCTACCATACAGATAAAAAACAAAAAATTATATATGATAACCATCATAAAATAAATAAAAATCCAATAAAATTAGATGATAATAAACCCTAAAAAATCAACATAAATATAATGTTAAAATATAAATCTACCTACAAAAATGCATTGAATAAAATGAAATGAAAAATATAAATTCGTATTTATTGTTAAAACAATAAATTTAAAATCTACCTACTAACATGAATACATTAATTATTTTTTTAAACTTCTCTTGTTTGACCAACTTTAACACAAACGAATTTTTGTTAATATTTGATTACTTGTTATTAATAAATTATGATTATAATTTGTATACAAAATATATGTCAAAATTCGTCAGAATTGATTAAGAATAAACAAATATTAAACGGACTTTTGTTACTTTCAAGAACATTTATTTACAAATTTTATAGAATCTTTTGAAACTTAATATTTCCAACAGGTTTTAAGAAACTTGATTTTTTATAAATACATAAATAAATAAATAAAAAAAAAGATGGGGAGGAAGTTTCTTATTCATCGATAAAATTAGATTCTAAATTTTAATACAGGAAAAAATTATTTAATTTTAAATAATTTTATATATTTTTTTTTGTTAGGGTAACGGGTTTCTTTATAACAGGTGATAATAAAATTTATTGAATATTCTCTATTAAAAAAAAATAATATGAAGTTTTAACACATCGGCTGAACAGTCCGTAGGATGGTGGCGCCACTAATGAAAAATCTATATGATTTTTTGGAACTACCAACCTTCAGATGGTACACTATAATACTATATATAAATAATACGTCAGTAGAAAAATCTGTCAAACCGGTTTCAAATCGATTTGACTAATTTTTAACAAATTTTTAGTTGACACACTGATTTAAGCAAAGATTTTAGTTGTCTTCATTTAACACAATATTAAAAATCCTCAGTACTTTAACTAATTTTGAGTGTTAATTTTCAAAATTATTTAAAACTAATTTTTAAGAACCCATTCATTAAATTTTACAAAATTTATTGTTAAAACATAATATTTTCATGTTACTGTTATTACCCGGTGGCGCTAATTCTTTTGCTCACGATTTTTTTAAATGGCACGTATCTCGAAAACCAGAGCTTTGAAGAATTAATTCCTTAATTCAATTTTTCAATTTTGAATTAAAAATTCGATGAATTAATTCACTAAGCACCAAAGATACACCAAAGATACACGTATTTAAATCTTTAAAATGGCTCTCCTGAACAAAACCCTCTTTTACCCTTAGGTCCCTTTCTATTTTGCGCGTCACATATATTGAATGGAATTAATTCATATTTGCTTTCGTTCGATTTATTTTGTTACGAATTAATTCAATTACAATAGTTCTTTTTATTAAATCAAATGAATTAATTCACTGGTGAACACCTTCAATTTTATAATTCGAACGGAAAAAAGTGAATTAATTCCTTACTGAATTAATTCACTACTGAATTCGTTCAATTTCATTTTCATTCAGTGAATTAAAAAAAAAAATTGCGTTCAGTGAATTAAAAAAAAAAATAATAAGTTCACTGAATTGAAAAAAAAAATAAAATAAGTTCACTGAATTGAAAAAAAATAAAATAAGTTCACTGAATTCAACAGGCTATTAATTTTTCAAACTAGTTATATAGTTATATTTTTTCCAAATTTATCTATATCTGTAAAGTTTTTATTTTTAATAGTAAAAGGATTTATTTTTGAATCATGTAGGTTGATAAACAGCATCCGGTTTCTAATTTGTTACTAGCACACGCTGTAAAGTTGCTTATTTAAAAATTTTATTTGTACATTATTGTTTTCTTCTACTGAACGGCAGAAAACAGGCTTTGAATTCAGTGAACTTATTTTATTTTTTTTTTAATTCAGTGAACTTATTTTATTTTTTTTCAATTCATTGAACTTATTATTTTTTTTTTTAATTCACTGAATGTAATTTTTTTTTTAATTCACTGAATGTAATTTTATTTTTTTTTAATTCACTGAATGAAAATGAAATTGAACGAATTCTGTGGTGAATTAATTCAGTAAGGAATTATAAAATTGAACGCGTTCACCAGTGAATTAATTCATTTGATTTAATAAAAAGAACTATTGCAATTGAATTAATTCTTTGAATTTGTTGTTTGATGAACGCATTCAGTTGAATGAATTCAGTGAATTACTTAAGAAAAGGAATTCATTCAATGCTAGAGAAAATTGAATTCGATTGGTAGTGAATTCATTCAAAAAGGAATTAATTCTTTAAAGCTCTGTCGAAAACTAAGAGAGATAGAGTGAAATTGATGAAAATTTCGGCTACCCCTAACCGTACAATACTCCCGTGAAAAGGTTATCCCTATCCAAAAATGGACCTTGGTGGGGCCTTGGACCCTTGGAAATTTTTAATAAAAATTTTCCACTTCATAAAATGGCCCATATCTAGTGCCCTTACATATTTTCACATGATATGGACTAGGCCCGGGGAGTAGGGACCCTCCTCTAAATTCTACAACTCAGTATAATTACAGAAAAAACTGTAGTTTTACTAATTTTTTATTTAAATTTAGATTTGTTAAATTTAACAAAAAAAAAATGCTAAAATCAACAAATTCCATTTTAAGCCAGAAAACAGGAATAAATTTTGTTAAAGTAACAAACTTTTCTGTTCAGCCAACAGGCTTTTTATTTTGAGTGTACCTGTCAAAATTTAATTACAATTCGTTCGTTAGTGAACAAGTTATAGCTGTTTTAGTGACGCTACTTTTGCGATTTTGAAAACAATGTATTCCAAGCAATTTCCGTAGGGAAACCAATAAAACAAAAATTTTTTGGCAAAATTCGACTTTATTCCTTCAAGAGCGATACAATAACTCCAACGCCTTGAATTGAACGATGATTTTCCCATTAAAAAGTAATGATAAATCAACACACGAAATTGCTCTGAATCCATTGTTTTCAAAATCGCAAAAGTGGCATCACTAATACAGCTTATCATTAGGGGCGCCACCTATGTGTCATCCTACGGACTTTTTAGCCGAGCCATATACTATTTCATTCGAAATATGGGCCCATATAATTATCTGATTTTTATCAGTTTGTATCTAATTGTATCTGTTAATCCCTACTAATATTATAAATGTGATTGTTTGTCTGTCTGTTTGTTTGTGGCGACATCAGGCCCAAACGGCTGGACCGATTTTCTTGAAATTTTTGGAACAGCCATTAAAAACTATCAGAATTAAAATAGGCTATACTAAATCTTGATCGGACAAAGGGGCGTGGAAACTCCCATACTACACTAATGTTTTGATATGATATTTCTCGGCCCTGTTCAACTGTTTCGAATAAAATTATGGCGAGCAGTGTGGTAAAAGTGGGCGGTATATTATAAGGGGGCGTGGCACCCTCATATAATCCAAAGTGCTTTATGTAGGCTTCTTTTAGACATATTTGAGCAAAACCTGGCAGGGTACTTTTTCAAAAAAGTACCTTATTTAAAAAAGTAACTTTTCTCAAAAAAGTACTTCTTATGAAAAAAACTAAAATTTTAAAAAAAAAGTACTTTTTTCAAAAAAAAAAAAAAATATATATCCCTACTAATCCAACATCAGACCCAAACGGCTGAACAGATTTTCTTGAAGTTGTCGGAGCAGCCATTACCAATTTTAGAAATTAAAATAGGCTATATTAGATCTTGATCGGACAGACAAAGGCGCGCGACACCTCCCATATAACACCAACATTTAAATGTGATATTTCTCGACTCCTGTTCAACTGTTTCGAATAAAATACACAACATACAATACACAACATCTTATACAATGTTTCCGAAGCACTGTGCTAAAAGTGGGCGGGACAGAATAAGGGGGCGTTGCACAACCCATACGATCCAGAGTGATTTAGGTAGGCTTCTGTTGAACATATTTGAGCAAACAAAATGTTTAAGTACTGTTTAAAAAGTGGGCGGTATATGACAAGGGGGCGTGGCACCACCCATACAATCCAAATTTTTAAAGTGCTTTGTATAGGCTTCTGTTGAACATATTTGAGCAAACAAAATTTTTAAGTACTGTTTAAAAAGTGGGCGGTATATGAGAAGGGGGCGTGGCACCACCCATACAATCCAAATTTTTAAAGTGCTTTGTATAGGCTTCTGTTGAACATATTTGAGCAAAACCTAGCATGATTGTAGCTAACAGAATTCTTAAGAACTGTTCCAAAAATGGGCGAGATAGGGCCAGGGGCGTGGCACCTTTCATACAATAGCTTTACCTCTGCTCCTGTTGTTGTCGTTAGAAAATCTACGGCGGTCCAAGTTTGGTCGCCAAAGTGTTAAATTAAGTGACAAATTTTTACTACAAATATTTTCAAATAACTATTATCAAAATTGCTAAAAACTATTGTTTTTAAATACAGTTCATTTTTTTTTTTTTTTTGATTTCGTAAAAGTATATTTTAGAAAACAAAGCATTTCTTTTCCTTCGATTATAAAAAAAATGTGTAATTGTCTCAGTCTACTTGAAATTTTAAATAAAAATTGCAAACGGTTCTCCAGTTGGACATACAATACAATTTTCTAATTTTTGTTTGCAACCTGAGAATATATCAATAATGTGAAATATAAACTACACAGAAAAAACAGTAGGTACCAACAATGGGAATTTGTAAAAGCAATCACAATTCCTTTTAAATTGAAATTTTTTTCCCAACAATTTTTTTGTTTGAAATATTTGTAACTAGTTTGTAAATTGTTATCTTTCATATAAAAATTGTTTAAAAATAAAAATTCAAAGTTACAAAAAATAAAAGAAATTTTTTTTTGGATTTACAAATTTCTTTGTTGGTGCCTTTTTAAAAACTTCTTTTTTGTATTTACAAATTTGGTATGTGAAATATATATATATTCCTCTAACTCCCATTGGAGCATAGGGCGTTTAAAAATTTGAAAGTTGTTTAAAAATTTAATTAGAATTTTTTAAATTCGTTCTGTGTAAACACACATTTTCAAAATTTTAACGAAATTTTTTATTTTTTAAATAACCAATAAAAACAACTGCTTAAAAATTTTGGTTTGGTAGTGGGTTATTATAGAATAAAAAAAAAGCTTAAACAACTAATACGAAATAAAGTAATTTTCGTTATTTAGTTTTTTAAATAAAATTCAAAATAGTTCCCAGTCAGAAATCGCCAGTGGTACAAAAAATCAAGCACTGGCATACCACTGGGTAACCACGGTATTAAAAATAAATGACTGGCAGAACAGTCATATGGGACGCTTTGCCAGCGTTTGCGAAAAGCGTTTTACCAGTATTTGTTTTACAAAAATTTCGGTGGTTTATAAAAAAAACCACTGGCAAAGAATTGGCTTAGAGTGATATGCCAAGGTTTGCAACCAGTGGTTATCCAGTGCTACCTAGCCAATGCTACCAGGCGTACAAAAATCAATTCACTGGAAAACCAATGATTTTATAAAAATGCTGACGCTTCGTTAAAAAATGTTTGTAGTCGGAAGGTTCCGAGTTCAAATCCGGTTGCAAGCAAAAAATTTTTTTTTGATTTTTTTTAATTTAAAATTTTTTTTGTTTTACAAAATCAATTTTTTTTTGTTTGTGGGAAAGCTCCTTCAAGACCAACTTTTTTTTTGACCTCCCAACACTGGCATACTAGTTACAAAAAATTGTTTGCCAGTACTAGCATTTTGGCGCAGCCAGTAGTTGTCCAGCTATTATCACTCATTTATGTGTTTAGGCATTAAATATTATATGTCTCGTTAGCTCAGTGGGTAGAGCAATCGTCTGCCAATCTGACGGCCTGGGTTCAAATCACCGCAGGGTCAAAAAAATACATATGAACTTTTTTTTAATTTTATTTTGGAAAATATATTTCCAGACCACCTATTTATTGGTTTTACCAGCGTTTTGCCAACGTTTAAAAATTTTGTTCCTCCAGTGCTTTTCCGGCGCTTTTTGAACAGCCGGTCCTTTTGTCTAATGATGTTATCATTTTGGGAATGGGAAAGCACTTTTTGCCAGTACTTGTACCACCTGTTAAAGTGCTTTGCCACAGCTTTCCCGTTTGTATTTTTCTGACTGAGTTGTTTTGTATTTTTCAATAAAGAAACGCTGAAATTACAAAAAAACAACTGATGTTTATTACTACACAAATAACTGTCATGTAGTAAATGTCAAATTTTTATGAGTGTACAAATGTACAGTGGTGGCCACGAATTTAACACAATTCAAGTTTTTTTTAATTTTATTGTTGTTGCCTTTATTTTTAAAAATTAAAATAGTGCCTAAATTCGCAACGAAAGGCAAGGAGATGGTTTAGAAAATTGTACAGAATTTTAACGTAATGTTTGTTTTTTCATTTTGTCACTTGTTTTCAGTGGGCGTGGCTTTTAACGAAAAATTAGCGACAACAACCTTTTATCAAATTACATAGTAAAATTTAGGCTGTACTGATCGGTTCTGTACAAACTGTATATTTTTGGAAATCCCATAAAATTTCCTTAAGTCTTGCATTATGTTTATCTACAAATAGTCGCCAGACTTTAAATTCCTGCACTTTAAACTTGTTCAAATTTTTTTTTGTTTTTAGCGATTTTTAATAAAGTTAACAGCACTGAAATTTTAAAGTGAATAGTTTTATGCTTTTCTTACCACAATATAACAGTGAAGATTTTTTTTACGTTATAGTAAAAAGCATTTCATGTTAAAATTTCAGTGTTGTTAACTTTCTTTGAAAATCGCTAAAAACCAAGAAAAATTGGTTATGTTTAAAGTGGTGCAATTTTAAGTCTGGTGACTATTTGTGGATAAAAATAATGCAGGACTTAAGGAAATTTTATAGGATTTCCAAAAATATACAGTTCGTATAGAACCGATCAGTACTGCCTAAATTTTACTATGTAATTTGATAAAAGGTTGATATCGGTAATTTTTCGTTAAAAGCCACGCCCACTTAAAACAAGTGACAAAATGATAAAACAAACATTACTTAAAATTCTGTACAATTTTCTGAACCATATCCTTGCCTTTCGTGGTGAATTTAGCCACTATTTTAATCTTTAAAAATAAAGGCAACAACAATAAAATTAGAAAAAACTTGAATTGTGTTAAATTCGTGGCCATCACTGTGCTCAGTTTACAATAAATGTATTTAACATAAATTGTAAAACTCTACCATAATTTACATTTTTAATAAAACATTTAAAGATAGCGCGAATGAAAAAATAAAACAAAAGTTAAGTGATCTTTAATTGGGGACATTTATAAATTTGTTCGTATGTTGTAGTCTCTAACCATCTGTTGTCTCTGTTATGATACAATATAACAATTCGTACACTATTTAAATTAATTTTAATGTGACAGTTTCATTAAAATCCTATAAACAACTTATATGTGTTTTAAATTTTCTTAACAAATAAATAAACAGACTTTTTACGGCTTTTTTCGTTTAATTGTTGTACTCAATTCCAATTTCATACAATATAAAGAAAAAGTGTTTCTACTGATTTGGCACAATTCTGACAGTCATAATATTAAATTTTTTAAGGTCTTTTCAATTTGCATGATCAGCGAAAGAAATCAAGAATAATGAAATCCGTAGTTAACTATAGTAGAAAAGTAGTAAAATAGTGACATAAAGAGATGATGATGAATCGTATTTAATAATAGTAAAATAAATACGAAGTTGAATGGCTACAATATTGAAAAGGCAATTAAAGTGAATAAAAGAATAGTTGATTTCTATTTATGACTTCTTTTTATAGTTTAAGGGTAATTTAGAAAGTTTAAGAGTACTGACTTTATTAACAATCATTCAAATTTAATTCATTAATTTTATTTTGAAAGAGTTTCAAACAATGTAACATTTGACAGTTAAAAATATACTTTCTTTAATGGAGTAGAATATAATTGCTTCAGGTTTGTCTATTAATATTAATTTTAATAAAAACTGTCAGTACTACACGCCTCGTCGGTACGAACTTTAACCCAAAAGTGTCAAAATTATGTATTTTGAATAGCTCTAACAAATTTTGCGCTAAAAACCAAAAACTGCACTCAAAAAAGTTTGTCAGTAAAATCAACTGAAAATGACAGTTAAAATTTTACTTTTATTTTAAAAAAGTTGCAAAAGTATTTACCTTCCAAATAAATACTGTAATTTTTATGCATTGAAAGCAAACAATGAAATTTGCTGTATTTAAATGAAATTCCTTAATAAGAATTTTCAAAAATTAAATGATTTATTTTGTAAATAATTAACAAATATAACTGTTTACTGTAAAAATAATGTTTTGGTTGTTGTTTATTATAGTATTAAAAATGACTGCATAAAACGACTGTTACGAAATTCAGTACTTTTTGTTAGTTGTTTTTTAATTAACAACTAACTGTTTGGTATTTTTCTATAGAAAAATTACAGATGAAAGAAACTACTTATTACTACAAAAATAAGTGTCATATAGTAATTTGGAGTGATTAAATTGTTTGCTCAACTAAGAAACTTTGAAACAAATCCCGCCTTCTGTAACACAAACTGAAGGACTTATATGATTTGGTTTCCAAAGCAAACGAGCAATGTGCGCTGTAATTCTCGTCCGGTTATTTATACACACTCAAAAAGAAAGTCAGTAAAGTCAGCAAAAAATGTTGCCATGTCAGCAAATTTTTAGTCAGGAGGGTGCTTGCAAAAAAGTTGGTAATTTCAGCAAAAGGTGTTTGCTGAAAATCAGCGAGTTGATTTTTACCAAAAAATAGTAATCTCAGCAAACGTTTTGCTAACACTCAGTCGATTGCAAATGAAAAAAATCCTTGCTAAAATCACTAAACTTTTTGTTGAATATTAGCAGACTGAAAAAAACTCAAAAAATTTGTGGAGAAATTTTACTCTAGTTAATTTATTTGTTGAAAATTTAAATATAGAAATTGTGTAGAGTTGTTTTTTTATTTTAATTATCATTTCCGTTGTCTGTACTACATCCAGATAAGCTGCGACATCTACATCTTGTCTATCTGGTTGTCGTCCACGCTATAAATGCGGTTATCACCACAATTTTTGTATCAAAATAAATTAGTAAAACATTAAAATTAGTTTAGTGCAAAAACAAATATAACTAAATCTTTAGCTGAAAACGGAATTTCAGCAAAAAAAAAATTGCTGAAAACTACTACACTTGATATACAACACATTTTACTAATATTTCTATTAACTTATTTTTTTCAGTGTAGTTCTGTATGAAAAACTAATAGACTATCACCTTTACTATAAAAAAGAAAAAGTCGATTCTAAATCACAAAAGCCGACTACACAGCAAAATATTGGTAATGACACCTCATTACTATCTGCATTACCAAAAATGATATATTATTACCTTTTGCATTATTTTATAATATAAAATAATGACTGCCTAATAACGGTTTTTTGTATTCATTGTTTCTAAATATAAAATAATGACTTACTCGTAATAGTTTAAATAAGTGCTTTTTACATATTTAAATTTTATACATTTTTATTTATTATATGTAAATATGTTTTATGTTTAAATTTTTATGATGAGTCCTAAAATTACACACTAGGGAAAACTTAAATTTTTCTGAATGTATTTCCTTAAGCTAATAGTATTTGACTAAGTCCTTATTTTTAAGAATCAAGTAAGCAATCGGATAACCACTTGTAATTCAACTTTATGTAAGCATGTGTGTAACCACTTATTATTCAAAATCTCATAACTACTTATTTCTCATTTTTTCGTAAGCAAGCGGGTAAGCGTAACTACTTATAAAAACGACCACGCCAAACAACAATAATGAGTTTAGACGCCAAAAAATAAGTTGGGCGGAGCTATGAATTTCTATTATATAACCACTTATTTGGTAATGAAAGATTTTGCTGGGTATAATTTTAATTTTCGTACCATACAAAATATTTACCCCTAAATTCATAAACGCTTTGTAAAATTATAGGAGGTTTATTGAACAAATTTTGTATGAAAACGGTTAAAGTCGGGCATGCCGACTATACAATACCCTACACCAGTCTGGTGTATTGTTTGGATCCGAAATTCGAATGGGTTAAAATGGGGCTTATGTCAAAATTTTCTATAATGTGAGTCAGCGCACCAAATTTCATTAAAATATCTTAATATTTGCGACCTGCAGTTTGTAACCAGCCAATTTTGGGGGACCCTTATATGGGCACTAGTTCTAAACATGGACCGATGTTCACCAAAATCAATAGGCTTCGTCCTTGGGCCAACATAGGTCTATGTACCAAATTTCATCAAAATATCTTAATATTTGCGACCTGCACAGTATAAACAGTATAATTTTGGTAGGACCCTTATATGGGCACTAGGGCTAAACACGGACCGATGTTCACCAAAATCAATAGGCTGCGTTATTGGGCCAATATAGGTCTGTGTAACAAATTTCATCAAAATATCTTAATATTTACGACCTGCAGCGTATAAACAGTTTAATTTTGGTAGAACCCTTATATGGGCACTAGGTCTAAACATGGACCGATGTTCACCAAAATCAATAGGCTGCGTTATTGGCCAATATATGTGTGTGTAGCAAAGTTCATCAAAATATCTTAATATTTACGACCTGCAGCGTATAAACAGTATAATTTTGGTAGGACCCTTATATGGGCACTAGGTCTAAACATGGACCGATATTCACCAAAATTAATAGGCTACGTTATTGGGCTAACATAGGTCTGTGCACCAAATTTCGTCAAAATATCTTAATATTTACGACCTGCAGCGTATAAACAATATAATTTTGGTAGGACCCTTATATGGGCACTAGGTCTAAACATGGACCGATGTTCACCAAAATCAAACTTGTTCGTCCTTTGGCCAACATAGGTCTGCGTACCAAATTTCATCAAAATATCTTAATAGTTGCGACCTGTAGAGTGCGCACAAGATTGCATGGACAGACAGACAGACGGACGGACGGACGGACGGACAGACGGACATCGTTAAATCGAAATAAAAAAAAATTCTGAACCGATCGGTATACTATAAGGTGGGTCTACGACCAATATTTTTTGGTGTTACAAACATCAGCACAAACTTATAATACCCTGACCACATAGTGGTGTAGGGTATAATGACGTTTTGTAAACCAGCTATAACTTTACAAAGCATTTATGAATTGAGGGCTTAAAATATACCTTAAAATTCTGTTTTAAATTTGAAATTTTCAAATTTTGTTTACAAATTTCAAATTACCAAAAAAATAAGTTATAACAAAATCGTGATCACTAGATGGCACTATATTAAAAAAGTTGACAATTTTCTTTTCCCGAGTAAAAAAAATTATATATAATCATATGTGGCATATATTACAATATATAATTAGATATGTGGTTATTTATATCCATATATAATTATATATGACGTTTTTTCCGAAAAATTTTCCTTATATTATGCCATATATAATTTCATCTAATTAGATATCGGCCTTCATAATATTAGATATGGTATATATAATTATATATTACATAACATGGTTGATTTTATTGCATATATAGTTATATATAGAACTATATCTTAATATATATGGTGGCATTTTAGCAATATATAATTATATATGGTATCATTTAAACAATATATAATTATATATGGTGACAGTTAAACTAGATATTATCATATATGGTGCCACTTAAACAATATATGGTCATATATGGTACCTCATAAACCAAATCTTTAATTCAGTTCCAGATATGATAATATATGGTACTATATATAGTGCGATATATATTTATATATGGTGTTATTTAAGCTATATATTATCATATATGGTGCCATTCAAACCATATATTATCATATATGGTGCCATTAAAACCATATATTATCATATATGGTGCAATTTCAACAATATATGCGCATATATGGTACCTCATGAACAATATTTTTAATGCAGTTCCACATATGATAATATATGCTACCATATATAGTGCCATATATATTTATATATGGTGTTATTTAAGCAATATATTACCATATATGGTGCCATTTAAACCATATATTGTCATATATGGTGCCATTTCAACAATATATGCTCATATATGGTACCTGATGAACGACATATGATAATATATGCTACCATATATAGTCCCATATATATTGATATATGGTGTCATTTAAACAATATTAATATATAGACATATATGGTATCATTTAAACAATATATTGTCATATATGGCACAATTTAAACAATATATGGTCAAATTTGGTACCACATCAACATTTTGAATACAATTCCATATATGGTTTAATTTCAATAATGTAAAACTATGTATGGCGCTATAAAAAATATTATCAGATATGTTACTTCATTAACAATATTTATAATACAGTGTCATATATTGTAATATATGTATATCATTCAATATATATTGATGTATGGTAATGGTACAATAATTCCAATATCAGTTGAGATACAATTTGTGGGTCCATATCAACAATTTGTTCACGTACATTTAACATATATATATGTACATTTAAGTTATAATTTATAAACACTTTATAAAGTTAAATAGTTCCATAAACCTCGTCTAACTGTATAGAATGTTTATGAATATACGATTTAATATATAATAATTACAATTACAAATTGGTGCCATTATCTAAAATTAAATGTAATGTTAACTTATAATAAAATAAAAATGTATTTCCTAAAAATAAAAATATAGTGTTAATTAATGTTTATATACAATGCTGGCAAACCGTTGGCGATGGTCGGTTATGCGTTGGCAGAACGTTGCATTAGCTATCTTGGCAAAAAAATAGATTTCAAAAAACATTTTTGAAAAAATTGAGAAAACTTTTTTTAATATTTGCTTTTAAAAACATGAAATTTAACCCAGTCCACCAGATTGTCAGCCAAGACCTCTACACTCTAATCTAACGAGACTTGTTATAAATGTGTGATAGCTACAAATTAAATGAATGATAAAAGCATTTCGAGCTAACTTATAAGCATCGAAAAAAGGTATTCCAGAAATTATTAAAAGTATTTTAGAAAATTTTAATTGTATATCACAAAATATTATTTGCACTTCAGAATCTACAATATTACGCAAATTTAATTATTTATTTATTTAGTTGTGTCCAGAAATAATGAAATCTATTTCAGAATTTCATAGCTAATAGAGAAAAATTTCTCAAATACATTTCATAATTTCGGAAATACGATTGATAATTTCTGAAATACAGTTTGATAATTTCTGAAATACAGTTGTGAATTTCGGAAATACAATTAATAATTTCTGAAACACAATTGATAAAACTGAACTTCAATTGACTAGTTCTGAAATACAATTCATAAATGTGAAAAATAATTGATGAGTTCTGAAACACAATTGATAAAACTGAAATTCAATTGATTATTTCTGAAATACAATTGATAAATCTTAAAACAATTAATACAATTGGAAATGGTGTAGAGCGTCAAAAAGATGTAAATAAAATTATTTTATTCAAAGATTTCAATTTAACAAAAAAATAAATATATAATTTTATAAAAAAATTTATAGAAAAAAAAAATTTAATTTTATAAAAAGAAATTAATTTTGTAAAAGAAATGCATATTGAACTCGTTACCTTCTGAGTTAAAACCTTATTTTAACAAAATATTGTAATTTTTATACAATTAGTGCTCTGCCAGTCTATTATTTTTTGAACAGTTGGGAATATATGTCTGGGATCTTATTTAATCCCAAATAAATGGAGATCTTACGTAGTACCCAAATATAATGCGGCATCTAATTTTATCTGTCATTTTTATGGATACTTTTAGATGTCAATCCCCAAATATATTGCTGTTTCTAATTCGATCTGGCATTTTTCGGATCAAATTAGATCTAAGTTTATCCACAAATATATAGCTGGATCTAATTCGATCTGCCATTTTTCGGATCAAATAGGTCTTACTAAATCCCAAAATATATTGCTGGATCTAATTTTATCTGCCAATTTTCTATTCAATGTATATCCAAGTTTATCCACAAATATATTGCTGAATCTAATTCGATGTGCCATTTTTCGGATAAAATGAGATCTAAGTTAATCCACAAATATATTGCTGGATCTAATTTGATCTGCTATTTTTCAGATCAATTTATATCTAAGTTTATCCACAAATATATTGCTGGATCTAATTCGGATCAAATTAGATCTAAGTTTATCCCCAAATATATAGCTAGATCTAATTCGATCTGCCACTTTTTCGGATCAAATTAGATATACGTTTATCCACAAATATATTGCCGGATCTAATTTGATCTGCCAAAATTGAGATCAAATTAGATCTAAGTTTATCCCCAAATATATAGCTGGATCTAATTGGATCCGCCATTTTTCGGATCAAATTAGATCTAAAAATATCCGCAAATATATAGCTGGATCCGCCAATTTTCGGATCAAAATAGATCTAGGTTTATCCCCAAAGATATCACTGGACCTCCAAATTTTGAGATATAACTTGATCTTAGTTTATCCCCATATATACAATGGGATCTAATACGATATGATTGGATACACCCAATTTTGAGATCTAATTGGATCAGCTAGATATTACAGCAGATCTTAAACAATATCAAATTGGATATAATTAGATATTGCGCGAGATCAATTTTTTTTACTCGGGTTTTTATTTATTAAAATTTAAATAGTAACAAACAACAAAGGAAAAAAATAAACGTATATTTCAAATTATATTATTTGAATATGTATATTCTGCGTTTGTTTTTTCCTTATTTTGAGCAGTTGTTTTCAAATATAGTTTCAGCTGATACTAAATAGTTGCTCAAGTAATACTAAATTTCAGCGCCCTCTACCGGTGAGTAGTGTAATTTTTGATTTCCTATCTCTATAATTAATAGTCTCTGCAAATTTCCTTTCTATTTTGGAATATTTTGTTTTGGTTTTCAATAAAAATAAAAAAAATTTTCAATATAGATGTTTGGCATTATTTTAAAAGTTCTATTTTCAAAATTTTGTATAGTACGGTTAAAACAAAACCTTTGCTTTAAAATAAAGTCAACTTTAACAAAAATATACCTTTGAAAAATATTGATGGTAAAGCACCGTAAGTTGTTTGAGTTTCATGTGAAAAAACTTTTATACTCCATGTGAAAAAACTTTTATACTCCATATAAAAAAATGATTTTTCACGACAATCAGTTTCACGTGAAAATTGTGTAGAGTTTGTTTTCACGCAAATTTAATGTACAAGACTATTATTTTTCTTGAAACAAAAGGGACATTTTGTGTTTATTTTGATTGTGTCTTTGTTATAAAATTAAAAAATTTATCAAGTAGGTTTGAGGTTAAGAAGAAAAATAAACATTTTTTTCAAAGTTATAGACACATTATTAATTTTCAAATCAGACTAGATTTAGTTTCTGCCTTTTTTTATGGACAAGCTTCATCAGTGATTTTCCATTAAATTGTATTATTGTTTATATTTGATTGTCAGATTGTCTCTATATGATAATTTACTCTCAGAAGTGATCAAACAGACATACAAACATTCTACTTTAGATTTTTTGTTTATCTTCTTATCTCCTCTTTGTCACCTTTTTCACAAATGCTGTCAGATTTTTACGTACAAGTCCAGGCAATTTGTGTATATTGGAGACGGACTGCCAGCAGGGCATTTTTATTTTTATAGTAAAGTGTTTTTTTTTTTCAAACGCGTCATATAGACCAAATGCAATTAATATTGATCATTTGTTTGAATTAAATTGCAATTTGAGGCATTTGAAGTTCGAGTGAAATTTTTCCACGTGAAAAACAACTTACGGTGCTTAAGGCTGTATGTTTGTGGAAGTGTGTTTTATTATTATTTTTTGTATTTTATTTGTGTTTTGGTAAGTACACTTAAAATAATACGTCAGTAGAAAAATCTGTCAAACGGGTTTTAAATCGATTTGACGAATTTTTAACAAATTTTTAGTTCAAACACGGATTTAAAGAAAGATTTTAGTTATCTTCATTTAACACTATACTAAAAATCCTCAGTACTTGAACTAGCTTTGAGTGTTAATTTTCAAAACTATTTATAGCTAATTTTTAAGAACCTATTCGTTAAATTCTACAAAATTTATTGTTAAAATATAATATTTTATTGTTTCTGTTATTACCCGGTAGATGGCGCCACCGGTGTATCCCAAGTTTTACAGATGGCGTTATTTCTTTCCCTACCGATTTTTTGAAATGTCCCATACTCCCAAAATATAAGAGAGATAGAGCAAAATTGAAGAAAATTCCGACTTAATCTAAACATAAAATACCACAGCGAAAGGGGTTATCCCTATCCAAAAATGGACCATGGTGGGGCCTTGGACACTCGGGAATTTCTAATAAAAATTGTTCACTTCATAAAATGGCCCAAGTGCATATAAGTTGTTTATACAATATAACACAAATTTTGGACTGTTTTCTTTCCAAATTGGCTTTGATATTTAAAATCGGACTTCGTCTTATAAACAGGATAAGGAATGGTCCACACATGTGGCCACATGTTGGCACATTCGGCACATTTACATGTGCCGGTAGTATTGGCACATTTACATTTAAATGTGAAATGTTCCAAACACTAATGGCACATCACATATGAAATCCCGAGTAAAAAAAATTGATCTCGCGCAATATCTAATTATATCCAATTTGATATTGTTTAAGATCTGCTGTAATATCTAGCTGATCCAATTAGATCTCAAAATTGGGTGTATCCAATCATATCGTATTAGATCCCATTGTATATATGGGGATAAACTAAGATCAAGTTATATCTCAAAATTGGGAGGTCCAGTGATATCTTTGGGGATAAACCTAGATCTATTTTGATCCGAAAATTGGCGGATCCAGCTATATATTTGCGGATATTTTTAGATCTAATTTGATCCGAAAAATGGCGGATCCAATTAGATCCAGCTATATATTTGGGGATAAACTTAGATCTAATTTGATCTCAATTTTGGCAGATCAAATTAGATCCCGCAATATATTTGTGGATAAACGTATATCTAATTTGATCCGAAAAAGTGGCAGATCTAATTAGATGTAGCTATATATTTGGGGATAAACTTAAATCTAATTTGATCCAAAAAATGGCACATCGAATTAGATCCAGCAATATATTTGTGGATAAACTTAGATATAAATTGATCTGAAAAATGGCAGATCAAATTAGATCCAGCAATATATTTGTGGATTAACTTAGATCTAAATTTATCTGAAAAATGGCAGATCGAATTAGATCCAGCAATATATTTGTGGATAAACTTGGATATAAATTGAATAGAAAATTGGCAGATCAAATTAGATCCAGCAATATATTTGGGGATTAAGTAAGATCTAAATTTATCCAAAAAATTACAGATAAAATTAGATCCAGTAATATACTTCGGGATTGCGTAAGATCTTAACTTTTCCGATAAATTGCAGATCGAATTAAATCCAGTGATATATTTGGGGATTTGGTAGGATCTTAATTTATCCCATAAATTGCAGATCGAATTAGAAACAGCAATATATTTGGAGATTGACATCTAAAACTATCCAGAAAAATGACAGCTAAAATTAGATCCCGCATTATATTTGGGTACTACTTAAGATCGCCATTTATTTGGGATTAAATAATATCCCAGACAGATATTGACAATAATTCAAAAAATAATACATTGGAAGAGCACTGATTTTATAAAAATTACAATATTTTGTTAAAATAAGGTTTAAACTCAGAAGGTCTCGAGTTCGATACCTTTCACGGCTATGCATTTTTTTTTTATAAAAATGCGCATTCTCCTTGCTGGTCTTATCGAAATTTTTTCAATAATTTTTATTCTTTGTAATTTACTTGTAAAAATTGTATCATCTTTCTTTGATTTGAAAATAATTTAAACAGAAAGTGATATTAATTTATGATCTTGAGTGAAACTAAAATAACATTCATTTACTTAAAAATAACAGATCAACTAAAAACATTTCCCCCATTCAAAAGAATTTCTTTTTATAAAATTATAATTTTATTTTCTATAAATGTTTTTATAAAATTATATTTTTTTATTAAATTGAATTTTTTTTAAAAAATAATTTTATTTACATATTTTTAACGCTCTACACCATTTCCAATTGTATCAATTGTTTTTAAGATTTATCAATTGTATTTCAGAAATAATCAATTGAATTTCAGTTTTATCAATTGTATTTCAGAACTTATCAATTATTTTTCAGATTTATGAATTGTATTTCAGAACTAGTCAATTGAATTTCAGTTTTATCAATTGTATTTCAGAAATTATTAATTGTATTTCTGAAATTCACAACTGTATTTCAGAAATTATCAAACTGTATTTCAGAAATTATCAATTGTATTTCAGAAATTATGAAATGTAATTTAGAAATTTTTCTCTATTAACTATGATAAACCATCAACAAGTTCTGAAATAGATTTGATTATTTCTGAAATACAATTAATAAATTTCTGAAATACATTCCATAATTTCTAAAATACATTTAAAATTTCTGAAATACAAAAAAAAAAGAAAATTGCTGATGAGTTACCATATATGATGGCACCATATATGACAATATATTGTTTAAATGGCACCAATATGGAGCTTTATATGGTAATATATAACTTAGATTCATCCATATACCATTTGATCCGAAAAATGGCCCGATAAAATTGTATCAGTTCTTATTTGTATCAGTTGTTATCTAATTGAATCAGTTTAGATCTGACCTGATTAAATTATGTGTTAATCAGATGAAATTGTGTCAGATTTTTGACCTGATACAATTTTATTGGCTTATATTACATGGTATCAGTTTAGGTCCAAATAGATATATTTGTATACAAAATTATATAGTTATATCCCAATTTTGACCTGATATCAGTTTAAAACTTTGATACAATTGTATAAGGTAAATGTCGGATACAATTATATTTTATTTATATAAAATTGAACCAATTACGATCAAACCGATAAAATTGTATCAGATCAAAAATATGATACAATTTCATCTGATTAACACATAATTGAATCAGGTCAGATCTAAACTGATACATTTAGATAAACATTGATAAACAATTGATAAAAATATATCGGGCCATTCTTCGGATGAAACTGTATATTTATACAGATATAACTTAATCACATATATGACTATATGTAACTATTTTTCTTCGGGTTGTTTAAATGATACGATATATCAAAGTATATGGTACTATATATGGTAGCATATATTATCATATCTGCATCTGTATTAAAAATGTCGTTCATGAGGTACCATATATGAGCATATATTATTGAAATGGCACCATATATGACAATATATGGTTTAAATGGCACCATACATGGTAATATATTGCTTAAATAACACCATATATAAATATATATGGTAGCATATATTATCATATGTGGAACTGTATTAAAAATATTGTTCATGAGGTACCATATATGGGCATATATTGTTGAAATTGCACCATATATGATAATATATGGTTTAAATGGTACCATATATGATAATATATGGTTTGAATGGCACCATATATGATAATATATAGCTTAAATAACACCATATATAAATATATATCGCACTATATATAGTACCATATATTATCATATCTGGAACTGAATTAAAGATTTTGTTTATGAGGTACCATATATGACCATATATTGTTTAAATGGCACCATATATGATAATATCTAGTTTAACTGTCACCATATATAATTATATATTGTTTAAATGATACCATATATAATTATATATTGCTAAAATGCCACCATATATATTAAGATATAGTTCTATATATAACTATATATGCAATAAGATCAACCATGTTATGTAATATATAATTATATATGCCATATCTAATATTATGAAATCCGATATCTAATTAGATGAAATTATATATGACATAATATAAGGAAAATTTTTCGGAAAAAACGTCATATATAATTATATATGGATATACATAACCACATGTCTAATTATATATTGTAATATATGCCACATATGATTATATATAATTTTTTTTACTCGGGATGTAAATTTGATGTTGGCATATTTACATTTGAAATGTGAATGTGCTGAAGGTATCGGCATATTTACATGTGCTGGTGGCATTGGCACATTTTACATGGAAATGTGTATTTGCCATGGTATTTTCACATTCATATGATAAAAGTGTAATTTTTCATAAAAAAGTACCTAAAATTTTTTTTTTTTACAAAAAATTATGTTTCTTCCTTAAAAAATACATTTTTCAAAAAAGGTAAAAAAACTTAGATTTTTCAAAAAAAATTTTATTTTTCAAAAAAGTAGCATTTTTCAAAAAAAAAGATAATTTAAAAAAAGTGCAATTTTAAAAAAAAAAGTACCATTTAAAAAAAATATCATTTTTCAAAAAAAGTACTATTTTTAAAAACAAGTACTATTTTTCAAAAAGAAAGTACTGGTTTTCAAAAAAAGTACTATTTTTCAAAAAAAAAGTACTGGTTTTCAAAAACGTACTATTTTTCAAAAAAAGTACTATTTTTCAAAAAAGTACTATTTGTCAAAAAAAGTACTATTTTTCAAAACAAGTATTATTTTTCAAAAAACGTTAAATTTCAAAAAATGTACAAATTTTCAAAATAGTACTGTAGGTATTTTACAAAAATTTACCATTTTTAAAAAAAGAAAAAAAAAAGTAAAAAACTGCAATATTTCAAAGAAGTACTCTATGCTCTATCTAGTTTTTAAGATATAGCCAAAGTACCAAATTAACGTCCTTTTGTTGCTACCTAGCTTAGTTTAGAAGATTTTAAAATCTAGCTAAGGTAGGCCTGATCTGGTCATTGTATATAAGTTTTAGGGGTATATTAATACCCAAAGGGCCAAAATTTTTTCCGTTTTGCTGTGTTTCACTTAGTTTTTAAGATATAGCCAAAGTAACAAATTAACGTTCTTTTGTTGCTATCTACCTTAGTTTAGAAGATATTCGCAATTTTAAAATCTAGCTAAGGTAGCCCTGATCTGTTCATTGCATATAAGTTTTAGGGGTAGGTACAGTAGTTTTGATTTAACTGCCTTTTTCTTAAGTGCACATTTGCTATAACTGCACAAAATTTTGGTTTCGTTTCTATTTTATAAAATTATGTACGAAATTGTCTTCTTAAGTGCACTTTTTGTACCTGCGCATTTAAGATAACTGCCTCATATTTTTGACAGTTTTACATTATTTTCATAAAAAAGATCACCGTTAGCTGCCTATTGTGTTTTGCTTTGTTTTTGAATTCTAGGAAAAAAAAAAAAAAAAAAAAATAAATGTGTCAACTTTTTTTGTGACAAAAATATGCTACTTTAGTCGTTTTTTAATCATAAAAATCGCAAGATCTGGTGCAAAGCACAAAGTTGTCATCATTAGCTTAATTTGTTTTGTTTGTTTTCAGTCTATATTGGTATACCTACACATTAAGGCAGGTAAACAATTTGACTTAGCTGCGTTTTTGGCTTACCTGCACAAAAATTCTTGCAAAAGTTGGTTGTGCAGCTAAGTCAAGATTACTGTATATTAATACCCAAAGGGCCAAAATTTTGGCTATTTTGATCTATTATGAAAGGTGTTATTCTGTAAATTTCCTAGTGGGGCGTTTTTGACCAAAATTATAAAAAATTAACCCCATATGGATCACATTACATAAAATAATTATTTGTATCCAGTTGAGATTTTTTTTATCAATTTAATGGCTTTACAATCTCGTAGTCACAATTAATATTAAGTTTTATGGGTCTTTTCTGACCCCAGGCCACTAAGGGTTAAAGATTTTTAAATTAAATGCAAAGATAGTCTAACCAAATTTAAGTGATAGTTTTCCGAAAACTGTGTAAAACTTGTTGAAAACATTCAAATTTTGTTAAATTTTTGACAAAATGAGTAATTTTTGTAAAATGTCCTGGAAAGCACTCGCTCCAAACACAAACTCGAATTATCATTTTTCCAATTTATTTTTTTCTTTAATATCAACCATTATATGGTACAAATAGCAATCGGCATCTCCAAATTAGGCATTTTAAAAAATCTTTAAAATTAATTAAAAAAACACGTTTTTGCATTTTTATCAAAGTTGTGGGTTATTTTGGATTCCAGGCTAAAGTGGTTTAATGATATCTGATGAAGTCAAAATTCCATGTCTGAATCAGTTTGAGCATAATAAATGGAACAAAATACTAAATTTTTCAAAATTTATAATTTTGGGAATTTTTAATAATGATACACTTTTTTCCAAAATGGGCCATTTTAGGGCGCAACTCGGCACGGGTTAACGTTTTCCAAAAAAAGATAATCGATTTTGTTAATTTGGGACCATTTGTAAAAAAAATTGGGGGGGGGGGTATGCGTGTCTAAAATCGACCAAACACTTTATAAGGGACACCCTAATGTTGATATAAAAACTTGTCGATAGCCTTTTTATGATTAGTAAATTTTCTATAAAATGCCCTAGTAAAAATAATTTTTATATATTCATATATGATTTTTATACAATCATTTATTATTTTATACAATTATAACTTGTCGAGTATTGTGAAACATATATTTTTATATGATTATATCAAAAGATATTTAGTTATATAAAATTATACTAACCAGATCCACCATTTTTCGGATCGGATTTGAAAATGGCGGATCCAGCTATATATTTGCGGATAAACTTAGATCTAGTTTGATCCGAAAAATGGCGGATCGAATTAGATCCAGCTATATATTTGTGGATAAACTTAAATCTAATTTGATCTCAATTTTGGCAGATCGAATAAGATCCAGCAATATATATGTGGATAAACTTAGATCTAATTTGATCCGAAAAAGTGGCAGATCGAATTAGATCCAGCAATATATTTAGGGATAAACTTGGATGTAAATTTATCCGAAAAAAGACACATCGAATTAGAGCCAGCA
The DNA here is from genome assembly GCA_949987735.1 of Leucophora obtusa. Classification (NCBI taxonomy): domain Eukaryota; kingdom Metazoa; phylum Arthropoda; class Insecta; order Diptera; family Anthomyiidae; genus Leucophora; species Leucophora obtusa. Next base: position 47,353,997 of record OX465296.1, read on the forward strand.
ATATATTTGTGGATAAACTTAGAAATAATTTGATCCGAAAAATGGCAGATCGAATTAGATCCAGCAATATATTTGGGGATTAAGTAAAATCTAAATTTATCCAAAAAATGACAGATCAAATACGATCCAGTAATATATTTCGGGATTGCGTAAGATCTTAACTTTTCCAATAAATTGCAGATGGAATTAAATCGAGTGATATATTTGGGGATTTGGTAAGATCTTAATTTATCCCATAAATTGCAAATCGAATTAGATCCAGCAATTTATTTGGGTATTAAAATGGCAGATCGAATTAGAAACAGCAATATATTTGGGGATTGACATCTAAAACTATCCAGAAAAATTACAGATAAAATTAGGTCCCGCATTATATTTGGGTACTATGTAAGATCTCCATTTATATGCGATTAAATAAGATCCCAGACAGATATTGAAAACAGTTCAAAAAATAATACACTGGCAGAGCACTGATTTTATAAAAATTACAATATTTTGTTAAAATAAGGTTTAAACTCAGAAGGTCTCGAGTTCGATACCGTTCACGGCTATGCATTTTTTTTATAAAATGAATTTCTTTTTATAAAATTATAATTTTATTTTCTATAAATGTTTTTATAAAATTATATTTTTTTTTATTAAATTGAATTTTTTAAAAAAATAATTTTATTTGTATCTTTTTAACGCTCTACACCATTTCCAATTGTATCAATTGTTTTTAAGATTTATCAATTGAATTTCAGAAATAATAAATTGAATTTCAGTTTTATCAATTGTATTTCAGAACTTATCAATTATTTTTCAGATTTATGAATTGTATTTCAGAACTATTCAATTGAATTACAGTTTTATCAATTGTATTTCAGAAATTATTAATTGTATTTCCGATATTCACAACTGTATTTCAGAAATTATCAAACTGTATTTCAGAAATTATCAATTTTATTTTTCTCTATTAACTATGATAAACAATCAACAAGTTCTGAAATAGATTTGATTATTTCTGAAATACAATTATTAATTTCTGAAATAAATTCCATAATTTCTGAAATACATTTAAAATTTCTGAAATACAATTAAAAGCTTCTGAAATACAGTTAATATTGTAGTCGAGTTACCATGTATGACCATATATTGTTTAAATGGCACCATATATGACAATATACTGTTTAAATGGCACCATATATGATATGTTCCCTATTAAAAAAAAATAATATGGAGCTTTATATGGTAATATATGTATAACTTAGAGTGATCCATGTACCATTTGATCCGAAAAATGGCCCGATAAAATTGTATCAGTTGTTTATCAGTTTTTATCTAATTGTATCAGTTTAGATCTGACCTGATTAAATCATGCGTTAATCAGATGAAATTGTATCTAATTTTTGACCTGATACAATTTTATTGGTTTATATCACATGGTATCAGTTTAGGTCCAAATAGATATATTTGTATACAAAATTATATAGTTATATCCAAATTATATATTTGATACAATTGTATAAGGTAAATGTCGGATACAATTATATTTTATTTATATAAAATTACGATCAAACCTGACACCATTACATATAAACCGATAAAATTGTATTAGGTCAAAAATCGGATACAATTTCATCTGATTAACACATAATTTAATCAGGTCAGATCTAAACTGATACAATTAGATAAAAATTGATAAACAACTGATAAAAATATATCGGGCCATTCTTCGGATGAAACTGTATATTTATACAGGGTTGTTTAAATGATACGATATACCAAATTATATGGTACTATATATGGTAGCATATATTATCATATCTGGAACTGTATTGTTCATAAGGTACCATATATGACCATATATTGTTGAAATGGCACCATATATTATAATGTATGGTTTAAATGTCACCACATATGGTAATATATTTATTTATTTATTTGGTCTATGGATACAATAATTATCCTTACAGACTAGCAACTAGAACAATAGTAAATAACTTAAAATAACTTATTTAATAAAACTTTAAATTGAGAATGAGGAACAGTTATATCTAATTGATAACAATAATCATTAAATAATCTCAATGCTTTAGTTAGAGGTTCATTCAGTGCATAATTAGTTTTATGAATATCAATAAAGAAGAACTTATCTATAATCCTTAGGGATCTAGGAGGAACATAGATTTTAATTGAGTTTAATAATTCAGAGGAATCAACTGCGCCACAAATAATACCATGTATAAAAGTTAACGCAAAAATGTTTCTACGAGTTTCCAGAGTTTTCAAGAAGATAAAATCACATTTATCTTCATAGGAAGGAACACAATATATAGGAACAGGAGCAGAAAGAGTGGAATTGAAAACATTGAAGAAAGGAAGAGCAAATTTAACAAACTTAACTTGGATTTTCTCAATACGGCTTTTATGAATAACCGCATTAGGACTCCAAATAAATGACGCGTATTCCAGTTTAGATCTAACAAAAGAAACATATAAAACTTTTTTTGTAAAATAGTCAAAAAGATTAGTAGAATTGCGACGTATAAAAGCTAATAGTGAGTAAGCTTTAGGAATTATAAAATTTAAATGGCTGCCAAATGTCAGTTTGGCGTCAAAGACTACACCCAAATCCAATATTTCATCCACAGATGACAGAGTATGACCTTTCATTCTATATTGAGAAAGTAAAACATTACGGCATCTATGATACACCATATAAAAACATTTCGCAATATTAAGAGGTAAACCATTACGTTCAGACCACAAAATAACTCTAGACAAATCCTCCTGCAGGTCTGCAATATCTCCAAATGAAGATATTGGCTTAAAAATCTTAAGATCATCAGCATACATAAGGTACTGAGATTTTTTAAAACAATGACAAATATCATTAATGAAAATATTAAACAGCAAAGGACCTAAAATGCTACCCTGAGGTATACCAGAGGTGGGGATAAAAACATCAGAATATACTCCATCTACAGAAACAGCAGTAGATCTACCAGTTAAATAAAAACGAAACCAACTCAGTATCTGAGAATGGAACCCTATCTTCGAAAGTTTAAGTAATAGAAGTTCATGTGGCACCCGGTCAAATGCTTTTGCAAAGTCTAAGTAAATTGTATCTATTTGAATACCTTTTTCAAAACAAGAAACACAGAAATTGGTAAAAACGGTTAAATTCGTGGTGGTTGATCTTCCAGCCATAAATCCATGCTGTGAGACTGAAATATAACGTTTAAGACGAAAAAAAAGTTTATCATATACAATATGCTCAAAAATCTTTCCAATATTAGACAATTTAGAAATTGGCCTATAGTTCACAATATTATTTTTATTACCAGATTTAAGAATAGGAAAGATTGTTGTATATTTCCATTTTTGTATAAAGTATCCAGCCATAATAGATTTATTAAAAACGAGTAAAAAGGTTAAAGTCGGGCATGCCGACTATACAATACCCTACACCAGTCTGGTGTATTGTTTGGATCCGAAATTCGAATGGGTTAAAATGGGGCTTATGTCAAAATTTTCTATAATGTGAGTCAACGCACCAAATTTCATTAAAATATCTTAATATTTGCGACCTGCAGTTTGTAACCAAGCCAATTTTGGGGAGACCCTTATATGGGCACTAGTTCTAAACATGGACCGATGTTCACCAAAATCAATAGGCTTCGTCCTTGGGCCAACATAGGTCTATGTACCAAATTTCATCAAAATAGCTTAATATTTGCGACCGGCAGCGTATAAACAATATAATTTTGGGGGGACCCTTATATGGGCACTAGTTCTAAACATGGACCGATGTTCACCAAAATCAATAGGCTTCGTCCTTGGGCCAACATAGGTCTATGTACCAAATTTCATCAAAATATCATAATATTTGCCAACTGCAGCGTATAAACAGTATAATTTTGGTAGGACCCTTATATGTGCACTAGGTCTAAACATAGACCGATGTTCACCAAAATCAATAGGCTGCGTTATTGGGCCAATATAGGTCTGTGTATCAAATTTCATCAAAATATCTTAATATTTACGACCTGCAGCGTATAAACATTATAATTTTGGTAGGACCCTTATATGGGCACTAGGTCTAAACATGGACCGATGTTCACCAAAATCAATAGGCTGCGTTATTGGCCCAATGTAGGTCCGTGTACCAAATTTCATCAAAATATCTTAATATTTACGACCTGCAGCGTATAAACAGTATAATTTTGATAGGACCCTTATATGGGCACTAGGTCTAAACATGGACCGATGTTCACCAAAATCAATAGGCTGCATTATTGGGCCAATATAGGTCTGTGTACCAAATTTCATCAAAATATCTTAATATTTACGACCTGCAGCATATAAACAGTATAATTTTGGTAGGACCCTTATATGGGCACTAGGTCTAAACATGGACCGATGTTCACCAAAATCAATAGGCTGTGTTATTGGGCCAATATAGGTCTGTGTACCAAATTTCGTCAAAATATCTTAATATTTACGACCTGCAGCGTATAAACAGTATAATTTTGGTAGGACCCTTATATGGGCACTAGGGCTAAACATGGACCGATGTTCACCAAAATCAATAGGCTGCATTATTGGGCCAATATAGGTCTGTGTACCAAATTTCATCCAAATATCTTAATATGTACGACCTGCAGCATATAAACAGTATAATTTTGGTAGGACCCTTATATGGGCACTAGGTCTAAACATGGACCGATGTTCAAAAAAATCAAACTTGTTCGTCCTTGGGCCAACATAGGTCTGCGTACCAAATTTCATCAAAATATCTTAATAGGTGCGACCTGTAGAGTGCGCACAAGATTGCATGGACAGACAGACAGACAGACGGACGGACGGACAGACGGACATCGTTAAATCGAAATAAAAAAAAAATTCTGAACCGATCGGTATACTATAAGGTGGGTCTACGACCAATATTTTTTGGTGTTACAAACATCAGCACAAACTTATAATACCCTGACCACATAGTGGTGTAGGGTATAATAATTCTGAGTGGTAAAATTAGTGCAGAAAAGCATTTTTTCAAAAGAAATGATGAAAGACCATCACTATCACATTTAAACGAATTAGAAAGTTTACCAATTCCTGAGGCAACGTCATCATCAGAAATTTGCATTGACCCGAAATCAAAATATGAGCAAATATCATTTAGATCAAACCCATTAAGTGGAAAGGTGTCATCATTAAAATTAGATTGGAAATATTTAGCAAAACGATTAAGAGAATCATGTAGGGTATTGGAGGAAATGTCATTATAAGTCATTAACTGTGGAATTGAAGAACTAGTTCTCTTAGAATTCACAAAACTCCAGAAACATTTGGGATTATATTTTATGGAATCATTAAAGCTCAAAATATACTGATTATATAAGAACTTATTAAGGAAATTAAATTCTCTTTCATAATGAAGAAAGTTTTGCTTATCACTGGCATTATTTGTGGTTTTGAATTTTTTGTGATACTTATTTCTAAGATTTTTCAATCTTTTCAATCCTTTAGTATACCATGGCAGTTTATACACTTTAGGATTAGCCAAAGGGACATTATTTTTAAGAATCTTTAAAACATTAGATAAGAATTGTTCATAACAAATTGATACAATATTATCATTTATTGTTTAAATGATACCATATATCAATATATATTACACCATATATAGTAGAATATATTATTATATCTGGAACTGTATTAAAAATGTTGTTCATGAGGTCCCATATATAAGCATATATTGTTGAAATGGCACCATATATGATAATATATGGTTTAAATAGCACCATATATAGTAATATCCCTACGGGAAATTTTAACAAACTCTCACCGAACTGGCCCCTTTATATGAAATAAACTGGTCACTTTTACATGGCGTTGTCATAGGAGGGGGAAATTGACCCCTTGTGACATGTCACAAGACAAATCCTATGACAGGTTACTGAACTCTCATAAAAAACAAAGTTCAGGAATCTGTCCTGGGATTTGTCTTGTGACATGTCACAAGGGGTCAATTTCCCCTCCTATGACAGCGCCATGTAAAAGTGACCACCCATGTGAAAATCGAAATATATATGAGCATACATGATCATATGTACATTGGCTCGTATGTGATCATGCATAGGCATACATAGTCATATACGTACATGCATAGTTCAATGTATGACCATACATGATCTCATATATTTCCATATACCTTTGGATCCGAAATTTGAGGGTATATGGAGGTATATGGCCATATATGATCATATATGAGCATACATGAATCATATGTGAGCACATATGGTCATATATGAACATGTACGGTCATATACCCTCAAATTTCGGATCCAAAGATATATGGAAATATATGAGATCATGTATGGACATACATTGAACTATGCATGTACGTATATGACAATGTATGCCCATGCATGATCTAATACAAGTCAGTGTATGATCATGTGTGTTCATATATATTTCGATTTTCGCAGTCTATTTCATATAAAGGGGCCAGTTCGGTGACAGTTTGTTAAAATTTCCCGTAGGGATATTACTTAAATAACACCACCCATGTGAAAATCGAAATATATATGAACGTACATGATCATACACTGACTAGTATATGATGCTAATATATTGCTTAAATTACACCATATATAAATATATATGGCACTATATTTATATTTATTATATATGTTATGATATCTGCAACTGAATTAAAGATTTTGTTCATGAGGTACCATATATGACCATATATTGTTTAAATGCCACCATATGATAATATAAAATTTAACTGTCACCATATTTAGTTATATACTTTTAAATAATACCATATATAATGATATATTCCTAAAACGCCGCCATATATATTAATATATAGCTCTATATGCAACTATATATACAATAAGATCAGCCGTACTATGTAATATATAATCATATATACCATATCTAATATTATAAAGGCCGATATATATTTAGATGAAATTATATATGGCATAATATAAGGGAAAATGTTGGAAAAAGACGTCATATATAATTATATATGGATATACATAACGACATGTCTAGTTATATATTGCAATGTATGCCACATATAATTATATATCATTTTTTTACTCGGGTATTCAAAAACGATAAAACACGAATTTCAACCGCCATTTTCTCAAAATTGTGACGTGATAGAAAAGCGGATTTAGAATCAGTTTGAAAACGGACTTAGAATCAGTGAGTTGAAATCTACACGAAGTTGCAAACCTGAGTCCAAAATAGCTCTTTACAAAGTTATTTTATACTCTTGATTTCATGAAATGAAATTTGAGCAGATAGCCCATGTAATATTGATAAAAAAAACTGTTTAGTAGATAGCAAATTAACTATAATGACAAAAATGTGGTTCTAGAATTATTTTTTCAGTCCAAGATTAATATCATAGATAACAGATTTTCAACTGAAGCATTTGCCATCAAAAACTCATTTTCTTCAAAACGTTAGATGGCCCCTATTGAATATAAGCCGTCGATATATTGGATTTGCTCATGTTATATTATTATCTGAAAAGTGACAAATTTGCCCACAAAGTATATTGTGATATAAAATTTTAATTTTGTTTAATCTTAACAAATTGTAATCTTATAATTCAATCACTTATGTATATGTTTGTTAATTAAACATAATTAAATAATATTTGTGAAACCGTTGAAAATTAATATTTTGTGCAATTACATATCCATATCAAACTGGTTTTTTTGCTTCTAAAACCCAAAAATAAAACTCTATTACGCTTACTGCAATAAACTTGTTGGTAAATTGAGAAGAAAAAAAAAACGCAGTGACACATGTCAAAATGACAAATGTGTCACATTAAAAAAATTGCATAAAATATGGTTTAAAAACTATGAGCCTAAAAAGAAACATTATAAACTTCCAAACACTTTTTTGAAGAACCAAAAGTTGCCGTTAACACTAGAAGTTAAATACATTAAAAAGTCAACAAAAATGGTGGTTAAATTTTTACTTGAAGTTGACATATGGCGAAATTTTATTTATTGTATGACTTTTAAATTTGATCTTCGTTTTACTTTTGTGCCGTTTTTTTCGATTGTTAATTTAACACACCAACTACAAGTTAAATGATTTGTATTGATGGAAGCTATATAAATGCTTTTTTAATAAATTTTTATGAGTTTCAATATTGACTTCATTCATTTAATTTTACACAATTTTGTCTGCCTGCCTGCCTGACGTCTGTCCATTGTGAGAGTATTAAATAAATTGGCTTTAATTTATGGCGAATTTAGGGCCTTTAAGCCTTGAAATTTTACATCAATAATGGTTTTTCATAACATTTTTTGTCAATTTATGCTAAATTACATATTAAATGACACTTTTATGGTTTTAAAAAGTTAAGTTTATGAATATTTTCAAAATTATTTAATTTCATTGATTTTACAAATTAAGATCTGCTAGCTTATTACAAAATAACCTGGAGTTATGTTAGTGTTTAACTACAGTTATGAAATTAAAATTTGTATGGAATTAACAATGCGTCAGCTTATTAATGGTTTGACCCATATGCCAAAAAGATGTTTTACATTTTTTGAGTTTTGCATGCAAGTTAAATGCGAGATATCGAAAAACTCATTCCCAACTTATATTTTTTTTTTAAGGTCAGTGGATGAAACCAATAATAACGGTTACTTTTTAGATAAGTTACCCACCCTTAAAGGAATTTTTATTTTAATTGAAACGTTTGTTTTGATTTATTTTTTTTTTTTAAAAGTTCAAGGTCTATTTTTTTATTTACTTTTTTTAGGAATTTTTAAAATGAAATCAAAAGTTTTGTATTGTTTCTTTTATATATTTTTCAAGTAGTTTTATTATTTTGTATTTCTTTTTTCTTTCTATTTTAACCAGTTTTAATTAGAAATAATATCTATTTTTTCCCATTTTCGTTTCTTTCATATTAAACCAGTTGTTTATAAACTTTAAGTGATCTTTAACCCACTTTAAGTCTTTCGTGAATTACTTAAGTACGAGTATATCAACGCGTGAACATGAATTTCATATGGTAAAAAATTTCAATTGTCGTTTTAATTTTAGACTGACCAGATATAAGATATTTTAATATAGCATCAGCAATGGTATAATTTAATATTTGCATATTGTCGTTCTATTTTTAATGCCCACAACAGCGCAATGATAAAAATAAAAAAAATTGGCAAAATTCAATCAGATTTGGAAATATTAAGTTTAAGAAACAGCTGTGCTAGTTCACAAACAGGCGCGGATCCAGGATTCACTCAAAGGGGGGGTGGGGGGCTAAACATTTTTCGTATCTTATACGGTAGTCCTATCTATAGATATTTTATGAACTAGATGCAAAAGGGTATAAGACTAAGGTCCCAATCGCTATCGGATCGCACATCGAATCGGACAACGGACAAAACAATTGCATCAATTACGGTATGATGCCATGGTAGCACACACGAATATAAGGGAACTTTCGCAGAAAAAAAAAATAAAAATGTGAATAAAGAGACAAAAAAAATCTCTAAATTATTTTTAAATTTAAAAAGTGCAATAAGTTATGAAATATCTGAAAATAAAAATTTTTCACAATAAAATTTGATCGCCGATTTCTGTTTATTTTTTATGTTCGATATTTGCATATTTTTTTGTAATTTTTTTTCTTAATTCTAAAATTTTTTTTTAATTTTTATTGTAATTTTTAGTTTTCGGCAATTTATTTCCTCATTTTTCGATCGATCATTTTTCTGACAACGCCATAATGTTCTGTATGATGTCCGATTGCATCTCCTAGTCTTATACTCTTCTTGATAGAAGTAGAAGTTTTAATACATGTTTTAGCATAGGTTTGCCAAGTTCTTCCAAAAAGTACCAAAAAAGGATCCGGGAAAATCTGCTTAACCCCATTTCGACATTTTTTGAATGTTTAATTAGTTTTCTATGCCGAAATAATTACAAGATTTTAATGTTCTGTTTTGTATAAATCATTTAAAAATTAAATAATATTTTCATAGGAAACACAATGGAGATTCTGATACGAAAAAATTCTCAGAAAATTATAACAGGAATGTGCCTTAAATTGTAAAATTTTTTATAGTTTTATAAAAAAAATTATTCCAAATCCTACAACTTTCATATCAAACCTAGAATATGAAAAATGTTTCAGTGTCAAAAAGTTTTGAAAATTTCTTATTTAAGAAATATTTAAGAAAAAAAACAACCCAGTGTAGAAAATAATTACCAGATATGTGGTTATGTAACTACATACTTGGTAATGGTAACTAGTTACTTTTGTTATTACATTTATTATTACCTTTATATGGCGATGTCGCGAAAAATAATGAGTTATGGTTACACACTAGCATACGAAAAATCAAAAAATATATCGTTACCTATGTGCTTACCAGTACTGACAAAAATAATCAGTCTAAAAATAGATTTTCAAAAAAATAAATTATATAAAAAAAAATATTTTTTATTGTATTTTTTTTTAAATAAAATTTGCTAGTGCGGGAATCGAAACTGGGTCTACAGATTGCCAGTCAATAGCTCTACCATCTGAGCTATATCGACCTGCTGCACACAAGAAGGCTTACTCGCCAATATACAAAAAATCAAAAAATATGTGGTTACATATATCCTTACCAGTGTTTACAAAATATTGAGTCTAAAAATAGATTTCAAAAAATTTTCAAAAAATTCTATTTGAAATAATGATGAAAATAAGTCATTATCAGTAACTCATTATTATTTGTTTTAAAATAATGCAGAAGGTAAGTGGGTGTCATTACTGGTAGTCCAAAAAATAATGATTTGTCATTACCGTTTCTACACTGGGAATTTAAGAATAAACTATATAGGAAAATATCAATCTTTGTTCTGACTATAAAACTGCCCATAATTATTGCAACTTTTAAATAAAAAAAAATTTTTTTACAAGAATTAATTTTCCTAACACTTAAAAGGTTTTCATCTTGAAAAAATATTTTAAATTTTACAAAAGTAAACAACTAATGAGGAAACTATCCCGATGGGTTCCTTCCAACACTAATGAAATTCGGATATGTGGTAGAGCTCTGCGGCAAACGACGCCATAAATCTAAGTCGCAACAAAACCTCCTAATATTACCCGGTAATGAGATTTGTAAGAAGAAGTGAAGATATGTGTATGTTACTTTTCTATTATAAAACGTATTATTTTATCAAGGGCATATCAATCGCGGTAACTGCCCTACGGGAAATAAGGGGTCAATTGCCCTGAAAGTACCTATCCTGTGAGTGGTTAAAGCAAGACTTGTCACAGGATTGGTATAATTTACCATTGCTGTGGGTTAATTATACTTAAAGGACTAGTCCCATGACTGGTGAGACGGTGGCATACCACTTAATCGTCCTCAAAGTACCTATCCCGTGACTGGTAAAATAAGGACATACCACTAAATTGCCCTCAAAGTACGTATCCCGTGACTGGTTAAAGAAGGACTTGCAGTAGGACTGGTATAATTTACTATTACTGTGGGTTAAGCAGTGTAAATTATACTTAAAGGACTGGTGTCGTGACTGGTGAAATGATGACATACCACTGAATTGTCCTCAAAGTACCTATCCCGTGAGTGGTTAAAGATGGTCTTGTCGCAGGACTGGTATAATTTATTATTTCTATGGGTTAAGCGCTGTCAATTATACTTAAAGGACTGGCCCCAAGACTGGTACAAAGAGGACATATCACTTAACTGGATAAGTGTGTTATAAAAAACCCCACAAGTAAGACTTTATTATTTTTATTTTTTAAAAAGAAGCAACACTCAGGAAATTCGTCCTATTAATTAACGTGTTGCTTCCTTTGGAAAGGGGATAGAGAAGAAGTGAAAAGTGGTGAAAGATGAAGGGCTTCAAATATGGCAACACGGTAATTGCGCGAGATGTTGAATTTTAGAACAGTTGTTGCGCGCCATCTGATGGTGAGTTGGCGAACTTTGTTGAAGCTTTTTAGTTCATAGCCCTGTTATATTATTTTACTTCGGTGGGTTTAAGTGCTATGAGAACACCGAAGGAGGACGCTGCGATATGTATGAGGGAAAGAAAAAACTCATATATATTACTATTTTTCATAAATTGATGTTGCCTTGGTTGGGGCTCGAACCCGCAACCTCACGTATAACAGTCCAACGCGCTAATCATTACACCACAGCGCCCACAATTGGTCGGTTTCCCAGTACACTGATAGAAATATCCTTCATGATGAACAACTTCATAGAATTTTTTTCGTAAGTTCAATGAAGAATTTTATGAAATCTTAAATGAAAATTTAAAAAATGTCCAGGAAGCGCAGAACGCGAGAGAACTAGTTCTAAGCACTTGGAGTTTCCTTTAAATTTTAGCATCAAGCCCCAAAAATTCCGTGTTAATACGTAATCTTTTAGAGGATTTTGCAGGAATTTTAGAATCGGTAAAAGGTTCGACGCATATATACATCTTATATCTTAAAAGAACATCTTAAAAATGGAATATGTATTTCATATTGTATTTCTGTGAAAAAACATACCAAAATTCTTAAAAAAAAAATAAATTTTTATATTTTAATTTGTTGACAAATGAAAAAAATTGTGCTTTTTATTACATAACAATTTTGTCACGGTTTTGCTGTGACAATTTTACTTATAATACCAAAACCATAACAATTTCCATTCGCCTCAGTTTTGTCACTGTTTTTGTCAGTTTTGTAATGGGACTGGTTCTGTATCAGTTCCTTTTAGGTTAGTTGGATGACATGTCACAAAATATACAAAGTGTGACTCATTCTGTGACGGATCCTTTTGGGTTAGTTCGGTAACATGTCTCTTTAAGTCAGTTAGGCGACATGTCCTTTTGGGCTAAACCTGCGACCTGTCGAAAAGTGTCTAATCTGTGGCAATACGTCATTTCCAATGACAACGCCATGTTAAAGTGATATGTCTCTTTCAAAGAAAAAGATCTATAAACGACCTGTCTCTGTCCCCTTGGGACCTATCCTGCGTGTCATCTGGGACCGGTCCCTTTCCCCGTAGGGTCCCTAAAAACGCTCATTACCTCTACACAGAGAGAATTCTGCTCGACGAATTTTAATAAGATTTTTGATTAAACTTATAAAGTTTTCTTTACAAAAAAATTAAAAATTTCTTAGAATTGATGAAAAAGCTTCACATATTTTATGAAACATTTTCATTGACTGTGTGATACTTTTATTAAACAACATTTTGTGAAAAATTCTATTAATTCAATGAAAAGATTCAATGGACAAATTCCAATGAAACTTCATCGGTTTTATGCAAAAACTCATTAATATCATGCAGATAATTCTCACAGTGTATGTTAAAAGTAATGAGTTTTTTTCAATTTAAATATTTTTTTATTTGTATATTAACTCAAAAAAAAAACATATATTAAATGGTTTATTTACAATAAACAAAAACAAGAATAGTTTTTAAAAACTACTTCTATTTACTTGTCAAATTCAATACAAATTTTTAATCCACAACTAAAAGTTTTTAAAAACACCAGTTTTTTCGAATAAAAAAACTTTTAAAACACTAGAAAATATGCAATAATATTCAATTGTCTGCAATTTCTTTGAAATAATACGAAAAAGCATTAAAGATATTTTAAATGGGATAATTTTTGCTTAGATGTGTGTTTTTTTATGAAAATATGACTCCATATCTGATATTTTTTTAATGTCTTAAATAGGGCATACACGTTAAATATTATTGATAAATTTTTCAAAAATCAACCAATCAGAACATTTTATTTTTAAATACTTTGTTCTGATTGGTTGATTTTAAAAACATTGATCAATAATATTGAACGTGTATGTTTGTCTTTAGAATTAACAAATTTGTTTTTTAAATGTAAAATGCAAAAAATTTAGAATATGAGAATTTTCATATCAAAAAATTTGCGAGCCGGTATTTTAGTAAACACTTAAATAAATCCAAATACCCAGTGTAGAAAATCAATACCAGATATGTGGCTATGTAACTACATACCTGGTAATGGTAACTAGTTACTTTTATTATTACATTTCTTATGACCTTTGTATGGTAATGTCGCGAAAAATAATGACTTACACGCAAGCATACGAAAAATAAAAATAGATGTCGTTACCTATGTGCTTACCAGTATTGACTAAAATAATGATTCTTAAAATAGATTTTCAAAAAAATAAATTTTATAAAAAAAAATATTTTTTTAATCTAAAAATTTTTTGTAATAAAATTTTCTCGTGCGGGAATCGTACCTGGGACCCCAGACTGCCAGTCTATAGATGTACCATCTGAGCTATTTCGGCATGTAATATTTGATACATAAAAACATAATTGACTTGCTGCGCACAATTCAGCTTACTCGACAACATACAAAAAATCAAAAAATATGTGGTTACATATGTATGTATATCATACCAGTGTTGAAAAAATATTGAGTTTAAAAATAGATTTCAGAAAATTTACAAAAAATTCTAAAACATTACTTCATTTTTGAAATAATGATAAAAATAAGTCATTATTGGTAATACATTATTTTTTATTTTGAAATAATGAAAAAAGTAAGTATTTATTAGTAACCCATTATTATATCTTTTAAAATAATACAGAAAGTAAGTCGGTGTCATTACTGGTAGTCCAAAAAAAAAATAATGATATGTCATTACCGTTTCTACACTGGGTACTTAAGTGACATTTGTTCCGATATTTTAAGGTGTTTCTGAGCATCATCGAATTTTGGCCAAAACTAGAATATAGGTTGTTGCTGATGACGAATCTGAAATAAAAAATATAAAATTCAAAATGGCGGCCATAAATTTTTAGTTTTTAATATATTGGACTTAAAATAATCAATTATATATGTCGCCTGATTTACTTCAAATTTCCACCAGGCGAAGTTTTTGGGTAGCACATTACGATACTGAAATTAAATTTTAAAAATTCAACATGGCGGATCCAATATGGCGTCCATAAATTTAAAATTGTCATCTATTGGAAAATAAATTACACTGTACCAAAAAAAAGGTTCTGATGACAACTAATTCTGGCAGAGGGACCAAAGAAAAATATAAGTGTATCGGCGTTTTAAAAGTTTTCGTCTGGCCCTATGTTTTTGGGGGGGTTAAAATGTCCCCTCTTTTGAAAATGTTTATCGTGAATCGGCATAGGAAACCATGTGAATCTTCCATTTTAGGTATAGGATATGTTCAGCGAACTTATGTAAAAAACTACGAGGGACATTTTTGTGGAACATTTAACTCTCTAACTCTGCAATTAAAGGGTCTCTTTTGGCCCGTTTTGAAAAGTGTCGAAAAAGACCCATAACTTGAAGAGTTAGAGGGTTAAAATGTTCCGCAATTATATTTGTCATAAAATGCTACTATAAGTCTCTGAAGACATCAAAGTTAAAAATTAAACTTCAATGCCAGAAATAAGTCAAAACTTAACATGTGTTTAAGGGTTAATTTTGTACATATTCAGAACTGGCACTCAAATGTCCCACAAACCTGGACTTTATGGGGCTAGTCTGTGTGAGAAAACCAGAACCTTCATTTAAGGTAATTTTTAGTGCTATGTTTTACTTTTTAATAAAACTCTGGAATGCTGGAAATCAGCGAGATCTGAAGGTACTTTTTCAGTTAAAGGGCAAAATCTCGAAAGTTTATGAACGGTCGCAAAAACCTAAGTAGAAGACATCTTATGGAACACATTGGCATTCAAGTTGTTCAAATATCTCTAGGAACATTTTGGAGCTTTTTTTTGAAAATTTAGGATTTTCAAAAAAACCCTCATTTTTGAGGTAAAATTAATAATTTTGTTACTTTTTTCGTAAATACTTAATAGGTTTCTATTTTTTTTTTTTTTTTTTGAGAACTAGTTTCAGTTTTATAGTTCGAGATTGTTTTTGGAACAAATTATTGTTAATTTATTATTTTTTTATTGTATCATTAGAAAATAAAAAATGTTACAAAATTAAAAAAAACTTTCACTTTGCACTCTCTCCAACTAACAACGAGTAACCACAATGGCACAATATTTCACTCACAAGATACTCAACAATTCTAGATTTTGAATATATAATCATATTTTCCCTTTACCTGAATTGTACTTTTGGCTAAAAAACGGCGATCCTGCCCCACAGTGCTACGGTTGAGATGGTGATCTTAAGACCATGAAATTTAAAAAATTTATTAAGAAGTTCATTTACATTTCAAAACTGTTTTAATTTTAAATACCAAGCACGATTGTTTTCATAAGTAATTTCGTTTGAGATCGATCTTTGTTTTGACAATAAAACTGGCCCTAAATATTGATTCTTATTCTTTTGAAATTGTCTTCCTTTTAAAATAATTCCTTTAAAAATAATTCAAAAATTTAATATTTTGTCATAATTTTTTATGATAATATTGCTGCAATATTACATTTTTTTCATCCGCAAGATAAAGAAAATTTGTTAAAATTTTTTTGTCGCTTTGGAAACTTCCGCAATACGAAATTGATATTGCCGGCAATAAATGTTTTCTTCCTGGCAATATGATCGAAGAAGATAGGATTGCCACGCTTGCTGGATTATGTCCAAATGGACACGTCTTAAAACTAACGTCTTACGAAAATTTAAATGGATGGTTGTGAAGGTAAATTGAAAATAATTTAAAATTAATTTTCATTCACTAATTTATTTATTATTTTAAATACTAAAAAAAATTTCTGTTAATAAACAAAAAGCTGGCAAATTTGGCTTAAAAGTAAATCTTCGGAAAAAATTTTTTTTTGAAAGAACACATTTACCCATATACATTAGACCGACTCACAAAAAAAGTAAGAAAAGCGTCCCCCTCAAAATATACCATGGTTTGTTTTATGTACACTTAAAATAATGTGGGCGCTGTGGTGTAATGGTTAGCGCGTTGGACTGTTACACGTGAGGTTACGGGTTCGAGCCCCAACCAAGACAACATCAATTTATGAAAAATAGTAATATGTATGAGCTTTTTCTATCCCTCATACATACCGCAGCGTCCTCCTTCGGTGTTCCCATAGCACTTAACCCCACCGAAGTAAAATAATATAACAGGGCTATGCAATAAAAAAGCTTCAACAAAGTTCGCCAACTCACCATCAGATGGCGCGCAACAACTGTTCTAAAATTTAACATCTCGCGCAATTACAGTGTTGCCTAATTTGAAGCACTTCATCTTTCACCACCTTTCACTTCTTCTCTATCCCCTTTCCAAAGGAAGCAACACGTTAATTAATAGGAAGAATTTCCTGAGTGTTGCTTCTCTTTAAAAAAAAAAAAAACAGTCAGTAGAAAAATCTGTCAACCCGGTTTTAAATCGGTTTGATTAATTTTTAACAAATTTTTAGTTGAAACACTGATTTAAGCAAAGATTTTAGTTATCATCATTTAACACAATACTGAAAATCCTCAGTACTTTAACTAATTTTGAGTGTTAATTTTCAAAACTATTTATAACTAATTTTTAAGAACTCATTCGTTAAATTTGACAAAATATATTGTTAAAATATAATATTTTCATGTTACTGTTATGACCCGGTAGATGGCGCCACCAATGTATCCGAAGTTTTAAAGATGGCGCTATTTCTTTCCCTCCCGATTTTTTAAAACGGCCCATATCTCGAAAACTAAGAGTTATAGAGCAAAATTGATGAAAATTTCGACTACCCCTAAGCGTATAATATCCCACCGAAAGGGGTTATCTCTATCCAAAAATGCACCTTGGCGGGGCCTTGGACCCTCGAAAATTTTTAGTAAAAATTTTCCACTTCGTAAAGTGACTCATATCTCGAAAATTTAGCGAGATAGAGCAAAACCGACAAAATGTTTGCTCCGTTAGAGTGCCCTTATATGCTCTCAGTTGATATGGACTAAGGCCGGGGAAGGTCCCGACACCCTAAATTTGAGTAAATTCTACGACTCAGTGTAATTACAGATAAAACTGTAGTTTTACAAATTTTTTACTTAAACTTAGAATTGCTAAATTTAACAAACGAATTTGTTAAAATCAACAACTTTTATTTTAAGCCAAAAAACAGGAATAAATTTTGTTTAAGTAACAAATTTTTCTGTCCAGCCAACAGACGTATTATTTTGAGTGTAGTTTCCCAAAATATTTTTGGTCTAGCAAAGAGATCTCATGAGCTGTTTTCTTTCTTTTTTTAAGTTTTGAAAGAAAAACAGATATTACCAAGTAATTAACCAAGTAAGTAACACATAAGGGGTTTCACTACACTCATAGAAATAAATCTGTAAAAATAGCAGAAAAAGTTACTAAAAATTAGTTAAAAATGATGCTGCAGAAAAAACTGCTGAAATTAGCAGATATTTTTGCTAAATACTAGGATCATCAAAATTAAAACTGTTAAATTTACAAAATTTTAGTTGTATTTAAATTAACTTTTAGTTAATTGAAAATAACAAAATCTGCAGAAAATGTTACTAAATAGTAGTAGACTAAAATCGCAAAAAAATAAACTGTTATATCCAAAAAATTTTTGCTATTTTTAGGCTAAATTTAGTTGAATGGAAATAGCAGTCTACTCTGCTAAAATCAGCAGAAATATTTGCTAAAAAAATTGTAAACTGCTGTTTTCAAAATGCTCGATTTTTATTTGCATTTAAAAAAAAATCGAAAAAAAACTTTGAAAATTCTAAAGTTTTTGGTGATTTTTTAGGCTACTAATTATTTAGCAAAATTTTTTGCTGATTTTAGCAGGTTAATTTGCTATTTTCCATTAACAAAAATTTAACTCAAATATAACTAAAATTCTGTATATTTAACAGTTTTATTTTTGCTGTTCCTATATCACAAATATATAGCAAAAATAATCTGCTAATTTTAGCAGTTTTTTCCGCAGCATAATTTTGAACTAATTTCTGTCATTGCCATGTTTCTGCTAGATGTGTTATTTAATCATAAGACAGGAAACAAAGAGAAAAAAAGAAGAGAAAAATTTGAAACTAATGAAGAATATCACACTAATGTCTTGAAAAGCTCTCAGAACGCAGAAGGTACAATAAAACATCACTTATTTTTCTGCCCAGTGTTTTCAAAGTGGATACACAAGAATTAGTCTGTTCGGTCTTCAATAAATAAATTTCATCAGTGAAATTCATTGATATGGACTTTCATACCTTTAATCTAATTGAATAAGCCACAATTGTTACAAGTGGTCAGTTGTATGACGGGCGTATGTTATATACATATAAGCCGAAATGTCAGCCACCTCGCCACTTCAATCGAGTACTTCAGGCGTTTCATAAGCCAACAATTTAAAATAATTTTATATTATTATTTCTTTGATGCAGCAATAATTTTCTCTCTTTTATAATCATTTGTCTCGTCACTTTTATGACAATTGTTGTAAAATTACCACATCTGTTTTAAGTTGTTCACCTTTTCCTAACTATTACATTTATCTGTTTCATGTTTAACCAAAAAATGCCCCACACATTTGGTGCATTTATCAATGTAAACATATCTAACTTGAATGATCAACAAAGAAACTCTATTATTTAATGTTTTCCACAACTTTTTTTTGAAAAGTATTAAACTATTAGTTAAAAAACAAATCAAAGCAACATTAAGCATGTTTTACCCTACGCTTGAGTTATCATCAAGTAAATATCATCAAAAGCATCGCCATCACTATTGTTATTATGATAACCAAATAAATTGTGGTTTTAGCCAACATACGAGTATAAACAAATAAACACTCGCCCGAAACTAAAATATCAAAATTAAAAGTGTAAGATAATTTTCATCGCATAAAGTCGACAATATAAAACCTTACACCATATATGGTTTTATATTTAGCTTAAAATTAAGATCCTTATTAGAGAAAAGTACGAAAAACTGTAGGAATTACATCCAGGTATTGTAGTTCACAGCTCGTTTCGTTCATTTAAAAACTAGTTTCTGCCTAGTTTAGGTTGAACTAGCTATTTATAAAGTTCGGATAGACCATTGGGTCCCTAGCGTTACCAGATGAGAATCTATAACCTCACGTAAGGTCAAACAGATGTGATAGCACCCAGAGTGCACCATTTTCTTAGCAAGATTCCGATTTCAGAGGAAATTTGCTATGCTTTATTCTGGTCCTTCCAGAAGTCTACAATCGATTCTGGTTGAGGTTAGCAAAAGTTCTATCGTCTTATGATCGTATGATCTCCACATAATTTTCGACATTCTGCATTTCTCGGTATTTTTAGAAAAACATCTCAGTCCCACTCGTACATTGCTACCTAAGTCCTCCTACAACCTCATTACCCTCTATGCCCCGGTTATCCGAGCATGTGCCCTAGCTTGCGCTACTAGTTAGCTCTACATTGTTATTCATAAATTTTTATCTTTTCTGGACAATTCTTCTATATCACTTGAACAAAATCAAGTAATACGTGTAATCAGTCTTGTTGTCCTTACGCTTTTTAGATCCAACCAAATCGGTTAGTGCATGCAAAGGGAAACTCGCTTGCCACAATTATATTTCTGCTGTTCCAACTAAAATTGCGGCCCTATGTTCCACTGGGAATTAAAGGATTAAATATATATATAACTAAAATTGGGTTGTGAGAACCAAAATAAAGTGGGGAAAGCGAGTGAGGTTTGTGACAAACAGATTTTTGTTTACAGCAACCAAACGATTCGATTGAATCCAAATTCGTTTGGGACAATATCTTCTTTTCTGGGTGTATAATATCAAGCTTGAAAACCCAATGAATTTCTAGCCTTTGGTTATCGTACAGACGAGTATTTAATAAAGTAGGGAAAGAACGCGTACTAAATTGACTTCGGTGACCTACCTAATCTGCTGCGATTAACGAATTATGACGAAAAAAATTTAGCAATATAGCCGGGAAAATATTGGCTCATTTTATTTTCGATGGTATAGAATCTAGATAATTAAATCAAACTTTCCAGTAAATAGAAGTAGCGGAATTTGCTATACCAGATTTAGCTGTGGTCCACCGTAAAGTCTCTTCCAAATCCAATAAAACTTGGCAATAGGATCGCAATATCATTCGGCAACAACAAAAATGTTAATATAGAGCACTCCGTCAGCGATAAGTCGAAAGAAAATTTTTTAAGAAAAGTCCCGAAACTAAAATTTGGTAAAGAACCGAAAAATTGAGTATCTTAAAATTCTATCTCTCTTCTGTCTCGAAGAGACAACAGACGAATTTATCCCTACTTTAACAGAGCACATACCAGCAGCAGAATTCCCCAAAATATTAGGCGATTTATTGGTTAATGGCCAATTATGCTTTGCCAGTGGGGTATGTGATACGCAGTAAAGACAATTATTGAGTTGCTAAAATAACTTTAAGAATTACATCGGACTGTCTGTCCGACTGCATTATGGGAAGATATCCTTATATTTAAGGAAAACAGTCTCATATTGAAAAGGCAGTTTCTACTAAGATTCTAAGGAGCATCTTATGCAGCTAAAAAAATACCAACATTGACACCAAAGAGGATAGATAGATACTGAAAGTACGTTGTTCTGCAACTTTACCTAAACATAGGTGGACAGGAACAAAGCAAATAATCTCCTCCTCCTCTTCTATGCAGCTCCTATAGAAATCATTATATAAGACCTGTTATCGAATTGTGTGTCTCCCTGGAATATAGTATCCTGTTATTGCCGCTGCGAGTTGAAATACCCTAGATTTTCTAGTTAAGAATACAAGTCACTCATCTGCGATTTGCCATACTAACAGCAATAAGTCGACGTCTTAGCTTGCAAGAAGCTAGTTGAATACAAGAATTTCTGTTCCGTAGGAACCTGTAAGGGTTTTGTCTGTCTCGCATCCTTAGCGGCTTTGCAAGTCCGCGGAATCTACATGGGGCCTTAGACTCATGTTAGTCTCTCCATTTAAGGTAGTGCGACAGTTATGGTCTGCCTTTGTCATCATGAACATTGATTATGAAATCAACTTGGGCTACACGGATATATGATAGAGAATAAAAATTTAGGGTTAACACATTGTTTTATATGCAACCGCGAAGGTTTAGTGGTTAAAAAGTGGGTCAAAATTACCCAATTTTTCGATTTTTCGGTTTATTTGATATTTGTTCCAAAGTAACTATGGCAAAATTTGGTGTCAAACGAAATGTATTTGAGAGACCTATTTACTTCGGGTCTGAGATGAATTTTGTCGAAAGTCTATAGTTTGAAAGATTTGGGAACCTCTGACTACTTAACATAGACGATATTAAATCCGTCAAATTTTTGGTTCAAATGGCAGCTTTGTAAGGCATCGAAATTATTTAAACTGTTGATTTATAGGCTTTGGTGATTTTGGTTTAGTCATATGTTTTCAGTGATTCTAATTCTGTTTGAAGCACACTGAACCAAAAACAGCTGTGAAATCAACTAAAATCCATATTAAAATCATGAATGGGGTGATCACTATACAACTAACAAAACCTGTCCATCAATTTAACGCATTGTTTAATAGATTTATATTTTGACGTTTAACTATTTTATGTGGTATTATTTTGACAAAATATCGTCAAATGTATTAACAAAAATTAGTTGTCTTAACAATTATATTTAATTAAATTGCATAATGATTTTGTTGTTTTTCCAATGCATTGTATTAAATTCAACAATACATTTTATTTAATTAATTAATTTTTTATCGATTTATTATTAATTTTTAGACTTATATTTCATTATTTTTATATTTCACCAATTTAAAATTTTTTTAAGCAATATACATACAATGTCTTTTTTATAATGAATTTGATAAAATATAAAAAATAATGAAATATAAAATTGAAATTATAATATAGCATATACTAAAACTCTTTATTTAAAACACATGTACCATTTTATATACAAAAACATATAACTTTATTTAAATTAATAATTCAAATACATTATATAACTTTCATTAATAGTTTGCCTTAAACAACATAACAAAAAGATAGATAATAATATCAAAATTAATGACAGAAATTTTAATGTACGATTTAATTGAGAACGTTCAAAATTATATAAATTTATTTAAATTAAAATTAATAAATCTTCAATTAGCAATTCACTTTAAATCACTGAATTTGTTAATTATCTATACTTTTAAAAACAAAAACACTTAATGTCAATTTATTGATATTTCAGCCAATTACAAATACACATGCTAGCACGAGTAATGACGCGACAAAACTAACCTCACTAAACTTTTTTCCACAGATTTAATTCTCTTTTTTTTCAAATTGAAGAAAAATTATATCAAATTTACGTTGCAGCCTTTTTACAAAATTTTTTAGAGTTAACAAATTAAATTTTGTTAAAAATGGACAAAAAAAAATATCAAAACAACAATTGTTTTGTAGAGAATTATTGACGGAAATAAGTATGTTCATTTAAAAAAAAAGTAGTTGAATTTGAATAAAAAATATATTGTTTTAACAATTCGTTTCATCAAAAAGTAACAAAATTTTTATTTTGATTTCACTTACGACTTTTGGTTCAGTGCATGGATGGTAACCGAAACGAATGCGGTTATCGTTAGGGTAACGATATTTTAGGTTATTTCGGTAACGGTATTTTAAGGGTAACGCTATTTCGTTTATTTCGGTAGCGGTATTTTAATGATAACGGTATTTGAGTTATTTCGGTAATGGTATTTTAAAGATAACGATATTTGGGTTATTTCGGTAATGGTATTTTAAGGTTAACGGTATTTCAGTTATATCGGTAACGGGTTTTTAAGGTTAACGCTAGTCAGTTATTTCGATGCATACCGTACTTTTTTTTACAAAAAAGAAAGAGATTAAAAGCAGAACCAATTTAAGAAAGAGATTAAAAGCAGAACTTAATGTGCAAAAAATACTCAATAACCACGTGAAATTACCAAAAGCAGAAAATTAAAAATAACGGTAACGGTATTTTAGGGATAACTGTATTTCATTTGTTTCGGTAACGGTATTTTAAGGGTATTGATATTTCATTTATTTCGGTATCGGTATTTTAAGGATAACGGTATTTCAGTTATTTCGGTAACGGTATTTAAGGACAACGGTATTCCGGGTATTTCGGTAACGGTATTTTAAGGGTAACGGTAGTACTTTGAAAGGGTTTTGAATCGATAACTGTATTTTAGCGGTATTGCCTGCCAACCCTGGTTTGAAGTGATTCTGAACCCAAGTGCTTTTAACTTCTTACACAAATAAATAATTGCATCAACAACAATAGGTGTAGGGTATTAAAAAAGAAATTAATACAAATCTATTTGATGATCATCATGTTGCTTTAGACACTAAGATAAATTAAGTGTTTGCTTATGTTAATTATGAAGAGTAGTAGATACGTATGATGGTAATAAAATCTATAATCAGTTATTTAGTAGGTAAATATGTATACGAACGAATATGTAAGGTGGGTGCCCTAAAGGTTGGCTGTCAAAGTCAAAGTGAAATTGCTTTATCAAAACCAGATGTTTAGTGCTTTTTTGTTTCTTCATATATATATTGGAGCTTGTTATTATTTTTGATATTTTTGGCTTTTTTTAAAGATAACATTCGTAACTTTAAATAGTTATTGTCTATTTGGTTGGAGTTAGTTACACACAGAAAAAATAAAAAATAAAATCGAGCCGAAACCATGTTAAATTAAATAGTAACAGCTTTGAAATCAAACTAACAAGGAATGTATTCCGATGATTTCTCTACGCTTTTAACGAAATTTGGATATGTGATATATGAGAAGAATATAAGAGACACGTATTGTTTTTAGAGACCCAATATCACGTTTAAGGATTAAAAAGTCGGATAAAAAATTAACCTTTTTATTATGAACACATGTCTGTAATCATTTGTCTTATTAAGCTCGGAGAGAAGTGTCTTTTCTATTGAATTTAAATATGCCTCTATTTATTTTTACAATATGAAAACTAAACCTAAAATATTCATACTTAATTCAAAAAATTTCATAAAAAGCTTGATGCTAATTCAAATATGATATAATAATTGATTTATCTATGATTTTTTCTCTGTGTACTAGAGAGTTTTAACACTTTAAATTAATTAAATACACACAGAGGCGTTATGTAGGTTTTAGGTTGTTCTTTATTACATATAATTTACTTTGATTGATTTGATACGAAAGCTGTCTTATAAGTTAGATTTTTTCTAAACCTTGGATATTCTGACATATGTGCTGAATTTTTGGTTCGAAATAATACAAGATGTTAATAAAATGTTTTAAATTATTTAATATAAACATTATAACTATCTGATTTATAGATTTTAAATCATTATAGACCTAAATAACAATATTGAAAAAAAAAAACAAAATTAATTTACTCTACCTGTGAGAAGGGCACGACCAGGAAAGTTTCTATTTAGGAAATATTTCTTACTTTCAAAAAATCAATTACAAAGTTAATTTTTATATATAGAAGTTTTATTTTATGTACTTCTTTGCTTAATCAAAATTTAGAATTTTCACAATGGTGTTATTTGTTTATCATTTCACCAGCTGTCCCTTTTACAATATTTTTTAATAGTAAAAAGAGAAGTTAAAGGTAGACAGAGGCAGAAAATTTTATAAAAATATTTGTAAGAACGCAATAATATATGTTTATAAGGTTTTTAAAACTTGTTTAATATTACAACTAAGAATGTCTAATAACCATAAAGGAAAATTTAATTTCTAACGCATTTTCTAAGTTCTGAACTAAATTATATATTTCAAGTGAAATTTGATTTCTAGGTTATTTCAATTTTCAAAAATTTCAGTTTCTTGTCAATATTTAAAATTTTCTGCAATCCGTTTGTGATATTGTTTTATATTGTTTTACCTATTTTCTGCCAAGCATGGATTCCGAGCGAATTTTCTGACAAAACTTCGTAGACGTGTCTTTAGAGATATGTTGGTAAAAAATGGGTTAAACAATTTAAATACTGTATCTCATAGTTTTATTACTTGATTTTAACAGTGAAATTATATATTAATTCTTTTTGGACAAATTTTTAATTTATTTGTGCGGTTTCCTTGTTCGATCCCAGCAAAAAAAATTTGGATGTAATGCTTTACAAACTACTTCTTTCACTACTTCACATCTATCCATTAGCGTATTTTTACTGCTTTTTTAGAAGTTATTCTGAAGAACATCAACAAATTACTTCTTTCATTGCTTCTAGAGTATCCGTTAGAATATTGTTACAGCCTTTTTAGAATTACTTCTGAACAACATCCAAAAAATCACTTAGGTATTGCTTCTAAAGAGTAATTGCTCTAAAAGTAATGGTAAAAAGTGATTTTCGTATCATTTGGAATTTCCAAAACAGAGGGTCGCGGGTTCGATTCCCGGCGGGATCAATACTTTTTTTATATTTTTCCATTTTTTTTTCTTATTCTATTAATTTTTTTTTAATATTTATAATTAATTTGTTTAAATTCAATATTTCTTTAATTTCTAAAAATATGTATATATAAAAAAATGGTGCGAATTTGCTTTTCATGCACCTGTAAAAATAATACTGAAAATAATATTGAAGTGGAGTGCACCTTTTACACTTTATTTAATTTAATAAGTACTTTTATTGAAAAGAATAAGGAAAAATATCTCGCAGTAACAAAGTGATGTTTTTATGTCACTCAACTTTCATATCATAGAATAGCGGTAGATCGCTAGACTAGCAATCGTGAGGTCGCAAGTTCGATACTTTCGAAACTTTTGTAAAATAAAAAAAATATAAATTTTTAGAAAGAATTTTTTTATGATCAACGGATTTTAAGATGTGTAATATCAGAGGTGAGGGCACAAATACCAATCGTATCCGACTGGTCACAAATTGGCTTCGAAACAACACTTTCCAGTAATAACAACTCAAGATTTTTATGATCAACGGATTTTAAGATGTGTAATATCAGAGGTTTTTTTACTTTTAATTGGTGAAAAAGAGCTTTTTTGCACTCGTTCAAAAAGTACTGAAATAATGTTAAAGTTGGAGTACTCCTCTCATATGACAACTCAATGTTAAAACCATTAGTGTTTCTGATAAAAAAAGAAGTACATCTAGATCATCAATTATAGTGCTTTTTCTACTGCTTCGGCATCTCTTTTTTTGCTGGGGTTTTATTACAATTTTATAGATTATTGGAAAGATTAAATATTAAAAGTAAATAACATCATTATTATTTTGATTTGCAATGGAGTGGACCATTCCAATATGATCTTAGACTAATTTCAAAGCGCAACAATAATTTCAAGCCCGATAGTTCCAACGCGAAATGAAAGACTTATTTCAAAGCGCAACAATAATTTCAAGCCCGATAGTTCCAACGCGAAATGAAAGTAAAATTCCAGAGGATTTTGCAAAATTAGCTCGGTTTTTTATTTTATGATCTCTTGAAATATCTGTGTGGCGCGAAAGCCCAAAAATGTTGAACATTTTTAGAGTTAGGAGCTCTCTCGTGTTCACGAATAAGTTAAATTTCAACTGTTCTTTTCGGTTCTTTTATTTTATTCGGAATTACCAAACAACCCACTGACGTAATATAATCTTATACTGATAGAAAAATCCTGAAAAAATAGCAAAAAAGGTACTCAAATTAGTTAAAAGTGGCCCTGCACAGAGCGCTTTTGAAATTAGTTAATCCTTTTTGCTAAATATTAGCAAGATAAGTACAGCAAAAATACAACTGTTTTAGTTATATTTGAGTTAAATTAATTTAATTGAATTGAAAATTTACCTTGCTAATATTGGCTAAAAAAAATATTGCTGAATATTAGTAGAAAAAAAGCAGTAAAGAAATTGTTATATATTCAAAAGTTAATTTGTTTAAATTTAATTGAGTTGAATACAAATAATGAACTCTCTAATAACTCTATAATAAACACAAATATTTGCTAGAAAATAGCATTTAAAATAGATTTCATTCGCATTAAGAAAATCAAAACAAAAAAAAATAAAAATTTAAAATTCTTTGTGATGGTTTAGTCGACTAATTTCCAGGAAACTTTTTGCTGATTTTAGCAGGGTAAATTGTCATTTTCGATTAACTAAAATATAGCTGACATTTTGTAAATTTAACAGATTTTTCTTGCCGTTTGTATCTTTCTAATGTTTAGCAAACAGATTCTGTTGGATTCAGCTCTTTGTTCAGCAAGAATTTTTAAAGACTTTTGTATTAGTGTATGAACAACTGAAAAAATTTCTCGAATGAACGAGTGAACTAGAAGAATACACTAGTTCAAAAATAAAATTGATTGAAATGAATTGTGAATAATAGTTCACAATTCTAGTAACTTTTATTCCGATTGCTTGTTTATACAAAATGTTTTATTTTGTGTGAAAATTTCCAGGTGTCCTTACATTTTTACTCACTTTTTATACGACAAACTAACACTCGTGCGATGCCCCCTACTTATGCTAGTGCATTGTGTTAGGATTAGGAAAATAGAATAGATTTCGACAATTTTTAACAACAAACTGCTAATAACGAGCAATATGAATAAAAAGCAACTGATAGTGCGTCTTTATGACTTTTAGCAGCAGTGTACTTTCATTTCGCGTTTGAAACATTGATTCTGACCGCGATGATAATTTTGCAGGATCTTCTAAAACAGCAGAATCTAGTTTTGTTAAATATACTGCAAGAAGCTTCTTGGGACAAATCCGAATTTATATATGTATTTAATTTATAGTCACTTCCAGAATAAATTTCTTGTTTATCCCAAAGAATGCTTTTTCATGGACCGTTAATAATTTTAATTTAAAAAAAAATTATGAAAATGCTTAATTTAGGGTGGAAAAAAATTGTAAAATTTCGAATTATGCCAAATTATCACCCTATAGTAACAGCTTGTGCCTGCAAACAGGAAACCTGTAATTTTTAAGGAAAACCAAAGGTTAATTTATCAATTTTATGTTTATCTTATAATAAATATGACGAAAACTATTAGTAGTAACAATAAAAAATAGCCACTTATCAATTAAATTTTATAAATTTTTCTCAGTAAAAGAGAGGATTGCATTCTATTTATTTTCTAACCTCTTTGATTATGCCTAGTACATATACCTATTCAAGATTTAAAAAAAAAACAGTTTCTATGGGCACCAAAAAGCTTTAAAAAATTTTTAAAAAGCAGTTTTCGCAATTGGATTTAGAGTCTATTTTATTTATGAAAACTTTAGAAACTTGGCCATTTGGTATTTACTTTCAACAAAAAATAAATATCTTTTATTACATTTTTTCAAAAATGTTGTTGCCTTCGACGTAGTTTGTTATGTTTCAAAAAATTGTCAAATCATTTCGCTACGCTAGCATCGCTTGCTACGTGCCTGCTTAAGGGCATCATGAGGAAAGATTCTAATTAGGAAAGAATTCTCCCTTTTAAACAATCAACTACAGTGTAAATACTTGATGCAAAATAAAAATTTCCGATAGAATAAATGAGATAGAGATCGAAAGTACCGCTTTTTAAATTAAAAAAACTGGCCGGCTTCGAAAAGTTTCTAAATTCGAATAAACCGAAAATGTTATTAGTTGTATTTTTGCTCATACCTATCAACGTTAAGTATTTAAAGCAAATCTACGTTTAACCGATCAAGGTATACAAAAATATAAACAGTTAATGTTTATAATAGTTTTGTTATAATCGAACGTATGCTAACAAGACTTTTTAGGACGTAATGCGCATAAGTTATGTAAGTTGCGAAAATCTATAAACTTTGGGTTTTCAACGCTGATAATTATCCACGTTGCAAAATAACGTGCATACGAAAAGTAATGTGCTAGTTTTAGTCTCAAACACGTTTTCGTGTACTTTGAGTTTTTTTCTGAGTTAACGGACATATTTAAGTCAAAAACACAACTATTATTTGTCGGTTAACCGGTTTTTTTTAAACATGATTTTTTAAAAATTCTTTTTAAACTAATCGATTGAATATTCAATATTACGATTACATTTTATTATACCCTATAACTTTACGTGGACAAGGTATAAAAACTTTGTGCTGATGTTTGTAACATAAAAAAATATTGGTCCTAGACCCACATTTTAGTATACCGATCGACTCAGAATCACTTTCTGGTTTGATTTATGTGTATCTGTATGTATGTCCCTTAGACCTGGCGTAGCTAATATGGGGTTTTTTATATTTTGGAATTTTGATTGTGGGTAGCGATGAAAATATGCGATTTGGTGCCAAAATTGATGTAGCAAATTTTCAGGTTGATCGGATGGTGCCAACCCGTGCCACAATGAGGTCAAAGGTCAAAATTTTAAAAAACCACCAAAATACTCTATTTTTTTTTGCATTTTATAATTTTTTTTATTAAGAAATACCAAAAATAAAACTTCTTTAAATTAGAATATCATTTATAACTTGTAAATTAGTTAATAGTAGTATTAATGCTTAAGTATATAATGGCACCAGAAGCAAAAACAAATATATGTATGCATTATGGTTTTTATTTAAGCTCTCAGTTGTAAAAATGTATGGTGTTTCTGCTATTATAGTAAGAAAAAAATATTTATAGAATTCAAAATATGCTTACAATATATATCGTTACCTGAAATGGAAGAAGGTGTAAGTTTTTGACTGATTATGGTGCACGACATTAAACTACGTGTCCTCACAATTTTTCTGCTTTCTGATATCAAAAATAAAGATTTTATAAGCGAAATTCTAAACAACCAACTTTTCGCTCTTCTTCTTAATTTGGTTTTACTGTAGAAAATTTTAGTTTTTTTTCATTGATTTTGAAGCACATAATTAAGCTTCCTTTCTCCGCAAAATTATAGCCTTCTACAATAAAAAGTTTTGATTTCATTACTTAATTTCGTAAAATGTCGGAAAGTTTTTTTTGTTTTTCTTGTAAAATAATGAATATGTTTGTTACTCCCTTTTGCATTTCAGGTAACGATATGTATTTCGACCAACAACTATTATTGAAAAAACGGTATATTTTTTTTTTCGTCGCTGTTTTTTAAACATCCTCAATATTCCTAGCTTTGAGCTGTCGTCAACTGCATTTTTGTCTAAAAGTACCGTTTTTTCCGCTCTGCTACTGAGCACATAGCAATGCTGTTGATATGAATATGTAAAATTTTGTCATTGCGAATTTAAATATTGTTGAGAAAAGTGAAGTTTATTGTAAAATAAAATATTGTGTAACTTTACGTAATTCCATGGCTCAGAAGAAAAATTTATCGTTGGAAAGGCTGACACAAATGTGTACTTGATTGGTAAATGTGTCCTAAAATAGTTGTTGTGAAATTACCATCAAAGCAGCAAGTGCTTCAGTGTTTTTTTTATAATGTGCGTTGTGAAATAAAAAAAAAGTTAAAGAAAGTGCAAGATTAGTGTTAAATGAAATATTGCCTTTTTGGGAAAAAGCTAGAATCCCAACGCCAGATCAAAGAACATGTGCTGCAAAAGTCATTAAACTTTATGAAGAGTGGAGAACAGTCCAAAAAGTATGTAAATCTCCGTTCCCAAGTCATCGCAAGAAAGAAAATTACTTTAAGGAAAATTTAAACAATTTATTTGACATTGCCCACGTTGACGCTCTGAAGCTTAGAAGTATACAGGAAGATAGAGACTTCTTAATAAAGCAGCCAGAAAATGGGCGTGTTGGTAGCATGACTTGTGTCGATCAAAATGTCACAAATAAAGAAAAAAGAAAGGCACAAAGATTGGAAGATGAAAAACGTCGAAAAGAAAATTATGAAAAAAAAAGGCACTTCAGGTAATTATTATGTAGTATTTGGAAGATAAGTGTAAATTTTTTTTTGCTGTTCACTTAATTGCATGTGTAGACTTGACTATGGAACATGTTGAATTTGAGAGTGATGAATCGGGAGATGATGTGCAGGCGATGGATGTAGAACAGACTGACAACATTCCAAGTTGCTCCAGTAAGCCAATTCGAAAACGTGGAAAAAAGAATTTTATTGACGACAGAATGCTGGCTTGTATGGATGCTGGCAATATGTCATCTCCATTAGCTATACACTTTATCAGTGCAACTGCCAAAGCGTTGGGTCACAATATTGAGGATCTTGTCCTGAATTGCACAAGTTTGCGTGAACAACGTAAAAAATATCGTCGGCGTCATGGCAAAGAAATTGTTGAAAATTCCAAGGTAAGTTTTTTTATTTTGACCAAGTTATAAATTTTGCTTTGAGCTTAAGATTTTTTTAGATACCTGAAACATTTGTTTTGCATTGGGACGGAAAGATATTTCCCGCAATTGCTGGAAAAAATAAAGTTGATCGCTTGGCTATTGTGCTCACGTCGGAGAACGTTGAAAAATTAATAGCTATCCCCATCACTGAAGATGGAACTGGTGCTGTAGTCGCTCAATCAGTCTACGACTATTTGTTAAAAATTAATATGCTGAATTCATTAGGAATTATATGTTTCGATACAACTGCTGCAAATACTGGCTCTCATAGTGGTGCAGGAACTTTATTGGAACGCAAACTGGAATGCAGCTTATTGTGGTTACCATGTCGCCACCATATTCCAGAAATTCTCTTAAGAGCTGTATTTGAAATCAATTTTGGAAAATCAGGTGGTGATTTTTGAACGTTTTGCACGGGAATGGAGCACACTAAATTCAAAGGGATACAGCACTTGTATGCAGGATGAACAAGTTTTGAGTGTCATATCTGTCGAGGGACGCGAAACAAGGAAACACTTTTGTCTTGAATATTTAGCAAAAGTCCACATTCGGCATGATTATAGAGAACTCTTACAACTTGCATTTATTTTTCTTGGTGGTAGCATTCCCAATTTCACATTTCGTGTACCTGGAGCGACATCTCATGCAAGATTCATGTCCAAGGTCATCTATTGTCTCAAAATGTATATTTTTAACGAGCACTTTAAAATGTCTGCGAGTCAGTTGAATGGAATTCGTAATACGTGCATTTTCTTAGCAAGTCTCTACATCCCATACTGGTTTAGAACCGCAAATGCAGTTGAAGCGCCAAATAGAGATATGCAACTAATAAAGGGGATTATTGGGTATTTTGATAAAAAAATATCTACAATGCTTTTGGAAAAAATTCGGAACCACCCGTGGTATTTATCAGAGGAAGCAGTTGCACTTGCCTTTTTTGATCCACATGTAGACTCAAAAATAAAGGAAAAGATGGTTTTGGCGTTGCAAATAGATTCCGATGAAGACAATCATATCGGTGATGATGTTGATATTTTCCCTTCTAAAAAAGTGTGTGCAAGCGTTGATGAATTACAATTATTCACATCCAAGGATTTAAACTCTTTTGTAACTCTTAAAACAAAAATTTTTTCTCGTCTGGAAATTTCTACGGATTTCTTACGCTTTGATCCGTCAAACTGGCCTAAGAGCGAAGCATTTTGTAAAGGGGGACAAATCGTAAAATGCATTACTGTTGTGAATGATGCCGCCGAAAGAAAAGTCAAACTAATAACTGACTATAACAGATGCTTAACATACAACGAAGACGATAAACAGTACTTGTTACACATTGTAGAGGGCTACCGTAAGGACTTCCCAGCCTATACAAAATCTTCAATGATTTAAAATAAAAATAATAAGCCTATTAAATAAAAATTAAAGAAAAAACATTATATTTACAGCATTTCTTATTACAAAAATTTATAAAATGCAAAAAAAAAGTATTTGGGTGGTTTTTCAAAATTTTGACCTTTGACCTCATTGTGGCACGGGTTGGCACCCTCCGATCAGCCTGAAAATTTGCTACATCAATTTTGGCATCAAATCGCATATTTTTATCGCTACCCACATTCAAGTTTCAAAAAAAAGTTTTTAACGCCAGGTCTAATGTCCCTGTATTCTTGTATATAATATTAGGATATTTTGCAAGTCGCAAATATTTGTTATAATATTTTGATGAAATTTTGTTCCTGGACTTACATATACCGGCGCAAGGATGAATCCGACCATTTTGGTTAGAATTGTTTCATGTTTAGACCTAGTGATCCTATAAAGGTCCCGTAAAATGAGCTTTTTCAAATTTGGTACACCGTATAAAGATCCCCCAAAAAATGGGGATGTTCGCACGCTACAGCTCGTAAATATAAAGATATTGTACTGAAGTATGGAACATCGATTTATATCTGTCCAAGGCTAAAGCCTGTTGATTATAGTTAAAATCGGTCAATAGTTAGACCTTGTGCCCATATAAAAGTCTCCCCAAAATTAACTTGTTCGCAGGCTGAAACCTAATTTTTTTGTTTTTTCTTAAATATTGGCCATTTTTCGCAAATCTCAGAAATTTTGAGGCAAAAATTAAAAAAAAAAATCGATTTAAAAAAAAGTAGATCTGCTATGTCTATGGGATCAATTCATGGGCGGTCTAAAAAATTTTGAATTATTCATAGTAGTGTATATCCAAATTTTTTTTTAATCGAACAAGCTTGCGCTGACGAACTTTTTGATTAAATATCGATTTACATTTTCCCTTGTAAATTATTACTTAATTATTACTTAATAACCCAGTGTAATGATATATCATTATTTTTTGGACTACCAGTAATGACACCGACTTACTTTCTGCATTATTTTAAAAGATATAATACTTATTTTTTTCATTATTTCAAAATAATGCGATACGAATAACGACTTATTTTTATCATTATTTCAAACATAAAGTCTTGTTCTAGATTTTTTTGTAAATTTTTTTTAAAATCTATTTTTAGACTCAATATTTTTTCAACACTAGTAATGATATGTGTAACCACATATATTTTGATTTTTTCTATGTTGGCTAGTAAGCAGAGTTGTGCGCAGCAAGTCAATTATGTTTTTATCTATCAAATATTACTGTCGAGTTAGCTCATGTGGTACAGCTATAGACTGGCAGTCGAAGTCCTAGGTTAGATTCCCGCACGAGAAAATTTTATTTAAAAAAATATTTTTTTTATAAAACTTATTTTCTTGAAAATCTATTTTTAGAATCATACTCAATACTGGTAAGCACATAGGTAATGACATATTTTTTGCTTTTTCGTATGCTGGTGTGTAACCAAAACTCATTATTTTTCGCGACATCGCCATACAAAGGTAATAAGAAATGTTATAATAAAATTAACTAGTTACCATTACCAGGTATGTAGTTACATAACCACATATGTATCTGGTAATGATTTTCTACACTAGGAACGTTAGCATTGAACAATATAATGAAAAATTGTGTTCAAATAGTAACGATACTGCATAATTTATTTTGCTCTAAAATGGATAGTCAGAGCAAAGATATATCGGAATACCGTTTCGCTGGCCATTAAAGATTACAATGAACGTCTAACTATTAAACAAGGAACATAATGTGGCAGAAAAAAGGGTTATGTTGGCTCTGACAAGGCAAAGAAAATTTTGACTCTCTTTGGAAAAAATCCTAACATTTCCGGATGAAAAGTTGCCTAAAATCGAATTGTTCGGAGTCTTTTGTTAGAAAAGTAAAAAAAGGAGGTGGGGTTGAAGTCGTTTAAGGTACAGAAAGTGCCGGATCGGAAAGCTCAGAAGAATAAAGAGGCAAAACAACGTGTCAGAGAACTAAATCGTGATTTCATAAAAAATTATGAATGTTGTGCTATGAACGATGTAACGTACAGTAGGTGTAAGCCAAGCTGGTACAAAGCATAATTGTTTTATTAACTAAAAAAAAGCTAACAAATTAAAAAAAAAACACACAATTTTTTTTAGTAAACAGTAGGGACTTTTTACCTTTTTATTGATATGAAGCAATATTAAATCTATTTAGTAGAAAATTGATAATTAAAATAAAACAATTAAAAACATAAGCAAACCAAAATGGGACAGCATATTTTAAGATGAAAGATCACATACTCCAACAAATTTCAATACTTTGTGTGCATTCCTTTGCTTAAAATCACCATCCCTAGACGAGTCTGCATTGATTGTACCAGTTTTTTACAATAATCAGGACTGCTATTTTGCAATTCTTCGAGCAAAACGTTTGTAGGATTCCTTTACTGGTAATGGTGTGATTTTTGAGCCATCGTCCTAAATATTGCCATAAATTCTCGATTGGATTATCGTCAGGGCTCTGAGGAGGAGTTTCCATAACATGTGGGTAATTGTACAAAAGTTAGGATAGTACATTGTAAGCTTTGTGCTTGGGACTAAGTTCTTCAATCGATCCACCCAAGTTTTCTTTTAAAATATTTAGGTAAACCTTCTGATCCATAACTTTATCAATAAACTGGAGAACCCAAGGTCCTGCTGCGGAAAAAGAGCCCCACACCATCACTGAATCTCCGCCATGTTTAGTCGTTGTTTTTTCGGCAACAGCTCTTTATTGGGCTTTTTCTACACTTCGTTTCTTTCATCCGACCCAAAAGGATTAAATATGCTCTCTCATATGAAAAACAAAGTTCCCAAACAAATTTCTAGATGTGGAGAAAGAAGCAGTTCATATGACACGGGTACGATAAACACAGAATTGTACATAAAGAATGCTTGATAAATAGATTACTCCCATTCGTACGAACTCTGGCTAGTGGAGAGATATTGGCAATTGGTAAAAAGAGAGATGAAGAGTACAAATCAAGTCACCGATAACGTAAAAAATGTTTCACTGAAATGGAGTTTGTCAAGCAACAAGATCACTAAAAATACCATTAAAGCCCTAATGGGTGGTATTCCAGATAAAGTCAAAACATTCATACGAAACAATTAGTATATCTTAATTACACAGTCGAGCACTAAAAATGCATCGGACATGCAACGAATCAATATTGATAGATTTTAGGATCAACATCATGAATGTGAACACCAAATTTTAAAATTAGCTATAGTTCTTGAAATATTCGTAAATTTAACTTTAAGCAAAATGCCAGTTTTTTTTTTTAAATTAGCGTTTTTTTTAATCACCTGGATTTAGAATTTTTCATACAAAAAGGGGATTTATTAAATCCAAAAAAAAGCTGGATTTAATAAATCCACAATAAAAGCACAAATATATGAAACAGCCTATTAATTTAATGTCAGAAAAAAATACGAATGAAAATTTAAAGGGAAACAAAAAAATTTAAAAGCTAACAAATAAAAGGTTTTTATTAAATTTTTTTTATGAAATATGTTTAGAAAAAAAACTTCACCTCACCAAATACATATTTTCCATCTTGGACATGGAGAAATAGCTGATATAGAAATGGCAATTTTTCACTCTACTGTAAGTAATTAATTTAAATCCAATTAGTGAATATTAAATATTGCAATGGAATTTTTCAATTGTGTAAAAATATAAATTGGAGTGATAAAACTGAAAAGGCAGATTGTCTATCGCTGTTTTATATAAAATATAACATTGTGAGACAAATGGTAGGGGTCAGTGATCGGGAAGGGTTCAAACTACCGGGGAAAGTTTTACCGGTAAAAAAGAAGTTACCGATATAACTTTCGCTGGGTCACCCCTAGGAATCGAGATATATCGATTTGACCTTTGGTGGTCTTTTTTTTGACATAACTCGAGAACCACTAGTCCGATTTTGCTCAAACAATTTTAAAAAAATACAATTCCTTTAATCTGTTCATATAACGTTTTTCTATATACTCAACAGTTTTGCCGGTAAAAATAAATGTATGAAGAAAAAAATATTCTTTGCCTAAAATATTAAAAAAAAGTAATAAACAAAAGGTTATTGATTTTTATGGTAGCGGTAACAAACATTTATTTTCACCGGCAAAACTGTTGAGTATATAGAAAAACGTTATATGAACAGATTAAAGGAATTGTAATTTTTAATTTTTTTAAAATTGTTTGAGCAAAATCGGACTAGTGGTTCTCGAGTTATGTCAAAAAAAAGATATATCTCGATTCCTAGGGGTGACCCAGCGAAACGCCGGGACACGTATAACTTGTTTTTGACCGATATAACATTTCCCGTTGGTTTCATCCCATCCCGATTTTGACTGTCGCATAGTGTAATTAAAACTTAAAAGTTAAAGTAAAATCCTTCATCATCGAATTCGGTATTAAAAATTAGGGTGAAAGAAGTGTCGGACAGAATATTCTTTTTAAAATAGGGAGAATCTAACACCATCTGTTGAGCACTTTTAGAACTAGTTTTTGGATTTATTATATCCAAGTGATTAGAAAATACGGCTAATATCTTATTTATCCATGTACCTGAATAAACTACGGATAATTTTTAATTATAGTATAGACTTTGGGCTTTAAGAACCATATTAGCTTATTTTGGTTAGGCGAATGATCTAGGATATCATTGCAATTAACATATAGTGAAAACTTCACTTATTTTCCAGATAAAATCCGTTAAACGCACTTAAAATAATACGTTAGAAGAAAAATCTGTCAAATAGGTTTCAAATCGATTTGACTAATTTTTAGTTGAAACACTGATTTAAACAAAGATTTTCGTTGTCTTCATTTAACACTATACTAAAAATCCTCAGTACTTTAACTAATTTTGAGTGTTAATTTTCAAAACTATTTATAACACTATGCGATAGTCAAAATCGGGATGGGATGAAACCAAAGTGAAATGTTATATCGGTCAAAAACAAGTTATACGTGTCCCGGCGTTTCGCTGGGTCACCCCTAGGAATCGAGATATATATTTTTTTGACATAACTCGAGAACCACTAGTCCGATTTTGCTCAAACAATTTTAAAAAAATTAAAAATTACAATTCCTTTAATCTGTTCATATAACGTTTTTCTATATACTCAACAGTTTTGCCGGTAAAAATAAATGTTTGTTACCGCTACCATAAAAATCAATAACCTTTTGTTTATTACTTTTTTTTAATATTTTAGGCAAAAAATATTTTTTTCTTCATACATTTATTTTTACCGGCAAAACTGTTAAGTATATAGAAAAACGTTATATGAACAGATTAAAGGAATTGTAATTTTTAATTTTTTTAAAATTGTTTGAGCAAAATCCGACTAGTGGTTCTCGAGTTATGTCAAAAAAAAAGCCCACCAAGGTCAAATCGATATATCTCGATTCCTAGGGTTGACCCAGCGAAACGCCGGGACACGTATAACTTCTTTTTTACCGATATAACTTTCCCCGGTAGTTTGAACCCTTCCCGATCACTGACCCCTACCATTTGTCTCACAGTGTAATTAATTTTTAAGAACGCATTCGTTAAATTTTACACAATTTATTGTTAAAATATAATATTTTCATGTTTCTGTTATAGCTTGATAGATGGCGCCGCCAGTGTATCCGAAGTTTTAAAGAAGGCGCTATTTCTCTCCCTCCCGATTTTTTTAAAATGGCCCGTATCTCGAAAACCAAGAGAGATAGAGCAAAATTGACGAAAATTTCGAGTACCCCTAAGCGTACGATACCCACGTGAAAAGGTTATTTCTATCCAAAAATGGACCATGATGGGGCCTTGGACCCTCGGAAATTTGTTAAATTTAACAAAAGAAATTGTTAAAATCAGCAAATTTTATTTCAAGCCATAAAATATAAATAAATTTTGTTAAATAACAAATTTTTCTGTTCAGCCAACAGACTTATTATTTTGAGTGTATAAATATATTTAAGTATTCCAAGATAGAAACGATCTTATTCGATGTCATTGTGTGAATGATTGTGAAACCCCATAATATAATTTCTTTGATATAATGCAAGCCCTCTTTAAACAATTACTTGTTTCAATATGTTTTGAATAAAAACCCACTAAATTTAAGCAAAATATAAAAAATACGATTACATTTTAAAATCTGTTTTAAAATATGCTAATAAATATTTTTTATAGTTAAAATTTCAGTATTAAATTACATTTTTTTATATTTCTCTTAATTTTAAACAAATCTGAATGCCTGACATAAGTTATTAGATTACACTGTGCAACACTATTTCCGGGTGTATATGAATGTATTGGCTTAGTACAGTAAAATCCCCCAATTGATTTGGCGATGTAATTGTGCAGTGAAGTTATATGGCCATTTTTGTGGAATATTTCAAACATGTATCTGCCATTTTTATGGAGCGTTAATTTCTTTTTAAAAAAATTTGCATAGAAGTACAAGTTAAAAACCGTAATTCAGCACTTTCACGATTTAGCATCTCCACGGCAAAAATAAATTGGAAATCATGATTTACAACCACTTATTTCATTGCTTCAAAAGTATTCGTTAGTGCATTACTACTGCTTTTTGTAGAAGTTATTTTGAACAACTTAAAAAAATCACTTCTTTCATTGGTTCCAAAGTATTTGCAAGAGTACTTTTTACAGCTCTTTTGGAAGTAATTATGAACAACATCCAAAAAATAACTTAATTATTTTTTATATAGCACTATTACTGTAAGGGCAGTGATCGTGAGAGGTGATTTGGGTGTAATATTTTT
Organism: Leucophora obtusa; assembly: GCA_949987735.1. Lineage (NCBI taxonomy): Eukaryota > Metazoa > Arthropoda > Insecta > Diptera > Anthomyiidae > Leucophora > Leucophora obtusa. The sequence goes on from OX465296.1 coordinate 47,394,383, forward strand.
AAAATTGTTTTTTAATATTTATAATTAATTTGTTTAAAATAATTTTTTTTTGGAGTTGATTTATAGGAAGAAGAAGAAAACATTTTTATTGAAAAATTTAACAGACACAAGGGAATCACAAGACTGCCGCAGATTCGTCTCACCCAAAGACTCGTCAGTGGTTAGTTTATGTGTCAACTAATCAAAGTAATTTTTTAATTGTTAATTTGTCTCTATATGAAAAACTTTTTGTGTATTGCCATGACCGGGGATTGAACCGGCAGCCCTCTGCACAGGCTATGACTCGTAGCATCACCTCTTAACAAGTTACACCACGGTCGGCATAGCGCTGAGTCTGGCTAATTGAAGTTTTTCAATCACAGCGTACACAATGTATGTTTTGTAATCAGAAGAGCCAGAATTAACTAATACTTGAGCAATTTACTTTTCAATTAGAATGTTTCCTCTCTTAATCCTATTGTTTTTTCTCCTTTTTCACAAGTAATTATCACATTATGATGCGCTTTTTTTACATTCAATAGTTGGATACCGAGTGTTGATTGGAGAGGTTGTTTTTTTTTTAATTTTTAAAAATAAATAAAAACCTCATTAAAAAGGCAAGATATACATAGATATTAAAGGTTTCTACAAAAACAATCCCTACCAAATTCCATTGCGGATATATGTACACTGATTGAATTTTGTGAATAGTATTAATGAATTTGTTCATTAATCCAATGATTTTTTTCATTGAAAAGTCCCCAAAGAACGCGTTCATTAGATCAATGAAACGTATTCATTAAATGAAAACTAATTGAAAAAAATATATTTTTTTGCGTTACTTTTTTTATTTATTTTTATTTTATTAATTTTTATTTGTACATATATTTCTTTTTTGTTTTTATAATGTTTTTGACATCTCCCCGAGAACTCGACTTGACCCGCAATCACCAGAATGTAAACATTACCGCGTTACCGATTGATCTAAATAGCCCAAACAAAATGATGTCATTACTTGGACCTTTATATTAGAGTTTGCTGTTCGGTTTTATTCGAAACCGAAACCGCGGTTTTTCAAGCCTTAAAACCGAAACCGAAAACCGACAAAAATAAGTCGGTTTTTAATAAATACTTTAACCGCTTAAAATAATTAATTAAATTGCATTCCAGTGTACAATTAGCATCCGAAAAGGCTCATAACAGTCCTAATACCTTATTAAATCATAGTTATATAAAAAACTGCGAATTATGAGCATTATTAGAAAATTTTAAATTTTCTGAGCCATTATGAGTCATTTATGAATTATTTTTGAGACATTTGTGAGCAATGAAAATATTTTTTAAACATTTTGAATATACCCAAAGTTTGAGCACCCTGAAATTTATCATATTTTAGAGTCTTTTTTCAGTTATAATTTCTGAGCTCTCAGAAAAACGTTAGCTGGGATATTATTGAATTTCTAAAATGGGTCAGCTCCTATTTTACAAAATTCCATTTTCTACATTAAATATTACTTTAAAGAATTTTTTTGTTATTACGGATAACACAAACTGAGTCTTATAATTTTAGAAAAAAATATACCAAAAAGTCAAGTGGTTTAAGATGTTAAGTTTTATATATTCAATTCAGATTTTCACAGCGTATTTTTCAAAGCGTAGTCCACAAAATTTTTAAAATTTTACCTTTATGTTTTTCAACCAAATTGCTAAAATTTAAACTCTTGAAAAATACAGCTTTAGTTGCCTACAAAAGAATACAAAAATTTAATTTATAACGAGCTTCCGCGTCTTTTTTTTCTTCTCCCACAAAGGTCTTGAAATGGCGTTATTGCCTTTATTCGAGTGAGAAATTTAATCGAATTTTAATAAATATCTTGAACGAGTTAAAATATGTATTTAATTTTTATACATATTTAATTATTTCAAAACAATTCCATTAATGCCACAAGAAAACCGAAAAATAACCGAAACCGCGGTTTTCATAATTTTTAAAAACCGAAACCGCGGTTTTCAAATTTTTCGGTTTTTAGCAAACTCTACTTTATATTTAAATAATTTCATTTTGCAACCCTAGCATTCATTACTGGAACATATATCTATTTTAGTAATTAGCAAATTCAAAACCCTTATAAAAATTATAGCATATCTTACGGGTTAGTTGAAAATATTTTTGTTCATAGTGTCTCATTTTGTCCTCATTTTGTTGCATAGTGTCTTTTGTGTAACTAAATCATTGTTATCAGTATTTTGTCTAAAAATAAAAAATCAATTTAAAAAACTCGTAAAATATTTCATTTTTTTTTCGAAGAAAATCATAAACTTACTGTAGCGACCTAAACATATTTTATTTAAAATTTTTTAGAAATTATTACGTAATTGTATTTAATTATTTTTTTAAAACAAAAAAAAAACAAATGAATAAATTTAATAATTCTTTTTGAATGACCGCATGAATTTTTAAGATTATGCTTTTGAAACAAAAGTTGTATATAAAAACATTAATTTTAGTGAAATCATGCATTTAGAATATCAATTTATATATATATAAATGAATGTCAAAAGTTCATTAGGAATTTAAAAATAAAAAAAAATTTAATTACAAAAAAAAAACGTAAGATAACAATTAAAAGAAGAAGAGTTATTATATTCTAAAATGTAATATGCAATATACACTAGGGTGCTTTTGAATGCAAGTCTTTGAAACTATCCAGATCCTCAAGGCCCCATAAATCTTACTGCCTAACAGAAGTTCATACAATTGAAAAAAAATTATAAAATTTTTATGTTAAGAAGTTAATATAATCATGCTTTTTTCGAATAATCCTATTTTTCTTCAAGTTCATTATTGGTTTCGCACTCATTAAACCTGCAACTTTAATTTAATGATCTTTACTAAAGTTTATATAAAATATGCGCAAAAATTTGCTGGGTAATTTTAAAAACACAACGTTTTGTGTTGCGTTATTTTCCATGGAAATTGTTTTTTTATCCTGGCAATTTACATACATATCCAGTGTAGAAACGGTAATGACATATCATTATTTTTTGGACTACCAGTAATGACATTATATACCACTTACCTTCTGTATTATTTTAAAATATATAATAATGAGTTACTGATAATGATTTATTTTTATCATTATTTTAAATAGAAAGTCATTTTCTAGATTTTTTGAAAATTTTTTTAAATCTACTTTTTGAATCAATATTTTTTCAACACTGGTAAGGATATGTGTAACCACATATTTTTTGATTTTTTGTATGTTGGCGAGTAAGCTGACTTGTGTGCAGCAGGTCAATTATGTTTTTATATATCAAATCGTAGAGCTACTGACTGGCAACCTGGAGTCCAAGGTTCGATTCCCGCACTAGAAAATTTTATTTAAAAAAATTTTACAATAAAAAAATATTTTTTTTATAAAATTTTTTTTTTGAAAGTCTATTTTTAGACTCATTCTTTTTGTCAGTACTGGTAAGCACATAGGTAATGACATATTTTTAGACTTTTCGTATGCTGGTATTTAAGTATAACTCATTCGCGACATCGCCATACAAAGGCAATAAGAAATGTAATAAGAAAAGTAACTAGTTACCATTACCAGGTATATAGTTACATAACCACATATCTGGTAATGATTTTCTGCACTGGGTATAAATCAACGCAAGGCGTTGAATTTTACAAAATATTGTAACCAACTTAATTTTTCTAAACAAAAAAAAACACCTTTATCATCCCTGATGCCGTGCTTCGAAGAATTAATTCCCTTTTTATACCCTACACCACTATGTGGTCAGGGTATTATAAGTTTGTGCTGATGTTTGTAACACCAAAAAGTATTGGTCGTAGACCCACCTTATAGTATACCGATCGGTTCAGAATTTTTTTTTATTTCGATTTAACGATGTCCGTCTGTCTGTCCGTCCGTCCGTCTACTCTACAGGTCACAAATATTAAGATATTTTGATGAAATTTGGTACGCAGACCTATGTTGGCCCAAGGACGAACAAGTTTGATTTTTGTGAACATCGGTCCATGTTTAGACCTAGTGCCCATATAAGGGTCCTACCAAAATTATACTGTTTATACGCTGCAGATCGTAAATATATAGATATTTTGATGAAATTTGGTACACAGACCTACATTGGCCCAATAACGCAGCCTATTGATTTTGGTGAACATCGGTCTATGTTTAGAACTAGTGCCCATATAAGGGTCCTACCAAAATTATACTGTTTATACTCTGCAGGTCGCAAATATTAAGATATTTTGATGACATTTGGTACACAGACCTATATTGGCCCAATAACGCAGCCTATTGATTTTGGTGAACATCGGTCCATGTTTAGACCTAGTGCCCATATAAGGGTCCTACCAAAATTATACTGTTTATACGCTGCAGGTCGCAAATATTAAGATATTTTGATGAAATTTGGTACATAGACCTATGTTGGCCCAAGGACGAAGCCTATTGAATTTGGTGAACATCGGTACATGTTTAGAACTAGTGCCCATATAAAGGTCCCCCCAAAATTGGCTTGGTTACAAACTGCAGGTCGCAAATATTAAGATATTTTGATGAAATTTGGTACATAGACCTATGTTGGCCCAAGGACGAAGCCTATTGATTTTGGTGAACATCGGTCCATGTTTAGAACTAGTGCCCATATAAGGGTCCCCCCAAAATTGGCTTGGTTACAAACTGCAGGTCGCAAATATTAAGATATTTTGATGAAATTTGGTACATAGACCTATGTTGGCCCAAGGACGAAGCCTATTGATTTTGGTGAACATCGGTCCATGTTTAGAACTAGTGCCCATATAAGGGTCCCCCCAAAATTGGCTTGGTTACAAACTGCAGGTCGCAAATATTAAGATATTTTGATGAAATTTGGTACATAGACTTATGTTGGCCCAAGGACGAAGCCTATTGATTTTGGTGAACATCGGTCCATGTTTAGAACTAGTGCCCATATAAGGGTCCCCCCAAAATTGGCTTGGTTACAAACTGCAGGTCGCAAATATTAAGATATTTTAATGAAATTTGGTGCGCCGACTCACATTATAGAAAATTTTGACACAAGCCCCATTTTAACCCATTCGAATTTCGGATCCAAACAATACACCAGAGTGGTGTAGGGTATTGTATACTCGGCATGCCCGACTTTAACCTTTTTACTCGTTTTGAACTGAATTTATATTTTGAGAATTCTCTAACCAAACTTAAGGAATTGAATCATTCGATTCCATCTTAAAGAATTCTTTAATTTTTTCTAATTCCTTCATAATATTTAATACATTCATTCACCAAGGAATTCATTCAATTCTAGTGAATTCAACTTTGGGTCAAGGAATTCATTCCTAAGGAATTAACTTTTTAGTTCAATTTCCTAAGAAATTAACCTTTTCGTTTAATTCCCTGAATTTAAGTTCTTCATTAAATGCACAAAAGGACATGTCTTTTCCCCTAAGAATATAAAATGAAAAAACTAAATATTATTTATACAATTCTTATATATTTAATTTAACTAATATGTTAAAGGCTTTATTAAAATCCGTTTTAGTTAAGCCAATATTTATTTATACAAATTATCGGAAGAGATGAAAAATAAAGAAAAAATATTAACTCTTTACGGCTTTAAGAGGGCATTAATTGAAAACTTAAACTCAGGGATTTAAACTGAAAAGTTAATTCTTTAAAGAATTGAACGAAAAAGTTAGTTCCTTAGGTAATTAAACGAAAAATTTAATTCCTTAGGGAATTAAACAAAAAAAATAAAACCAAAAAAGTTAATTCTTTAGGGAATTGAACGCAAAAGTTAATTCCTTAGGGAATTAAATGAAAAAGTTAACTCCTTCAGGGAATTAAATGTACAAGGGGATGAATTCCTTAACCCTCTAATGTCCAAGGCCGCCTATTGGCGGTCTTTAGATTTTAAATAGTTGTTGGCTAAAAAATAATATTTGTACTAAATATATCCATAGAAAACTTAAATACCCACTTTTCTGCCTTCAAACTTTTTTTGTATAAGGAACGGTTTTCAAGCGAGAAGCATGTAAAATGAAAATTTAGTAAATTTGAAAAAATTAACTTTTTAAAACATAAAAAATATTTGAAAAATGGCCAAAAATACATTTACGATATGGCGTACATTATCTATAATAGCAAAGCTAGTTTAGAGTCTCTAATTGTAAAATCAGTTGAAAATTTTTCTCCAGGACTCACAGGATAACGCCAGGATACGTCTTACAAATATCACTTTAACTCAAAAGCTAGCCAAAAGATTTTTTTTTTAATTAAACACAGATTATATAATCAGAGGTGGTAGGAAGCAGAACAAATTTCGTTAAAATTTATTGATGTTTAGTGCCAAATTCGCTAAATTTTGTAATTTTCAAAAAGCGAAAATCGTCATAACTTCTGAAATAACAACAATTAATCAATAATTTTCGGTATGAAATTTTATATTACTGGTAGTGTTATTCATAGCAAAAATCTAAATTATTTGACTACTGGGTTCAACCTTTGTAAAGCGATAAATTAAAATTTTAATATTTGTTCCATAGTAGATTTTCAAAGCCAAATATATAATTTAAATATTATCGTAATCAGAAGAAAGAGCATTAGAGGGTTAACTAAAAATTTAATTAACTCGTGTTGAATGAATTCGCTAGTGAAGCAATTCTTTTATTTTAATGCCTAATACTTTGCTCAGGGAAGCCATTCTCTAAATTTGAATTCTTTGAATTTATTCACAAATATTGACTTCCCTACTAAAAAAAATTATATAACTTTTGATATTATATATAATTATATCCTAAAAATGAGAACATCTAGTTGTATCAAATTAGATCGTATTATGATCATATTAGATCTAATTTGACACAATTAGATCTAATTTGATGGAATAAGATATGGTTTGATACAATTTTATCCGGATTTTTTCCTCATCCAAATGTATCAAATATAATACAATCATATCCAACCAGATATAATGGTATATAATTCGATACAATTATACATAATTATATGCGGCATATGTAACTATATATAGGTCTATATATAATTGGATATTGTAATATGTTGAATTATATATTGTGCAATATATAATAAGATATAGTTATATATTTAGGATATAATTTGGGAAAATTTTGTCTAATTATATTTTGGTATATATGTTCCAATATATAAATATACAAATTTTATATGATAATATATGACGATATCAAAACTTTTTTACTTGGGTTCTGCTTATTTCTCATTAATGTATTCATTCCTTGAATTAAAAAAAACTAATTAAATTTTAGGGAATTCAATTAATTCTTTAAAGTTTTGCCCTGTTGCAGTTTCCGTAATATATGACGTGCTCTCCAAGCATAAACTACGTGTACGCACACACATGTAAAGAAATGTGAATGTGTGTATAAAACAACCTATTTTGAAATCATAAGCCCTGGGAGCAAATTAGCGCTGTCGTGATCGAGTGTTATTCGATAGCAATTATTGTTACTTAAAACATTACAAAGATTAAAACTAGGTTATGGGTGCAGCATTTAGTTTCTTTATTACAAATATGAGTTAAAGTTGTAACAATAGTTATGCGTGTTCCCTTATTTTCACTTTAAAAACGTGGTTTTTTAACAATTTCGAACGCTTACGACTGCGGGAATCTGGCCCCTGATCTAAAGTCAAAAAATTTATATTGAATACACTCTAAAAAATGCTTGTAAATTTACTACTATAAAATAGGTAAATATTTATGTAAAATGACGCATAGTTAGTAAATATAAACACTAAATGCGTAAAATCATTTTGTGCACACTTTCGGAAACAAAAACACACATTTAATACAAAAATAGCCATTATGTGTTTAAAATTAAACATGTTGTGCCTAAAATTAGTATTTTGTTGGTAAAATAAAATTTTACGCACAAAATATGTGAATGTACTAACAAATGATAGTAATGAATATATTGACATTTATAAATTTGAAATATACAATTTAATAAATTAAAAAATAAATATTAAAATAGAATTTCAAAAACGAACCAAAAATATTCAAGAAAAAAATAATAAAATGTAAGTTCGACGATAAAATCTATGCTATCATAACACCGTGGCGGAGTGTGATTCCCACGATTGAAAGAAAAAAATATTAATATGAAAGTAGTTCCTATCATCCAAATGGGACACCGATATCTGCAGGCACCAGCCGATGAATTGTTGATATCACTATTTAAATACAAATAGATTTCTGCCGCTAACGTGGCTGTACATATGCTTAGTCATCTAATGCGTGTGGGACGAAATTACAATCATATGGTGGAGAAAATTGTGTCTCTAGAACTTCCAGTGGGGCTTGTATCAATCAATTGATCATATTATGGAGGCTTCTGGCAGAGCTGCTCGAGCCATTGTTCATAATTTCAGAGGATCATATATTTAACTCATAAAGTTAAGGTTATTTGAGGAAACGCATGAACTAATAGGTGCTAAAACAATGAGTTTGGCGGTCGATATAAACAATAAACAATAAACTGGAAACATCAATATGCGACATATTTATACAAAATATATTTTTTGATTTGATCGATAAATGGTTTTTTTACTTTACTTTAATAAATTTTTAGTATTTCTACGCGCATTTTTACTATTTTTACGCATTAATTTTTAGGCATTATATACGTAAAACATGTTTGTAAACACAACAGTAGTAATATATTTTGAAAATTTTCTGCGCACCTGTAATGTAAATTTACTCAATTTGTGCGTACCAACTTACACATAATGTGTGTAACATTTTTCTTTTACGCACATAGAGTAAATTTACCCAATTTATAGTAGGAGTACAGTTTCCTACTATAAATATGGTAAATTTAAACAAAAATTAATTAGAGTGTATCCTTCAAGTTGTGGTTCTATCTTTTTTCCCCTTATCCAAATACTTTATGGGTCAGTATTAAAGAGATATATAATAAAATCTTTTATATTTGTTATAGATATAAATCCCACATAAAATAACTTTTTATTTGAGTATGATAATTAGGGGAAATATATTTTAACCCTTTCACTACCGACTTTTTGTTTGCGGATATATCGTTACTTTGACTTGAGATTCTTGTTAAGAGTCCTCAAATTAGAAAAAATTATGTAGCATATTTTGCCCCCTCCCCCTCCTACCCACCAAAAATGACGTTCGAAAATCGATTTTTTAAATCTTCTGAGCTCCGTTTTACCCCTTAAACATTCTTCTCGTCATAAAACGAAGCTATATGCCAAATTTCAATTACATATCTTCATTAGTTTAGGAGAAACACCAAAACCCCCTTTTCACGGTGATTATGATATATTCAAAAAATTAGACTTCATTAACAAATTTCGCGACCATATTGCCATGTTGAACTGCTTATACATATAATGATTTTTATTTGAAGTCCAAGATCCTAATAAACTTATTTGTAAAAAGTATAAATTTTTTATGCACTATTAAATTTTATATAAAAAATCTCAAAAATTTCCTTTTTTGGAATTTTTCTATAAATTTTAAATTTTCTGAAAAATTTGGACACAATACATAAATCGTGGGCTAAAACTTGCGAAGCCTCAGTATAATAATAAATTTTTTAAAGTATTTTGGCCTTTTTAATACGAATCTAAAATCAAAAAAGCTTTGTCGGGTTTATCTTCCAAAATATAGAGATTTCGTTATTTAAAAAATTTTTGTTAACGTTTAACTCTGGTTATTTACAAAATACTACCGGCCCTTAATGAATTTTTATCCCTTGTTTTATTTATTGAAATCAGTAATATGAACAACGTGGATTCTAATAAAAAAAAAACGAAAAATATAAAAAAATATATATTCATTGGAAAATACAACTTTTAGATAAAATTTTTTTTAAATAATATTTAGGGAATCAAAGTTAAAATAGTTTGAAAAATATTATAATACTAGACTGCCTTAAGAAAACTGGGTTCAAATAATCATAAAATTTACATTTGAATCCTTCTTTTATGAAATTAGATTACGACAACTTTTACTTTGTATTTACAAACCCAAAATTTTGCACATCTTCTTTAAACAAAATATTTTTTTATTTTTGAAAATTTTTTTTCCACAGATTAATAATTAAAAATTGTGATATGGGAATTTTTAAGACAGTAGGAGCTTCTTTGTTGGGTTAAAAAATTCAGAGAAATTAATTTTTTTTTATAATTTTTCCTACCACAACTTTTAACACTTAAAACAGTTAGATTCTGTATTTTTTTTGATTAAAATGAATTTTAAATAAAATTCAAAGCTGGAAAATCGCGGTATAATCCCCTCAAAAGAGGGATGTTGGGTCAGATTGAGCAGAATAGAAGAAAAAAACATATAAAAAGTTTTGCTTAAAGCTTCGTAAGTTGTTTCGATTTCACGTGAAAAACTGTTATACTCCATATAAAAAAAATTATTTTTCACAATAATAAGTTTCACGTGAAAACTGTATAGAGTATGATTTCACGCAAATTTAATATACAGGACTATTTTTTTCTGGTGAAAAAGTGACGATTTGTGTATACTGTGATTATGTCTTTATTATAAAATTACAAAATTTTTCATTTTTATAATTTAATTTGCAGTTTGAGGCCTTTAAAGTTCGACTGAATATTTTCCACGTGTAAAATAACTTACGCTGTTTAAGCAAATAAAAATTAATTAAAATTTCAAAATTAAAGATTTTCTTTGCTAAATATTGGTCAAATAAGAACACTAAAAATAAAGCTGTCAAACATATAGAATTTTAATAATATTTCAATTAAATTTTAATTGATAAAAATAAAATTTCCCCTTTCGGAATTTTCTCAAATCAGCAGTCTACGAATTTTTATCAAATATTTCTGTTGATTTGGGCAGGATATACCCTTATTTGCATTCAACTAAATTTTACATAAATATAACTTAAAATTTGTAGATATAATAAATTTTTTTCTGTTTTTTTTTTCTACTAATATTCAGAACATTTTTTGTTGATTTTAGCTGGGTAAATTTGTATTTGTATTTGTATTTATTTATTTTGGCTTTCTAATACAACAAGACATAATATCTTATAAATGACAGCATTAGAATCAGACAAGTTATACAGTAATAATAAATTAGATTGTGATTAAAAGAATAAAAAATAAAAATAAAAAAAAAATTTAAAAAAATATAAAATAAAAATAAATATAAAAATGTATGTATAAAAAAAAATAATAAAAATAAAAAACAGTTATTAAATAAAAAAATTGATTTACATAATAATAATACAAGAAATGAAAATGAAAATCAAATGAAATGAAATAAAAAAAAAAAAGGTTTATGAAAAATATTCGACAAGTAATTTTCGAAATCTTATTGCGTTGACTGTGGTCTGCAAATTATTTGGAAGTTGGTTCCAGAGATGTATGGTGAATATAAAAAACTGACATTCGGAAGCATGGTCACGATGACGAAATTGAGTTATGCCCTTGCCTCTTGGAGATATAAAGAATTGTAAACGATCGTAAAGATATTTTGGCTCCTTTGTAATAATGATTTTATGAATGAAAATAACGTTTCTGAACTTAAGATAGTCGAAAAAAGACATATTGAATAAACGGGTGGAATACTGGGATATATGATCAAATCTTTTTAAACTATAAATGTAACGGATTATGTTATTGTAGGTTATGGTAAGTTTTCTCATATCATTGGAGTTGCAACCAGTGAAAATTTCCGATGAATATAAGAGTGTTGGTAGAACATATGTTTTTGCAAGCAATATTCTAACTTTCAAGGGGGTAAAGTGTTGAGTGGCCCATAGATTTCGCAGCATACTATATGTTCTACCACTGGCCTGGTTAATATGATCTGACCATGTTAACGTGTTATTAAATGTAACTCCTAAATTTTTAGCCGTGTCTACAATATTAATTTTTGAACCACCAAGAAAAATATTTATTTCACCATCAATTTGTAAGTGTTTTTTCTTTATTATTAAGCATTTTGATTTATTTGGATTGAGACGCAATCCATTTGCTGAAGCCCATGTAAATATTTTTCCCAGATCATGATTTAATTCTTGGGTTTTTGAAGTTATCAACTCCTTGGAGCAACTAAGATAAAGCTGAACGTCATCAGCATACATTTGTATATTTGAATAATTAAGTTGTTGTGGAAGATCATTAGAATATAAAGAGTACAACAGCGGTCCGAGGATGGAACCCTGCGGAACACCTCTTGATACTTCTAAGGGACGTGAAATAGATTTGCCACAAATAACAGATTGAGATCTATTTGAAAGGTACGAGGACATCAACTTAACAGCTAACGAAGAAAAATTGAAACATTTTGATAGTTTCAGGCACAAGATCGAATGGTGCACTGTATCAAAAGCCTTAGAGTGGTCCAATAATACCAAAAACGATAATCTATTCTCATCCAAGTTACTTCGAATATCCTCTATTACGTCAGTTAGTGCTGTAATACAACTACGTTGCGGTCTAAATCCTGACTGACGATCAGTTAGTAGATTGTTTTCATTAACATACTTATATATTTGCCTGTGCAATAAATGTTCAAAAACTTTAGAAAAATAAGGAAGAATTGCGATCGGACGATATTCATTTCCTGCCTTTGGCACCGGAACAATTTTGGCATGTTTCCACTGCATTGGAAAAATATTGGTCGTAATTATTGAGTTAAAAAGATATGTAACAAATCGAATTATCCATGGTAAGATCATTTTGACAAATTTGGGGTTTATATCATCGAGGCCTATTGCATCTGATTTCACTGCCATAAATCCTTCAACAACATCAACTACATTTAGGCAGTGGAAATTAAATTCAGTAGTGTCACAAGGTGAAAGATGGTCGTAAAACTCAGGGTGAACCGTTGGCATAGAAATATTGATAAAATTCTTATTAAGCAAATCGACATTATCAACCATTGCTTGACCAACTGTCTTACCAATACCAATATCACGTACTTGCTTCCAAGTTTTCTTACTGTCAACTGCTGCATTAAATTTATCAAAATAATAAGCTGATTTATCGTGTTTAATTTTCGAAACAACAGACTTCCTAGCCATACGATATTCATTTTCTAATTCCCGTGTTCTATAACGTTTCCACCTATGGTACATCCTATCTCGGTATTCTATTAAAAGTTTAATTGCATCCGTAAACCATGGCTTTGCCCTCTTTCTAATTGTCCTATTTTTAATTGGAACATGATTGTTATAAGTTTCCAATATTGAAGTATTTAAAAAATTGAGTTGCTCATCAACCGTTGGTAAGTAAAAGATTTGATTCCACATGATGTTCTCAAGATCTCGCGTCAAATCAAAAGTATTAATATTATTGAAGTCACGAAAACTGTACGTTTCAACATGATTTGTTAATTCCCAGTCTAAATTAATTGAAATTGAACTCAAATGTTCTAAAATTTGCTATATTAACAGTTTTATTTTTGCTTTTGTTTCTTACTAATACATATTCAGAAAAAATCTGTCAGTTTCATTCAGCTAACTTTTAGTAGCTATTTTTGCTATTTTTTACACGTTTATTTCAATAAGTGCTTGAATACAGCATTAGTATGTGTAAATGTTTTATCAAATTTACGATTATACTAAACTAAATATTATTATTTTTTAATTTAAACTATTAAAAAATTAAAGATTTTTAATAAAGTATTTTTCCGAAGGTTAAGGTTTAAGTAAAGAACTTAAAAAGGCGAACGAACAATTTTCACTTCATATTCATGTGTACAGAGCGAAAATTTTAGCTGAAGTCTGTATAAATAATCGATGTTTGTAGATCAGTGTAATTTTTGGTTCATGCTGCATTAGAACTTTTTCTAAGAGCTTAAAACATTGTTTTTCGAATTTTTTAATTTGTTTTTTAACGGAATCCGATTTTTCTCAAATTCTCGCCACATAAGTTTTACAATTAGCGCTACAATAATTGGCAAAAATCGAAAGGTTAAAAAAGTCCCACTCTAAAGATCGCTCACTTTAGTAAAATTAAAAAAAAAATTTCAATTTTGAAACGATAACTAAAAATTGGTGAAACTTAGTTTTCTAAGATTTAACTATATTATCAACTTAAACAAAATTTGTAAACGCTGATGAATATCGGGTGATTGATTTTATACATTGTCAGTCAAATAAATAAATAAATATTTCCTTATGCATTTCCTTTAAACAAAACATTTTGTTTAAATTACAAAAGTAACAGAAAAATTTTTGAAACGGAAGTCCATCCATGTGTTTACCATCTTTATCTATTTTTGTTTGTTGTAAATAAAATTTAATCTTTCTAGAAAAATATTAAAAGTGTGAAAAAGATTTTCAATATTTTTAAAAGTATAAAATTATGTACAAAAAATGATAATGAGATAAATATAAACACTCAAAAAATTCTGGAAGCTAATACATGACAGTTGTTTGTTTAGAAATCGATATTTGATGTTTTAAATAGTAATTACAGTTGTTTTATCTTTTTTAATGTAAGTATTATTAGAATTATTAAAAAAAAAATTAAATAACAACTAACGGAAAGTACTGTATTTCGTAATAGTTATTTAAAGCAGTTATTTTAAATATTATAATAAACAACTACCAAAACAGTATTTTTGCAGTAAGCAGTAATTTTTGTTAATTATTTAAGGGTTAGGGACTGATTCTTTCAGGGCAACGTGGCAATTGCTTTAACTTGGTAAAGCCGTCCACCATCCCTGTTGAGGTCAGTTCAAGACGACTCACCTTGTCATCACTTGTGATGATACCATCACTGTAATAACAGTGGTGGCCTCTGAGTTGTAATCCCTGGAAACGGCAATCAACACCCGCTGGTTGACGACTAAGGTGAGAGGTGGCATGTTTCTCTAGATTTCCCTGAGGTTGTGCCTTGGTTTTGTAGGCCACCACGGAAAAATCAATTACAATGAAAAGAAGAACAAAAAATGGAACCCCCTTTGATAACGAATCCCTCAAACGAATAAAGGACTAAGATTTAAGGATATGCACCTGGAATGTTCGAACCCTTTACAGTTACGGAGCAACCATCCAACTGACAAATGTCCTCGAAGACTTTAAAGCTGATATCACTGCTATCCAGGAAATGTAATGGGTAGGGCAAGGATGCTCCAAAAGGGTAACTTCTGATATTTACTATAGCTGCCATGTAAAAAAGCACGAGTTTGGTTGCGGCTTTGTAGTTAACAAACGACTGCGCAACCTTGTAGCCGGTTTTACACCCGTAGATGAACGGCTTACTGCAATTCGCATTTAGGATAAAATTTTTCAACTTTAGCCTGATCTATACACACTCGTTGACCGAATAGAAAGACGAAGGGGTTAAAGACAGTTTTTATAATCGACTTGACGAACTCTTTGGCCCTGCAGTCGGTATACTTAGTCTCCATGATAATACCTCGGACAACGGAATTAAACTGCTTGACTCTGCAGCGGCTCGTAATATGGTGATATGTAGTACCGTACTTCAGCATCTTAATATCCACAAGGCTACTTACTTGGCTATCCCCAGATCAGAACACGAGAAATCGAATTGATCACGTTGTGATAGATGGAAGACACGCATCTAGTGTATTGGATGTACGGACCATACGGGGTGCAAACATCGAAAACTGTCCGCGCTGATACAAAAAGAAATTTAGACACCACAAAGCTGTAATCACAACAGAAGCTACTCCGCTCGACTCTCGGAAATGCTTTAAGAAAACTCTCTACTTCCTACTATAGGTGAACAATGGACACATATGTCCCACTCAATTCGCGCTTCTGCCGAAGTGGTACTCGGCTACGATCGGTCTCGCAGGAACCCGTGGTTCGACGAGGAGCGTCGGTAGGCTACTGCAGAGAAAAATGCTGCATACCGAGCAACCCTGCAGTCACTGCTACGCAAGACGAAAATAATGCTGCGACCCAGTTTTCAATGTTAATGGGAATCTAGTGATGCACAAAGCACACTGATGCTGTGGAAGGAGCATTTTTACAAGCTCTTAGCAGGTGATGAAGTTAACAATTCCTCAAATGAAAATTATGGACCTGAAACGCTAAGGAACGACGACGGCATCGACATACCGCCGCCCTACTATATTGAGGTACAAACATATATAGCCCTGCTAAAGAACAATAAAGCCGCTGGTGCCGATGGCTTGCCCGCTGAGCTGTTTAAAGCAGGAGACGAAGAGTTGGTAAGGCGTATGGACCAACTCTTATGCATAATACGGTCTGAAGAATGCATGCCCGATGATTGGAAGCTCTGCCCTATTCACAAGAAAAGATACTCTACTATTTGCGCCAACTATCGGGGTATAAGTTTCATCTCCATTGCATACAAAATACTATCTAGAGTAATACTTATGTGAACGATTGAAGCCATACACAAACAACCTGATAGGAGAGTATCAGTGCGATTTCGGTTCGATAGCCCGATAAGAGAAAAGTTTTATATCGCCATGGCTGAGCTTGGTATTCCTTCAAAGATCGTCCGGCTTTGTCCTTTAAAACGGATAGAGGTTTTGGGCAAGGCGGAGAAGATTTTGCAAGAAACTAAAATTAAAACCTTAAACCTATTAAATTAAAATTGATAAAATGCATATTAATTACAACATTAATTGCAGTTGGTCTATGTGACGTTAAAAACAACACTGTACTAAAATACATTACAAAAATGCCTTGTTGGCAGTCCGTCACCAATGTACAAAAATTGCCTGCTCTTGAACGTAAAAACCATACGCCAGTGTGGCAACATATGCGAAAATGGAGACACGGAGGAGATTAGAAGATAAACAAAAAATCTAAAAGTAGATTGTTTGTATGTGTCTCTTTGATCACTTCTGTAAGTAAAAAAAAAAAAAAACAATAACAGAAAGCTGAATAGGAAAGAAAACTATGAATTAGATACACTGCATGCAAGGCCTTACTTGGGTTAAATGGCTAAGCTGTCGAACTTTAATATAGTTACGTTTGTAATGTAGGAATATGCAAAAGTTCGATTCCTACAGCCGACGGGTTGTTGAAAAATTATCATATGGAGACAATCTGACAATAAAATAGAAACCATAATACAATTTAATGGAAAATCGCTGATGAAGCATGTCCATAGAAAAAGGCAGAAACTAGATCTAGTCTGATTTGCAAATTAATGTGTTTATAACATTGGAAGAATCCTGAGGATGATAGTCAAAGAATTTCGAAATATTGATTTCTAAGGAGCTCAAATTTTCAGTGTAAACTTATTTATTCAGTGTAAACTGTAATCTATTCATTTATGCCGAATTTTATTTTCTTATTACCTGTTGTAAATTTGTATATATTACACAGTAAAACACTAAAAATGCATCAGACATGCGACATATTAATTCTGATAGATTTTAAAATGAATATCACGAATGTGAACACCAAATTTTAATATTAGCTCTACTTTTTGAAATATAGGCAAATTTAACTTTTGGAAAAAAGACAATTTTTTCTTCAAAATTTCTTATTTATTCATATACCGGATTAAACCACGGATAATTTTTGATATGATTTAAAAACGAAGACGTTTAAGGCACTACTACATGGGATAGAAATCTAGTAGAGTGAGCTGAATTTGTCATCTCGAATATTGTTGGCACTAATAATTGATCGTAACAGTACCATCTCTAGTTGTCAAGTATTTGTTTTTATTAAATTTTTTGCAAAAAGTTTATTAAAAAAATTAAATTTCCTAGAAAATTATTTTTGCAAATATTTCTTAAATTATAGCTAACTTTAAAATTTGATGGCCATATTCGTGATCTGCCTCCCAAAGTCTATTAGAAGTGATGTGTCGCAATCCCGATGCATCAAATTTTTCTTATTTTATTGTACTGTTATTGCTTCGAATTTTATCAAAATGATCTAAGGCAAGACATAATAACCCAAGAAAATTTTCTATTTCAAAGAATCGGTTGTAGATAGCTACTTTTCCTTTAAAACACCTTCTACTGTCAATTCTAACACCGATGATTTTTGTTTGAAATTGTGCCGAAAGCAACCGCATCTATTGCTCCAAAGTGGAACCGGTTGTCCTAAAATCAGTTTTGGAACTAGTTATATAACTGATTCTACCGAGTCTTACTTTCCATTTAAGATCCGTGGAACTGGTTTCGAAACCATTACCATGGAATCGGTTGCACTGGAAGCAGTTGCAGAATTGGTTTGTTTGGAAACCGATTGTAAAAATTTTTCATGGGAAGTAACCGACGAACTTTCTGGAATTTTTACCTGAAATTTTACATAGGAGGAAGAAATTACACATATTTTTGTAACCAAAGAAAAAAATGTCAGTTATTTTTAACGCATTGTTAGTTATTTTTAATGCATTTGTTAGTTATTTTTGAACAGTTAAGACTTATTACATTTTTAGTTATTTTGCCTTTCTAATTGCATATACATATAAAGTGTTTCTGAGTAGATTCCACCGACAATTTTTTTTGGGTGTATTTATATTAAACATTTTATTTCTATGATTTATGTTAGGCTTTAATTTCTATATATTTTTCTATAAAATAATGATTGATTAGCAATAAATCTTGACCAACGTAAATTTATATATTTTTAAGACCTGTCATAATTTTTCTATCCATTTAACACCTTAAGAACGAGGTCGTAATAAACATCAAAAAACTCATAAATTTGGGTTAGAATATTTCCGAGGAATTCATAACAGTTTCAAAAGGAGATTTACTAAAAGTATTGCCTGTAAAATTTACATAAAATATAAATAAAATCTATAGATTTAAATCGAGTCAAGTAGTTAAATTACCACATAACCTTAAGGATTTCATAAGATTTACAGACCTTTTTTCCTTGACATGAATTTTAAAAGAAAAAGTAATAAATTTTACAAAATCCAAACACAAAAAGGAAATTGTTATTTGTTAGTTTGGGTTTCAAAACATAAAATATTGGAATAGGAAAACATAAAAATTTAAAGCCACTGTTTTATGGATGTCAATGTTTTCAACAGAAAAACTAAAATCTACCTGAGTAGCAGTGGCCATGGTTAGTGAGTAATGTGTTAGTAGAGACTCAAAAGGTGTTCATTTGTGGGTTTATATTGTTCTTTCAAGTCTCGTCTTTTTCTGTTTTAATAGTCTTTGGTTGTGTCACTAAATTGTCAATATAGGTACTGTCCTGTCAATTGTTTTTTGTTTATATTTTCCTTAAGCTGATAATTAATGTTACCAACAAGGAAGCAGCGATGATATGTTCCCTAGATTGCAATGAAAGACGGATATGCAAAAGAGGAGAAGTTAATGAGAGATGCATATTTTGTTTTAGTGGCCGAATCACATATTTAAGTGTTAAAAGTATTACTCTTTTGCATGGAAACTTATCTGAAATTTCGGATATTCAAATGTTTTTCTGCACATAAAGTTCTCGAGAAAACAAAAATTTTAATACCCATATTCTCTATGTAATGGACCTCGGGTTGCCATTTACTTGAAATATAGGAGAAAACAGCTCTTCGGGAAAAGTCGCCTTAATGCTGGACTACAATGAATATCGAAAAAAGCTCAGACATCATCTTAGTTCATTTAAATAGTCATCATTTTGTGTAAATTTGCATACAAAAAAACAACAATTTGCTATTCAATTGTGATATTCGAAAAAATAAAATTGAGTTACCAAAAATGTTGGATATGCCCAGTGATGCGTCTCCAAAATAACTTAAGTGTGATACCCAACTTTTCGACATTTTCTTTGAAATAAAACAAAAGAAAAAAATGAGAAATGAGGTTATTTTTACCCCATTTTTTTAACCCTTAAATGTGGTATTTGGCCTCTCAAAATTCGTGGTTCTTATTATTGTCTCCTCTAAAACATAACCAAATCGAGGGCACCCATCAACGATATTTCCTTGTAAGAATCTTTTTCCTTTTCTTAACCTTTATTATATTTCGTTTGATTGTATAGTTACAAATTGCCGTTTTTCTTTTACATTTGGAGTAAGTTTTTGAAAGAATACCAGCTGGGTTGTCAAGATGGTCCGTATCCCACACAATAGAAATATCATTGTGTTTTTGGTAGTTGTCGTATAAAACACGTGCCCTTTTTATTCCAATTTTTTACCATCATTTGATCGCTATTTGTTTTAATAATTATAAATTATACACTATGAACATAATTTTAATTAAAAGATAGAGTTAAGATTAAAATTTGATCAGTTTAGTGTACAATAGGGATATAACTTTTTGCAATTTTTTGCAAATATCAAAATGGCCCTAGCATAGTCGAATAGGCCATTGAAAATTATATAAAAAAATGCTATTACTTTTTCGCAGTTGTCAAAAAAGTTCACCCACCAAACGCGGTAAAGTTTTTAAATGATTTTTTTTTTTATTTATTTACCTAAAAGGCGCAAAAAAGTTTTTTTTATCAATATATCAACCTGCATTTAACATTTGTGTAAATACTTACGAAGCTGAATGTATGTCATTGAAAATTACGTTATGTACTTTAATTGTTTTTATTATTCAAAGAAAATTATTAATGTGTTTCAAATATTCCGAGTTTGTGTTTAATACTTAAAAACAATGGATTTTAAAAGAAGTCGTGGGTGAGGTTTTTTATCCGAAATGACCCCAAAATTATTTTTTCGTAAATAACACAACCTTCGCCATCGCGTGGTGCTAGGGCCAAAAATTGGTTATACCCCTAGTGTACAAGGGCTTGGGTTGTGTGAAAAAAGAATCTGTGTTATTGGATCATAAATATCTACTACTTGATATGCAATAATCTCCATCTGCATGTTTTAAGCATTCTCGAAATATAACCAACGAGCATATAATTAAAAGAGGTACCAACTCATCCAACCTCTGTTAAATCACTTTCTTCTTATATTGTATCGAAAAATGTCAATCTTCGAAAGAGAACGACGAATACCGCCTGATATAACTCACTCAATCAAAAATGCCGTTAGAACTGCCTGACTACCAGACAATATATAGATAACGGTTCTCCTTACCTTTCTTCTATCGCACTCATAACACTGTGGAACATTTTCGGGGTCATTGTCTAGGGGGTGACAATGGGTTTGGCGTTCTCAAACTTTTTTTTATGACCTTTTACATTTTTTCCTTATCCTGATGTTAGTTTCCTTGGTTTTTTAGCTATAACTCAAGAACCATTGATGATTTCTCATTGAATTCTTCAGCAAAATTGTAGCTAAGACTTAATAAATAACATACATGGGAATTTTTCATTACCATTGAAATTTCATTACCATTAATTCATACTAATGACAATGAAAAAAATTTCATTACCATTTAATGGTAATGAAATATTTTTCATTAGAAAAATCATTACTAATGGTAATGAAATTACACTAATGTATAAAAAAACTAATAATAATTGATTAAAAACTATTTGTTTACAAAAATATTCAGACAAATGAAAACGAACAACGGGTCATGGCACATGTGGCAAATGTGACCACATGTGGCGCATTTCAAAAAAGGTACCATTAATGAAAAAGCACAATTTTTCAACAAAAAAAGAATCATTTTTGGGAAAAGGTGAAACTTTACAAAAAAAGTACAATTTTTGGAAAAAATTACGAAAAAAATTAAAATTTTTCAAAAAATTTAAATTTTTCAAAAAAAAATTAAATAAATAAAAAGTTAAATTTTTGAAAAAAGTACAATTTTTCAAATAAAGTGCAATTTAGTTAGGTGGAATTTGTTTTCACTAAAGGAGTTTTATGGGTGTATTAACAACCAAAAGGCAAAAATTTTAACCGTTTTGCTCTATTTCGCTTAGTTTTCGAGATATAGGCGAAAACCCAAATAAACGTCCTTTTTCTTCTAGCATTAGTAGTTTATGAGATATTTGCATTTTTAAAATCTAGCTGAGTTAGGTAAAATTTTTATACCCTACACCACTACGTGGTCAGGGTATTATAAGTTTGTGCTGATGTTTGTAACACCAAAAAATATTGGTCCTAGACCCACCTTATAGTATACCGATCGGCTCAGAATTTTCCTTATTTCGATTCAACGATGTCCGTCTGTCCGTCCGTCTGTCTGTCTGTCTGTCTGTTTGTCTGTCCATGCATTCTTGTGCGCACTCTACAGGTCGCAAATATTAAGATATTTTGATGAAACTTGGTACACCGACTTATGTCGGCCCAAGGACGACGGTTATGGTTAAAATCGGTCCATATTTAGACCTAGTGCCCATATAATGGTCCCCGCAAAATTATATTGTTTATACGCTGCAGGTCGCAAATATTAAGATATTTTGATGAAATTTGGTACACCGACCTATGTCAGCCCAATGACGAAGCCTATTGATTTTGGTGAACATCGGTCCATGTTTAGACCTAGTGCCCATATAAGGGTCCCCCAAAATTGGCTTGGTTACAAACAGCAGATCGCAAATATTAAGATATTTTAATGAAATTTGGTGCGCTGACTCACATTATAGAAAATTTTGACACAAGCCCCATTTTAACCCATTCGAATTTCGGATCCATCATTAGTTGCCCAGTGTAGAAACGGTAATGACATATCATTTTTTTTTGGACTACCAGTAATGACACCCATTTACCTTCTGCATTATTTTAAAACATATAATAATGAGTTACTGATAATGACTTATTTTTATCATTATTTCAAATAGAAAATAATTTTCTAGCTTTTTGAAATGTATTTTTAGACTCAATATTTTTTAAACACTGGTAAGGATATATGTAACCACATATTTTTTGATTTTTTGTATGTTGGCGAGTAAGCTTACTTGTGTGCAGCAGGTCAATTAAGTTTCTATCTATTAAATATTACATGTCGATATAGCTCAGATGGTAGAGCTATTGACTGGCAATCTGTAGACCCAGGTTCGATTCCCGCACCAGCAAATTTTATTAAAAAAAAAAAATACAATAAAATTTTTTTTTTTTATATAATTTATTTTTTTGAAAATCTATTTTTAGACTCATTATTTTTGTCAGTACTGGTAAGCACATAGGTAACGATATATTTTTTGATTTGTCGTATGTTGGTGAGTAACCATAACTCATTATTTTTCGCGACATCGCCATATAAAGGTAATAAGAAATGTAATAACAAAAGTAACTAGTTACCATTACCAAGTATGTAGTTACATAACCACATATCTGGTAATGATTTTCTACACTGGGTGGCTTTTATCCAGACTGGTGTAGGGTATTGTATAGTCGGCATGCCCGACTTTAATCTTTTTACTCGTTTTTCACTAAAAAGGTTTTATGGGTGTATTAACACCCACAGGTCAAAAATTTTAACCGTTTTCGAGATAGAGCAAAACGGTTAAAATGTTTGCCCTGTGGATGTTAATTAGTATTTCCGATCCGGTTAATCGATTAACCGATTCCTCGATTAATCGCCTCTATTTCGGTTAATGTCGAAACAAATAACACTATGCGACAGTCAAAATCGGGATGGGATGAAACCAACGGGAAATGTTATATCGGTCAAAAACAAGTTATACGTGTCCCGGCGTTTCGCTGGGTCACCCCTAGGAATCGAGATATATCTTTTTTTTGACATAACTCGAGAACCACTAGTCCGATTTTGCTCAAACAATTTTAAAAAAATTAAAAATTACAATTCCTTTAATCTGTTCATATAATGTTTTTCTATATACTCAACAGTTTTACCGGTAAAAATAAATGTTTGCTACCGCTACCATAAAAATCAATAACCTTTTGTTTATTACTTTTTTTTAATATTTTAGGCAAAAAATATTTTTTTCTTGATACATTTATTTTTACCGGCAAATCTGTTGAGTATATAGAAAAACGTTATATGAACAGATTAAAGGAATTGTAATTTTTAATTTTTTTAAAATTGTTTGAGCAAAATCGGACTAGTGGTTCTCGAGTTATGTCAAAAAAAGATATATCTCGATTCATAGGGGTGACCCAGCGAAACGCCGGGACACCAAAGGTCAAATCGATATATCTCCATTCCTAGGGGTGACCCAGCGAAACGCCGGGACACGTATAACTTCTTTTTTACCGATATAACTTTCTCCGGTAGTTTGAACTCTTCCCGATCAGTGACCCCTACCATTTGTCTCACAGTGTAATTTAAAACTCAAATAATTATTCGACCCGAATAATCGGTTAAAATTGGTCGATTAACCGGTTACATTTTTAATATGGAATTTTTCCTTAATTTTTCCCCAAAACTTCACAATTTTCTTAATCTTGGCTACAAAATTACCAGAAAAGCTTAGAAAAAACAAATACTAACTAAAATAGCATCAAATTCTTTAAAAATCGTGTGAAATAGGTCTTTAAATACCTTTTTCGAGCAACCGCAAACAAGTCGACATTTTACCATCAGACTCCCAATTTCTAATAAAATTTTGGGCAAATGTTTTTAAAAAAATATGTATCAAAGTTTCTATTTGTAAAAAAGCCTTAAGAATATAGCAAAAGTCCAAAATGAAGGTGGTTTTTAAAACTTCACAAAACACACGAAATGCACGACTGGCTGGAGGATGCTTTATGAAATAAAATAGACAATTTTGCATTACTGCTTCAATTCTTTTAAAAATTTAAACTAATATAAATTATATCTCCATGTCCTTTAAGACAAGGCTGTATTTGTTTTAAAACTGTTACACAATTAACATATTAATTCTGAAAGAACTTTAACTTTTCTTATTTTTCCTAAGAAAGTGTACATACACATCGGTTCAAAACCACATCAATTCTAAAACATGTTCCACTAGAGCAACATTAACCCGAAACTGTTTCAAGAAATATAAATTCGAATTAAAACAAATAACCTAATGTTAAAAAATTTTAATTTATATAGAATTTGACTTCTGTCACTGCACACTCAGTGAATTGTCTATATGCTATTGATGAATTTATACACTGATTCAATTAAGTTTCGCTGGAATTCGTCTATTGAAACTTTTAATTAAATTGATGCAATTTTTCATAAAATTTTATGAAGAATTTCATATTATTTATTAAAAATGTCATACACCCAAAAAAGTTTTTTTAGAAAGAGATTCATAAAAATTGTGAAGCTTTTTCATAAAATTTAATAAATTTAGCTTTTACTTTTTGAAGAAAACTTCATTAGCTTATTGAAAATGTTGTTTACAGCTCGTCCAATAAAATTCTCTCAAAGTACGCTCAAACTTCAGGTTTTTTTTACTGCTAATGGCCTTTAGTAACGAAAAAGATACTGAGGAAATTGTACTTTTGAAAATTTTAAATTTTTTTCCGAAAATTATACTTTTTTTGAAAAATTGCAATATTTTTCAAAAATTGTACTTTTTATCAAAAATTTACTTTTTTTTTGAAAAATTGTACTTTTTTTGAAAAATTGTGCTCTTTTTTATGTAACTTTTTGTAAATATATTTGGGCACTTGTGCCCCACATGTGGCCACATTCGAATATGTGAATGAGCATTTTCCATCTTCGATTTCAGCGAGTTTTACTCCACTTTTACGTTTTCCTGTCAATGGCAATTATTTTTTTTAATTTATTCATTATCAATGGTAATGAAATTTAAAATCATTGTCATTAATCAATGAAATCAAATTTTAGAATCATTACCATTAATTAAAAAAATGGTAATGAAAATAATTTCATTACAATTGATATCAATGCAATGGTAATGAAATCATCAATTAATTAGTCCTCCTAATTAATTAGTCCCATGTATGATAAATAATAATGTAACAAATCAAATCGGACTAATTTTGTCGAATGAAATCTTCAAAAAGTTGTCATCTTTTCCCATTTTTTCATAAATTTTCGCCAATAAACTGTCAATAACTTAAAATTTCTGGCCATAAACGATTGAAAAAATAAAGCCAAAATATATTTTATTTCGAAAAAAAAAATTTGTCTTTGAAAAATAACGTCTTTACTCGAGTTTTACGAACTATAAAAATGGAAATTATTAAGAAAAATTAAGGAAAAACAAAGCTTAATGAAGAGCAAAGTTTATCTGTTCATAAACATTGCTTTGCACATGTGCACCTCTCTATCGCTGTCATCAGTTTCTAACACCACACATACTGTCAATTGGTGACTCCATTGCTGGCTCTAGAGCACCTTCTGAAAATTCTTCACCATCAGCACCATCCATGTCTTAGAACACATGCCTACTCCCCCAGCAAATTTCCGCATGTATTGCACCCGGCGACTTTTTCCTTCTGTATCTTTGATTTTTTTGTTTTATTAAATTGAGTTTGAAAAAAAATAACTCATAGCATTACCTCATTTCAAATGGTATAGAAAATTGATGATAGCGTTCGCCTTGTTCATCAGATTCGGTGGCCAATTGTCTGTTGAAGTAGTCCAAATGATGTTGTAAATAATGAATTTTCAAGAACATGTGGACGCCAATTTTCGAGAATTATGTTACCATTCTTGTGACAGAATCATCGTAGTTGGTAGAAAGATGCTTTCCCAAAAAGCCTTCTATTACTTCTTTGATTGCCTTCCAAGCATTCAGTTCATCGTCAATCAAAATATTGAATGCCTCACTTTTAATTAGCTTTCGTATATCTGGACCATTTAGTACGCCTGATGGAAAACTACCTTCTTTAATTTTACTTCCGCTGAGTCTCGGGTAAATTGATTTCAAACACAAGAAAACTGTATCTCTTTTGGCGACAGTTTTGATGAAATTCTTAACAATTCCAAGTTTAATAAGCAGTGGATGCAGAAATGTCTTCTCTTTTGGCACGAATAATATTGGCCATGTCTAACCTGCAGTGCTCTCTGTGTTTCCATTCGTGGTATGCATATTGGTCTCCGGTAAATCGTGTGTCACAATCGCACAAATAGCACATATATTTCACTTAGCCGCTTCGAAAACCGCAAAGCATTATTACAACTTTTACATCGCAGCATATGCGCCACATATGTGTAGCGTAGTTAACCATTTTCAAAATATTTCCTGGTGCATCATGTGTTTCTTTCGTTTCTGTACTATACGCAATTGGAACCGAAGGTTTGTCATTGGTCTTATGCAGTAAAACCGCTTTCAAGCTAAGTTCTGAACTGAAAACTAAATAATCTACAGTCATCTGCTTGATATTTTATTTCCATTGAGTCCATCAATTTCCTGATATGTGGGCAATATGCAGAAGCTTTCTATACATTCACAACAAATAAACTTTGGAATGTTGTCTGACTTCAAAAACGAAGCCAGCTCTTTTGATTTATACTCTGTTAACTCCAATTTGGCAACAATTTAATCCAGGTGATTTTTATTTAATAAAATAGGCTGATTGGATACAGATGGTTCGGGATTATAGGGGTATCATCACTTGAATCATATGTTGGCGAAAAAGTCGGAGCAGTCATAGAAGATAGAACATCTGGGCTGGAAGAATTTTGCAGAGGAATGTAGTCCGAATGAGGCAATGGTATTTGAGCAAATGCAACACCAACTTAATTATATGATTTTCTTTCCATTTTTCTCAATGCGGTTTCTTTATTCGCACATGCGTAGCAATTCAATGATTGTGACTATCGCCAGGATTCAGCGTTGCCAACAAATTTTCAAAACAAGTAGCTAGATCAGACCCAAAAATACCTAGAAAATCAGTAGATTTATAATCAGTGGAAAATTTTTGCGATTTTATCGCTAGATTGTTCAAAAATGGTACTTAAAAGGTTTTTTTACTCAACAATTTCTTTAATATGTTCATAATGTGCAGGCAACTGTCAAATGTGCATTTTTAGGAAGTTTTTGTAATAATATCGTTGTTTTTATAATAAGAGAATAAGTGTGTTTGGGTACCCAAAAATTTGTACAAATTCGTACAAATTTGTACAAGTTTTTACTGGAAGGTGTTTGTTTACACACCGAGCAAAATATTGGTAATGACACCTCATTACTGTCTGCATCACCAAAAATGATATATTATTACCTCTTGCATTATTTTATAATATAAAATAATGACTTCCTAATAACGGCCTATTGTATTCATTGTTTCTAAATATAAAATAATGACTTACTCGTATTGGTTTAAATAAGTACTTTTTACACAGTTAAATTTTTTTATTATATGTAAATATGGTTTATGTTTAAATTTTTATGACGAGTCCTAAAATTACACACTAGAGAAAACTTAAATTTTTCTGAATGTATTTCCTTAAGCTAATAGTATTTGCCTAACTCCTTATTTTTAAGACTCAAGTAAGCAATCGGATAACCACTTATAATTAAACTTTTTGTAAGCATGTGTGTAACCACTTATTATTCAAAATCTCATAACTACTTATTTCTCATTTTTTCGTAAGCGAGCGGGTAAGCGTGACTACTTATAAAAACGACCATGCCAAACAAAAATAATGAGTTTAGACGCCAAAAAATAAGTTGTGCGCAGCTATGAATTTCTATTATATAACCACTTATTTGGTAATGAAAGATTTTGCTGGGCAATTACTCAGTAAGGAGAGAGTAAAGTGACAGTTCAATACCAGAGAACTTATAAGTTTTTACTGAATGAATTTTTGCTAGTAAGAATTTGTAAGAAAAAACACATATGATTGAAAACATATGATTGAAGAAACAAAACATTTGTCTAAATAATTTTGAAATAATTTTTTGTAAAAATAAAAGATATTTAAATATAAGCTTATTTACGATGGAAGGAGTAAGTAAGTGATCATTTTATTAGGTTTTATTTATTAATCCAATAATTTGAATAGGTTTATTTCGCAATCAGCTATATTAATAACTGTTGCCAATTTAGCTATTTTCTCGGCAAATCTAGCGATATTTCAACTCGTTTAGCGGGATAAAATATAATTTAGCTATTAGCGGGAATACTAACGATTTTTCTTTTTAAGACAGTCTAGACATTTTCTTAGCATTTTTTTACATTTATTTTCTTGACAAAATTTTTGAATCATTATTATTCAGCGATTTATCGTTAAATTTTTATGGAAAACAAAAAAGTTAGAAAAGTTGGGCGATGTATCAATAATTTTTTAAGAAAGTTTTAAGAAGTTTGAAAAATATTTTTGTGAAATTTTTCAACAGGACCTAAAAAGTTCGTGAAATTTAGGGATTTATCGCTTTTTTTTATAATTTAGATATTTTCTAATGATTTTTTAGTTTGATTTAGCGATATTTTTAGGAAAGAAGTTGGCAGCAGTATTTTACTAATTCTTACAATTTTTCTGTTTGCGTACATTTTCAGATATTTTTCTTTTTGAGAGTAAGTTTTGCCTTACTCTCTGTAAATTTGTTACTGAGTAATTTTTACTGGACTTTACTGGAAAAGTACCCAAACACACCTAATATCAGTATGCGAATTTTATATTTTTCAACATAAAAACGATTCTTAAAAATTTTGTTACAGTTGCTAAAAAAATCGGTAGATTTTTGCCTAATAGCTACACGGCAATTTTTCCCGCTAGGAACAAAATAAAATCGCTAGATCTGACGAGAAAATCACCATTATGGCAACAGTGCCAGGATTAGTCCAAGTTATTGGGATACCGAATGGCATAGATTTACGTGTTCTATTTTTCCAAACCATTGGATGATTGCAGCAACTTTTACATACTATTATTGGCACAAAATTTTTGTTCACAATAATATTTTGGTTGAAGTACATCTCGTATGTTTGAACAAAATCTGCACTGAAATTTCCCATTTTTTCATGTTTTGGTACATATTTAGCAATAGCAAAATCTATTTATATCTGGCCTACACACTTTCATTTTCTGCTTCAAATTGAATGTTTATGTCCATATAAAATATGTAATAAAAAATATATGAAAATTTAAATGCAAATAAAAAATATAGTTCCTATATTATTTCCTTCTGCTCCATCCACAGCTGTGTGTAATTGTGATTGGCCTAATAAATCGCCATCACCAAGGATACCTTAAAAAAGATTTTTAATCGTCTTATAGAATTCGGGCCTTGGGGTTTCAATCAAGATCGATTAAGAAATACGGAGGAAAAAGTAATCTGCATACTCAAAAATATTTTGAATTGTCTATGGCTTTATTTTTTCAGTCATTTATGGCCAGAAATTTAAAATTTTTGGCGAAAATTGCTGAAAAAAAGGCAGAGTTACAAGTTTTTGAAGATTTCTTTCGATAAAATTAGACCAAAGTGGTTCTTTACATGGATATATTAATTAAAAATTATTTATTTAAAACTTAGCTACAACTTAACTGAAAAATTAAATGAGAAACCATCAATGGTGCTTGAGTTATAGCTGAAAAACTAAGCAAAAAAATATCAAGATAAGGAAAAAATATAAAAGTTTGTCCTGAGAACCGTTTGGGGGGTTTACTATACTGGACTAGTAGTTTCACCCTGATTTAAAATTTCTCACCTCCAGAGTGGCTGTTGGTCTATTCATAGTACTAAAGATGTATATGGTTCATAATTTGATAATACAACTATTGTTATTTTTAAGTGGCATAATTATTTGAATTGTGATCTAATCATAATGTTCTGTGAATTGTGATCTAATCATAATGTTCTAACCGAGAATGTATGACTTCCAGAGGCAATAGGTGAAATTATGTTGAATGTTAGCCACATATAAGATGCAACGCTCCTAAAGAAATCTTTTCATGAGTATTGCAAAGTGCCTAGTGAGAAACCCTAGAAGCATGCGGATTGTCCACTTAACAAAACCAAAACAAATTTATTAGGTAACACCCAGAGATTTAAAAGGCTTAATTCTTTCATTCACTTTCTAAAAATTAATGTCCCTGAACTTTTTTTTTTATGAGAGTTCAGTAACCTGTCCTTGGATTTGTCTTGTGACATGTCACAAGGGGTCAATTTCCCCCTCCAATGACAACGCCATGTAAAAATGACCAGTCTATTTCATATAAAGGGGCCAGTTCGGTGACAGTTTGTTAAAATTTTCCGTAGGGTTGTTACAGCTTGTATGTTTTGGTTTTGATTATATGTTAGTTTCAAACTACACTGCACTAAGTGAATGGTAATAAAATTTCTTCATTCAATTAGTAAAATGGTGAATGAACATGCGATTTGAATGATTCAAGTTGGGAATTCATTCAATTCTTATTAAAGCTCCGGGAATGAAGCTTATGAATGAATTCTTTACGAATGGTTTAAGGGAATGGTACATGAACATTTTTAAAATCTGATTTTAATTTTTCGTGATTTAAGCTTAAATTGAATTAAGTCTTTCGAAGCACTGGTAACACCATAGATATACAATACAAACAGTTAAATTCGTCTTCCTGGAGTTTTTCTCTCTATCTAATAAGTGCCCAATAACAACGAATAGATCCACAAAAAAAAAAAAAAACTAGGACATGCGTGTGTACCAAATTCCTCACCAACTTTGAGCCATTCTTCATATATTTATTAGCCAACCCATTTTCAATCACCCCAATATATTCCGGGACCCAAATTAGTCTCACCACGTACCGACGCTCCTGGCAAAGGAATTTAATGTACATTGTTTATACATTTCCATTTTATCGTATCGCATTTCATGGCTTTCAAAGCGACACGACTGAGCACAAAGATGGAAATGGATATTGGATCCATATCACCTTCCGCGCAAGACCTATTTGATTGCATATACTTTTACTTTGAAAATTACAGAAGTGGATATTGAATCCATATCGCTTTCCACTATTATGCGCAAGACTTAACTGATTGCATAAACTTTTGCTTGGAAAACGCCGTAATTGTTCGGGAGTCACATAGAAACCTAAATATATAGACTCCCGTCCCTTTTTCGAATTGACCATGAAAATCGTGATATAGTTCCTCCGAATAACAAAATGCCCTTATCCGGTCTTCCTCGGTCGTTATTCTTACCTCAAAATCCGCAGGAAGTTCGATATTGGCAAATATAGTCTATATCGCGATTATGAGGTGCTCCACCACCTTTTTATCGTATCGTATTTTAAGAAATTCAAAGCAGCAAGAGCATCCATGAAGGTACAAATGGATGATGGATTTATATCCCATTCCACTTTTAACAGCGCGGCTTAATTGATTGCATAGACTTTTGTCTGAAAATCTCTACATTCATTCGAAATTAGCATGGAAATGTGAGTGTCTATTTCGCATATATACACTCCGAATCCCGTCGCCATATTAGAACCGTCCGCGAAAATCGTAATGTCATCCCTCCGAATAACAGAGTTTGCGTGCTAAGTTGTCCCTAGTCGAGTATTCTAACCTCAAAATTCACAGAAGCTGGCAAAACTATGGCAAAAGATCAGCGAAAAAATGTGTTAAAGTTTTCATAAAGATTTCTATCGCCTTTAAAATTATTGAAAACGTGTCGTTACATACAATTATGGTTAATAACTCAAAAATTTATTCTTTCATTTCGGTATTTAATTAGTATCGTTTTCAGTACATGTTTACCATCAAAAGTATCGAAATTGGTCTGAGTTAGATGCATTAATAAATCAAAAAAGTTATTAAAAATTCCATAGCATTCTCCTAGTAAAATGATAGAAGTTTACATATTTCAATGGGAAAAGAATTGGAGGGATAAAAATGTGACAAAAAATTTAATTTTTTCTTTAAATTTAATAAAATTGAGTTCAGAAAAGTACAAAAAAAATTAACACTTTCCTATATGAAGTTATGTATATATTTTCGGAAAGATTATTGGAAACTACATTAGCTGATGGAGAAAAATATTGCATATTGTAAGAAACAAAAAAGATAATTGGGAAAAACTCCATTTTCATACTTTTTTGTATGGCGACATGTCTGAAATTTATGAAATTTAAAATTGTTTTTAAATAACTGGAATCCACTCTCAAACACAAAAAGTTTGATATCCATATCGCATATCGCCGGCTTGCCTGCAAGTAGTGCTATGTGTTTTTTTTTAACAAGTTTTGAGGACAGTGAAAAAACTGATAAAAAAATAGCCTTTTAAGATATTTTATTGGCTCTTGTGCCTTAATGATTCACGACCTCATTTACTAAAATCATCATTAAGGCAAATGATGTCCATAAAATATCTTAAAAGGCCATTTTTAACAGTTTTTTCGCTCTCCTGAAAATCTATTAAGAAACACATAGCAGTATTTGCAGCCAAGCCGACGATATGTTAAGTGGTCAGAGATTCCCAAATCTTTAAAT
Organism: Leucophora obtusa; assembly: GCA_949987735.1. Classification (NCBI taxonomy): domain Eukaryota; kingdom Metazoa; phylum Arthropoda; class Insecta; order Diptera; family Anthomyiidae; genus Leucophora; species Leucophora obtusa. Next base: position 47,427,510 of record OX465296.1, read on the forward strand.
ATATAGACTTGCGGAAAAATTCGTCTCAAACCAGAAGAATGCCGAATATCGAAAAAAAGCCGAAACACCCCCCTCAATTAAATATTATGAGGATTAATATATGTGAATTTGGCCTTAACCCTGTATACATCCCCATACAAAACCACCTAAAATTTTGATATTTTGTGTTATGTTATGCCTCTCAAATACCTTTCGTATGACACCAAAATTTCCTATAGTTATTTCGGAACAAATATGAAATAAACCAAAAAACGAAAAACTAGGCCATTTTTGACCCCACTTTATAACCCTTATACATGAGATTGGGCAGCTAAAAAAATATGTTTCTCCTCTACAACATATTCGAAGCTCATTAAGAACTGACGGCACTTGTTAGATAACAAATAATAGTTTAATATAATAATTTTAATAAAGTTGAGAATTAGGGTCTAATAAATTTAAGCAAGTTGAATTATTTAAACAGAAATTTTATCTGATGTAACGAAAAATTTCTACTCAAATGCCGCTATAAATCTGGGGTTTTGAACTCTACGGATCTCTAGATAGGTCCATATTTATTACTGGGAGTGGTGGTTTGTGAAGAATATATAGGAGTAACGAACGTTTGTCCATTTTCTTGTAATGCGCTTAGCTTCCGAGATATTGGGTAATAGCGGAGACACAAAATTGTAATAACTTGAAAGCTATTGCGGTTCTAATTAGGTGCTCAATTTTCAAAACTAAAAACACAAATTACTAAAAATTAGCATGCAAATATTGTTAAACTTTTTTCAATTAAAACGATTTATTAAATTATTTCATAATGTGTCAATTAAAAATTAATCCAGTAGATTAAATAATTGCTCAAAACTGCATCAAAAAGCATTTCATAAAAAAAGAGAAAAACATCAGCATATTGTTGTTGTTTTTCGTTTGTTTTATTTATGTGGTTACTTTTATAAATGTTTATGTATTAGTAACAGATATTTTAAATTAATTTTTATAAAATTTTATAAATTCTCGTTTAGTTTATTATTTTATTTATTTATATATTTTCATTTTACCATATTAAATCTGAATATTCATTTATTCTAAAACATTATTGTAAACAAATAATGTAATTTTTGTAATTTTGTTTATTAAAATAAAAGTCAATATTTTAGTTAAACAAAAAAATCGCAAAAAATTAATTAAAATTTATTTTAAATAAAATTTATTTTATTTAGTTTTCAACAAAAACTATTTTTTTAATTTTCAAAAATATTTTGACAGAGTCCTTGTGTCTCAGAAAAAAGAAGAAAACTAATTTCTGCGAGAGAATTTTTCATATAAGTATAAATAAATCTATCAAATGAATGAAAATTGCATGCAGGTTTTATTTTTTATTAAAGAAATATATTTTTTTATAGTTGGCATGACAACTTACACTTTATCCAGCTGATTAGAGTCTTATTTAGAATTTATACAATATTGATCAATTTTTAATCCAATGAATTAATTTTTAATCAAATATATATAAAAAAACCAATAAAAACCCTAATAAAATGTATCACTATTTGATTGAAAATTTATTCAATTAAAGAGCTACAATTTTTGTGATTGGAGGAATTTCAACGATAAAATTTATTGAAAAGGCGGTTTTCATGATTGAATTTAGTTTTTATTTTTTTGTGTGTAGTGCATTTGAACTAAATTAATTGTTATGCCAAATTGGAATTACAAAAAAAAAAAGAAAATTAGTTCAATCCTAAATTTTAAAACAAAATGCATAAAAAATAATTTACTTTAATTAGAACGCATTTGTTATAAGTGTAGTAGACTAAAGCCACCACAAACTAGGAGTAGTTTTATATTTTATAATTTTTTTAGATTTAATTTTTAATGTGAGTGAAATCGAATCATCTGAAATTAGTAGTCTACTATTTTCAGGAAATATTTTTGTACAAGGTCATTTGAATTTAAAATTTTGTGAATAAAAAATTTTTTTGCTGACTCGGCAAAGTAATTTGTTATTTGCAATTAAATAACTAAAACGTAACTGAAAGTTTGTAGATTTAACAGATTTTTTTCTTTGTGTTTTTATCTTACTAATATTCAGCAAATATGCTGATTTTAGCAGTTTCTGTCGACAAAATTTGTTTTGATAAAAGTTGTTAAAAAAAATATTTACAAATTTTAAAAGTATTTGAAAGAAAAATAACCTAAACAGAAAGCTGAATAGGAAGGAAAACTATGAAATAGTTAGATTGCATTCAAGGCCTTAATTGAGTGAGATGGGTAAGCTGTCGCACATTTGTATAGTTAATGTAGGAATCCTACAGCCGTCGGGTTGTTGAAAAAATTATCATATAGAGACAAACCTACAATAAAATTAAATGGAAAATCACTGATGAAGCCTGTCCATAGGTAAACGCAGAAACTAGATCTAGTCTGATTTGTAAATTAATGTGTTTATAATTTTTAGAGAAAAAGGTTTTTCTTCTTCTTAACCTCAAACCTACTGCACTTAAGATGATTTTTGGCAAGCAATGAAAAAAATTCTTGCCACCCCTGATATAGGCCGCCATTATTTGTAACAATTTCTTTCAAAAATCAAATGATATTGAGGTTTTCAATAATTTCTGACCAAAAGATGGTAGGTAGGTAACTTATTTTTTGTTTTATCGAAGAACTTCCAATGCACCATGACTTTCTATATGTAATCAAATACATTTGAACTCCTGTATTATAATTTTACTTTTATACTCCCCCTAATAAATGTTTGTGAAAAATAAAAATCATTTAAAAATTTCTCTTAGATATTTAATATCACATTTCATCAGCCCACATAAACCAGATATGAAAGTACGAGTAATACGCACATATAGAATAATCTCAACTTAAATGACCATGTGTCATATACTACTACATTCAGTAAAGGCAATACAAACCAAAAAGGTTTTTTCAAAAATCTATTTTGGTATGATTTTTAGACGAGTATGACATATTTTGCTTGCATGAATTGTTTTTCCATGCCTTGTTCCATCCATTGCAAACAAGAATACACGTACCCCACCATACACATGTGTTTCGAGTAAGTATTTATCTTTCCCAGTAGATGGCTGGATAACGATCGAATGTATGGAAAAGATACGCGAGAAGATGGGTTTTTTTTTGTTGTTGTTAAAGGTTTGGTTATTTAAAAGTGAACTGAAGAAAACTATATCTGTTGTACACAATCAGTCTAAGTGAACCAAAAAACATATGCATACATCTTGCATGTTTGGTAACCATAGAGCGGGTATGGTTGGATTTGTGTCCGTCTGTCAGTTTGTTTATATGTTTGTTATTTATTTGTTTGTCATATATCATATGTTGTGTCTAAAAGTTCTCTCAAATGCTGGCAAACAAATGTTGAAAAACTCATCAGCCGGCCGGTCAAACAAAAACTCATATATTAAACTCCTCTACTATACTTACTAACTACAATTATAATACAAAAACTGATGATGATCATTATTAAATGTACTCGTATGAGTAAAAATATGAAGTTGAAACGACCTTACCAAATACGTATGTACTGTCTGTCTGTCTGTCTGTCTGCCTGTCTGTCTGTCTGTCTGTCTGTCTGTATTAAAGTAGTATTTAACTACACTCTAAAAAATGTTTGTAAATTTACTACTATAAAATGGGTAAAATTTTGTTTAATTTTACGAAAATTCGGTAAATATAAACAAAAAATGCGTAAACTTTTTTTGTACACACTTTCATACGTAATAATACACACACAAAGTATTTTTAGACATTATGTGCTTATAAATAAACACATTGTGCCTAAAATTACTATTGTTTTGTTAAATAAAATTTTTACGCACAAAGTTGGTAAATATACTATACAATAATAGTAATAAATACCCTGACATTTCAAATTGGAAAAAATTGAAAAAAAAATTATAAATAATAAAAAGAAAAAGCGAAAACGGATTATTTTTTGTGAATTACAACATTTCCACAAACACATTAGAGTCTGGAAATAGCAACATAAGCATGAAATTGTTTTTGGTAATTATTATTAACGCATGTGGTAGTCTAAACCTCATTTCAAAATTGAAAACGCCGTAAGAGAGACATAAGCATGAAATTGTTTTTGGTAATTATTATTAACGCATGTGGTAGTCTAAACCTCATTTCAAAATTGAAAACGCCGTAAGAGAGACACGACCTACGCAGGAACTACTGGGTGCAATAACTCCTGCTCAACAAAATGCCTTCTTTGCAAGGGAGGCAGTCAACCAACAACCGTCAACAATAACGGAAGAAAACGCCGTAAGAGAGATACGGCCTAGGTAAAACAACTGGGTGCGATGACTCCTGCTCAACAAAATGCCTTCTTTGAAAGGGAGGCAGTAACCGTCAACAATAACGGGAGAAAACGCCTTAAGAGAGATATGGCCTACGCAGGAACAACTGAGTGCAATGACTCCTGCTCAACAAAATGCTTTCTTTGCAAGTTAGGCAGTACTCAATGAATACTGACTTTGTTGAGCAGGAGTCATTGCACTCAGTTGTTCCTGCGTAGGCCATATATCTCTTAAGGCGTTTTCTCCCATTATTGCTGACGGTTACTGCCCCCCTTTCAAAGAAGGCATTTTGTTGAGCAGGAGTCGTCGCACCCATTCAATAGTTATAACAAATTTTTATATGAATTTTATACAAATGCCTTAAGATCCCAAAAGGACTAATTTGGACATAAACGATTATGAGAGAATGACTCGGATATTATTATTAATAAAATACGTACTAAAAATTAATTTGTTATTTTATTTAAAAAAATTTTTGGGTGGTGCTTAAAGTTAGCACACCTGTTGTAAATGTACGCATTATATTTTATTTTTACGCACTTTCTGTGGATTTTTGCGAATTTTTTGTGGATTTTTACTCATTTTATGCGTACATTTACACGTGAAATGTGCTTTTTTACACACAAATTTAGTAAATTAACACACTAATTTCAAAATTTCAAATAATTTTTACGCACTTTCAATGTAAAATTACAAATTATTTGTGCACCAACTTAAACACAATGTGCGTATTTTTTTTCAATTACGCACATAGAGTAAATTTACCCAATTTATAGTAGGAGTTCAGTTTCCTACTATAAGTTGGGTAAATTTCAACAGAATTTAATTAGAGTGTACTACTCGTTTGTTACGTATCGTATCATTTACTACGTCACTCACTGCGATATTGAAATACATGTGTATAGACTTACGGTGGGTCTCATGCTGTAGGGTTAACTTCAACTTAACTATTAAACAAAAGAAAATGTCAATAAATTGTATACAAAACAACAACAAATTTTTGGGTTAAATATTAGTTAACTCTTAAACCTTCAGTATGAGACTCGCCGTTTACAGTACGGGCAGTATGTATTTGTTTTTACCCAAAGAGTGTACGCGAAGGAATATTTTAGGTTTAATTATAATTCAGTTCTAAAATAGTATCACCTATAAATCCAGGTTATTCTATTGAAATAGAGGTTACAAACTTATTTCCAGGAACTGAAGTGGAAAGCATAAAAGATCTAAAACGGTTCATGTAATTGGTTCTTTAGGAAAATACTTTGGACTTGAATTCTATGAGGGAGTTACCAAAATTTTAATCTGTTATAAGTTTACTAGCAGGCTATACAGTTCAGTTCCTGGGAATGAGTTTCAAAACTTCTTTTCTAATAAAATAACTTGGATTTGTATATTAAGTTCTGGGATTCCTAGGAACAAAGGGCCATTACAAATTCTTTCCACTGGATTCTGTCTTCCGCTAGTCTTTTTGCTTCTCTACATGTTATTCTGATGCTACGTAGCTCGGATTCAATTTGGTGCACCCACGTATTTTTTGGCCTTCCTCTACGTCGGTTGCCTTGGGCATGGTAGTCAAGAGCCTTTTTTGTGACGTCGACATGTCTTTTTACGAAGGTTTAACCTAGCCATTTCATCTTTTTAATGCGGATGTCGGTCGTAATCCAATTCTGTTTTGTTTTTTGCCATAGATCGTTGTTTGTGATTGTTTCCGGCCAAAAATACGTAATAGTCTTCTCAAACATCAGTTAACAAACACATGGAGTGAATTTGAGTCTACTAAAGTGATGTTCCATGTTTCACATCCATATAATAAAACTGACTTTACGTTTGAATTAAATAATTTGGTTTTAGTGTGAAGAGTTATGCGACTAAATTTCCATATCTTATTTAGTGTGCTAAAAGGTTGGTTTGCTTTGACAATGTGTCTTTCTTACTACCACCCGGAGTTGTTATACTACTACCGATATAACATAAGTTTTCTAATTCTAGAAGTGGGTGTTCTTGAATTTTCAGAAGATCGGTCTTGTTCGTATTGATGCGTAATTATTTTGTTTTAGGTATGTTAACCTTGAGATCAGCTTTGGATGCATTTTCAACGAGGGCATTGATCTTGGTTTTCATATTATTGAAATTATGTGACAGAAAATATATGTTGTCGGCATAGTCCAGATCGTCTACGCTACTCAGAAGTCTAAAAGATATACCACGATCACCTTTCATCGATTGACCCATTACAACAGCTAAAACGATGTTAAGAAGAAGGGAAGAGAGCACGCATCCTTATCTTACTCCTTTTTCAACTGTAAATTTATTACTTAAAAGTCCCTCATGCAATACACTGTAAGATGCGTTAACATTAGGGTTTGGGGGAATTCTCGGGAAAAGTTTGACGGGAATTCCCGGGAAAATAATACATTTTTCCCGGGAATTTTAAATTTTTTAAATTGTTTTTGTTTGGAATAGGATTTTTTAATTTTAGTCATAAAACACATTTTAAATGTCATTGTTAAAATCTTTTAAAAGGGAATCAATTTATTTGACACAAAAAAAAAAATCTTTTCCAAGTAATTAGGAGCATTTCAACTAATAAAGATTTTTCGCATAACTTATTCAAAATATAAGTAGTAAAACCTAAAAACTTGGTAAAATGTTTAAAAGAAATATGAACAAAAAGTTTTGTTTCTTACAAATAATCGCTAAATTTTTCAAATGTATATTTTAGTTAAAGTCGACTTTAGTTAAAATATTAGGTGGCAGTATACCTTGACTTAGTTTATTTTTGGAGCATTCTGATTGGTTAATTTATTTTCAACCAATCAGAATATTTGAAAATATAAATATTTTTGTAAGGTTTTCATACACAAAATGAACAAAACCGTATGATTAAAAATAAAGTCGACTTTAAATTTAAAATACTCCTTTATATTAAGGGCCAATAATTTTATAAGTAACGTTTTCATTAATAAATGTGATATTTTCAAGTAAGTTGACTTTATTTTAATACACCTGCTTTCAAACTAATATATTCTTTTATATTAAAGAATAAAATGTCAGGAGTATGGAAATGCTTCACAAAAAAGGACAATGCAGCGCAGTGCAATATTTGCCCTAAAAGACTAATGGTTAACGGAGGTATCTAAATTTAGTTTTCCGACATCCAAATTTGGTTCACAAAAAAAAAAAAAAAATTGATGGTCATGCAATTTCTCTTGAAGAAAATAACAACAAGAATAACTCTCCAGCTAAAATTAGCAAAGTACCCGAAGAAAAAATTGTAAGCTGAATAGGCATTGAGCTTTATGGTAGGGCAAACATTTCCTGAAATGGTATCCAAATTAGCCGCAGTCGACGGAATGTCAACCTGCACCATAACTAGAGAAAGTTTTTATAATAAAAACATTGCATTGCCAATAAATGAAACCGATGTAAAGAACATTATATCAAATTACTACAATCATGTAAAAGATATCATGACAAAAGAAATATCGAGCAATATTTCTAACAATAGGAGATTTACTATAATCTTAGAGGAATGGACAAGAATATCACAAAAGAGATATTTGAACATATGTACAAACGGGAATAATTCATTTGATAACCTGGGGTTGGTTTATATATCAGGAAGATGTAATATTGATGAACTAAGAAGAACTGTAGAAATAAGACTAGAAGAGTTTTATTTGTCTTTGGAAAATAACATTGTGGCCACCAATCTAGTGGGCCAAATGTGATGAAATTGTTTGTTTCCGACAGTCCAGTAGTGGGTGCTTTCTGCTGGAATCATGCAATTCATTTGGCAGAGCTTAGAGTAATTTATGTGAAATCAAATGTTCAACATTCTGATATTTTTACTTTGAATTCTCACTACACAGACTGAATTTGTACTGAAATAGTGTTTTTTTTTAACAAAAATTACTTACATAGGTGGTTTTCATTAACAATTTTGTTCAAAAATATTTGCCGGGATTCCCGGGAATCAAATTTTTTTATTCCATTTCCCGGGACATAAAAAAGTCCGGGAAATCCCAAACCCCAGTTATCATATAAGCATTTAGTAAATTGAATTAGTGGTTCTGAAATACCTTTACATCTTAAAGCATCCCATATCGTCGGCTGGTGCAACGTATCAAATGCCCATTCGAAGTCAATAATCAAACTTGGATTTATAGGTAATATTTTTTAACGGATTTATAGGTATTTTATTTAATTCCCGTTTATGTACACACAGAGAATGATTCAGTTAGGAAACCATCAAGTCCACCAAGATTATATTAAAAACACCTAACATTATTACCAATTATCTAAAATTTAGGGATATAATAAATACTTTTCGTTGAGAAAATATTTTCTATATTCACAACTGACTATTATATGGGCAAATCTACGGAACCGGGCGATTCCATGTAACTCGGGATTTAAACCATTTTAATAACAATATATAATATTTTTGATTATATCAGCATTTTCGAGGCAACGAATTTAATCAGGCGAACATCTTAAATTTTAATATTTATACTGCTAATGTGCTCTACTCAATTAAAAACTACCCTAATTTACCCTAATTTTGCTTGTAACTTTCAAGAGTTATTCAACTCTTTTGGTTATAAATTTTTCAGCATAAAAGGAAATCGCCCAAAACCTTTGGTGGATAATAATTATGATGTTAGAAATCCTCCCACTTGTTGAAAAAATAGGTGCCCTGGATTAGGAGTAAATGGTAGTTCTTTAAAATTTATAACTCTGTTTTTTGAATAAAGAGTAATTTCAGACATTTTTAATTTTTGAGCTTTCAGCCTCAATGCAATTGAAAATATTTTGATACTCATATATAACTGACAAGTAAACAAAAAAACTGAGATCAAATTAATAAGTGTGCCTTCAAAAATAAAGACAATATGACAATAATAATCTCTTCACCTCTATGCGTGAACAACTTGAAATTTGATATTTTTAGAAGGGCACATCCGCAGTGTCAGAAATAATTAGTTGCAGTCCTGTGTGATCGGTATATATCGGTGATACTATTATAAGTGTGTAATTGCTAAATGGATCGTACTATTAGTTTGGTTTCCAGACCCATTTTAGGTTAAATTTTGTAGCTTTTCATAGATTTTTGGAGCTAAAAGTGACGTAGAAACCAAACGGATAATCCGATCATTTTAGCACTTACACACAACAATATTAATTGCGATATACATCATATAAGCCATTAATTCTTTTACCTGTGGATGTGCTAGTCAATTTAAAGTTGGATTTTTAGCGTATTGTACAGCGAAAATTGATGTAAAGCCTAAAAATAAAATCCGATCTGTTTAGCACTTTCACATAATGACAGCTATGATAAGATCTTCCGTTCCAAATAGATTGGACTCCATAATTCTTAAAACTGTGGGTGTGCCTTCAATTTGAATTTAACCTTTTAGCGAAGATATGTTGTAGAGAATACGAAATTCGTCCGATCCGTTTAGCACTTTCAGAAAATAATATTAATGAAGATATGTACATTCAAGAAATATTTGATCCCATAATTCTTTAAACCGTGGATGTGCCATTCAATTTTGTGCTGCAGTTTTGAGGGAAATTTATATGGACACAAGTCCAAACATAGACCGATTTAAACCAAAATCAATAGACTTCGTCCTTGGGCCGATATAAATCGGTCTACCAAATTTTATCAAAATTTGCGACCTGTAGCGTGCGCACAAAAATACATAGAGAGACAGACGGACGGACGGAAAAATTAAAAAAAAAACAACATTACTTATAGTCAATAATGGAAATATAGCGTGACTATATATTTTCGAATAAAATTATCATGATGATTGAAAAATGTTTTTGACATCTTTTTTCATTAAAGCGAGGTACAAGTCTGTAAAAACAACTCAAAAATAGCCAAAAAACTTTGGTAGCTTTGACCTCAATTTGCTCAAAAACCAGATGTGCTGGAAAAATTTGGAAACCAAATTCGGACTCAGCACGGAAAAGTTACTTGAAAATGTGTGGTCGCATGCCCGAAAAATCCAAAAATTTTAAAATATTTACTAGCGAAAATGTGTGCAGTTTTTTGTTTATAACTTTTTCAGAACTCAAAAAAATATATTCAAGCGAACAGATTACTCCTTTTTAATGTATTTTAAATAAGTTAATCTATAAAAAAAAATGTGTGCCACTAATTTGAAATTTTTTTTATTTAAAAACTGAAATCGATCTGTTTCGTAGATTTTCCCATATAATCACAATCATATTAAAATTAACAAAATATATATAATTCCAAATTTTTAGTTTGTTACAACTATAATTCAGTAGTAAAAAATAAATTCAAATATTAATTCCTAAACTTTTTAAATTCGGTATTTAAAACTAACTGTTTCGAACAAGTCCAGCGGTATTAACCAATTATTATTTGGATATAACAAATTAGGGAATTGGGATTTTAATCAGAGGTGCACGTAGTGCGGAAAGTTTCTGAATGTCATTCGCTTAGGAATGACCAGAAATGATTCCTTTGTATGACTATTCAAGCAGCTCACTACTTTCGGTCTTAGACCAAGTATTTCTCGGTCAATGGCTTTTCAGCACCCGCTGAAAGCTAGCTAGAGTAAGAAGGCGCTCAGTCTTGTAACCTGAATGGCCACGAACAACTTCATATCTCAGAAAAGTAGGTAAATGATGAATGAATGTTTGCTGAAGGATAGACACAAGGATAGGGGCCCTATCACCAATCTAAGAAAGGAGGGCCAGCAACTCACTTTTCTGAACTTTGCCTGCTAACGAATCGCTAAATAAACAACTTCTAAATGAAAACCCGAAACGTTTGATGATGACCTTTGCATGTCGAACAAGGACTACGATTGGATACTGGAAAGTTAGCTTTGAACTCCAAGTACTTACAGACGGAGCGTGAAATGTTGAGATATAGCCTTGCTATGCTGGGATTAAGTGAGATTAGATAGGGTCAGGAGAATTTTCATCCACTATTTCCCAGTCAACTATGTTGTATTGTGGAAAAGAGCTGTAACCACGAATCTGGTGTTGGATTAATGCCAAAATGCTTAACACTTAAATGCATGGTGTAGCCAATTGGCAACATACCAGGTTTTTAATAATAAAACCCGCTTGATGCACAAAACTGCATTTTTGGGTCCCTTCTGTACAAAGTGTCTAAAACGCGCGTTTTTTTACAAAAAGTGTAATATTCAAAAATGTTTGCTTAAATATTTAAAGTGATATTCGCGCAATAAAATTAAATTTGACGACAATAAATGTATAATTCATAGTTTATCTATAATTTTTTTCTTTTTTTTTTTAATATGAATGCTAAAGTGGGTTCTGATAATGAATCGCTCCAACATGCATGCATGGTAATGGTACCCGAAGCGACAGCAGTGAGCGATTTAAATATTTTTGCAACTACAGGATACTTGTGATTGGAGGCACGCTATTTGATCATAAAGTTTGCCATAAAACAACTTGGCTCTCTCCAGACAGACGCAACACAGCAAATCAAATGGACCACTGTGTCATAAGCCATCGGTATAGAAAATGTCTACTAGATCTACGCATCAAAAGGGGAGCTGACATAGGCCAGTCTTGATACTATTAGTTGGTTGTTGCCAAAATTCGCCTCTGCACAGCTGCAATCCAGAAAAAAGTTTAAAAGCTATGGGCTGCAATAACCACAACAGAAAGTGAATCTCAGTCTTCTGTCAATTCTAAATGGCATCACCTTAGAAACTCCATAAGATTTTGTGAATTTAAGACCAATACCCAAAGGGAGATAAGAATGGATGACTAATGGCGATTCCAAGCATAATGGCGATTCCAAGCATTTGTGGCGGGGAAATAGCACGGCTCGTGCAATGGTCGAAAACCGAGCTCAAACAAATGACTTTATGAGCACTCAGAAGAACGAACGAAGTGGCGCAGCCCTGACTTGGAAACCAATGACTTCCTCTTGTTCCCCCACATCAACGATAAATTAGGTGAACAACGATTTTCGTCAGCAGAAGAAGCAGTAGATCCATTAAAAACCATGTTTTGGATGTCTCTCACGCATAATGGAAAAAATGATATGAGAAGTGGTTCGAGCGCCTGCAAAAGTATATGTTTTTTTATTGTTAGGCTCAAAATATATGTAACACATCGGCTGAAATAAAACAACAATTTTTGGGCAAAATTCGAATTTATTCATCAACATAGTCTCCTTCAAGAGCGATACAAATAGGCATCTGTTTCGGCAATCACCTCGTCATTCAAACCAAATCTCTTTCCAGCGAGCATTTTTTTGAAGTCTGAAAACAGGCAAAAATCGCTGGCAGCCAAATCTGGGTGCGGAAGTAATTCGAAGTGTAATTCGTGCAATTTGGCCATGTTAGCCAACGACTTGTGACACGGCGCATTGTCTTGGTAAAACAGCACATTTTTCTTCTTCATATGCGGCCGCAAAAAGTCCTCTTTATCCCGCGGAAACAGCTTCAAACACCTCTCAGAATCATCGATAGGTTGTTGTTTTTGGTGCACTGTGAGCAATCGCGGCACCCATTTCGAAAACAGCTTTCTCACGGACAAATGTTAATTCAAAATATAGCCGACACGTTCCTTTGATATCTTTAAGGTATCAGCTATTTCCTGCAACTTTTACGGTCTGCCAAAACGATTTTGTAAACTTTTGTGTTGTTTTCCGGTATCACCACCTCTTTTGGGCGACCAGAGCGATCGGTGTTTGTACGACCACGTTTAAAGTCAGCAAACCACTTTCCGAATAATACTTATCAAGCCAAGCTTTGGCTTGAATGGTGTTTTTCCCCATTAAAAAGTAATGATAAATCAACAAACGAAATTGTTTTGAATCCATTGTTTTCAAAATCGAAAAAGTAGCTTCACTACTTTTGAAGCACATGCGTCAGTTCTTCATGGGAAACTCTGGTTTTATGTCATGCTAACATTATTTGCAAAGCACTGCAAATGAATGGATTTGTTAGTTACCTTATAAGTTCTATTTCACAAGAGATATATGAGGATCCATTAAAAGAGGGCGTGGCGATCCCATTTTTTTAAACAAATATTTTTTTTACTGCTAAGGGGCTCTACATAGAGTTATATGGCGATATTTTACTTTAAAGTTATCTTTAAAAAAATTAATGTGGCTTTTGCAAAAGATGCGTTCATATGGGAGCACCAAAAAGAAGCTGTCTCGACCAGCATAATTTTTTACAAAATATTTCTATGACTTACACAAATCTCTGTGGCAAAGTATATGGCACAGTTTAATACCAGATGTGAAACTAATGACAGGTGTCAAAAAAGTATTCTCGTACCGTATGGTTTTGTTTACATGGAAGTCAAGTCAAGAGGGAGCTAACAATATAAAATCTCCATACATTTTGTATTGGGCATTTTTTGTATATATCTGCCTCTTTTTAGATTATTGGGCTTTATCTTTTGTGTTTTTCTTAAATTTTTGCGTTTTGTTTTGCTCATTTTCTGTGGTATATGGCAAGAGTTTCAGTAAATATAACTTTGTGAACATTAAAATCTTTTGTCAAATCTCCCTTATCTTATGGGCGCGCCCTTAAGAGGCGTGGAGCACCTATTTTTTTCAAATCATATATTTTGGCAGTGGAAGTCTGCATACCAAATTTGGTGACGCTAGCTTGTCGGGAAATATTTGTTTGCCGCGACTCTGCGATTTTCGGCCATAGTGCAATGTGTAAAGAGGGTTTAATTTCGTCAAAATAAATTTGTGTACTACCTTTAAACAATTTTTGCTCGTTTACTTGATATTTTTGTGGTGTTTTGCTTGTTTTATTTGTTTTTACTCCACAACAAAACTCACAACTCGTTCTATCGAATACTTATGTATCTTTGAGTACGAACAATGCAGTGTTTACGAATAATTTTTGTATTTGGTCGACGATCTTCTCAATCATGCTGTTGCTTCGTTGTGTTTTCAGTTTGTATTTCTGTTTTCCAAGAGGGTTTTGAGTTTTGATTTGATAGTGTTTAATATTAGTTCGTGTTTATGCTTCGTTGTTAACGTTTCGTTATTTAAAAACTAAACGCATGCGTTTTAAAAAAAAGAAAAATACATAAATTTAAAATAAATGATCGGTACTCGTAACTTGATTTGTTTAAAGCATTGTTTGTGTAAAAATGTGTGTTTAAAACAAATTTAAAAGAAAAATTCTTATTAGAAAAAATATATGTATTTCTGTGGGAAAGAAAATAAATTTATTTAAAAAAAAAAAACAAATTAAATTTATTCATTTATATAACAAATAATAAACATATTTGAAAAAAAAAGAAAATTATTTTTAAAATATTAAATAAAAAAAATTTGCATTATAAAACTGAAAAAATGTGCACAATTTTCAATCTTATTAATTTGCTGTGAAAATGTTTGTTGTAAAATGTATACAATTTCCTAAAATTTTGGATTTACTTAATGATTACCGTACAATTTTAAGCGGATTATATTTATTTTGAAGGTAAACAAACTAAGATAATAAACATCTTAAAACCAACACAACATAAAATTAATTATATTGCGGCGATACGATTTTAAATCCCTAAACAAAAAAAATTTGGATTAACTTTTTTAGCATAAACAATAATATGTAAATAGGGTTGCCACATGGCATGTAATTGTGTGCACTGTCAGGCTAGTTCAGGTATTGTCAAGTTTCAAGCTAAAATGAAATTTGTCGAGCTAAAAAATATTTTTTGTAAATTAAGAAAAAAAAAATAATAATATGTGCTGGTCTAGCTGGAATAAGGGCATTAGATCTATTTTGAAAACTTTACAAGAGACAGTAAAAATGTGGGAAACCACTGATTATTTTTGTCGACAATTCGTTAACAAGACTCTAGTTGCACTCTTAAAGCTTCGTACAAAAAGCACACCAGGAAGATCGAAATATTGCTGCTAAACGTGGAATAATTGAATTAATTTTTTGTAATTCAAGGGGCACAGAAGTTGATCTTTTGAAAAATTTCCGCTCAAAATGAATGTCACAATTTTGAAATATTTGCTAAAAGCAGTATGTATTTATGGTTGCAATATCATATTAGCTAAAAAACCACGTTTATGAAATCATAATAGCTTAACATCCTTATTCTAAATTTTATGACAATAACAAAATTGTGACAACACTGACCATTCAGCTCAGTGTTGTCACATTTTTGTTATTATTATAAAGTTTAGAATAAAGGTGTAAACCCCTTTTTCGAGCGAAGTATCATATTACGAACAGTGACGGGTTTGTGTATTTTATCTTGCACACAAAAAATTATTAGCCTAAATTGTCTAATTAAACATTTGTTTAAAATAAATTTTGTTATTTGAATTCTTTAATTGTTTCAATTACGATTGATTAATGGACAATTTTTTGTAATTAATACTATCATTTCAGTGATAGGTGCAAAATCAGTTAAAATATAATTGATATTATCAATTTCGTAATTGAAACTCGTTTTTAGTTTTTTGTGTGTATAAAGTTTCAAGTAAATGTTAATAATTGTTAAATCTTTATAAGGAAAAGAGTGCCAAAGGTTATTTTGTATAAACTTTAGCATAATTAACTTGAAAAATCACCTGATAAAACAAACATTTTAAACATGAAAAAAAAAAAAAAAATACAATAATAATAACACTGTGCTAGTTGAAAAATCCAACAAGCGGGGGACCCGGTGGGTAAACCTAATTCGAGTACGCTGAATCCAGTGGTGCTATCCGTTTTTCTAGATTAGCTCTTGAAAATCTTTTTTTTAAGAGCTAACCTAGAAAAAACGCTAGCACTACTAGATTCAGCGTACCCGAATTAGTTTTATCTGCTGTGTTCCCCACCAGTCAGGAAAAAAGTCTCCTTTTCTGCACAGTGTAATTATCAAAAGTATATCGATTCCCTAGATTCAATACTCTATATCTGCAAAAATATAATTGTTAAGGAGAGCAATAAAACTAATTCACTTGCTTATAAGATTTTTTTGAATCAATCTGTCTTCTAGAATATTATTTAAAAATGGCAACTTATTCATCTACATACTTATTTTGAAATTATTTGCGTTATTTACGTCGCTAATGCAGAGTTCTGAAATGAAATTTTTATATAATTTTATGATAATATTAGCAGATATGTAGTTTTGATAAATTTAAAAAATATGCATTATTAAGAACAAATGACCATGTAAATCTCTCTATACTTTTTGTGGAAAACAATATTATGTGCCTCCAAACATCAACGAACACAGAATTGTTAATCAGGGATGGAAAAGTCTCATTTTATTGAAATTAATACTCCAAGAACTATTATATACATATTTTATTCCAAAAATTAATGGTGAGTTTGGAAAAAAAAATGCGAAAAATATTTTTCAAAAACGTAAAAGTTTGCATCATTATATTCGTTTGCAAAATGTTAATCGCTGATTAAGTTTCTTAATTCATTTTCTGCGGCATAAATCCTTTTATTCACACTCCGCCATTATTTGGAATTTTTTCATTGTGGTGGATTTTAATCCATAATCATGTCTTGCCCAAAGTTTGGTGGTTAGTTTGCAAAAAAAAAATGCAAAAAAAAATGCGAAAAGGATAATTTTACACCAATATATTCGTTTGCAGAATGTCAATAGTTGATTAGCTTTTCTAAGTCATTTTCTACGCTTTTTCGCATTCCGTCGTTATTTAGCAATTTTTTAAGTGCGATTTCTTAAAATTTATAATCTAGGGTCTATAATATCCACTTTATATAATAAGGTTTGTTTTTGTTTTTGCATTTTTTAATAATAAATACAGCATTTATTTACTTCAAATTACATTACCAAAGCCCTGGGGGCCATATATGATTAATAAAAGCTACTATAAAGCTTTGGTGGTTGATTGCAAAGAAAAATCACGAAAAAAAATCACAAAAAGGAAATTTTTTGCATTATTATATTTCTTTACAGAATATAAATCGCTGACTAAGATTTTTAATACAATTTTTGTACCATAAAGTCTTTTTTCGCGTTCTGCTATTATTTTGCAAATTTTCAAGTGCGGTTTTTTTAAATTTATAATCTAGGGTCTATAATACACATTTCATAAAACAAAGTTTGGTGGTTAGTTGCCAAAAAGAAAAAATCGCGAAAAATAAAATTTGCAAAAAGCAAAATACTTGTATCAATATATTTGTTTGCAGAATGTAAATCGCTGATTAGTTTTTTAATTAATTTTTTGTACCATAAAGCCTTTTTCGCCCTTTTCCGCGATTATTTTGCAATTTTTTAAAACTTTAATCTTGGGAATATAATACCAATTTCTACACCAAAGTTTGGTTCTTAGTTTGCAAAAAAGAAATCGCGAAAATATTTTGCAAAAAGGAAAATTGCATCATTATATTCGTTTGCAGAATGTTAGTCGCCGATTGAGCTTTTAAATTATTTTTTTATACCATAAAGGCATATTATTTTGCAATTTATTAAGTGCATTTTTTTAACTTATAATCTAGGGAATTTAATGCATATCTCCTAAAATAAAACAAAAAACTTTTATGTATACCTTATAGAATTCAAATAATTTAAATTTATATGCAGATATAGACTTCTGTATTTGTAACTGAATTCCCTGGCCTAAACATGAGGCAATAACAAGTTTTATATTGTTGTGCTCAATGTTACTTTTCACGGGCTACTTTTTGTCAATAATTGTGTTTATTTATTAATAAAAATCAATTTATTACATATTTTTTCTCAACGTTTCGTTTGTTTTATTCAAACTTCTTCAGGAGTGTAAATTTGTTTAAAATCTGGCGACAAATAAAAATTAAATTTAAAGGGTGAACACACCAAAATTGCGACACTTTGGAAAACTTATAACTTACTCAAAAAAATTTATATATTTTGAAATTCAAATACCATGACCTAAATTTCATGTATGAGAAATTTCATTCGAATTTGACTTTTAGTTTCGTCAAAAATGACTACCGAGTTAGAAACGAGGCAATTTATTTTGCACGAATATATAAAAAAATCCGCTTCTCAGTGCGCGTAAAATTACGAAAAATGTAAAAGTGCACCACTCGATAGTTTCCAGGGTTTTAAATCGCTACAGAGAAGGTCTGACAATTGCTAGAAAGCCTGGTAGCGGAGATGAGCATGACGAAAGTGATGCAAACAGTGCTCGGAAGGTCCTCAGGGGATTTTCGCAAAAGCCGGAGATTTCGTCACGTTCTGTTGCAAAATCTGTGCGTAAATCGTAGTCTTTCGTACAAAAGGTAAAGCGGGAAGCTTCACTGAGAAGCTTTAAAGCTCATACAGCACCAGATCGAGACTCAAAGCAGACTGTTACGGCGAAATCGCGCAGTAACTTCCATATTTTCTCTCTACTTCATTAATTGAAAGTAAAAAAAAATAGCAAAAAAAATATTTTTTTATATTTAAAAAATTTTTTTATTGCCGCCACCACGGACTTTTGACCTCAAGATTGCAGATTTAGTTCTCTGAGCTATTTTTTATATGAATGTTGACTGGGATATTGTGTTTTATTCTCTTCCATAAAAGTAGGAAAAGTGGTAGGTAGTGAAAAAAAGGCACTGCAATACAATATTTTTCAGTAATTTTTTCACAAAGAGCAATTTTTGATCATTTTTATTTCATTTATTTTTAAAAATTGGCAAATTAAAAAAATTTTAAGTAGGTTTGAGGTTAAGAAGAATAAACATTTTCTTCAAAAGTTATAAACACATTAAATTTGCAAATCAGACTAGATCCAGTTTCTGCGTTTTTTTTATGGACAGGCTTCATCAGTGATTTTCCATTAAATTGTATTATTGTTTATATTTTTATTGTCAGTTGAGAAAAAAATGTTTATTCTTCTTAACCTCAAACCTACTAAATTAGAATTAATAAAAATACATATTAATTACAATAGCCGTGTTTTCGACTTAACGATATCCGATAACTCATAAAAAAATTTTAAGTGGGTAAAAACGCGTTTAAGGCGAAATCTAATATATGACTTTTCGTTTGCACGTTAACTTTCAACACGGATAATTATCAACGTTGAAAACTCAACGTTTATACATTTTCACATCTAACGTAACTTATTCGCGTTACTTCCTAAAAACGTTTGCTGACGTACGTCCGATTATATCGAAACAATTATAAACATAATGTTTTTAAAATTTTTTTGTACTAAAATCGGTTTAACGAAGATTTGCTTTAAATACTTAACGTTGATACGCATGAGACAAAATACAGCTAATACTAATTGTATTTGGTCTATACGACGCGTTTGAAAAAACAACACTTTACTATAAAAAATTTTAACTTTAACGAAATTAATTATAACTACAAAAAAATAAAAATAAGAAAATATCGGTCACGCCAAGATTCGAAATTCGCGAACATCTGTTGAGAAACAAAATTTATCCTATTCACTTCTTAAGATCACTTTTGGAGCATTAATGAAGCGATAATTAAGTTATGATTTGGATTTCAAAATTTCGCCAAAATGAAACTAGTGAATTAGTTCCTTCTAACCTTTGAAGTCTCTACAAAGACAACAAATATATGTATTAAAAAAATCTTATATAAATTCTAAATAGCTAAATAGTTTTGTAAAAATTTTTAAATTGTCAAGTTATTTTATTTTTAAATCAAGATAATTTTCCTCGAGTGTCAAGTTTTTGGCTTTTGCAATGTAGCAATCCTATATGTAACCCGGGAAATTTTTTTTAAATCGGTTGCCAACCACACCAATTCTGGCAACACTGGAACCGAGTCCATGAAACTAGTTGAACGAAACTGAAATATAATATATAACTGACTGAAAATCACTTCCAGAAGTAGTTCCAAAACTGGAAGAAACTAAGAATAGAAAACTTTCTGGAGAATAGTTTCTCATAAACGTATTTTATTGATTTATAAATCGATTAACTCTATAAAGAAAATTGCATGGGTCTCAATGAGAAATATGTATGAGAAAGAAGTAGGTGTTTTCATATAAACTCGTATTCTACTCGTAAACGGTGTAAACCTGGTATGTTTATGAGATTATGTTAAACTCCATACACAAAAAATATGGTTGGTATTTATACAAAGTTTACAAGGAATTTACGAGTTTATATGAAAACCCCTAATACCTACATATACAGTTTTTTTTTTAATTCCTGCTAAATTATAAATTTGGCATTTAGTAGTGTTAATCTTTATTAGCAGTGAAATTTGTTTTGAATATTATACAGTTAGGAGTCAGTAAAGTGTTTTGAAATCAAAATTTTATAAAATTCAGAAAGTGGAGTTAATCGATTTGGCAACCGAAGCATTTATATATGCTAAAAGGCATTTTAGCCAATTCAATCATTTAAACTTTTCATAAAATTCAAGAAAATTTTCTTCACAATACGAAAAAACAATTTCTTAACATTTGCGAAAAGTTTTATCATTTTTATTAAACTTGTTTTTAATCAAATGTTTAAGATTTTATGACAAATTGTATTAGATAAACGCAATAACTGAATGTCCATTTAACATTCAACCAACGTTTAAATTCAAAATTTATATCTGTAATAACAACAAATGTGTCAGTTAAAGTGGTCTTCTACTTCAAAATAAAGATTTACAAATGTATAAAAATGCTATAAAATAAATATTCTATAAACAAATAACAGCTAAACCTCTTGAATAAACAAAAATATATTACAAACAAATTCAAGTTCAAAACCAAATAATTGTTTAAAAATTTTTATTTCTTTATTTTCTCACTTTTCGTACTAAGTATATATAATTTTATCTGAAAAATTATATTGTATCATATTAGATATAATTTGTTACATTTAATGGAATTAGATCTAATTTGATTTATTGAGAAATATCCGTGTAACCAAGATCAGATCTGGATAGATCTTATTAGAGCTGATTGTGCCAGATCTATTTAGATTTCAAAATTGCAGACAAATGTGGAATCTATGCAGCTATGGCTCACAATATTTAATCAAATCCACTTTTTGCTTTACTTATTTATAATATGCCGATTAAAAACAAATTATATGGAGCTTTATAAAGTTTTGTCTAATTGAATGTGACCCCCCATATTAGATGATATAAAATTTCATTTGAAAAATTGCCCGATTGAATTGTATCAACTCACGTCTAATTGAATTATATCAGATTTATTTTGATACAAGTGGAAGTGATTTTATATAGTTTTATCCTTATTTTGTCCTCATTCAATGTGATCTAATTATACGTTTTACCCCATGATTACATTAAATTTAATATAATAGAATTTAAAGTGGCCCATATATATGATTTTATATATAAATATCGTATGGTGTATTGCAATTTTCAAAATAATCAAGTTGCATCCATCAATCCATCCATCAGCCTTTATTTAAATACGTTTTACAACAATTACACATTGGAATCTGTTGGAATAGTTTAATGAAAGAAAACACTTTAAAAATATTGTACTACATACACATTTTGGAAATTTTATTGAATCAAGTTGTTTTTAATTTTCTTGTGATAGAATTTAGAATTTGGAAATTAATTAAAAAAATAATCTTTATAAATATTCCGCTGCGATTTATTTATCCAACAGAATCTAATGTAACTTTTTTGAATGTATCATTCAAAGCTTGATACCTACCCTAGTAAAAACGTTTGTATATAATAATATATAATTTTATATACCCATATTTGTTTTTATACGCAACTGACTGTAACCGGGTATAATTACTTGAGTCCATATAACATTCATTCTTTCTCAAAAAAAATTTAATATTATGTCATATTTAGTTGCATCTTACTACATATCGATCGATATGTAATCTTGTACTGCATTTACAATTAGATACGGTTAATCCAATTATATATGAGGTTATTATTTAGTTCATAATCCAAAATAATTATTTTTATATTATGTCATATTTACCAAAAAAAAAAAAACACAATTTCGGTTTGGATAAAATTAAATATTATACCAGAGTCATAATTATACATACATATATTACATCAAATACTGGACAAATTTTCCATCTCATTTTGTATATAATCATATCTAGGGACTTTTGACAAAACAATTTAAGTCGACTTGAGAACATTTTCCAAGATTTTTGTCGACAATATAACTTCTGAATTCGCATATTTCTGTGTGTTCCTAATATTTTATTCATCTTATACACTAAAAAATTTTAGTAACGGAAGTTACTAAAATTTTCCAAATTTTAGTAATTTCCGTTTGATAAAAGAATTTATTTCAGTTGCAGCATTAGGAGTTTTCACTATAGGGATGTTTTTCGAACACAATTTAAAAAAATTGTTACACTTATTTTATCAAATTTCTTTAAGCAAACCGAAATATCTAGCGTACAAATTCTAAATTCTCTAGTACAGGGGCATGACATCCTTTTGTATGATCATGAGTGCTGAATAGCCCTCCCTCTCTTCAACCTAATCTAACTAATATTTACTTTCTATTTATTAAATATATTTATATTTTCTTCCTAATTATTATATTATTTACACGATAATTTTCTTTACTTTCAGTATAAAAATGTACCTGCTACATACAAATAGTGACAAGAATAAAATGTTATTAGAAATTTTAACATTTCTACTCACTTTAGTGAGTTTACAAAAGCCCACAGTGGGTTTTCAGCAACAAAAGCATCATCACCAACAACAATTTCATAATGAGGCTAATTATGAACTAATTGAAAATGATTCCCGGTATATATCATATCATGGTAAGTTAAATACAATGATGCATATATAATATATAAATAAAGGGTGGTTCAATATGGACGCTACAAAAGTAGAAAGACAGGGACAGCAAGCGACGCCATATTTCTTGCCGCTCTTTTGACATTTCTCTTCAGTACGGTTTGCCATTTCATGATGGAAAGATATACGAGCCAACAACGAGTCGATATTATTAAAATTTACTACCGAAATTCGGAGTCAATGGCCTCAACGTTAAGAGCGCTTTATGGTCGTCATAATCGTCCTAGCAGATCAACAATTGAGCGTAGGGCTACGTCAAATCTATGGTCTATGCCAACAAGCCAGCGACGATTGATGAACTTCGTACGAATATCGAACGTGAAATTGCAGCAGTATCGGCCGATTTATGCTTGAAAATCATCGAAAATTGGGTTCAGCGTCTGGACTTCTGCAAGCGTGCCCGTGGTGGCCATGCAAAAGAGATCGATTTCCATAAATAATGGCATCGAACGTACTTTCACAGGAATAAAGAATTTCATTGATATCCAAAACCGTTTTTGTTTTATTTAAACTTTTTTACTTTTGTAGCGCTCTTATTGAAAAACCCTTTACAAAGATTTTATTAATATAATAGGTCCATTTTAAAATTATTACATAATAATACATAATTGACGAAATAAACATTAACATGATTATAAATTATCTAAATAAAAACCTAGTTAGTAAACATTTTTATTTGGACTAAATCCAAACGAGAGTAAAATCAAATATGCCCGTACTTGAACTTTATGAAATGGTGCATAAAGTACGGAAGATGATTTCCATCATTTTAAATTTGCCTTAGAATTGTGCTACAAACTTATGTGTGAGTAGAAATAAGATTAATCTGGTGTTGAAGAGTTTCTTCTTTAATATTTCGATTTGTATTATAATAGTAATCTTGAGGTTTGAATTATGTATATGATAGATGCTAAACTATTGGATTGTTTACATTTTTTTTCCTAATGTTGATAAGAGTGAAATAAATAATGCGGAAGATAGTTTGTACACTACATCAAAATCCACTAGACTTTGATTTGTAATCTTTATTTACAAGAACTTTTTTACATTTACGAGACTTAGATTATACTTAAAAACTTGGAAAATATGTTGGTGAAGAAATGACAAGCGAGGCTAACGTCTCCTGATTGTCGATTAGATAAAGCGTGCATCCTAATTGTTTCGACATTTATTTCGTTATGAAATGACGATTGTTATTTTATCCTAATAAAACTATTTAGAATGGTATTGTCTCTATCTGTAGCAATTGTATCTGCATTAAAGATAAAGATTTAACACGAAAAAAAATTTGAAAGTTTTACAGGATTATAAACGCTTGGTTTAAATCGCCGAAATGTTAGTAAAGTAAACGAAATGTTACCAGAAATCAGAACTTGGCATGAAATATCGGATTTTAATCAGAGATGGGCTAAAATCATTACCATTACATTTTCATTACCATTACTTGATGTAATGGTAATGGAGCTTTTTTTATCATTACCATTTTTTGAAAAAATGGTAATGTTTCTTTTTTTCATTACCATTGCGTTAAAAAATGGTAATGAATATTTTTTTTAATTTTCATTTGTTTTGAAAATTAAAATGAACCTTTTTTTAATTTTCATTACTTTTACCTAATGTTACATAGTAATGAAACACCCATTTGTTTTTCATTACATGCCGTTTTGTCGAAGTTTTTTATTTTAAAAATATGAGGTTTATAAATTACTAAAAGCATTTTTAGTTCATAATCCGAGGTCTATGGTACCCATATTTGACACCAAGTTTTGGTGGCTAGTTGCAAAAAAAAAATCGCGAAAAAAAATTACACAAAGGAAAATTCTTGCATCAATATATTTGTTTGCAGAACATAAATAGCTGATTAAGTTTTTTAATTCAATTCTAGTACCATAGTCTTTGTGCGGTTTTTTTTAATTTATAATCTAAGAACTCATTTCGTACAACAAAATTTGGTGGCTAGTTGAAAAAAAAATTGCGAAAAAAATCGCAAACAAAAAAAATCCAAAAAGGAAAATTTTTCCATTAATATATTTGCTTGCAGAATGTAAATCGCTGATTAAGTGTTTTAATTCAATTCTTTTACCATAAAGTCTTTTTTCGCGTCCCGCCATTATTTTGGAGTTTTTTAAGTGCGTTTTCTTAAAATTTATATTCTAGTGACTATAATACCCGTTTCATACAACAAAGTTTGGGGGCTAGTTAAAAAAAAAACCGCGAAAAAAAAATTTACAAAAAGGAAAATTCTTACATCAATAGATTTGTTTGCAGAATGTAAATCGCTGAATATGTGTTTTCATTAAATTTTTTTACCATAAAGTCTTTCTCGCGTCCCGCCATTATTTTGGAGTTTTTTAAGTGCGGTTTATTAAAATTTGTAATCTAGGGACTATAATGACGCTTCATACAACAAAGTTTGGGAGCTAGTTAAAAAAAACCGGGAAAAGAATCGCGAAAAAAAATTTACAAAAAGGAAAATTCTTACATCAATAGATTTGTTTGCAGGACGTAAATCGCTGAATTAGTGTTTTAATTAAATTTTTTTACCATAAAGTCTTTTTTCGCGTCCCACCATTATTTCGGAATTTTTGAAGCTCGGTTTTTTTAAATTTATATTCTAGTGACTATAATACCCGTTTCATACAAGAAAGTTTAGGAGCTAGTTAAAAAAAACCGCGAAAAAAATCGCGAAAAAAAATTTTACAAAAAGGAAAATTGTTACATCAATAGATTTGTTTGCAGAACGTAAATCGCTGAATAAGTGTTTGAATTAAATTTTTTTACCATAAAGTCTTTTTTCGCGTCCCACCATTCTTTTTGAATTTTTTAAGTGCGGTTTCTTAAAATTTGTAATCTAAGGACTATAATGCCTATTTCATATAACAAAGTTTGGTGGTTAGTTGCAAAAAAAAAAAAAAAAAATCGCGAAAAAAAATTTGCCAAAACGAAACTTTTTGCATCAGTATATTTGTTTAAAGAATGTTAATCGCTGATTAAGTTTTTGAATTGAATTTTTATGACATAAAGTTTTTTTTTCGCGTTCCGCCATAAGTATGCTATTTTTTAAGTGCGGTTTTTTTAAATTTATAATCTAGATACATACATCAAAGTTTGGTGGCTACTTGCCAAAAAAAATTGGGAAAAAAATTTCCATAAAGGAAAATCTTTTAGTGTAGAACAAAGAACAAAACGTTCTTTACATCATTATATTAAGAAATGGTTATGAAATTTCATTTGTCTACCTAGTGTAGAAAAATTGAAAATGATTTTTTGTTTTTACTACCATTGCGTATTGTAATGAAAATTACAAAAACGTTTCATTACATGTAAGAAAACAAATGAAATTAACATTTTTTTCATTGCAATTACATTTTGTAATGGTAATGAATTTTTTTTTTAATTTTCATTTTATAGATTTAATGGTAAAGAAAACCCGCAATAGTCATTACAAAGTAATTAATTACTCCCATCTCTGATTTTAATGAAGTTGAATATTTTAAGTAATTTTTAGTGTTTCCAATTATTTGACATAGGCGGTTAACCGGTTAATGCATTATTCGAAAAATCACTAAAATTAATTAACCGGTTATTCGGGTCGGTTAATCGAGAAAATTAGCGATTAATCGATTAATTGTTTAAAATGGAAAATTAATGTAGGTCATTCCATCTCAAATCGACCAATGGTTGGACTCGACCCCTTCGATTTGGATGAATTTTGGTCACAACTTTTCTTTCAGCATACAACGAAGTTTTTCTAAAGAAAAAAAATTACAAAATTTTTTTTCAAAAGTTATGCAATATTTAAAATTTCAAAAAAAATTTCATAATTTTTCTAATTTTTTGCTTTGCTACGAGGTTATTTTTTGAATATCTCGAAAACTATAATAGCTACAAAAATGCTTCTGAGCTCGTTTTAAAGAGAATATTTAGCAGCATTAAAAAAAAAATATTGAAAAATAAAAAAATTAAAAATTTTTCAATTTTAAAATTTTAAAAATCTATTTTTTTTTTCCTTTGGCAAAACTTCGTTATATGATACAAGAAAAGTTCTGACCAAAATTCATCCAAATCGAAGGGGTCGAGTCCAACCATTGGTCGATTTGAGATGGAATGACCCATGTATTTTCTTAAATTTCAATAAAAACACAAGGGCTGACTTTTTTAATATTAAAAACTAGAAGAGCCTTTTTACATTGAGCCATTAATATAAAAAACTTTAAGCTCTATTTGAAAATCAGCAAAAAATTTTGCGGAATATTTGCAGTCTGATCATAAATAATTGTTAAGTTCTCAGTCTTTTCGGTTCTTAAGGGCCAATAACAATAACAGAGTTTTGAGCTAACTTACGCAGAGAGAATTTAATTGGACGAGTTTTAATGAAAATTTTCACTAAAATAATAAAGTTTTCTTCACAAAGTTAATGTCAAACTAATTTTACGAAAAAGATTTTTCATTGGGTGTATGTAATTTTCAATAAATAATACGAAATTTTTCATAAATTTTAATTAACGTGTTGCTTCCTTTGGAAAGGGGATAAAGAAGTGAAAGGTGGTGAAAGATGAAGGGGGGGGGGGGGGATGGCAACACTGTAATTGCGCGAGAAGTTGAATTTTAGAACAGTTGTTGTGCGCCATCTGATGGTGAGTTGGCGAACTTTGCTGAAGCTTTTTAGTTCATAGTCCTGTTATATTATTTTACTTCGGTGGGGTTAAGTGCTATGGGAACACCGAAGGAGGACGCTGGGATATGTATTTTTTTTTTTTTTTAAATTTATTTTTATATATTATCTCCCTACGTATATTTTAGTTAAAGTCGACTTTAGTTAAAATATTGGGTGGCAGTATGCCTTGACTTGGTTTATTTTTGGAGCATTCTGATTGCTTAATTTATTTTCAACCAATCAAAATGCTTGAAAATACAAATATTTTTGTAGGGTTTTCATACACAAAATGAACAAAACCGTATGATTAAAAATAAAGTCGACTATAAATTTAAAATACTCTTTTATAGTAAGAGCCATAGTGTTAAATCATATTTTTCGAAATAGAAACTTTGTTATTTTGTTAAAAAATTAAAAAAAAAAATTTGTTAAAAATTAAATGCGATAATGTAAAACAAATCCGTTTTAAGAGTCTCTTAAAGCCCATGACGTGTCTTGCTGGTTCAACGTCGACTTGCTTGGAGTTGCTCAAAAAAATAGTATCTAAGGGCTTCTCTTTAATCGATTTTAAAACAATTTGATCGTATTTTAGTTAGTATTTGTGTTTTTAAGCGTTTCTTGCAATTTTTTAGCCAAAGTTAAGAAAATTATGAAGTTTTGGGAAAAAATTTCATATTAAAAATGTAACCGGTTAATCGACCTATTTTAATCGATTATTCGGGTCGAATAATTATTTGGGTTTTAAATTATTTGTTTCGACATTAACCGAAATAGAGGCGATTAATCGAGGAATCCGTTAATCGATTAATCGAATTGGAAACACTAGTAATTTTTCTAATCGATAAGATAAATCAGGGGCATGGCATCACCAAAAAAATAAGTAATAAAAAAATCGTTATCACTAGATGGCACTTTGTAAAAATTTTGACAATTTTCTTTTTTTATTTAAATTTAAATAATAACAAACAACAAAGGAAAAAATACAAACAAATATTTCAAATTTTATAATTTGAATATATTCCGCGTTTGTTTCTTCCTTATATTGAGCAGTTTTCAGCAGTTTTTGAGTTTTTAAATATAGGCTCAACTGATACTAAATAGTTGCTCAGGTAATACTAAATTTCAGCGCCATCTATCGGTGAGTAGTTTAAGTTTTGATTTCCTATCTCTATAATTAATAGTCTCTGAGATAAATGGCGCCAAACATTCGTCCTTAATATTTTGCTATATTAAACAAGTTAACATTTTGAGACTTCTTCAATGCGACTGACAGCTGAATGTAAAAATGAGTTTAAAAATGTCCTACAAGTTATTTTTTTTTTAACAGATGATACTAAAGTTAGCAAACATTGCGTTTTCGTTTATTTTGGATATCACATGGCTTATAATATATTCTAAAAATATCGTAAAATTCTATATAAGTATATTAAGCCCAAAGAAAATAGAACTCTTTGAGAACAAGAATTTTTGTTTGTGGGTATCACAATTGCATATCTTAAATGAATTAGATTCCCATATAAAAGTAGGGTATGCGAAGATGGTTTTTATTGCCCCAAATTTTTTTTTTTTTAATTTTCAGCTGAATATTTTATTTAATTTACTTGTTAGCGCTCTTTAAATTGTATATAATTTTCTTTATTCATAACACTTAAATATTATTTAATGTTTAACAACTTGTGTTTTTTTTTCTTCTCCCTATTTCTTCTTATTATGATGTAATTTTTTATATCACTCTTTAATTTTTTTTTTCGTTTTTTTGTTATTTAGTTGATATTAAATAAATATTTATTTTGCACTTTATTCTTTTTATAGTTATTTATTATTTTTTAGTGTTTTGCTGATTTTATTATTTTCGTTTCTTAAATATCTCTGTTTTGTTGAAAAAACATCTCTGTACGAGTAATATTATTCATTATCATTTTACATAAAAGGCTTTTTGTTGATTTGGCAAATTGTTCGTATTTGCATATAATTTTTTAAAACTTAAATTTCACTAAAGACAAGCCTTTGTTTATAATTGAAACCATTGTTTAAACTAAATCTAAAATAATTCTATATAACATACATGGGCAAATGCGGCCCTCCATTAATTTTAAAACAATCAATAAATTTTTTTAATTTTAAGCAAAATATAAGAAATTAAAATCAGAATTTAAAAATATACATAATATAGAAAACAAAAAATAAACATTCAATGAAGCCTCAAAAAAATTACACCGATCAACAAATATCGACTTTTTTGAACAGAGTTCCTCTAAAACTTTTTAAAGCATTTTCGCCTCCTACATACGAATATTAAGTGAAAAATTCCTTCTTTAATTAAACCTTAAGCCTGGGAAAAATACTTTATGGCTCAGTATGGTATAGAAGTACTTAGAAGTCTCTTATTTTTTATGAGTTTGAATTCAAAAAAATTACCTTTCATTTTAGGAATTGTTTAAGGCTGTTCTAAGGACCTCGTAAGGATCTCTAAAATCTACTTTTGAGAATAGTCCTTGAAGCACCTAAATTTGGTAAAACAAACACAATAAAATTTTATTCATACACTCATAGAAATAAACCTGTGAAAATAGCAAAACAATTAGTAGCTTTTTTTGCTATTTTTACAGGTTTATTATTTAAAGGTGATTGCAGAAAAATTTTCGCCGACTTTTGCTAAATATTAGTAAAATTAGAAGAGCTAAAATAAACTGTTAAATATAATAATAGTCATCTTGCTAAAATCAACAGAAATATGTGATAAAAAATAATAGACTACTAATTTCACATAAGTAGATTTTTATTCTCTTAAAACAATTTAATTTTTTTGTGTGTTTTTATTTTTATTGTATTGTAATATACAGCAAAATTTATTGCTGATTTTAGCAGAGTAATTTTTTAATTCAATTAACTAAAATTTAGCTCAAATACAACTAAAATTCTGTATATTTAACAGCTTTATTTTTGCTATTCCTATCTTACTAATATTTAGCAAAGAAAATGTGCTTATCTCAGCAGTTTTTTATGCAAGGTAAATTTTTAAGTAATTTTTAGAAGCTTTAGCAAAACCTTTTACAGACTTTTTTCTATTAGTGTACTTAACCATCCTGCTTTTGACGGGATTGTACGGCTTTATAAAGACTTGTGCCGCCTTAAATTTTTATCCCGCTTTTAAAGGAAACAATTCAGCCTTATCCCGATTTTTTATTATGATATATATTTAACTTTTGAATAAAGTTTTCATAATTTGATTTTTCTCGAGTTCCCAGCCAGCAAACGAGCCCAAAAATTAATCAGAAAAGTGCTCAAAATTTATCATTAAATAACTTTCCCTTGTATGGTATAAAAGTGGCGCGTCCAAAAGAGCCTTTTTGTTATTCAAAAATTACTCTTTTTTTGGGTCATTTTTTGAATTGTTTACACATTCAAATTTATTTATATTTCTGAGTCGTTTCTGAATTATCTTGCGATTTAAAAAATTTGCCTCAAAAGTTTGTGCCTTCATTCATTTTACTAAGACTAATATTTTCGTCAAAAAAATGCGCAGTTTTTGTCTTACTGAATAAGAACCCTCATAAAAGTATACGAATTGGCTGGCTGGTTTGTGATTGAATTTTTAATATTTAAGAATTAATTTTTTTGAAATAACGAAATCTATTTTTTCGAAGATTATTTCGACAAAGTTTTTTAACTTCAGATTTGTATTAAGGACGGCAAAAGTTTTAAAAACATTTATTGAGTCTGTGCCTACATTTTTAAATATATTGCGATCAAAAATATAAAAAATCGTCTTTCTTTTTTTATCCCCAGGAAAATACCCTGGGGATAAAAAAAAAGAAAGACTCACAACTCGAAGGATATTGAATGGATTTTTTTTGACTTTAGGTCCGGGCTTAGGAATCCGAAATACTCAAAAAAAATTTTAGCAGAAGGCTGTACAAAAACTTTGTTTTTGTCGAGTAATGTGTTAATTGGTGCGGCCGTCAGTAAGTTTGTGAAATCCTAAATTTGGCCCTTCAATCAATTTATGTGCCCATACCTGCTATATAAGATTTAATAAAGAGTATACTTGTGGAGTTAAATTCTACTTAAAATTGGCAACACTGTATTCAAATAAATGGTGTCCAGATCAAAAGATTCATAATAAATTGTGCATACTTCCAAACAACTTTCTGTGAGAAACAAAATATCGTCAATAAATTAGTATATAGAAGATGTGACTAATATATTATGTTACCTTATCGGCATCTTAAACAACACTTGTTATCATACCTTGAAAATTAAGCCGGACAAATCAGTAATAGGTGATGAGTTAAAGCAACGAGCAATTACAAGGAGGTGATAGGTTATATGACAAAAATATGGCGACCTGTGACCCGTCTGCCCTCCCCCCACTAGAAATGTGCCTTTGGGTACAACAGTACACTATGCAAAAAATTAAGGTGATCGTATAACGGGAACACGTGCCACATCGGTCCTCAAATTTGAAATACGATTTACAAGGCAATTTTGAAAATACTGGCTCTTAAATAACTATTTTTGAAAATCTGCATAATCTAGACTGAATTATCTTTCTGGTAATGTATAAAAATTCAAAATCGGTTGGAAAATATTTAAGTAATTGCAATTTCCTCAGACCATTGTAGGGTTAAAATGAGATAAATTATGAAAATCGTAAAAAATAAAATATTTTTTTTTAAATTAACAATGTTATACTCTAGTTTCATTTCTAAGATCCACAAATATTCAGATATAAATTTTTGTCTCTCTTGGGTTATGATAACCTAGTCCCAGGTATGACCAAAGATGAGATTTTTTTTTATTATACTATAAATTTGCAAGTTTTTTAAAATAGTTTTTTAAAATTTTGTTCAACAAAATATAAAAAAGTAGTTAACGCATATAGGTTTATTAAATACACTTTAGACAATAATTGTACTGAAATTACACATATCCCTCTTTCAACTAATTTAAAAATTTTAGAGAAAATTGTGATTTTGGGCAATAATTTAGATAATAGTATTAATTTTTATGTTTTTAGCTAGCTGTAACAAAATCACTTCCTATTTCTTTTAATTATGACACAAGAGATTGTTTTCCGAACGTTTTGTAAAATTCTGACAAGGCTAACCCTTTCTTTACCAAGGTTAAAAGTGAAATTTTTAAAAATTTTCGATTTTTCCTGGAAGTATTTATATCAAAACAATGTGCTGTTTCTTGCGAAATTTGGTGAAAGGTGTCCAAATAAATCTGTTAACACCAAATTTTATACATAGAAATAAAAAATTATAAATTAACCCTTATAGGCTCATGGTGTCAAAATGACCCCCAATTTTTAAAATGTAAAAAAGTGCCATTTGAAATGAAGACCGCATTAATTAAGCATTTTCTAGAAAAAAACCAAAATTAACCTGTTTGAGAGCATGGTGTCAAAATTGCCCATTTTAAGTTAAATAATGCTGGTTGGCTGAAAAATTTATAAATAACTGACAAGTGCTGTTTTCTTTTTAAATTTTAAGATTTTAAGATTATCCAACGTTTAAATGAATGTTTCAGCATTCTCAGAATTTTATAAAACTTTAAATTCAAAACACTTTATAGACCCATAACTGTAAAATAATCAACACAAATTTCTCTGATAATAAATATTAATACTACTCAATGACAAAATTTATAATTTAACAAGAATTTAAAAAACCTTATTTACTATTTTCTCATTTTCTCATTTTCTCATTGAGACTCATTCACTTTTCAAATATGAATACTACCATTAGGGTCATGACTCATTTTTAACAAAAATTTTACCAATAATATTAAATTAATAATAAAAATCGTGTTTGCGGGTCATTTTGGCAAAAAAAAACTTTCCGCACCAAATGCAATTTCTAAAAATAATTTTTTGTTCGGGGATTTTGGTAATTTTCATAACGAATTATTACATGAATTATTGTAAACGACAAAAAATGTATCCAAAAGTCTCTCCAAAAAGGTTTAGTAATTTTTACCGTAAACAGCTTAATACGCATCGTTTGAGTTTCATTTGCTTAAAACTTCGGAAAAATATTTTAATTAAACTAAAATAATATAGACCAAATTTCAACCCTTTTGGTGTGGGAACTTTTTTGACAGCAGCAAAAAAGTAGATTGCATTTCTTAATATTTAAAAAAAAAAAAATAATTATTCTGTGAAGTCTCGCTTAGTCATTGAACGAAATAGTGTAAACAACAAAGTTGTTTTTTTTGCTTCGAAAATTTCGAATTTTGTGCCAACAAAGCAGCATTTGCGGGTAGTTTGCTTTACTTCTTCAATTAAAAAAAGTGCAGCTCAAGCACATCGATTGCTCATCGAAGCTTATCCTAAATATTTTCCAACGATTTCAACGTACGAGAGATGGTTTGTGCGGTTAAGAAGTGGTGATTTTGACACGAAAGTGAAAGACCGCTCAGGTCACCCGAAAAAGTTCAAAGATTCTGAATGGGAGGCATTACTCGGTGAAGATTGTTGTCAAACTCAATAAGAACATGCAAATGCATTGGAAGTCACTCAGCAGAATTCATTCAAAAGCAAGGAAATCGGGTACCAAACGAGTTGAACCCGAGAGACGATTTTGCATGTACCAAATGCTGCTTGAACGCCATAAAAAGAATTAATTTTTGCATCGAATTATTACAAGAAATCGTATGTGAAGCCCGGCCAACCATCCATTTGTTGCCAGAAAGATGGAAAAAGGTCATAGCTAAGGACGTCCAATACTTTATATTGTACCAATGTTTCACACTAAATGGCCAAAAGTTGCCAAAAAATCCCGCATTTTTAAGTTAAACACCTAGAACCTCCTTGCAAAAATAGGGTGAGTTCCAAAACGTCATTTGCATTGCAAGTGAACAAAGTCATGCATTCCTAAACGCAATTGATGCGCATAGAAAAGGCAAACTGTGCATCACAAATTTTGTTAATGCTTTGTTGACATGTTTTTATTACAAAGTAAACAACACATTTGTTTGGTTTGTATGGAAACAGTAGTAAAACCGCATCACTGCAATGT
This sequence comes from Leucophora obtusa, assembly GCA_949987735.1. Classification (NCBI taxonomy): domain Eukaryota; kingdom Metazoa; phylum Arthropoda; class Insecta; order Diptera; family Anthomyiidae; genus Leucophora; species Leucophora obtusa. Next base: position 47,462,276 of record OX465296.1, read on the forward strand.
ATTTTGACGTTTAAGAACTCACCCATACTATATATTGGAGGGTGTACTGCGCACTTTTTTTTTGCCTATAAGGTGGTACGCTTTAATGGGCAGGCTTCATCAGTGATTTTCCATTAAATTGTTAATTGTTTATATGTTTATTGTCAGATTGATATATTTGATGTATTGGTGGGAAGAGTCGTCCTAAAGCGGACAAATAACGATTGTCGAAAAAACCTCAGACGACCCTTCGATTAAATTAAATAGGCATTCTTACACTAATAGAAAAAAGTCCGTAAACAATTTTGTTAAAACTATTAAAAATTAGTTTAAAATGATGCTGCAGAAAAAAACTGCTAAATTAGCAGATTATTTTTGCTATATATTAGTAATATAGGAACATCAAAAATAAAACTGTTAAATATACAGAATTTTATTTATATTCTCCATTTTTGTAAATGGAGAATAACAAATTAACCTGCTAAAATCAGCAAAAAATTTTGCTAAATAATTAGTAGCCTAAAAAATCAGCAAAAAATTTAAAATTTTCGAAGTTTTTTTTCGATTTTTTTAGCAAATATTTCTGCTGATTTTAGCAGAATAGACTGATATTTGCATTCAACTAAATTTAGCTTAAAAATAGCAAAAATTTTGTAGATTTAACAGTTTATTTTTGCTATTTTAGTATAGAAATATTTAGCAAAATTTTCTGCAGATTTCACAGTACAATTTGCTATTTTCAATTAACTAAAAGTTAGCCTAAATATAACTATAATTTTGTAAATTTTTCAGTTTTAATTTTGCTGTTCTCATTTTACTAGTATTTAGTAAAAAAACTAATGTTAGCAGTTTTTTCTGCAGCATCCTTTTTAACTAATTTTTAGTAACTTTTTCTGCTATTTTTACAGATTTATTTCTATGAATGTATACGCAGAAAAAAAGATGGCACCAAAAATAGAATTTGTAAAAACAAACCCACTTTTTTTAAATCGAAATTTTATTTCCAACAATTCTTTTGTTTCAAATGTTTGTAAATTGTTACATTCCATATAAAAATAGTTTAAAAATAAAAATTTGAAGTTACAAAAACGGCATGAGAAAGATGTTTAATAATTTAATTACAATTTTGTAAATTCTTTCTGTGTATGTAAATTTGAACTAAAACCAACAACAATTTTCAATACAATACATATCAGACTACACACAGAGGATAAATTAATTTTAAATCGGTTGAGAATATCAAACATCATTTGCTTTACAATAAATTAAGTATCGTTTACATACTTTCCTTAATTAGAACAGTTCAACTACTCTTGTAATAAATATTTTTGTAATAAACCCGAATATATGCTAGAATACTTCAATAATCGGTTGCATCAACTAATACTGAATTAAAAAATTAATTGGGATAATGATTGGTAGACCCAACCGGAAAAGAAAATGAAAATTTGTACTTCTAACTATCAATGTAAAATGTGAAACGATTTTCAGTATTCGTTGATTACAAAAACGTCAATACAAAAGTAAAAATTATAAAATATATTTTTGGGTAAAAAAAAAACAAAAATAAATAATACAACCAAATCAACAACGAAAATTCTGAAAAATTAAAAACACGGAAAGGAAGCAATTGTGTAGGTTAGTAAAAATGTAAACAAAAGTATAATTCCAAGTTTCATACAAAAGTTATTCTTCTTTCTTTAGTTGAGAGAATCTGAACAGCAACCTCCCATATGAAATTAATATATCGTTTGTTGGTGGAAAACAAATGCAATATTCAAAGTTAATTCAAGGAATCCATGAATATCTTATGTAATCATTGAAAAACTCATCTGGAGCTCAATAGGAAGAAGAGGAAAGTATTCTAAGAATCTCAAGTCTTTTTATGGGCAAGAATTTGCAGTTTTTCAGCATAAAAACCTTCACAGTCTATGGTATTTTCAAATAGAAAGGAACTGAAATGTAAAGATCCGAAAATGTGGGTTTAATATTAAAAAGGCTTTACCGTTGAACTTATTTTTTAAATGTATTATTTGCTATTTTTAATGTCGGTATTTTTGTTGGTTTTTTAATTTTTCTATATACAAAATAAAAAAACAAAACATAATTGAAAACAGTGTTTTATATAATGCGATAGGAATTGTATAAAAAATTCGGTCCAATGTACTGTATATATTTTCCTTATATGGTAGACATAACTGCAAATTTCGGTAGCTGTAACCGAATAATGTGATAGTACATGCAACTACCTAAATTCGGTTGGCAACGAATTCGGTTGACACAACAGATCTGTTCTCTGTGTGTATGTTTTGGAGATGATAGATGCGTCTCTAAAACAGCTTTCATTTGATACCAAATTTGCCTATTTTCCTTTGAAATTATAAGATGTAAATAACACATACAGATTGGGTAATTTTTGCCCCAACTTTTGAACCGTTAAAAATGTAATTGGGCCGCTTTAAAAAATACATTACATTATGTTTCTCTCATCTATCACATATACGAATCTTATTAAGATCGGATAGAATCCATCGGTATACCTTCCTTGTTAGTCAAGCCCTTTCTTACCCGGATAAAATTTTTGTCCCAAATGACATTGGATCCAGGGGAATTGTTTGGTTTCTGAGGTTATCACATCCTCAATTCGGTTGCCACAACCTGACCGCGTTGTCTATTTCCAATTCTGTTGAGATAACAAAAACAGGGCAATAGCGACCAAGTTTTCGATGGCAGCAACCGAACTATTCAGTTAGATACAAATTTTTCTTTTTGACAGAAATTTTTTTCTGGATGCAGATTGGGGTCTTGCATAGGGCTATGGAGTCAACGATGGATTTTGCCTTACAATCGATATTGAGGAGTCACATTTTCTTCGTGTTCTAGGAACGAACTAAGCTCGTTTTCAAATGACGAAAGAACCATCAAAGTGTCCTTGTTTTCTGAAATCTCCTAGCTATAACGCCTATATCCGACCAAAAATAGAATACAACTGCCTATTAATCAAATGCCTTGCCTGGTACTTACAATATAGAGAAATTAATGTGAAATACCAGTATTTACAAACACTGCTCTCTCTATCTCTTTCTTTCCACATATAATCTATTTTTTTTTTTTTTTTGATATCAACACCACTGTTGGTAAAAGTGGCACAAAAGTGCCATTTGTGGCACTATTGAATGTTCAATGGCACCATGGCACTCTTCATAGAATTTTGGCACTTTTTAAGAAAATTTCTATGTAATTTGATAAAAGGTCGATATCGCTGGTTTTTCATTAAAAGCCACGCCTACTTAGAACGGGTAGCAAAATTAAAAAACAAACGCTACACTAAAAATTTCTACAATTTTCTGGACCAGCTTCCAGTTCTTCGGGGACAATTTAATCATTATTTTGATCTTTAAAAATGAAAGCAATGGGGATAAAATAAGAACAACTTTATTGATTCTATTGTATTGTCCGTCATTGGAATTTTTCAAAAATTTGTTATGGTATTCTAGTTTTTTTTGACAAGCAAAAGTTTTAAAAATTTCACCATACAATAATGAAAGCTTTTTCTGCCTAAAATAAAATTATCAAAAAATTGTAATTTGTGAAAAATTACGATTTTTTCGATAATATTATGAAATCTTAAATGATATGAAAACTTAAAAAATGTCCAGGAACCGCAGATGCATCTTAAAATAATATCTCAAAATATGAATGAGGTATTTCATATTTTATTTCTGTGAAGAAAAATTTTGAAATTCTTCAAAAGAAAATAAAATTTTTATATTTTAAATTGTTGACAATTAAAAATATTTGTTTGTTATGTGCTTTTTATTAGGTCCATTCGATTACTTTTCTCAGTCAAGTCCAGTAAGAATTACTCAGTACAAACTTACAGAGAGTAAGACAAGATTTACTCTCAAAATAAAATTTTCCCAAACATGTACGCGAACAGAAAATTTGCAACAATTTGCAAGTTTGTAGACACAGCTGATTACAACACCAAATATACAAATAAATTTTAACTGGTCGCTATGAAAGAAGAGAATTTTTGATATTAAACCTTAATCAGAACATTTTTAGAAGATTTTCTTATCTTTTCCATTATTTATTTTGAAAGTTTTACTGCTTTGCATTTCCATAAAATAACATAATTGGAAAATAATTTTTTTTATTTACAATAAACAAGCATATGTTTTCGAAACATATGTTTTTTTCTGCTTGCAAATTCTTACTAGCAAATAATTGTTCAGTAAAAATTTGCAAGAAAAAGAAGAAGACTTAAAAACTCTCAACATAGAACTGTCACTTTATTCTCTCTTGTTTCTTTCTGTTTACTGAGTATTTGTGTAAACGAACGCCATCCAGTAAAAATTTGTACAAATTTGTACAAATTATCCAGTAATCGAATGGACCTATTAGATGACAATTTTGTCAAGGTTTTGCTGTGACAATTTTTCTGAGAATACCAAAATTATAATAATTTCCATTCACACCAGTTTTGTGACAATTTGGTTATTGTTATAAAGTTTAGAATAAGGGTGTAAATGTATAAATATTTAAAATAAAAGCTGAACATATTTTTTGAAACATTTGCACGTTGCTTAATTTTTTTTTTTTTTGGCACTTTTGAAGCTTTTTTGGCACTTTTTTGGCATAATTTAGGCACCAAACGAAAATTCTCAAATACCATCACTGATCAACACAATGCCAAGCATTAGAAATTGGTTATCCTATGAGTGTTGGTTCAAAAAAGATATTTCTATGCCATGATTTCAAATAATATTCACTGGGATTACAATATATTTATGAATTAATTAATGGCCAAACTAACTTTTATATGTAAATTTTGTCAGCATATTAACTGTAGGAATCAAACCAAATCGGTAGGAAACAAATTCATTAGCTAACAATAGACAGGCAGTCATTATTAGGCATTTTTGGTCATTGTTGTTGTTGTTGAAATGCAGCTTCAGTGAATATTTACATCTGACCACCCTAATGGATATATAATAAAAATTACAAAATACTCTCATATATTTTAATACTATATTTTAACAAAAAAAAAACTTAATCTTTGCAGATTTAATGTCAACGGCTAAAAAATTTACGGAAGCTGAAACAACTACATATTCGGAATTATTATTCGATGTAGCTAGAAATCAATTAATTGTGGGAGCAAGGTAAGTTAACAAAATTTCTGTTAAGAAAAACTAGAAATATCATTAGAAAATATGTGTCTTAGCCCCATTATCACAATGTCTCGTTTGCTGCTAACTAAGACTTTAACAGACGCATTTGTTGTTGTTTCCTATATAAATTTTGAATTTAACTAATCTTTAAATTTAAACGGGGAATTGTGTTATCGGGCCTTAAAGAGTTTAAACATGTCATGAGTTTCTGGGAAAATCAAGAAATAAAAGTAACGTCTTATTTTTTACATTACTTTGACAGACACTTGATAATAATGCGTAGACTATAAAAACAATAAAATAAACTCCAAATAAATAATGTTGTGTAAAAAAGAAACGTCTTATCAGCAAAACAAGTGTCAGTTGATTTGTTTTCTTTTAGTTTTTCTGTTTATTTATTTATTTTTTTTTTTTAAATTATAGTTTATTACTTTTTCTGTAGGGGCTTTATTTTCGTTAGAGTACAGTAGAGTTGAAGAACTGCTCATTACTATATTTTTCACCAAGTCATATCTTATCTTTAACACTTTATACAAATTTGATAAAGGTTTTGTAATTAGGTTAGTTTTGGGATTTCTTTTTTTGGCTAAGGTATATTTCGAAATATATAATTTTATTATTTAAACCCCTCTCTCTATTGTTGTATATTATAAATTATGTTATCAATATTATGAAATTTACAAATTTCGGTAATGATTAATGTAGATGGGCAATGTAATCGTATTATAGATAATAGAGTACTTGTGTATGAATAAAAAAATATATAAAATACATAATAAAATTCAATATTACAGCGTTTTGTTAACCATATAATTTCAAGAATACTTGGAATCAGTTTCATTTTGTGGAACTGCTAGTTCGATGTAACCCAGTAAAAAGGTCAAATGCAAAGATCTGGTTGCAGAACACCTTATACTGTATTAGCATAGATTCTGATTTATATTCTACAACCAGTTCTTTTTGTATGAAGTTTGACATACATATTACAAATAGGCTATTTTCCTCATAATTAGCACAGCTGGCTTTAGAACCGGTTTTAGAAGAACTAGTTGTAGATCTAGTTCTAGTAGAGTGAAACCTTACACTTTGACTTTAAGGAATTAGTTCTACAACCTGTTCCACGTAACTGGTGATAAAATAACTTATTCTGAAATAGATTCAGAGGTAACCTGTTCTAATAAATTTTGCTGAGAATATTGATAATAAATTTTGTCTATTTGACTTGATGTATTGTTTTCGATGTCTGGGACGAAATGAACTTTCCGATATTAAAGTCAATCACAATGATGAAGTACTCCAGTCTGCAGAGTGGATTGCACTAAAATAGAGATGGAATGGTACAAACAATTTTTCATTGTGAATCCCGCTTAAAATAAATTTACCGTTTTTCTAATTTTTTATCATTTTATAGACAAATTATGACACAATTCCATTTCAACCCATTCGAATTTCAGATCAAAACATTAGTTGGCTTTCCACCAGACTGGTGTAGTGCATCATTTAGTCGGCATGCCCGACTTTAACTTTGTTACTCGTTTTTTTATATAAAATATTATTCAATTAATCGATTAATTTTAAAGATATAATTGTTAACGAAATAAATCGATTAAAATAAAAAGCCGATTAATTGAAACCAATTTGCAAGTCAAGGAACTCCATACATTTTTATTCGATTAAATATTTAAACAAACACTCTCCAGCAATAAATTTGATTTTCAAAATTTGACAAATTCGAAGTGCAGTTTTCTGGTTTTCAGTGTTTATTTTTGGATTTTTAGTGCATATATTTTTGTTTTAAGCGCATATTTTAGGGTATTTTTTACTGCATATTTTCGACTTTTAAGTGCATGAAAGTCGCTTCCCTGGTTATTATGTGGACTAACATTTGCATCATATATGGATGCCCGTAAAACAATTACGGAGAAATTCTTATGATTTTATTTTAAGTAAAATAAAAGTACACTAATAGAAAAAAGTCCGTAAAAATTTTAGTTAAAACTACTAAAAATTAGTTAAAAATTATGCTACAGAAAAAAACTGTTAAATTAGCTGATTATTTTTCCTATATATTAGTAATATAGGAACAGCAAAAATAAAATTGTTAAATATACAGAATTTTAGTTATATTTGAAAATAGAGAATAGCAAATTAACCTGCTAAAATCAGCAAAAAATTTTGCTAAATAATTAGTAGCCTAAAAAATCAGCAAAAAATTTTAAATTTTCTAAGTTTTTTTTTGATTTTTTTTTTAAATGCAAATAAAAATCCAGCCTTTTCAAAACAGCAGTTTACAATTTCTTAGCAAATGTTTCTGCTGATTTTAGCAGAATAAACTGCTATTTGCATTCATCTAATTGTAGCTTAAAAATAGTAAAAATTTTGTAGATTTAACAGTTTATTTTTGCTATTTTTAGTCTACAAATATTTAGCAAAATTTTCTGCAGATTTCACAGTACAATTTGCTATTTCCAATTAACCAAAAGTTAGCCTAAATTGACTAAAATTCTGTAAATTCAACAGTTTTAATTTTGCTGTTCTTATTTTACTAGTATTTAGTAAAAAATCTGCTAATTTTAGCAGTTTTTTTTGCAGCATCATTTTGAACAAATTTATAGTAACTTTTTCTGCTATTTTTACAGATTTATTTCTATTAGTGTAATTTAATATGAAATATACATAAATCTATAAAAAAAAAATAGAAAATATTTCAAAGATGTTCCTCAAAATTGACAAATTAATAGAAAAAAAAGGCACACAACTCGAAAAGACGATCTGAAGGGAACCTGTTTGATTTTAGATGCAGGTTTATAAAACCAGAATACTTAAAAGAAAGTTATAGTGGAAATCTGCGCAGAAACCTTCTCGAATAGTGTAATATATGAATTTAAATCAGATATGTATGCATGTATGAGTACAATGAAACTTTATCACTACCAATTACTTTCCCACCAAAACTTTTTTTAACCGCTCTATTTGTTTTTAATATTTTAATAATTTTCAAAACCGCAAAGAAAAAAAAAATGTTTAATAATTATTTTGAGTAATAATTAACCGGTTATTTTTCAAACGTCATATATTGTACATTTAATTACGTACATTTCTACGGTTACAAATATTGAATAAACGCCTTTTTTAGGTTAATTTTAAAGTCTTTAAAAGATTTATTACCACTATATTCCAACACTTGACATTCTTCTTTCGTTAATATTTTTCAATATTTTATTTATTAAAGCCCCTTAAAAAGGATCATATTTCCTGTATGACCTTTTTTGTTTGTGTTTGTGCATTTGTATACTGTTATTATTTTTGTTTCTTAAGACATTTATTTCAAGTACTTTTTTTTGTTGTCGGTTTTAGGGTAATTAACTCTGTAGTCATTAAGCCAGAAAAAATAAATCAGAAGAAACAATAGCCAACCATTGAATATTTATATTACAGCTACTACTTGTTTATGTAATGTGCTCGTTTTATGTCTAGAAGTAATTTGAGTTGGTAATTTGAGTTTTATTTATTTTTTTCTTATAAATAAAAAATTCATAAATCCGTGTGTATTAAAGGCGTCTAGAGTAATTTGTATAGACTACTAAAAGGAAATAAATTTTTTTCCAAAAATCATTTCAAATCGTGTGGAAAATTTGTGAAACCTAAACACCATTCATTATTTTTTTGTAAATTTTTTTTTAAATTTAACCTACCGCAGTTAGAAGTAAAATTTAGAATTAAAAATATATTTTTCCGAGATTCTGCAGTTGAAAGGGTTCTTGCCAATCTCAACATAAAAAAGTCATTGCCAGGCTTGCCAAATACTTTTTTTCATTATCCCCAAATAAATCTAAAAATATCCCTAAAAAATCCCCAACTCTAAAAAATTTTGAAAATGGTAATAGAGTTTATGAAATTTGATAAAAATTTATATTATTCAAACTAAAAATATTTTTTCTTTTTATTTTCAAGATTTTGAAATAATTTTTTAAAAAATTCATAAATATTTCAAGTTTTCCTATTAAATACAGTTGACTTTAAAAATATAATTCTTTAAAACCAATTTTACATCTGATTCACTTTTGAACAAATCGATTCGTAAAACTTATTTTATTGATTGAATTATTTACTACTTCAATCAGTCAATATCTTGTTCAAAGAATCAGTTTGATTTTTGTTGATTCTTTTCATAGAATCAAACGAACTGATTAAATTTTAAACCTTTCACGCATTTGTTGTATGTATCAACAACACTTTTTGAGAGTACGTTTCTCATTTCTAACTATAAATGTTGCAAAACAAATTATTAAAAAGATCTTAGAAACCTTTTCTTTACTCTTGCTTTCTTCTTTAACATAGTAAAAAGATTTGCGCTTTACTTATACAGAATTTTTATTCGATAAAGTCGATGGATTTTTTCTTCAAAAATCAGTCTCAGAAATTGAGAGTTTAGAAATAGAAAAAATAGAAAATTAAAATTTTTTATTGCAAAAATTATATAGAGGGTTTAAAAATGAACGTTACCCAGGAAAAAAGTGAGGAAAAAGAAGTACACTCAAAAAAATAAGTTAGTAGAAAAATTAGCTAAACGTCTTGTATAACAAGTGTACTAGTTTTCAGCAATATTTTGGCTGAAATTCCGTTTTCAACTAAAATTTTAGTTATATTTTTTTAGCACTAAAATAATTTTGAACTAATGTTTTACTAATTTATTTTGCTACAAAAATTGTGCTAATAACCGCATGCATAGCGCGGACGACAACCAGATAGACAAGATGTAGATGTCGCAGCTTGTCTGGAAACGGAAATGACAAAGAAAAGAAAAACAACTCTACACATATTCTATATTTAAATTTTCAGCAAATAAATTAACTAAAGTAAAATTTCGCTACAAGTTTTTTGAGTTTTTTTCAGTATACTAATATTCAGCAAAAAGTTTAGTGATTTCAGCAAGGATTTTTTTCATTTGCAGTCGACTAATTGTTAGCAAAACTTTTGCTGAAGATTACTATTTTTTTTGGAAAAAATCAGCTCGCTGATTTTCATCAAACCTTTTGCTGAAATTACCAACTTTTTTGCAAGCACGCTCCTGACTAAAAATTTGCTGACACAGCAACATTTTTTGCTGACTTTACTGACTTTGAGTGTAGTTAAAACATAACAACAGTTGAATAGGGAGTTGTGAAAATTTGTGGTTTTTACTGACGAATTTAACATTGGCTTATCATAGGAGGGAAGTTGTTCTTTTTTGTAACAAATTATGTATATTTGAACCAATGAAAAGGAAGTTCTTTTTTACTTGTTTTTATATTAATTTATTTAAAAAAAAATCATCATGCATCGTGTGGGGTTCGAACCCACACTCGTTGTCATTTCAAGCAGACGCTCTACCCACTATGCTATCGCTTGTAATAACTGATAGCTGACTTTTAGCAGTCTTGTTCAGTAAATTGTTTTTATCTTCATTTCGTTAATTTTTTATTAACAAAAATATATAAAGCGGCGAATACGAATACGAAATTTATAACATATTGGAAAATATATAAAGTTGTTTTTTTTAAAGTGTTTTTTGTTTTATAAAAATAATACACTCAGAAATAAAGCTGCAAAAATAGGAGATAAAGCTACTAAAAATTATGTAATTAAAAATGACCTTGCAAAAAAACTGCTGATATTAGCAGATTGTTTTTTGTTAAATACTAGTAAGATAAGAAGGAAAAATAAAACTGTTAAATTTACAAAATTTTGGTTATATTTAAGTTAACTTTTAATACGAATTACCTTGATAAAATCAGGAAAAAAAATTTCACCATATTAGTAGATAAAAAATATTTTTTTCTGCAAGGTAATTTTTAACATATTTTTAATAGTTCTAACTAAAATGTTTACAGGATTTTTCTTTTTCTGTTATGTTTAGTTTCTAAATATATTTAGTAAAAATTTGATCAAAATGGATTTTTTAAATACAAACAAAATTGTAATATTTACCTTTTTCGTATTTTAACAAAAAATATTTGAAGAATTTATTTAGAACTTTTATATATTCATAAAATTTAATTCAAAATTAATAGAAAATTAAAAAAAAATTTTTAAATCGTTTCAAAAATTAATTTTTGAGTGTTCAAAAATTGAAAAAAATAAAACTTTTACAGTGAAAACTACAAAAAATTATTAATTGTGTAAAAAAAGTTCAAAAAAATTTTTTTCGACCTGGTGGGATTCGAACCCGCAACCCTCTGATTTCTGTGCCAGCACGTTCCTATGCAACCCCCATACAATATATTAACTTCTTATCACCCATGAAAAATAACTTCTAACTAGCATATATTTATTGTAGTATTAGATGTTGTTTAAAACCCATTCCTAAGGGAGTAATTCTTTGTGATGTAATGAAGGAAGTGATTTATTTAGAAGTCATTCCATTTATTTTTGCTGGGTATAAGCTTTAAATTGATTACTGGTAGTTTTTAATTGTTTTAAACTTAAACCCACGTTTTTATGCCCGAAATAAGTGCTACATTCTCAGAACAATTTTTTTTTTCGTTGTGGAAATCGAATTTTTATCCAACGGTATTGATTCGGTTGCCGCAACCTCGTAATTCGGTTGCCCAACCGAATTCAGTTGTGGCAACCGAATTCGATTTCTATTCGGTTGCAACAACCGAATTATCAGCTGTCTCAACTGAATTCGGTTGTGGCGAATTATGAGGTTGCAGCAACCGAACCAATTCGGTTGGGAAAAAATCGGTTGTCACAACTGAATTGTTTTGACAGTATGTCTGACTTATGAATAAAATGATATAGGTCCCGCGCAAGTATTCGTTTGGGTTCTGTAATAAAATTAAGGCTCAGATAGGACGTCTCTACGGCGACTAGTTCAAAACATGGACCGATTTTAACCATTTCCAATACAAACTTATGTACCAAATTTCATCTAATTATCTTCAGATATGCAACCTATAGTTTGATTAGAAAGATACATGGACAGACGGACAGAAATCAATAAATTGACTCACAAAGTGTTTCTGAGGGTAGATATACATCTATTGTTCTTGCTAATAACAAATATCAGCACAAACTCAATACATCCTATTCCATACTTAGTATGTATAATTTAAGGTGAAAAATGATTTGAATTCAGGTTTGAAGGTTTTTTAAGATATGGAAAATAATTGTCATCAACGGAATATGAATCACATAATAAAAAGACTTAACGGAATTAATTATTTGTTACACTCATAGAAATTAACCTGATTTTTTTTTGCTGATTTAGCAATGCTAATTGTTATTTTCAATTATCTAAAACTTAAAATTAACAAAAAGGTTGTGTATTTAACAGTTTTATTTTTCCAGTTCTTATCAGACTAATATTTAGCAAAAAAAGAAAAAAATCTGCTAACTTTAGTGTTTTTTTTTTTTGCGAAGTTATTATAACCTACACCACTACGTGGAGAAGGTATAATAAGTTTGTGCTGATGTTTGTAAGACCAAAAAATATTGGACCTAGACCCACCTTTTAGTATACCGATCGACTCAAAATCACTTTTTGTTTCGATATAGCGATATCCGTCTGTCCGTCCGTTCGTCTGTCAGTCTGTCTATCCATGCACTCTACAGATCGCAAATATTAAGATATTAATCGGTTCATGTTTAGACCTAGTGTCCATATTAGGGTCCGCCTAAAGTTGCCATTTTTACACGCTGAAGTCACAAATACGAAGATATTTCAATGAAATTTGGTTCACTGACTGACATGGTCCCAAGGACAAAGCCTATTGATTCTAGATAGGATCGGTCCATATTTGGACCTAAGGCCCATATGGACTTTATTTTCGATTTTCTCTTCTTTTATCATTTTATAGAAAATTTTGACACAAGTCCGTTTTAACCCATTCGAATTTCGGATCCACACATTAGTTGGCTTTTATCCAGACTGGTGTAGGGTATTATAAAGTCGGCATGCCCGACTTTAATTTTTTACTCGCTTTTAACTAATTTTAGGTAACAAACATTTTTACTGACTTTTTTTCTATTACTTATAAAATGTACTTATAAATAAAACATTAATAACTAACATTTTATTTTTCAAGTTCAAACTTCGCCAATAAATTGCATGATATAAAATTGTAGCATTTCCTGAAAAACCTTCATAAAAACTTTCATATAATATTCTAAATAATGAAACAAACAAAAAAAATATAACGATAAGAAATTATAAAAAGCCACTAAATAGACAAAGTGCAAAGTTTTTAGTCTTTCAATGCAATATACAGAATTAAAACGGAAATGTATTGTAGGTACTTCACCTATATTGTAATCAACATCACAAAATAACTTAATTTCTGTCACGTGTTTTAGTTGAAAGTTTCATTGTTAATTTCTTTTCTCCCATTACCAACTATATTTTGTTTTATTTTAGTTGCAATTTTCGCTGACGTGACTATAGCCTCGCAGACTTGATGGCTGCAAAAATTTATTTTTTATTTTTTTCTTTTGAAATAAGAAAAAACTCAGAAAAAGTGCTAAAATTATCTTTTTATTTGTTGTTTTTTTTATTGTTATTATAGTTTAACAATTTGTTTACATATCACACATTTTCAAACCCAATTCGTACAACACTGAGAGAATATCTTATCGGATATTGAGGAAATTTTGGAAAAAAAAAATCGGTGGGGGAATTAAAGGAATTAAAAATTTTATTAAAAAAATGGGTATTTAATAAAATTTTATTAAAAATTTCATTATTTTCATTAAAGTTAAATACATTAGCAGAAAAAGTGTCAATTGAAATTTCCTTTAAGAAGCTTTTCATTAATGTTAGATAACTCACTGATTTACTGAAAAATTTCAAGTATTTTATTAACCAAATATTTTATCGGTGTACAAATACAATGAATGACAAGCAATTGTTCAAACAATTGAAAAAATATACATACAATTAATTAAATATTGATTTAAAATTGTCATGTTAGAAATTATTTTTGCAAAAAAGTGAGAAATTTTGATGGATTTTCAAATATTGTTTTAAACTATTATGAAATTGATGATGCTTTTTAATTCCAACAATATGACAATAATACTAGCTTAAAGAAGTCAGATAATTCCAAAATAGCAAAAAAATACTAGTTCGGAACCACTAGTACTAGTTGTACTAGTTTATTTGAACCGAACAACTACTACGAGTTCTAGCTCCATAAACAACTATAGAATTTAACATGAGCATATCATAGGTATGGGGGCAATTGTCGCTAACCTCCCACTTTGGTACTAGTTGTGAACTAGTTTGAAAATTTCAATTTAAGGACGAAAAATAGGGGGCAAAACCAGTACCAATGTGAAACTTGCGGAACCAGTTCTGGTGACTCTTTGGAAATAGTGCTGTAACAGTTGGTTAACACTGCACTCATAAAAAAAGCACGTACAAATAGTTTAAAATTCTGCTAAAATAACAGGAAATAGTACCTGAATTTGCGCCAGCAGAATTTTCAATGAAGTTAAAACTCATGGTCTGCTAAATTTAGGTAAGCTAAATTTTACATACTGCTAAATATACGGACAATTTTAGTTAAATTAGCTAGGAAATTTGAGCTGAATTCAGCAGAAATTTTACCTGATTTAACTACAAATCTCTGTTAAAATGTCGCTTAAAATTTCGACATCCGGGATCTGACCCTAGACGGGCCCATATTTATTATTGGAAGTATATGTCTCTGATAAGGGTTAGTTTATAGGTACAGAGTGACGAATTTTTGTCCATTTTGCTCTATCTCGCTTAGTTTCCGAGATACAAACTATATTACGATCTTATAATAAAAAAAATTAAAATATAACGCCATCTCTATGTGACATTGATAGCAGAGACACAAAAATATAATAATTAGAAAATAATTGTAGTTTAAATTAGCTGAAAAATTTGTAAAGTTAAGAAACACATATTACTAAAAATTAGCATGCAAAGTTAGTTCAAATACGGCTGAAAGTAGTTGTAATGCTAAATTAGATTTACAAAAAATATTAGTTTAATCCTAAATTTTAAGACAAAATAACAGGAAAATTAGTTCAATAGAATCAGAACGCGTTTAACAGACTTTTGTACTAACTTTTTTTATAAGTGTAGAATTATATACATAAAAAACAAAGGATTTTTCTTTGATGAAACGTAGATTAGGATGATAGTTTTCTCTTACTGCGATAACTCGGTCCATATACGAAATTAAATTTTAATATTTTGTATTTAGGATTTGTAATCACAATAAAAAATATTAGCGCTTATTTGCAAACCCAGACTTTATTATTAACAACAAAAGTAAGCATAGGTTCAATGAAACTAATATGTACACTAATAGAAAAAAATCCGTTAAAAATTTAGTTAAAACTGCTAAAAAATAGTTTAAAATGATGCTGCAGAAAAAAACTGCTAAATTAGCAGATTATTTTTGCTATATATTAGTAATATAGGAACAGCAAAAATAAAACTGTTTAATATACAGAATTTTAGTTATATTTGAGCTAAATTTTTTTAAATGGAGAATAACAAATTAACCTGGTAAAATCAATCAAAAAATTTTGCTAAATATTAGTAGCCTACAAAATCACCAAAAAAATTAAAAATTTTCAAAGTTTTTTTTTCGATTTTTTTAAATGCAAATAAAAATCGAGCCTTTTGAAAACAGCAGTTTACATTTTTTTAGCAAATATTTCTGCTGATTTTAGCAGAATAGACTGCTATTTGCATTCAACTAAATTTAGCTTAAAAATAGCAAAAATTTTGTAGATTTAACAGTTTATTTTTGCTATTTTTAGTCTACAAATATTTAGCAAATTTTTTTTGCAAATTTTACAGTTCACTTTGCTATTTTCAATTAACTAAAAGTTAGCCTAAATATAACTAAAATTCTGTAAATTTAACAGTTTTAAATTTGCTGTTCTCATTTTACTAGTATTTAGTAAAAAAATCTGCTAATTTTAGCAGTTTTTTCTGCAGCATCATTTTTAACTAATTTTTAGTAACTTTTTCTGCTATTTTTACTGATTTATTTCTAAAATTTTCAGTAAGTGATTTTATTTTATTGATAGTGTTATTTATAGCAAAAACCGAAATTTTTTAACTACTGGATTTCTTGATTCGTCTTCAACCTTTATTATGCGATATCGCCTAAATAAAGCGATAAATTAAAATTTTAATATTTCCTCCATAGTAGATTTTCAAAGCCAAATATATAGTTTAAATATTATCGCAATCAGAAGAAAGGGCATTAGAGGGTTAAACTCATAAACATACCAGGTTTACACAGTTTACGGGTAGAATTCAATTTTATATGAGAAGGCTTAAAAGCTTGGTTACAATTATGTACACCTTCTTCTAAATACTTAAATTTTTATTTAAATTTTGAATTCTTAAGGGTGTTATTTTTTAGTATGT
Source organism: Leucophora obtusa (assembly GCA_949987735.1). Classification (NCBI taxonomy): domain Eukaryota; kingdom Metazoa; phylum Arthropoda; class Insecta; order Diptera; family Anthomyiidae; genus Leucophora; species Leucophora obtusa. The sequence continues at coordinate 47,478,836 of OX465296.1, forward strand.
ACTTTTTATTAGTTTTTGTTTTGAACCTGAAATATAAAGCGTTATATACTTATGTCTCTCTACATCAAATTGGATATGATTATATCGATATGATTCAATATATTTAGATCTTATCCGATATAATTTTATCCACCATTTTTCGGATCATAGCATATCTCCAATTATATTAAATAAGATATCATTACATATGACATCATATTATTTTTTTTACTCGGGTTTAACAGTTTTATTTTTGCTGTTCCTATATTACTAATATATAGGAAAAATAATCTGCTAATTTTAACAGTTTTTTTTTTTGCAGCATCATTTTTAACTTTTTTTTAGTAGTTTTAATTAAACTTTTTACAGACTTTTTTCTACTAGTGTTGGGTATTCAATTAATCGAAAATTTATTTTAATCGATTTATCGTGAAAATAATTTTTATGAATTTTTTCTTAACCGATTAATCGAACAAAATTGAAAATTTAATCGATTAATGGAAAAAAATGTATGTAAAATAATATTTACAGTTTGCTGTATTTTTAATAATTTTATTTAAAAAAATAAAATTAATAAAATAATAGCCGTATTTTGTCTCATGCCTATCAACGTTAAGTATTTAAAGCAAATCTACGTTAAACCGATTGTAGTACAAAAAAATTTTAAAAACGTTATGTTTATAATTGTTTCGTTATAATCGAACGTACCTCAGCAAAAGTTTTTAGGAAGTAACACGAATAAGTTACGTTAGATGTGAAAATGTATAAACGTTGAGTTTTCAACGTTGATAATTATCCGTGTTGAAAGTTAACGTACATACGAAAAGTCATATGTTATTTTCGTCTTAAGCGCGGTTTTATGCACTTTAAATTTTTTTATGAGTTAACGGATATAGTTAAGTCGAAAACACGGCTAATGTTGGTTTTTAATTTTTATTTAAAAAATAAAAATTGTTTTTTTTTTCTTTTTTTTTTAATCAATTAATAAAATAATTTCACTAACTCTTCTTAAATTCATACAAATAAAAAAAATTATCGTAGATTTTAGTTGATCTAAAGATTGTTACAATGAGTGTTAATTTTGTTTTAAGATCAAATATGACAAATTCCAAATAATATTTACAATTTATTTTACATTTTTTTAAAACTTTACTAGAACCAATGGTTGACAATTAATGCATTTTCAAGTGCAACCAAGCACTTTCATCAGATTGTCTTTATGGGATTCTCTCTAGGTTATAATGTAGATTTTAGTTTTTGTATGTGACAGCGCATAGAGAAAGGGACCTAAGGGTAAAAAATCAATTTTTTTTTTTGATGTGGACAACATCTGAGCATCGAATGAGACCGATCCCATGCCCCAAAAGTGTTCCCTCCCAAAGATATGCGCGTTTTATGAAAGTGAAGTCGACGATTCTAAGCGCAAATAGAAAGGGACCTAACGGTTATTTATTTTCATTTTTTCCCCTACTAAATTAACAAAATAACTTGATTTTACGAAACTACAAAAAATTTATTTTTTTCCTTATGAACAGTTTAAAAAAATAGAAAAATCATTTTAATCGACGGTTCTTGCGAATTGGTTCCTTAGAACTTGACGGTACCGGTCCTTTATTTTTTTCGATTTCTTCTTAACGTCTGCTGCCTCCACTTCTTGAGGATTGTCCACTTCCTCCGAATCCTCCTCTTCGAATCTTTTTTTGAATCGTCAAAACATAAACCCCGGATCTCTTTATACAAGTACCATTGACGCTTCATCGATAACCTTGGTGACGGAATTATAATTGGTTTGTCATCGAAACTGGTATTGTTACTCAGATGTATGTTTTCATTTATGCTGGCTGAATTCGCAAACAGTTTACATTGCACTGGTGACTAAGCAATAAATACAAAGTGATGATACTTCGATATTCCAATTAAAGTTTTATATTTAGTGGAGAAGTATTCGTCCCATTTTCTCCACTCAACAACAGGCTCACTTGAGTTTGGAAGTCGAATAGGTACAGGAACATTAAATCCATTACGAGATGATTTTCTAACACAATCAACTACATCCATGAAGCAGTCGACATTAGTTTGGGCATATTTTGATTTGAAAACTCCGAATAAACGATCAGGTGAAAACTTTGTATGTCCGGTTAACAAAAAGTTCAATTCAACTGACTCACATCTGGAAGTATCGACAAGGTGTTGTAAATATCGTATAATCGCATTGTTTTTATTTTGTGAAACACAGTTATCAGCGAATATCACTAATTTTTTAGTTGAATGCACTTCTCGTAGGTAGTAATCAAGCATTGATATTACTGAATTCGGACCTTTTCCAATGGAATCGCTTTCGTCAATACAGAAGATGTGTTGAACATTTTGACGTTCGTTTGTAATTCCGAAAATTTCTGTTTTGCAACCTGATTTAAAGTATGCAGTTCCTATTTAATGTGGACCCGACGGAAAGCTAACATTTTGAGCATAATCCATAGATATTACTAGATAATCCTCCTCTGGAATACCTGGATACATGGCATTTGGATCAGGCTTGACTAATGTTCTAAAGTCGTTATAGTACTCTCGCTGAGTGCTGGCAGATTGCAAATGATCAGAATACGCCTTCAATGCTGCTTCTTTTTCAACTTAAGTAACGTTTACTGTATTAACAGCATCTTTTGCAAGATTTCGACACAATTCGCACAAATCGTATGCCGGCTTCATAGTGACGATGTGGGGACAATATTTCTTCCACAGCGTTTGGAAAGTGCGAAGTTTTACGATTTTACCACCCGGTTCAACGCTGTTGGTGTATCTTGTGTAAACACAAGTTTAACTTTCAGTAGTTGGAAGTTTCAATAAACGATAATCACGATGATTTGGTTGACGTCCAGGTAAAGTGATAGCAACAGTTTCAGCAAAACTGCAGATAAATGAAACAATTTCTTTTTTTTCCAAAGTAGTTAAAGCATCTGTACGATTAATTTTATTCGTCATGCCATGTTCGCGTGGATAAACACCATTTTTGTCGTAATGTTCGATTATCTTTTTGTAGCGTTTAATTCCCATTGTATACAGGAAGAAGTACATATCACGGTATATCGGCAAACTTCGAAAATAATATATCTGATTGTACCGTTTCTTCATAGCTCGCGATCGATCACCAACTTTTGACCTGAGCATTGCATCGTCACCGTGAGCTGCCAGATGTCCGAGAATCATTAAGTCTTGGGATTCCTTATCTAAATTCATGAAAGACGTACGAAAATCCACAGCCATCTTCTTAGGGATCACTTTATTGCATTGATTTGAACAACACGGAGGTATTTTTGAACCATACAGTCGAGCAACTACCTTTTCTTCGCGTAAATCAAGATCAGATTTATCAAGGTACATATTATCGGTATCATCTTCAGAGTCACTATCCGATAATTCTGAGAAGTGATCGTCATCATCCTCGTCATCAGGGAAGCGATAAAGTAAATCTACTTCTTCGAATTCATCCACCATTTCATCCTAAAACAAACAGTAAGAATGTTATCAGTTTTAAATTATTTTCGCGAATAACATAATAAGGTTATGTGAAAAAATTTTCGTACTAACAGAGTGATATTCACGATTTAAAAGAATTATAAATGAGTATTTATTATAATTCACAATTAATAATTTCAGAAAATAAAGCTTGATTCGAAAAACCGCGAGCAAAATTTATATCAAACTCATGGAAACAGCGCGCTAGGTAGAAAACAGTAAAAACCAACTACACAAAACAAGAGGTAGGGACGACCTACGCGCGTTTTAAAGGTTGACCAACACGTTCCTGACGTCATGAGATGTGTCGCTTTCAATACCAACACGCTCAGTGATGGTACACCAAAGATACACGTATTTAAATCTTTAAAATGGCTCTCCTGAACAAAACCGGTTTTTACCCTTAGGTCCCTTTCTATTTTGCACGTCACATATGTTAACTTTCAAAGTGAATAACATTTGGAGAAGTAAACTCAAACATTTTTGTTTATTTATTTCATATTACAACGAAAATCACATGTTTTTAACAAAACTATTATTTTTCTCTATTTTATAGTTGTTGCTTTGACTGAAGCTCCTTCAATAGCAAAGCAAAGTATAAAGGTTGAATGGTAAAAAGCACAACATACATTGCTTTGCTTCAGTCAAAACAACAACTATAACATAGAGAAAAATAATAGCTTTCCCATGTGAAAATCGAAATATATATGAACATACATGATCATACATTGACTTGTGTATGATCATGCATGAGCATACATGATCATATACGTCCATACATAGTTCAATGTATGACCATACATCATCTCATATATTTCCATATATCTTCGGATCCGAAATTTGAGGGTATATGGAGGTATATGGCCATATATGATCATACATGAGCATACATGAATCATATGTGAGCATATATGGTCATATATGAACATGTACGGTCATATACCCTCAAATTTTAGATCCGAAGATATATGGAAATATATGAGATGATGTATGGTCACACATTGAACTACATATGCATTGACGTATATGATCATGTATGTACATACATGCTCATATACTAATCAATGTGTGATAATGTATGTTCATATATATTTAGATTTTCACATGGGTTGTTAAAAACATGTTATTTTCGTTGTAATATGAAATAAATAAATAAAAAATTCTAAAATAAATTGTAAATTCTATTTGGAATTTGTCATATTTGATCTTAAAACCGAACAAAAATAGCACTCAAAATAAAAAATTTAATAATTGAGATCATAGATTTGTGAAAATTTTTATTTCATAAAAATGGGAGAAAACCACAAGGCAGACCTTTCTTGTAAATTTTGTATTTTACAATTCACAAAATGATTTCATATCAAGTGAAGGCACTTAATTTCAATGTTATTGCAATATCATGATATCGTTGACATGCGGTCATGTCGACTATATGATACCCTACACCACACTGGTTGAAAGCCAACAAATTTTTTGATTGGAAATTCAAATAGGTTGAAATGGACTTGCGCCAAAATTGATCTACAAAATGATAAAAAATTATAAAAACTGTAAGAAATTTTTATTTTACCTAATGTTAGGTGTATTTAAGAGAAAATCGGAGATATAGTCCATATGAGCGATATATCCAAAGAAGAACAAAGCCTATTGATTCAATTAATAGGCTTTGTTCTTGGGCCCATGTGTGGTCGATAAAAAATATACTGGATTTGGAATAGCAAATCTACTAACTTTCCACTGAAATTTTAGTAGTTGAATTAACTTTCGGCAGTAGCTAGTCACGGTATTAAGCTCACTTTGTAAAATGGCATAAAGCAAATATTTTAACTTAATAAATTTATTTGTTAGTTTAATAAATTGACCATTAAATGATCAATACGTACGAGTACATAAAAAACTAATTGAATACGCATTTTTTCAAAAAAAAAAATATAATTAATTGAAAAGTAAACCACACGAAAATAATGATTATTTATTTAACTAATTGATTAATTTAGGCCCGATTACTGAATGTTCAGTTAAAATTTAGCCAATAGTTAAAATCAAATTTTATATGAGAAACAACAACAAATGTGACAGATAAATTCCCAGTTAGAAGCTAACTGAGCATTCATTAATCGCGCTTTAGGTATGTAAATAAATATGAAAAAATATCGATAAATATGTTCAAATATATTTAAAAATTATCAAAACAAATACATAAAAATTATAATCAATAAAACCAAACTACGATATTTTACACACATGTCGTAAACATGATTGTGAACATTTTTTTTTATTTATTTATTTATTTATTTGTCATATTTTCACACGTTTGTTTCTCTAATTTATGTGATATTGTACCGTGTGGTAAGATTTCAAACACGATTACTTTACCTGAATTGTTGACTTAAATACTCAAAATTAAAAAAAAAAATTAAAAAGATTTAATTTTTTTTGCAATTTGAAAAAAGTATTATTTCTACACTTGGAGAACTTCTGCAGTCAACATTTGTTTCAGTTTTATTATTTCAAATGAAAAAAGCATTCATTTGTAGAAGAAATGGAAATTTTAACTACATTTGTCAGTCTTTTAAAAAATAAAACTACACACGTGTTTGTAAAATCCGTAACATGCATTTTATACAGTCATATTGTTATTAAAAAACGAGTAAAACAGTTATAAAAGGGCAAGCCGACTATATGATATCCTACACCAGTCTGGTTGAAAGCCAACTAAAGTCTTGATCCGAAATTCGAATGGGTTGAATTTGTCAATAAAATTATAAAAAAAAACAAAAATATAGAAACGGTAAGAAATTTTGATTTTACATAACATTAGGTGTATTAGAGAGAAAGTCGGAAATATAGTCCATATGGGCGATAGGTGCATATACGGACCGATCCTATCTAGAATCAGTGAGTCATCGTACCAAATTTCATTAAAATATCTCCTTAATTGCGGCCTCTGCGTGAAAATAAGCCAATTTTGGGGGCACATTTATATGAGCACTAGGTCTAAACATCAACCGAGTCTGCGGTATACCAAATTTTATCAAAATATCTTTATATTTGCATCTTTATACGGGCACATAAGCAAACGCCGCGATACGGGTCTTCAAATTTAGCCTCTATTTTTACCCCTCACTCTCAGAATCGACCTAACTTTTGCTAACCTGAATTTGTTCCACAGTGTTATTCGCTAAGATGTATTTAATAAACCTCTATGCGTTGACCACAATTTTTTTTATTTTGTTGAACAAAATTTTAAAAAAATCAAAACTAGAGTTTTCAAATTTATAAAAAAAAATCCCATCTTTGGCCATACCTGGGACTAGGCTATCATAACCCAAGAGGGACAAAAAATGATATCCTTATATCTGTGGATCTTAGAAATGAAACTGGGGTATAACCATGACGTAACAATATAAAGGTGGAATTATTAGAATATATATTTTGAATTGATATAACCCTGCAATGTCAAACAAAAAAATAAAAAAAACAAATCAAAACAAAGGAAGAAAAACAAACAAAGAATCCGTATTTAATTATTTTTGAATTTTATTTTTAAAAAAAAGTTTAAACTTTAACGAAATTTATTTCAAATTTATTTACACCACTACCAAAAGTAATATCGCTTGGAACTAAAAACCAAGCACAACTCCAGGGTGTCCCAGGTGCTGGTGTGTTTCAGGCATATTTACTTGAACCACGATCTCTACTGCCCGTTGGTGATTGGTTAGGTAATAGAGGACGACTGCTGATATGATAAGGGAATTTTTTAATGATGTTAGAAAACGCATATCAAAATACCATAAGTAAAACGGAAACTAACTTGTTAAATAATATTTTATAATTTTTTTTTTTAAATAAGCAAATTTTGTATGTTCTTCTTTTCGTTTTATTTTTCTCCTTTTTTTTCGTTTGACTAAAATTATGACACAAATGACAACTTTATCTAATAATTCTACCTGGGGAGATGTACAATGGGGTATAACATTGCAAATTTTTGAAAAAAAAAATATTTTATTTTTTACGATTTTTATAATTTATCTCATTTTAACCCTAAAATGGTCTGAGGAAATTACAATTACTTAAATATTTTCCGACAGATTTTGGATTTTTATACATTACCAGAAAGGTAATTCAGATTACTGAATCTATATTATGATTCTATTTACATTTTCCAAAAATACAGTTATTTGAGAGCCAGTATTTAAAAAAAAAAAACAAAAAAGTGACTTTTCGCCTTGTAAATCGTATTTCAAACTTCAAGGCCGATGCGGCACATGTTCCCGTTATACGATTACCTTAATTTTTTGCATGGTGTATTTTTATACCCAAAGGCACATTTCTAGGGGGTGGGGGAGGGTTTACGGCTCACAGGTCGCCATTTTTTCGTCCATATAGCGAAGGTCACCCTAATGTACATAGACTTTTTTCAACAGTTTCAATAAGTTTTTTGTAGTGTTTTCAATTCGGTTAAGAGATAAACAAATTCCTCGATTAATCACCTCTATTTCGGTTAATGTCGAAACAAATAATTTAAAACTCACCCAGTCTGGGTTTTTAAATCATTAGGTTGATTCCAGTAGCATTAGTAGAAGAAATTCTAATTCCACAAAATTTCAGTAACTTCAAATGGTTATGATTTTTTTTGGCATTAACATTAGTGAACAAATGCTAATTAAATTTCAAAGCCAATGAAAAAATCCCAAGCATGATTGATATAATTACACATGAGATAATTGCATTAATTTTATACGATTTTTATATATAGAATAGTCTCAACATTGTATCACCAAAAATTTAAACAATTTTTTTTATGCGCAGGCGCACCAGTTTTTATTACATGTCCCTAATAAAAAATCACATTATTTTATAATAAATCACATTATTTTATAATAATGCCCTGCTATGGTTTCTTAAAAATGTAACGTTTAGTGGTAAAGGAGCAAGTTGTTTTTCTCTATAAAATTTTTTAATTATACAACCTGCACCTTTCTAAGCGTAGATACATAAAATGACAAGTACTTTTAAGCACTGAATTTACAACTTATACCATGTACTGAATCAGGGATGATAAAGTTGGTACTATAGTACTTCTTGATTCATTTAGTACTATTTATCTATTTTTAAATTCCTTGTGCTTTTTTTAATTTTCATAGAAATTATATAATATAAAAATACCTATGTTAAAAATATTTAAAATATTAGATGTTAGTCTTGAAAATATTAAAAATTAATAGAACTAAAAAATCTTGGAATTTTTGTGTTTTTTATAACGAACAAATGTTTTTCCCATTTCGATCTTCTAAAGAATTCCCTCACATATTCGATTTTCAATTCTGAATGATTGAATTCCTACCCAGCAAAAATGTGGAAGCAGTAAAAATGATTACTGCTTCCTTACTGCTACTTTTCACGCTTCTAAAAATGTTATTTTAATGAAAATAAGAGGTTTTACTAAAAAAAAGAGGTATTTTCTCTTCACGGAAATATATTCAGGTATATTGTGCTTTTGAGAAGCCATGATTTTAAATAGTTGAAAAGCTTTATAATATGCACTTCCGCGAAGGCATGAATTATCGACATTTTAAAAGAAAAACAGGAGCACTAATTAAAAGCGGTAAATTCTTGTCTTTTTGGATCTCGAAACAAGTGCTTTCAAGCGAGCTATCTCGAACAAAAATCAGGCATGATATCATCCATAATACAATCGCTTCACTGCTCAACTTTCCCTGACAAAACTGCTTCCAAGCAAGCAGTAATTTCTGCTGGGTACACACTATTTCGAAGAATGGAATGAATTCTTAATCCACCTCATTCAATCATTAAATTCATTTTATACGACTCATCCAATTTGTTCATTCGCAAATATTCTTATGACTTTCACAAGAATTTAACCCGTAAATTCCTTTAAAATGATATTTGCTTTAAAACGAAGTTGAATACGTTTCTTAGGGACTTTAAATTCTGAACCAAACATCCAAAGAAATAAACCTGCCAAAATAGCAGAAAAAGCTACTAAAAATTAGTTAAAAATGGCAATACAAAAGAAACTGCTGAGGCAAACAGACTTTTGTGCGAAATATTAAAAAGTTAAGAAGTGCAAAAATAAAACTATTAAAGTTACGTAAGTGTATGGCCAGCTTTAAATATAACAGAACTATTTATTAATTTATTCTGATAAAAAAAAAATTAAATGAAAAAATTTTTGCTACTATAGAGGTAGAAAAAGTACTATTTTTTTAGCTGGTTGGTACTATTTTAAAAATCGCATTTATCATCCCTGTACTGAATGTATCACATAAGAAACTTGCACAAGTATCTACCTATGCAAGTATATACGAGTTGTATACGATATTTAACGATTTACGCGACGCCACAAAAGCGTCCATCAATCTCAGTTACGAGTACTACGACTTGGTAAACTGCATTCAAAATACATATCTTATAACAGTTTGTTTTAACGATAACAAACAGTTAACAATTTCTAAGACGACGCCATAAAGGCGCTTAAGTTACGCCTACACTGATCAACACTAAAGCACTGTCGAGTTCCCAAATCGAAGTTCACATATCGATGCCAAGTAATGTTTCCACATTCGATTTTCTTATACAACAAACAATATTCTAATACTTAAGTTGTACGAGTACATGGTAAAAATATAATGTTAACTTGTGGTTTTTTATAATAACACAATAGGTGTGTTTCTTTACTTTTTGGGTAAAGTTCGGTAAAATGAGAGTAAGCACAAAATCCTCTCACAAATTGACAAAATTACCCAATAGTACAGGAACGCAAAAAACCACTTTTCTAGCCCAAAAACTTATTTCAAAGAATAAAGTTAAACAGTGATGGGACTTGAAAAATTTTGTTTTGTGCCAAGTGTCTTACTAAAATGTGCCAAATGGGCCTTTATTGTGCCAAAACTCAATTTTCACTTAGAACCCGTGTTTTCAACTTTCATTTTGTAAATGCATTCTTATGAAATTAATTCTATCTTGAATTCTTATGGACTTAATTATATTTGAATGAATTAAAATTTTCTTTCAATTAAAAGGTGAATGATAAATTAAATTCATCCGATTCTTATTAAAGATTTGGGAATTCAGCCAATGAATGAATTCTTTAGGAATGGTTGCACGGAATGGTATACATATAAACATTTTCTAAAACTGAATTAATTTTTTCATGAATTAAACTTAAATTAATTCTTTCGAAGCTCTGATATAAATTTATAGCATTTGAATTTTTAAAATTCTATGGATTAAGCACCGTAAGTTGTTCAGTTTTCACATGAAAAAACTGTTCTACTCCATATAAAAAAATTATTTTTCACGACAATGAGTTTCATGTGAAAATTGTGCAAACTTAGTTTTCACGCAAATTTAATGTGCAAGACTAATATTTTTCTGGTGAAAAAGTGACATTTTGTGTTAATTGTGATTGTGGCTTTGTTATAAAATAAAAATATTGTTAATTTTTTTAACTTAAATTGCAATTTAAAGCATTTAAAGTCTGAGAGAAATTTTTTCACGTGAAAAACAACTTAAGGTGCTTTATTCGGTAATATCTTCGATGCCATTTTTTAAGTTTTGCTTTATTCGAAAAGGAATTTTAATACCAATAAATGCTTAGAAACTAAAAATTAAAGAATTGTTATTTTTTAAATTCATTTTCTATTAAATTTTGTAGATAACCAAAATGTGCCAAAATAGTATCGGTTGTGCCATTGTACCAATCAATCTTAGATTGTGCCAAAAATCCCATCACTGATGTGAAAATACGTATAATTTCAGTTTGCAAATCGGCACAAATAGACATATGTATTTATTCGCATTTAAAAGTTGTTTTTGATTTTATTCAATTAATTTTAACAAAAAACCAAGTTTCTTTTGCTTATTTCTTTATTTAATAACAATTTTTAATTTAATTTCACAATTGTTTTTTGTTTATATTTGCATCAGCTGTTTTACCAAAGTTTACCCGAAGAAAAAGTCTGGGTAAATTTTGGTAAAAAGAGAAGCACTAATACACTCTCATTAGCGCTCTCATTTACCCAATTCTCGAGTACGGGAACGCTTTTGGGTAAATTTCGGTAACTTTGGGTAAATTTCGGTAACTTTGGGAACGTACGGGAACACACTGAATATGAATATACATAGCAACATTAAAATTTATTTAAAAATTATAAATATTGTATTATTCAAATACTCTTAAGTACAATACAATACAATTTATTTATAAAGGTGCATTGTTTTTTTTTAGTTTTATGGTTTCTTCGATAAAATTAAATTATTATGTAAATTAAATATTTTGCAATAATAGTTAATAATAATCATTTTTTCATATCAATAAATATAAATGTTTCTTTACAACGATGTTAAATACAAAACTACGTAATTTTTGTAATATTCTGTACGTTAATTCACTTTGTTTCTAAAGAACTATTAAAATAATCATAAATTTCGTGTAAAATCAATTTGACCACGTATTTATATATTTCTAAGAATTTATAATACCGACACTTTAATTTCACCCTTGTCGAAATCGGGGTTTGGTTATCTTTGAGGTGTTTAAAATACGTCTGTACTTGAATCAGAGCTTCAAAGAATGAATTCTCTAAAAATAGAATCAGTTAATTTTTAAACATTGGCAGGGAATTCATGCGATCGAATTCACAAGTAAGAAATTCAAACACTTTTATCAATCATTGAACTGAATCGTAACTATTAATTCGATTTCTTACTTATTCGATTTACAGTTTCAAAATTCAATCGATCTTCCAATTTCGCTTCTTTCGATTGATCAATTTGGGAATGTTATTCGATTTTTATACGCTACACCAATACGGTTCTTTAAAAATGTATGGGGAAATTAGACGTAGTCCAATTTTTGCGGCTCAAGGCCGGATATTGGTGAATACACCACGGCAATATCTGTACCACATTTTAGAGAAATTGGATCACGTTTAGTGGTCCCAAAAATCGCAGGTTTTTCTAACCTTTTGTATAGAGATTTACATATAAATTTAAAAAAAGTTTAAATCAATTTTGTAATCACTTAAGATTATGTCCTTCAAGATTTCTCCATAAATTTTGAATCACAATTTTATGTATTTTGGGAACCGTTTTCGAAATATTCGCGTTTTTATGGTTTGACGAAAAATAAAATATATTATTGGGTATACAAGTTAATAATGTCGATTTTTTTGCTATAAAAATGCATTTATTATAATAACAAAATGAATCGATACATTATTCAAAGTATTGTCCATCGTTAGCCACTACTTTTTCCCATCTTTGTGGTAGCATATGGATTCCGCGCCAAAGGAACTGCTCCGGTTTTGAGGTAAAGAATGAATCAAGCCAATTTCTGATACCCTGTTCTGAAGTGAAGCGTATTCCAGTAAGGGCATTCTGCATCGATCAAAAAAATGGTTGTTAGAAGGGGCAAGGTCTGGGCTATAAGGCAAGTGAGTCAAAACTTCCCATCCACTGTTTTCCAAATAGGTTTTGACCGGTCTTGCAACATGTGGCCGAGGGTTGTCATGATGGAAGATTATTGACTCATGTTTGGTCGCATATTCTTGTCGGTTTTCGTTGATTGCTCTGTTCAAACGAATCAATTGTGTTCGGTACAGGTCCCCTGTGATCGTCTGACCCGATTTCAATATCTCATAATACAAAACACCCTCCTGATCCCACCAAATACAGAGCATTACCTTGGCGCCATGGATATTCGGCTTCGGCGTTGATTTGGCTGGTTGGCCGGGCTTTACATATGACTTTTTGCGCTTGGGGTTATCGTAATGTATCCATTTTTCATCCCCAAAAATAATACGATGCAAAAATGCGTTTTTGTAGCGTTCAAGCAGCATTTCCGACATGAAAAATTGCCTTTCAATGTCTCTCGGCTTCAATTCATATGGGACCCAATTTCCTTGCTTTTGAATGAATCCCAATGCTTTTAAACGTAGGGAAATGGCTTGTTGTGTGACTCCCAATGATAATGCAAGTTCTTCTTGCATTTGACAACAATCTTCGTGGAGTAATGCTTCCAATTCCTCATCTTCAAACTTTTTCGGCTGACCAGGCCTCTCCTTGTCTTGTGTGTCGAAATCACCAGTTTTGAATGGCGCAAACCATCGTTCACAAGTTTTTTGAGTTGGTGCATGTTGACCGTAAGCTTCTACCAACAATCGATAACTTTCAGCAGCCGTTTCCTTCAAATGAAAGAAGGTTATCAGACTACCCCGCAAAACATCTTTTTTAGGCACAAAATTCGACATTATTATAGCGATTGAAAAAATTTGTGTTTACACTTTGGCGTCTATCGAATACTGAATTATAATACCATATTTGTTATTATTCACACAAACCATATGTGACAGTTATGCCATATGTGGTCCAAATCGACATTATTAACTTGTATACCCAATATAATTTTGAATTTTTTGAGCCATTCTGCAAGAAAGAAAAAAGTATTTTAATGTATAAATTTAATTGTATTTCTTAAAGCTATAATTAAAAATTAATTATAACACCATTGCAGGAAGGATAACGTTATCCTGGCAATTTTTCATAAAATATGACTTTTTTGGCTTTTGTTTAATAACTTTTAAAATATTGGTAAAATTTTATTAAAAAATATACAATGGTTGATAAAATTAAAATAAATGTTTAAAAATTTCTTAAAACTCCAACAAATTAAAACGAAACAGCAGGCATCACAGTTTTTATACCGATATAAATAAATGTTATCTTTAAAAACGAATAAAAAAAATCACAGCTAAAAGTTAGCACTTCTTGACACTTTGCGAACAGGGTTGCCAATCAAAATATAAATAATACTTTATATTTAAAGATGGTACGCGCATTTTTTTTTGCCTGTAAGATCCCTACGGGGAATGAGGAGTCAGTTGCCCTCCAAGGACCTATCCCGTGACCGGTCAACCGAAGGCATATTACTAAATTAGTACAAATATGAACCAAAGAGAATGTATTAATTTTCTAAGTATTTTCTGATTCGTTACTTTCACTGTTGCTTTTAAAAAACTTGACCGCTACCGAAATAAAAACAAAATTCGCGGCATATTTTTAAAAATATTGTTTTATTAGAGTTGATTTATAGGAAGAAGAAGAAAACAATTTTATTTTAATGTTTTATTTATTTTGAACTTTATTTTTTTACGATTTGCTTATTTTAAATTTTTATAATAATAATTTTTATATAAAAAATTTTAATTTTTGTATTTTCAACGTTTTTTAATGTTAAAGGTGTTTTAGGTTTAAAAATTGGTAGGTATTTCATTTAATTTTCTTTTTAACTTAAGGGCAATTTTTTAAATTCTTATTTATATTATCAGAGTTTTTGAGGTAATTTTCTAATTTTTAATTGATATTTAAATATGGCCAACGCAAAAAACGAGTCAACTATCACTAAAGGACCTATCCCGTGACCGGACAATCGGGGGCATACTGAAGGCACTTCCACTATATTTGTGTGTGTGTTGGTGTTGTTTTCTTTTCGATTTTTTTCTTTTCCATTTTTTTCTTTTCCATTTTTTTTATTTGCTTGTAGTGTTTGTTTTTTCTTTTTTATTTGAATAGAAACGAAAAATATATAACTTTACCATCAGCCATGCATCATCCATAAACAACATTAGCTCAGACGGTAGAGCGTTTGCCTTACAAACATGAGGTTGTGGTATCGAGCCCTACTTCGACGCCAAGTAGATTATTTTTAATTCTTAATTTTTTATTAGTTTATTTGAAAATATATTTTTGACACACCACCTTACTGTCACAAGGCGTCTAAACTGTGGCAATTGGTCAATTCCAATGACAACGCCATGTTAAAGTGATATGTCTCTTTCAAACAAAAAGACCGATCAACGACCGGTCTCCGCCCCCTTAGGACCTATCCTGCGTGTCATCGGGGACCGGTCTCTTTCCCCGTAGGAGTGGTACGGTCTAGTGGCCAGGTTATAATATTGTAAGTTGGTACTGATGTTTGTAATACCAAAAATCATTAGACCTTGACCCACCTTTTAGTATACCGATCAATGCAGTATCGGGTTTTTGATTCAATTTAGCGATATTCGGCTCTCCATGTATTATTGTATTACAGCAATACCGGTTTTTAATGCAACAGATGGCGCTGATCGCTGCTTTGTTTTTTCTTGCAATACTGTTTAGTGGGGAGCAGTGTTGCCCGAAAAGTTTTAGCTCATTCCCATTTTTAAAATGTATATCCCCAATGTTATACCCACACGTTCTGTTGGCTGGACAGAAAAATTTGTTACTTTAACAAAATGTATTCCTGTTTCTTGGCTTAAAATAAAATTTGTTGATTTTAACAAATTCTTCTGTTAAAATTAACAAATTCAAATTTAAGTAAGAAATTTTTAAAACTAAAGTTTTTCGTGTAATTATACTGAGTCGTAGAATTTATCCAAATTTAGGGTCTCGGGATCCTCCCCAGCCCTAGTCCATATCGTGTGAGGGCATATAAGGGCACCCTAGTGGAGCAAACACTTTGTCCGTTTTGCTCTATCTCGCTTAGTTTTCGAGATATGGGCCATTTTATGAAGTGGAAAATTTTTATTAAAAATTTCCGAGGGTCCAAGTCTCCGCCAAGCTCCATTTTTGGATAGGGTATTGGGGTAGTCGAAATTTTCATCAATTTTGCTCTATCTCTCTTAGTTTTCGAGATATGGGCCATTTTAAAAAATCGGGAGAAAGAAATAGCGCCATCTTTAAAACTTCGGATACATTGGTGGCGCCATCTACCGAGTAATAACAGTAACATGAAAATATTATATTTTAACAGTAAATTTTGTTAAATTTAACGAATGGGTTCTTAAAAATTAGTTACAGTAGTTTTGATTTAACTGCCTTTTTCTTAAGTGCACATTTGTTATAACTGGACAAAATTTTGTTTTCGTTTCTACTTTACAAAATTATGTATGCAATTGTCTTCTTTAAGTGCACTTTTTGTACCTGCGCAATTAAGATAACTGCCTCATATTTTTGGCAGTTTTACATTATTTTCATAAAAAGTATCACCGTTAGCTGCATCTTGTGTTTTGCTTTGTTTTTCAATTCTAGGAAAAAAACACATAAAATAAATGTGTTATCAACTTTTTTTGTGACAAAAATATCCTACTTTAGTCGTTTCTTAACCATAAAAATCGCAAGATTTGGTGCAAAGCACAAAGTTGTCATCATTAGCTTCATTTGTTTTCAGTCTGTATTGGTATACCTGCACATTAAGGAAGGTAAACAATTTGACTTAGCTGCGTTTTTGGCTTACCTGCACAAAAATCCTTGCAAAAGTTGGTTGTGCAGCTAAGACAAAATTACTGTATAAATAGTTTTGAAAATTAACACGTTAAATGGAGATAACTAAAATCTATGCTAAAATCAGTGTTTCAACTAAAAATTAGTCAAATCGATTTAAAACCGGTTTGACAGATTTTTCTACTGACGTATTATTTTAAGTACAATTCATTTTAATTTAAACAACCCAATTTAAAAGAAAAAAATATAAGCTAAGTTATCATCGCTCCTAAGTCCAGAAAATTATTAAGATATGACTCAGCAAAGTAAATAAAATTAAATATTTTACGAAGAAATATTTACTTTTTCACTCGAACTTTAAAGGCCTCAAATCTTTTTTAAAATTGTGAAAGTAAAATATTTTTTATTATAAGCAAAAACACAATCATAATTAAGCTGAAATGTAACTTTTTCAAAATAAAAGTCGTACATTAAATTTTCGAAATTTTTTACGCAATTTTCACACGAAACTCATTATGGTGAAAAAAAAATTTTTTTCAAAAAAAAGTTTAAAACTTTCGAGAAAGTATAGTCTAATTCTTGGTTAGAAAATTTCATCAAATTTGGTCGTCCTGTGTTACTTTATTCGACCTGTATTACTTTATTCTTCAAAATTAAAGAAATTCTTTTTTAACTGGATAAATTTTATTTTTTTTTGGTAACTGGACAAGACCCAAAATAACTGGACAATCCAGGCCGTCTGGCAATCCTAGTTCTAGTGTATAAATACTTTGTTCTAGTTTATTACTACTAAAAATACTTGAACTAGACGAACTTGTTATTACACCTTAAATGTTTTACTCCATTTAAAATATTTTGTATGGAAAGGCCGCTGCGAAAGTATTTAAAAACAAATTAAATTTCACTTGAAAACAGGATCACAAATATTTTATTAAATTCAACTTACATTTTCTTTGGTTTTTATTGATAATAAATTGAACCACCAATTAGTCAAAACAACTAAAAAAAGGACTACTACATAATTTTTGGTTTATTTTTTTAGTAATCGAAATGACAGAATAAAATTGATGTTAATACTGCATTTAGACTGAGGGAAAACTACCTGGTTTTTGGCTCTTGCTAGTTTTTAATTGTCAAAACGCATATATAAAAAACAAGCAAAAACTAGTTTTTGCTCAGTCTAAATTCAGTATAAGAATTCTCAGTATTTTATGTTGTTTGCATTTTTTAATAACTTACGAATGCAGTTAAAATTTATATTTCTTTCATAATTTCACTTAAAATAACAAAACTGAAATACTACCCAGCAGAAATTCGGAAGCGGTAAAAATGATTAGTGCTTCTTTTCTGCTTCGTCTACTGCTTCTGAGGATTTATAGCTTGCAGTAGTGTGTTATAAAAAGGCAATAGAGTTTTGTTTAGCACACTTTATCGCTCTAATAAAGAAAGAATGGCAATGATAACCGAATTTACTTGCTAAAAGCTGTGATATAATGCCATTATTTGGAGCTATCTCGAACAAAAATCATGCCTTATATCACCAATAATGCAAGCGCTACACTATTTTCTTTCTCCGACGAACCTGCTTCCATGCAAGCAGTATTTTTTGCTGGATATTTAAACAACTAATAAATTCTTCCCTGAGTGTGTATTTATTGCATCATTAATTGAAATTGACTTCCTTGAATTTGATTCACCTCCCAGAATAAAACCAAAAACGTGCTGTTATGTATGTAGGTAATCGTATAGTCGGCATGCTCGAGTTTAAGTTTTTTATTTTTTGAGAAGGGGTTCATTATCTTTGCCTCCTCTATCACATTATCAAATTTTATGGAATCGGAATTCTCACTCTGGATGGTCTGGGATAGGAAAATTTTGCGTGCCAAAAAGTTGTCATAAGTTGCAACATGTAATGAAATTTTTAACTCAATAGTTTTGTTCAGTGTAATAAATTAAAAAACTATGCGACACATAGAGGACTCATGGAAAAAAAAGCAGTACGTGTAAATATAAAACATGCATAATACTAGCGGCAACATAAATAATACATAATTTTGTTCATGCAACATGCCTCATTCTGTGTGTGATAGAGAAAAACTACTTGTAACTTTCGTAATGAATAAATAAACTTGTAAAACAGAAAATGGGTCATGGTGCAAGTGTTTACATAGGTGCATTTTTTCCCAACAACAATCTCAGCAATTGCAACTTCAACGGCAACCATTAAACAAACTTCAAACAGCTGTAATGTAAACCAAAGTGAATAAAAAAAATACGAAATTAAAACGAAAATTGATGAAAAGTGTAATTAAAAAATTGACATATGCTTTGGCGGATTTCATGTCGGCATATTTGAGAAAAAACAACGGCTAAAACGCAAACATTGAGATTTTTAACAAATCTTTCAGTTTGAAAGACGCGTGCCTTTGGCTAGATTTTTTCAGTTTTTATTTTCTGAAATCAATCTATTAATGTGGTAATAAACAATTTTAATTTTCAAGAGTTGTAAATGAAAAAATAATAATAATTTTTTAATAATAAAAAATTATTTCAGCTGTTAAAACAAAAAAAGAAAAAAAAAAAAACAGCAGCCTATATGGGCGTTAAGTTTCAACCAATTTGGGCGTTTTTATTTAATATTTTATTGTTAGGAATGGCGACTCAACTTCGGGGTACCACATACTATATACATAACTATAATTTTAACTAGCCGCTAAAAACAAAAAAAAAAATAACTAAATTTTATATGACTATACACCGAGTGTATTTATCTTGACACAATCACTTGTTTTGAATACATACTGTTGTAAATATTGGACACTCTGGTTGTGGTTATTCGTATAAAATGTTGTAGGTTTTGAATGAAAAATGTTTTCATGTTGCCTGAATGTAAGGTACATATCAATTTTTCTTTGAGTAATGTAGTATGGACACAAAATTTTGTATATATCATGAGATTTTGAATTTAATGTTTAAATTTTCAGTTGTGGTTGTCGTTCGTACGTTGATTGTTGATGGGCGTTTAATGTACCTGTTTGCCTTGCAGTTCAATGAACGTTTTTTTATCATTATTTCGTTCGGTGTAATTAAGTGAAAATTAAATTGTTTGAAATTTATAGCAATATCGCTTTGTATGTAAATTCAAAAGGTTCTTAGACACATAGGAAATATTCTATGCTCCAGAGCTTTTAGTTAATAAATCTCGAAAGGTTCTGATAACCATACTTGGTGATAAAGCATTGAGGCATTGATTTTTAATAAAAATGCTAATGATCTGGCAATGCTATAATACCAAGTATGCTGCTAACAAACAAGAAATCAAAGCTTTATTAAAACCTAAATTCAATTTACAAATTTTTAAAGCTTTATTTAAACTTTTTTAACTGATAAAATAAATAAACTTACCAAACAACAAATTTTTGGGCTAACTATTAGCAAAAAAATATTTATTCACTAGATATACCGTTTTTTTGTTGTTGTGTGTCGAACTTGGAAAAGCAAATGAAAACATTTTTTTACATAGAAAAAATTTCATTGCAACTTATTAACTAAAAATTGTTGCTATTATCACGAACTTTTATTTTGCTTTTCTTGTGTTATTTTCTATTAAAATTTAATATTTTTTTATTTTATTTTAATTATTTGTTCGTTAAAATACTGAATATTGAAGAAATATGTTGAAATATTATTAAAAAATATGGAAAAAGTGAATTAAGAGAGTCATATTTTGCACTCAATGTTTTCATTTGCTTTGCCCGACTTCAGGAACAAAAATAAAGAACAAAGGTTGAGCGAGGAAGAGAAGTATAGAAGGCCACTGCTATTAGTTGACCCTTAAAACTTGAGTATTGAAACCCACCGTGAGAGATAATTTAAAAAATAGGTAACACAATATAGACTGTGAAGCCCGACCATAAGATACCCTATACACATAACGATAATTATGTACAGTGGATGCAACCATGTATCTAGTGGATATGCTAGAAAATTGGTGCTATTTATTACATCTATTAAAAACTTATCAATATTCGAAAGTGGTTACTTCAAATACTGGTATCCTAATCAAATATGTCCTTAAATTAGAACTTCAGTAGAACGAACTGAATTGTGAATTTTATTAATAACAGACTCAACTAACGAATGGTATTGGTAAACGAATTTATACTGTATATTTTTTTTAAAATTAGACATTAAAATTAGTAAGTGTTGGTATAAAACGTCCAGCAAAATTTTTTGAACTGGTTGCCTTTGAATCTGTTCTAGAATAGGTGTTTTTACCACCGGTTGCGTGCAAGAGGTTCTAGAACTGATTCCTGGAAGTAAAAATGGAAGGCTCTACTGTTGCAGAACCAGTTCTATAACTGGTTCTAGAACCGGTTACAAAGCAACCTGTTCTAGTTTGGAGGAACAGAACCTGTTGCTTTTGGGACAAACTCAAACAAAAATCACCAATGATAGAACCTAAATTGGAACAGGTTGCATGCAAGTACAAGTTGTTCTATAACCAGTTCTTTGTATTCGACAATTTTTCTGGCCGACGTCAGAGGTAATAAAATTAATTTTATGGTTCGATGATAAATTTTTGACAGCTTTTCATAAATTTTAATTATCTTTTTCGCTTGCTGGTGAAATTGAAGTCACTTTACTGAGCTGTTAAAATAAAATTTTAAATTTTGACTAGAAAAAAGAAGCACACCAGATTTGACAGTTTTCGAGATAAATTCAAAATGGCGTTGACGAATTTTTCGGATTTATTCAGCTTTTACTTTGGGGCCAGGCAAACAAAATTTATCGTTCATTTAAGCATCGAGTTTTCCTTTCGAAATTGGTACGATCCATTTAAAAATGTATACCAAAAAATTAAAAAAAAAAACAACGAAATATCTACAAAATTTTCATAATTTTTTGAGCTTTTCGATATTTAAAGCGCTGTAAAAAACAACCATGTGAAACTAAGCCAAGTTGGATATGGGGTCTTTAGCGTAATTAGCACTATCTGGTTTATAAATAAAATTATGTAGGTCCCGTGCAGCAAATCGCTTAAAATGTCTTTGATCTGGTGATACAAATTAAGCTCAATAAATTCAAGTTCATATATGATCTTTCTACGGCGACTAACAAGACGTGCGTCGTTCGTCGAATGAGTGACCACATGTATTTTGTTTTTGCACTGCGTGTATTTTGTAGGGCTCTGTCGTTCATCAACGAACTAGTTCATTTGAACGGATCACTTCATTGAACGATATGACATCGTTCACCATTATTCGTTCAATCGTTCATTTCGTTCTTTTTTTAGTCATGAAAAATTTAAATCTCTTTTTTATTAATTTTTTTAAATCTTAATAATTTCAAAGTTTTAATAAAATTTTAATTTTCTGATACTAAAAGTATCAGTTAGTTACAGCTCATGACAAAAAAGGACGATAACAAAAAAGAACAATTGAACGATTTGAATTTGAATTTGATATGGCCGAGTCACCAAAAAGAACGATTAAGCCCAACTTTAGTATTTTGTTATTGTATTTTCGTACGTGTGACGAAAAACGTCATCTAGAAATACCAGTTCCTCCCGTGTATTAACATAATTTTTAAGACTGAAAAGTGCGAAATTTTATTAGAATATTATAATCTGTCGTGGTTTTTCATTCTTTGGTATAAAATTATTTGATGAATCCTACAGCATATAGCGCCAAATCCCGATCTGTTCCAGTGTGGGAGATTTCAAATTTTTAAACGCGTTTTTATAGAAATATATCATACACTACCCAGCAAAAAAAGAGATGCCTAAGCAGTAGAAAAATCGCTACAAGGGACGATCAAGATGCATAAACACTATTGATTTAATATTGAGTTGACAGAGGAGAGCAGTACTCCAACTTCAACATTTTTTCAGTACTTTTTAAATAAGTAGAAAGGAAGCTCTTTTTCACCAATTAGAATTTAAAAAAATTCTTAGCAAAACAAAATATATTTTTTTTATTTTAAAAGAATTGTTTTATTACCACCACCGGGTATCGAACTTTCGACCTCATGACTGCTAGTCTAGCTCTCTCCGCTGAGTTATTCTTTGATATGCAAATTGACTGGCATAAAAACATCACTTTGTTATTGCGATATATTGTGCTCAAATAAACAAAGTGCAAAAGGTGGTTTTCAGAACTATTTTCAATTTGCTTCGTTTTAATAATCATATTTCTTAAATTTTATTCAGGTTATAAATTTTGTTGTTCTCTTTTCTAAAACACATTTCGAATAATCAAAAATTGAAAAATATCAAAAATGAATTTCAACAAATCTACAAAAGATGATTTAAGCATTTATTGTTGTACCGTAGAATACTGTCGCCACAAGCGCACAAAAAGTAATTTTTCCTCATTTTTATTTTATATATTTCTAAAAATTTTAAAATTAAAAAGTATTGAATTTAAACAAATTAATTCAAAATATTAAAGAAAAAATAAAAAAATATTGGAGCCTTCAGGAATCGAATCCCTGATCATCCGTTTTGAATTACCAAATGAGAACTAAAATCACTTTTTAGGATCACTTTTAGATCGATTATGCTTTAGAAGCAATTAATGTGATTTTTTGGATGTTGTTCAGAAGTAATACTAAAAAAGCAATAAAATTATACTAACTGATATTTTGGAAGCAATGATAGAACAAATTGTTTGAAGTTGTTCAGAAATACTCCTAAAAAATCAGTAAAAATACACTAACGGATACTCGTGAAGTAGTGAAAGAAGTAGTTTGTAAAGCATTACTTCTTATTTTTCTTTGCTGGGTATATCAATATATATCATATATATTTCCTATATTTATTACAGCGTTAATTGGAATTCCTTACCCGAAATATGACCCACATCGCAATGGTAGGGTTCCATATAGTCGGCTTGCACGATTTTAATTTTTTTCACTTGTTTTAACGTGCATTGTACTATGTTTATATATATAAATTTTTTTATAAATTTCAACTAAATTTAAAACAACATTAATTTCCATTCACTATTAACCGCCTATTCTTCATTTTTTAATATTTGTCTTTACAGAGATATCTTATATCGCATGTCCTTCGATTTGGAATTACTTGAACGTGCCAATTGGGAGGCAACACCAGCTCAAATAGCAATGTGCCAGGCAAAAGGCCAATCAGAGCAAATGTGTCGTAATTATGTGCGCGTTTTGCAAACTTATGGTGAGAATCTATTGTACGCGTGTGGGACGTATGCCTTCAATCCGAATTGTACATGGCGCCAGGTAAGTTAGGCTAACGAAATCAAGCCAAACCAAACTAACATTCAACAACATATAGTCAAAAACACTAAAACTTTGCAATTAACAACTTGTTATTTCGTTGCCTTTACAAACTAACAAAAAATCTTAAGAAATAAACTTCAGAAGTAATAATATGTTTCGGTTGTTAATAGTCATAATAACAAAAATACCATTTCATTATGTTTATTTGTTTCATACGTAGATGGAAAATCTAACAGTCACTGGTTATGACAGTGGTGTGGGAAAATGCCCGTTCAATCCCAAATCGAATATAACAAGTCTTATGACACAACATGGCAAAATGTTTGTGGGCACAACAACAGATTTTTCTGGTAGTGATGCTGCAATTTTAAAATCAGAGGTTCAACAGAATGTGGTAAGTTTTTAGAGAAGAAAAAGAAACATTTTATTTAACTAAGAAAACATTTGAAACTTTTCAGCCCAATTATAATAAAGTTATAAGAACTAAACAATACAACAATGATTGGCTTAATAATCCACAATTCGTGGGCAGCTTTGAGGCCGGAAACTTTGTGTATTTTCTATTTAGAGAATCGGCAGTGGAATATATGAATTGTGGCAAGGTATGAAATCTTTCAAAACTAAAGATAATATTAAATTTCATTAAAACTGTTCTTTTTAGGCTATTTATTCTCGCATTGCTCGTGTTTGCAAAAACGATGCCGGTGGCGATCAGATTTTACGTGATAATTGGACTTCGTTTTTGAAAGCCCGTTTAAATTGTTCTTTACCAGGAGAATATCCATTTTATTTTGACGAAATCCAAGGCATGACCTATTCGCATGATGAAAATGTTTTATATGCTACTTTCACCACGCCAGAGTACGTACCCAATAATCTCTAAAATTGTGATAACTCAAGAGGTTTTATCAAGTAGATTTAGAAAAAATTCTGGCACTTGTTTCTACTAACTACCAGGCCTAGGGGTTAATCATAACATTTTGTAATTATATACACATGTAATTACACATTTACATATAATTTTAATTGAAAGGACTCAATTACAATTACATATTATTTGTAATTGTAGTTTAAACAAGCGGGCTAAAGCCTAGATTAAATTCGGCTATGCCGAGTCTTTAGATACCCTCCATCCTGGTGTTTTTATTCGGGGATTCTACTAAGTACAAACAAGTATGAATTATTATCCATTTTGTATTCGATCAACAAAATATGCTTTCCTAAAGATATTTCTATTACCTTTCCAATGGTGTACATATTGTTCCAACCCTATCATAAATGAAAAAAATATAATAATTTGTAATTTACTTGTAAGAATTGTATCATCTTTCTTTGATTTGAAAATAATTTAAACAGAAAGTGATATTAATTTATGATCTAGAGTCAAACTAAAAAGAACATTCATTTACTGAAGAAAATATAGTTAAGTTCATTTTTAAACTATAAACCGAAGTAACTCCCCATACAGGCTTTTGGGTGAAAAAAAAATTCTTCGGGACCCCAAAAGAGAGTTATATCAGTAGTAAAAATTTAGAATCAATCGGTGAGGTGCCTCTAAAGCCAACATATGTCCAAATTATTCAATTATGAATTATTCAGTAATTTATAAAATGAATCCAATTTTATGCACATAAATTCAAAAAAAAGAATTATCTCTTTCAAGGTCTGGGTGTGTATGTATGTATGTGGGTGATATCAAAAAATGTGATAAAAACCGTGTACCCACCGAATTTCTTATGCATGGATTACATTTGAGTTACATATTTCGATATATATCAGCGCATTGTCACCTGTTTTACAAAATTTATAACAATCTGATCAATTTTTGGTTAATACATAAAATTTGTGACCAATTTTATAGGCCAAATGATAACTCCGTAACAAGTAACTCATAAGGTTTTTTAACTTTAATAGCTAATATTTTAATAGCCAATAAAGCTAAACACTAACTGTAAGAATTTTTATGAAGAGGAAAAGTGCCGGTTAATAAAAATTAATACATTTTACAAACTTTTTCGTATATCTTAGCTATCACGACTTCAACTCTGTAACGATTTTTCGTCATAATTTTTGATAAAAATGCATATACCAGAATTTTGGAGTTATCTATTATTTATATTGCGAAAAGTATAATGTTATTTATACTCAAATGATCGTTGGACTGCAAATAATCATCCAGTATAACAGACTTGAAGCTTTTCTGCAGCATGTAACATTCTCGAGATGAAAAAGGATGTCTTTAATAAGATTTGAAAAAATGTTGTAAACTCCGTTCCTAATTTTAACACCAAACTATTTAACGAGTAAGAAAAACAATGTCATATTTGGATTCACCTTGTAGGCATCATGCGATTTTGTTTCGGAAAAAAAATTCTGGCAAAGCGTTTCTGAAAGAAAACGAAAAAAGTAACCAAATGTAAACTCCGTAACTGTAAACTCCGTAACCACAATTGTTTGCATCAGATTTCATTCAAATAAATGTAGATAAATGTTTAAAATATTTTAAAATAAAAATAAACAGAGGTGATTCAACTAATATTTATGGTCAAAAGACGATTCAACTAATAATTTTGCGTCAAATCAAAAAAAGTTATCAGTTTTTTACACTAAGCTGCTGGAGCGAAAAACGATTGATTTCGCATTTCATTGGTTTTGAATCGATATTTCGAGTCATTACTGACATTAGTTTGACAAATTAAATTTGTTTCACACAATTTAAGAATTTTTTGATCGTGAGATGTTATGTTTTTAATATATTATTTTGTAACTGCGCAACCGCTGTTTGGATTTTATAAAATTTTATATTTTTGAAAAGCATTTAAAAGGACCAAAAATACAAAATTAAAAAAAAATAAAAATTTTTTTCGCGGAATGAATTGTATTTTTATTCGCGAAACCGCCAATTTGATAAACACAAATTATGTATATATCATTGGAAAGCAAGTTGAAAACCCAAATACGAAAAACTAATAAATTGAAGAAAATTCGTACTCAATTTTTTTTTGTTATATCTTTTGCTTGCAGAAATGTAAACTCCGTTACAACAAAAAAAATTAAAATTGTGCCAAAAAAGTTATTGCGACAACTTGTAGAAGAGATTTTTTGCAATTAGGTTTATAATAACTAAACTGATTCCATTAAGAAAAAACCGAAATATGAACACTTTTTGCTTCTCACAAATTTGGCCCAAAAATTTATCACATTTTTTGATTTCATCCATGTATTTTTTTCTTATTCAGTAACAACAACAACACACAGTTAATATATTTTTTCATGTTAATATGGAAAATTCTAGAGGTGCTTTCAAATATGCCCATTTCCAATACCAAACTGCTTAAGAAATTGGAAAAAAAAATTTTACTAAAAATTAACATCCTAGAGCAACTATTTTGAGCGTGATCGTGATTTCAACAGACAGACGGACACGCTATATCGGTTTCGCTATTGATAACGATCAAGAATATATATTTTTTTTATGTCCCAGATTTTTTTTCGATGAGTTACAAACGGAATGACAAACTGATATATACCCTCCTGCACAGTGGGATGGAGGGTATAAAAAGAACAATTACATATAATTCGTAATTGAAAATTTTCAATATGTTATTGTAATTGAGAAATGTCAATTACAATTACATTTTATGGGGAAAAGAAATAATGACAAATGCAACATAACGTATTCTTTTTATGCATATCCACGCCTATCCCGCCAATCCCGCTTTTCCCAGCCAATTTTTTGCAAAATTTTAAAAACAAATATTTTCTGATTCTAAAATTAATAGAAAGTGTAATTAAAATTTGTAAGTTAAATCACTTTCAATTACAATTACAAGTAATTTGTGAGTGAAAACTTTCGATTACAATGTAATTGAGTTTTTTTTATTTCAATTACATTTATTTGTAATTAATCAATTATAAATAATTTTAATTGAAATGTAATTGAAATCCCCCAGATCTGCTAACTACGCCTATGTTCGGAAATGTAAAACATTTTTTTTTTTTTTTGAGAATTGTGCAGATTAGATCGAATACGGCAAATCGGAATTGTTATTTAACTCGCGCTTTTTATCTAAAATTTTCGAACAATGTTGAATTTTTTTCGAAATCGGATTTTTTTACGAAAAATATTTCTTCATTCTCTCTATTGTATGAATTTTTCAATCTGGAAACTGCGATTTTTTCGAAAAAAGTAAATATTTATCACTTTTAGTTATTATGAACCTTAAATTCGCTATGAAGACCAACAATTTTGTCCAACCAAAATTTATTTTTTTGTCATTAACAAGTAGAGTATATTCTAGACAAATATGTAGCTTTTAAATTTTAACCAAGGTTGGTTACCGAAACGAATAACGGTAAGGGTAACGGTAAAGGTATCGAATTTTGTTTATTACGGTAACGGTAAGGGTAACGGTACTTAAGACTGTTTCGGTAACGGTATACCGTTATCGAAACAGCAATACCGTTACGTACAGGTATTATAAATTGCTTTAAAAACACACAAAAAAATTAAAAACTTAGCATATTTTTGAATTCAAGCGTTAAAATCCCAGATTATAAGCTTTAAATTCAATGCTGGTTGTTTCAATAATTGAAATTATTATTTATAATTGGTAACGGTAACGGTATTCAATTTGAAACGGTATTTTAGCGATAACGGTATTATAACGATAACGGTAACCAACCTTGATTTTAACAAACAATATTTAGATTACTACATTGAAGTTTTGAAAAAATGTTTGAGTTCGAAAACGTTTATTTAAACACAGCAGCTATTCACAAAAACTATTTTTGAACCCTACTTGGTTTGGCCAGACACCACTTGTTGGACGTTTTTGGTCTGCGCAGCGCATGGGTTATCGATTTTATGAGCGACACTCTTTCAGAGATAGGTAAGCAATTAAAACAAGAATGTTTATTGAATATTATGAAAAATATCGCGGGAGTCTAAAGAGTCCTCAAGATATGATTGAGATGGTTACCAGGATTTAAATCAGAGTTAATTAACTACACAAAAATTTTATTTTCTGTAAAGTTTTAAAATTGTTTTCAATATTTTTGTTCCATTTATACATTTTAACTAAAAACTTCTTAAGCCCAAATTAGTTTGGAAATATCGTAAAAAAAGTAACGTATCATTCTCATAATCATACATGAGACGAATTAGTTATTTGGACAAATTAATTGGTGATTTCATTACCATTAAATTGAAACTAATGCTAATGAAATTTTTGGCATTATTATTACTTGGACTAATGATAATGCTTTGAAATACATCGATTTCATTACTAATGCCAATTGTATAGTAAATTCATTACGATTATTAATACCTCAATTATAAGAAAGAATTGGCATTTGTAAACGTCATTTTATAGATTTCAAATTCATTTCTGAGCTTGCAAATGCTGAATGCGAAAAGGGTTTTGTGGTATAAAATATTAATTAAAATCCTTAATCAGCGATTTACATTGTGCAAAGGAATATATTGATGCAAGAATTTTACTTTTTGCAAAATTATTTTCGCAAACTTTTTTTTTTCAAACTTACCACCAGTCTTTGGTACGAGTTATGGGTATTATAGTAACCAGATTCTAATCTTACAAAAACCACACTTAAAAAATTCCAAAATAATGGCGGAACGCGAAAAAAAGCTTTATGGTACAAAAACTTAATCAGCGATTTTCATTCTGCAAATATATATACTGATGTAAGAATTTTCCTTTTTGTAAATTTTTTTCCGTGATTTCTTTTTTCAATTAATCACAGAACTTTGTTCTATGAATTGTGTATTATAGTCCCTAGATTATAAATTTTAAAAAACCGCACTTAAAAATTGCCAAATAACCGCGGAACGCGAAAAAAGACTTTATGGTACAATTAAAAAACTTAATCAGCGATTTTCATTCTGCGAACAAATATACTGATGTAAGAATTTTCCTTTTTGCAAATTTTTTTTCCGCGACATATTTTCACGATTTTTTTTTCATGTAGCCACCGAACTTTGTTCTATGAAATGGATGTTATAGTCCCTAGATTATTAATTTAAAAAAACCGCACTTAAAAAATTGCAAAATAATCGCGGAACGCGAAAAAAGACTTTAGAGTACAAAAGTTGAATTAAAAAAGTAAATCAGCGATTTTTATTCTGCAAGCAAACATACTGATGTAAGAATTTTCCTTTTTGGAAACTGTTTTTCCGCGACTTTTTCGCGATTTCTTTTTTCAATTATTCACAGAACTTTGTTCTATGAATTGGGTATTATAGTCCCTAGATTATAAATTTAAAAAAACCACACTTAAAAAATTGCAAAATAATCGCGGAACGCGAAAAAAGACCTTATCGTACAAAAGTTGAATTAAAAAACTAATTCAGCGATTTTTATTCTGCAAACAAACATACTGATGTAAGAATTTTCCTTTTTGTAAATTTTTTTTCCGCGACTTTTTTCGTGATTTCTTTTTTCAATTAATCACAGAACTTTGTTCTATGAATTGTGTATTATAGTCCCTAGATTATAAATTTAAAAAAACCGCATTTAAAAAATTTCAAAATATTCGCGGAACGCGTAAAAAGACTTTATGGTACAAAAGTTGAATTAAAAAACTAAATCAGCAATTTTTATTCTGCAAACAAACATACTGATATAAGAATTTTCCTTTTTGGATTTTTTTTCCGCGACTTTTTTCGCGATTTCTTTTTTTAATTAATCACCGAACTTTGTTCTATGAATTGGGTATTATAGTCCCCAGATAATAAATTTTAAAAAACCACACTTAAAAAATTGCAAAATAATCGCGGAACGCGAAAAAAGACTTTATGGTACAAAAGTTGCATTTTTGTTTGCAGATTGTTAATCGCTGATTAAGTTTTTTATTCATTTTTGTGCCATAAAGACTTTTTTCGCGTTCCGCGATTATTTTGCAATTTATTACTTGTGGTTATTTAGAATCATAACCTAGGGTCTATAAGCCCAATTCATAGAATAAAGTTCGGTGGCTAGTTGCAAAAAATACCGCGAAAAATGTCGCGCAAAAGAAATTTTGTAAAAAGGAAAATTCTTGCATCAGTATATTTTTTCGCAGAATGAAAATCGCTGATTAAGTTTTTTAATTAAATTTTTGTAGCATAAAATCTTTTTTCGCGTTTCACGATTATTTTACAATTTTTTAAGTGCGGTTTTGTTAAATATATAGTCTAGGGACAATAATACCCAATTCATAGAACAAAGTTCGGTGATTAATTGAGAAAAGAAATCGCGAAAAAATCGCGTAAAAAAAATTTACAAAAGGAAAATTTCTTACATCAGTATGTTTGTTTTCAGAATGAAAATCGCTGATTAAGTTTTTTAATTAAATTTTTGTACCATAAAGACTTTTTTCGCGTTCCGCGATTATTTTGCAATTTTTTAAGTGCGGTTTTTTAAAATTTATAATCTAGGGACTATAACACCCATTTCATAGAACAAAGTTCGGTGGCTAGTTGAAAAAAAAGCAATCCATTTATCCCCTTTTTTTTGAAAACAAATGCTTTTTTTTTACTCAATTGTTCATAGTTTTTAAGGCATTAGTGTCATTTCATTAGCATTAGTATTGCAAATTCTAATGCCAGAAAATTTCAGTACCATTAAATGGTAATGAAATTTTTTTGTCATTAGCATTAGTCAACTAATGATAATGAAATTTCTATCCCAATGAACAAATCCGAAGTACGCTCATAATTAATAAAAAGAATATAAAAAATAAAAATATTGTATTTTTTATCCTTTTCTTGTGCATAGAATTAAATGTCAAGTAATAAAATATAAAATTTCTATTTTCAACAGAACGTTTTTGCTTTACTTTACGATTAGACTAATGAAGCCTTTATATTAAAAAAAAGTTCTTGTTCTTGAAGTATTTTTTCGGAATGTTTTGCAGATATCCTAGGATGCAATTACGGACGCTCAGGGGTTCGTGATCAACATTATTATTAAAAGGAATTACTGACAAACTTTGCTTTGACGCTACGCCAACATTAAGTTTTTTAAAGTACAAAAACTTTACAGGTTGTTAGGAAAAACAGGATATTTGCAAATATATTTTTTTTTGGTGAAATTACAGATTTTATTTATTATTAATTGTGAAACTTTAAGTGATCATATTTTCTTTGTTTTCAAACAGATTTATATGTGGTAAATTTTGATATCAATCATTTTTTTTTTTTATATATATCACATATGTCACACTTTTTGGAGTCTAACCACTTAGTTTGAAAAAAAATTATCTGGTATAGGATAATACCCCAATGTGGATACGCCAACGCCTGGCTCTGGAAGCTTGAGCAATTTTCTCTCGCAAGCTCGGAAAACTTATGTGAAAAATCTGGTAGAGTGAGTAATTGTGCGTGATTGGAATTGTTCTCTCGTGAGCGTGAGTGAGCGGGACTCAGATTTCACCATATATAAAATTACTGAAAAAAAAATTTGAAATAAAAAAAAAATTTTTTTTGGCTTAACAAATTTTTGTTTCCTTATCTGCACTATATATATCCAAAAAGCGATTAAAGCTTAATTTAACGGTCAAACTCTTATCAACATCTTCCTTGAATGAAATTTTTGGAAATTGCATTCAAATTTTAGACTGTATCTATTGCACCGTTAATTCCGCTTTCCGGAATATGGCTCAAACCGTACTGTAGGTGTATGCTGTCTCATTGAAATTTTGACCGACTAAATTTTGTAACTTGTTTATTTTCAAAAACCTTTGTAATCCTTCGGTTTATATCGACTATAACTTAAATACAGTTCTAGGTAAGTATAGGTTAAGAGATTGGCAGTGACCCCAAGACCAGTCCAAGTCCAAAATGATTTTAAGGAGACGTTGACAGAGTTTCTTTTTCATAGACGAATAAGAGCTTCCTCAATAAACTTCATTCTATTTCTTCACTTTTCTTATGTTGATTTACTTCAACATTATCCATGAATTGCTATTAATTAATTTCTTCTAGATCCTGAAAGACATATGAATAAAATTATTCACAGCGATACGATGTCACAGGGCATGGACAAATATGATGTGAGGCATACTCCACCACTTCTTGGTCCATTCAGAACTAACACGTCGACAGATATAATGCCAATTCTTTTATTACAAGCTTTTAAATTAATATACCCTGTGATTATACACATATACAAACTTTCTAAGATAAGCCATTTTAATAAATAAAAGAAGTATGGAAAAATGTGCCTTACATTCTATTTGCAACCTGACTTTTCATTCGACTTGTTCCTGGCCAATGCAGTAAAGTGTCTTATTTAATTCCTATATGTTGCACCCAGCCCACGGACGATGTAATTTATTAAATTTCTCGCTGCTGAAATTCATGTACATTTTAGTTACCAAGCAGCTCGACAACAGTGAGCTACCATTGTATTTATATTCCGCATATCTAGTCTTTTTAAAACCACTTGACTATCAATAAATAACGTGAACTTTCTTGAGTAAATTGACATAACTCCTGCCACCCCTGTCTCAATATTGAGAGTCTCACAACATACCTCATATCACCTACATTCATCGATCCGTTAGTATAAACCTCGATAATATTTTGCTCAGTTGGACGGTTTTGCCAATAACGACTGGGTGGTATTTGCGTTAAAATATTGAAATCTAATAAATAAGAAAAACCCTTTTATCTTTCACCACCTTTTATCTCTTTTCTATCCGTTGTCCGAAGAAAGCAAGATTTTAATTAATAGGAAGAATTTCCTTAGTGTTGTTTCTCTTAACAAAAAAAAATAAAATACAAACAATTTTTAGAAGTTATACTCTGAACTCACATGGTAGTCCCTAACACATTTCATAATATTATGTTACACTAAAACATGCGCGGTTCCAGCAATTAATATAAGTGGAAAAATCATACGCCACAGTAGACAAATACATTAAGTTGTCCACTGAGGCGTATGATTTTCCCCCTTATATTAATTGCTGGAACCGCGCATGCACTAAAAGATCTTTTCTAAACGTTCTCTAAAATTTTTAAAATTTCTTTTGTTTTTTCTTAGGTAACTAACAATTTTTTATCTTTTACTTACAGAAACAGCATTCATGGTTCGGCAGTATGTGCCTACAATTTGACTTCCATTAATGAGGCCTTTGATGGTCCTTTCAAACATCAAGAACATATTGATTATGCTTGGAGAGCAGTACGTTCACCTCACAACAGTCAATTTAAATGTCAAATACCTTCCGCAAATACACGTTCCAAACATTTCCTTGAATCCTCCAAATATCAACTAATGGATCAAGCCGTTCAACCAGTAACTCAAAAACCATTATATTACTCCAAATTAGAACGGTTTTCAGACATTGCCTTAGATATATTACATACTAAAACTGAAAAAGTGAATATTTTGTTCATCAATACAGATAAATATTTGATAAAGAAATTATCACTGAAGCATGAAACGGAATCGGCTGCAGCTCAGGCTTGTTTGGTGGAAGTATGGAAGACAGAAGATCATAACATTTTAAATATGGAGTATTTAAAAGTAACCGACTCTTTGTATGTGGGTTCTGAAAAATCTTTAACGCGTATACCAGCACATCACTGTAATCGTCATGTGTCGAAAGACTCTTGTCTGAATGCCATGGATCCTTATTGTGGTTGGAATGAATTGGTAGAAAAGTGTACGGCCCAGTATTTGGGAGAACATATGACAAAATATTGGCTACAACCGGAGAATTTAAAATGTCCTGTCTTAACTGCAGCTGTAGATGGTGGTTGGTCAACTTGGTCCGATTGGTATAGATGTTCTAAGCATGGCGAGATAGATGGAGATTGTATGTGCCGATCTAGAGAATGTAATAATCCTAAACCTCAAAACGGTGGCAATCATTGTGATGGTATCCATACTGAGGTAAGCAATTGTACAGTTCACGGTGGCTGGACTGAATGGTCAGCTTGGTCTGCTTGCTCCCAAACATGTGGTATTGCTGTAAAGACCAGAAGACGTATTTGTGGTAATCCTAAACCAGCGTTTGGTGGACGCACTTGTGTGGGTCCAGAACGTGGTGAGATGTATTGTAGTCATTTACCCCCCTGTCCCGCACCCAAACCTGTCGCTATAGATGGTGGTTGGGGTCCTTGGGGTGAATGGAGCGAATGTAGTGCCTTATGTGGAGGTGGTTTTCGTATTCGTCGTCGTGAGTGTAATGATCCTAAACCACAAAATGGCGGTATGGAATGTCCTGGCTGTAATATAGATTACGAAGACTGCAATATGCAGTCATGTCAAGAGGTGAGAAAACTAAGTGGTTGGACTCCTTGGCTAATCCAACAAAATAAAACAGATGAATCGGATGGTTCAACGGTGTTAACAGAAAAGCGTTTCCGTTTTGTGTGTCGTGCCAGTACACCAGATCCTAGTTCAGTTCATATAAGTTTGGCTAAAACTGAAAATCGTATTTGTCGTGACGGTGTATGTCATCGGCACAATGAAGCCACTGCTATGGAGGAAATGGAACACAATGACTGGAGTCCTTGTAATGTTACTTGCGGAGGTGGGGTACAGCATCGTGGTATTACAGTTGATGGTGCATCGGGTAAACATCGTGGTAGACATATACAAAGTAGAGCTTGTAATACGCATCCTTGTCCAGAACCACCCTCTAGTTTTAACGAGGTTGTTTCGGCCCATGAATGGAGTTGCTGGACCGATTGGTCTCCGTGTTCGGTTACTTGTGGTGTTGGCTTGCGACGAAGATCACGAAAATGTTTGGGAGGTCATGAAAAATTATGTCATGGTCGATCAATTGATGAAGAAAAATGTGAAATGAAACCCTGTGAAGGTAAGTTTAATATGGATATAAATTCTCCGAGGTTGCGAAATTTGATTGATTTTTATTTTTCTGTTTTTATTAATTTAGATTTCATCGGTTGGAGTTCTTGGTCGGAATGGTCACATTGTACTAACGATGGTATACGTTTTAGACATCGCAAATGTTTGGTAGAAGAACCGAGTGTTACAGAATGTCGAGGAGAAGAATTTGAGAAAACAGCTTGTGTGCCAGGCGAATGTGAAGGTAAACAAGTATTTTAATAAAATTAAAAATTTTTTGAAGTATTGCTATCGTGTATTTTCTTAATCAAATATTTAAAACATTAAATTTTTTTAAATATGTGCTTTAAAATCATTAGGGGTTTTCATATAAACTCGTAACTTCCTTGTAAACCTTGTATCAATACTAACCATATTTATACAAGGTTTACAGCGTTTACGAGTAGAATACGAGTTTATATGAATACCACTATTAAGTTTATAAAATGGTAATCATAATAATAATAATCATGATATGAAATTACCTATTTTGCTAATAAAATTTGTCATTTTCTTATCACATATAAACTAGACATTTCAGCAAATAAAATTTTGTATCAAACTTGAAATTCCATGGAAAGGATCCAGAAATGTGTGACAAATAAATAACGGTCCACTGAAAAATTTTGTTCTTACCACATTCGGAATCAGTGTACAATAGTTTATTAGAAAATATGCACTGTTTATTTATATATGAAGGAGATTCTTCAACATAGATTACA
This sequence comes from Leucophora obtusa, assembly GCA_949987735.1. Classification (NCBI taxonomy): domain Eukaryota; kingdom Metazoa; phylum Arthropoda; class Insecta; order Diptera; family Anthomyiidae; genus Leucophora; species Leucophora obtusa. Next base: position 47,515,461 of record OX465296.1, read on the forward strand.
TAGATATCTTACTCTTTTTTTTCTTTTGTCAACAAACAAATTTTTACACACACATTAAAACATTTTTTGAATAGGTATAGGACGTATGTTCAACACATTCTCATGAGATACGTGCACCGACAGCGAATGTCAAAGAGTAAGATATCTATGTAATCTATTTTCTTCAAAAACTTAAAATTTTTTGAATTTTATAATATGGATTTTGACAACAGAATATGTTATTTTGTCAAGGCAATTTCTTAAAATTGGTAAAAGTTTTTTTAACTGAACGAATTATAATTTAGCTTGAAACTTGACAAAACTTAACATAACTTTACAATCAATGCCATTCCAGGCCATATGGCAAAGCTATGTCCAGATCATGCAAACTCGAAACAAAGTTTTAAATGTCTAAGCCAAATATGCAAACCTACTTCAATCGGCTTGCGGCTAAGCTGTTTGATATATAGAAACAGACAAGAAATCAGATAATTTTAAAAAATATTTTATATATTTACCCAGCAAACAAAGATGACCATTAATGACTCAGCAACGAGCTCCAAAAACATAAACATTTTCCCACTTTTTCCTATGAAAGTGGTCCGTCTAAAAGAGCCTCCTGCGTACTCAGAAATGACTCAGAAAAAAGAACGTAGGTATAAAATCGAAATTTTCCTCATAAACTTAAATAATTTTGGAATCTTCTTTGGGTCCGAAAAATTAACCCTCATTTTGAGACAGCTTTTTAGAGTATAGAGACAACTTTTTGCGTTGTTTTCTGAGCGCTCATATTTTCTACCAAAGAAGAGCGTTTTGAAAAAAACAATAATCATTTCTATGATCCATTTAAGAATCCTATTTGTGAGCGCTCCGAAATTATATTTATTTCTTAAATCTTAAATAAATTGGTTAACATGCGAACACCTGTTTTTTAAAAACCTGATGACACAAGCCGATTAGCCGAATTTTTGGATTCAGCGGTCGCCGCTAATTTAGGTCGACCTGCAACTGATCTTGGCTTCTTAAAGCGGTGTATGAGATACTAGATTTGCTTCCCAATTACCTCTATATCCCTAAACCTTTATTTATAGGGGACAACCACTGTACAATATCTGATTTTTTTAATTTTCTATTCACTATTTACTAGGGTATGCAATTAATCGGCTTTTTATTTTAATCCATTATTCGTGCAAATAATTATTTGGGTTTTTTTCTTAACCGGTTAATCGAACAAAATTTTACATACACTTGTGTTGTTAATAATTTTATTTAAATAAAGGAACAAAAATAAATTCACTAACTCTTCTGAAATTTATAAAAATAAAAAAAATTTAATAATTGAGATCAGATTTTGTCAATATTTTTATTTTTTCTGTCCCCGCTTTCACATATTAAAATTTTATCCAAATTGGAGAGAACCATACCCGAAAGAAGAATATAAGACCCCGTACATTAATTTGTATCTCTTTCGTATTCATTGAATAAATAAAAACGTAAATGTAGTGAGGAATTTTGTTGAGAATTTATTTTCCCTCTACGTTTCTGTATCTCCATCCCTTTATTTTATTAATTCAGAGTGCTCACTAAACAAGCTTTATTAATTCTAATAATTCTAATAATCATTAATTACAATAAATATTAATGATTTCATTTAATATAAACATTTAAAAAGTCGTAAAAAATAATTAGAAATTTATTATACGTAAATAGATAGCACTACTTTACTAGATAAGTCACAAAAACAGGGTAATTCGGAAGATGACAAACTGTGATAATTTTATGTTGTTTCTATTTTTTTCTTTGGTAATGCAGATTTTTATTAACCCTTCTACTTAGAACACGAAATTCTCATTGAGTTGAATTTAACAAATATTTCTAGAAATTCTAAAAAGTCGTCCCTTAATTATTTTCTTAGGGCAGAATGAAATCCGGATAGGTATAAGCAAACAGCGAAATATTTATCACAATTTTTGAAAAAAATTTTGAATTTTTGCAGATTTACTTTAATAAAAAATTTATATTTTTTAAACATTTTTGTAATTTTCTACCAATTTCGATTAATCGATTAATCGTATGAAATTATTCGAATTACTCGTTTTTCGAAATTTGGACATTTTAAATTATTCGAACAATTTTTGAGAAAAATTGTTCGATTAATCGAATAACTATTAATCGATTGAATACCCTACTATTTACTTTTCAGGTACACAAGTGGCTTCTACATCAACTTTAGCATCCATCATTTCTATAGTTATTTTACTATATGCCTTAACCATTCTTATGACATTCTGGATGACCCGTAGACGTTACATGCCGCCAGTGACATTAATGAAAAATAATACACCCTCACCCACTAGTTATGACTCGTATCCTAATCAGTATTCCAGTTTACCTACCAAAGATGTAAGTTTAAAGAATTTCTACATCCTTAATTTTATTTCATTTACATTAATTGATTATTTCCGTTTACAGATCTATGATGTCCGCCCTAAAGTTAAACGACAATCAAGTTTTAATATGTGCTCTTCACCTACCTCGAAAAATTTCAATAGCGGTACTTTAAATCGTAACAATATTGCCCATAATCACACACCCAAAGTATTGGCGAAAACTTATAATGATTGTGAGACTGGAACACTAAAAAGAAATTCAAATGCTTTGAATAACTATAGATCGAATATAGATGATGAAAAGTTTTAGAAAGATTTAAGAACAAGTCAAAAAAAAGGTGGGGAGACCAAACATATCGAGGATATTTTTCGATATTACTACTATTTAGAAAATTCAAGTTATTGATAATTTTCTGTAGAAAATATTTAAAATGACAAAAAATTCATTACTTTATGAACTAGGTTAGTTATCTAAAGAGGAAAGAAATGTTCTTCGGAAAATATTCAAAACATCAATAACATTTTTCTAATGACTGTATTAAAGATATTGTATTATTTCTATTGAAAATATTTTCTATTGAAAATATTCAGGATATTCAGAACTGTTTTCTATAGAAAATATTCTATATATCAAGAACAATAAAAGCATATTTACCCGCGAAAGAAACACGCGAAACATTTTGAAAATGCAGCTTTTTATAAGTCTACAAAATGTAATCTGTATATAGTTCATTGACAGTTTCTGTAATACAAAATCTCTTTAATTAGTTCAAACTTTTGAAATAGTTTGTTAATTTATTTAACATTTCGGTTTATTAAATACACCTTTCGATATTTGGAGAACAAAAATTATTGTTTGAAATAAAACAAATTTAATAAAATCAAATAATGAAAACTAGAGATGATACTTTTGGGATAAAAATTAGTGCCAACAATATTAGAACTGACGAATTTAGCTCCAACTCTATGAACTTTCTGTCCCGCATAGATGTGCCTTAAAACGTTTAGAGATATCGATAAACAAATTATTTGAGAATATCTGAGATATCGTAGAGTATACTGAAGATATCGGCATTTTTAAAAATATTTTCTAAAGGAAATGTTAAGCAAATTTGATCATAAATGTTTAAGCTAACAGTGATGTAACTATGTGAGCAGTTTCTCACATACAAATGCAACTCTATCATATTTAAAACAGGGAGAAGCGCATTGCGTTTAATTTAGTATATAAAAAAAAATTACTTATGAATGAATTTAGAATTATGTGACTCGTCCTGTGTTAAATATGGTACAGTTGAATTTTTTGATGTTAGAAAGTTCTCATTAAAAAAATCGTTGCTTATCATTGAGAATTTGATAGAAATTTTTGGCAAATATTCGTGATACTGAATTGAAAAAATGCAGCTTCCAAAATATTCTATATTAGCAAGGTTTTTTGGGAATATTTTTACACTCAGATAAAAAAGTTAGTAAAAAAATTTGTAAACAGTTTGCAATCGCACTTTGCTATGTTTATACTGATTTTTAATGAAATTTTTTTTCAGTAATCATTTTTGCTATTCTCTTATCACAAATTACGAAGTTTTTAACTAATTTTCGCTGCTGATTTCAGCAAAACATTTTACTAATTTTTCAAAACAAAATTTTATTTTTATAATAGAATTTGTTGATTTTTTACAATTCTTGTTTAGTTTATATTTGTTACTATTGATATATTCTTATTTTGGAAATAACACTAAGAAAATTTTATTGTATCTCCAATGCATAAAAAGGTAATAACTGGAGAACCGTTTGCAATTTGACTCCAAATTTCAAGTACGATGAAGTAAATGTACATTTTTTACAATCGAAAGAAAAAAAATTTTTTTTTTATCTTTTTTTAGACTTTACAGTTTGTTTATTTTTTAGTACATTTTTTTGCTAATTTCAGCAGATTGATTTTAAATTGCAGTTTACAACCATTTACTAAAATTTAGTAGCGGCAACCAATTATTTATACTAATTTCATTGTACTAAAATGAATGATATTTAGTTAATTTTGTAGCTGATTTTAGCAAACGAATTTTAAATTGCAGTTTACCACAATTTTGCTAAAATTTAGTAGCGGCTACTAATTTTTTCTACTAATTTTGTTGTACTACAAATTAGCAGACATGTGTTGCTAAAAAAAAAGTTGAAAAAAATTCCGCTGGGCTCAAAACAGTTAAATTTTCCGTAATGACAGCAAAATTTTCAGTAGCCATTACAGACTTTTTTGGTTGAGTGTATTTAAAAAAAAAACATTTGAGGTTTTTTAATTTGTATATACATTAGAGCGACTTATGTATATGGACAGTAAAAAAGAAGTGCCCACCTCAAAATATACCTTGGTTTGTTTTATGATGATTCTCAATATATTTCGGGTCTAGAAGTGAGATCTCACGAGCTAGATCGTTTTTAAAAAGCTCTTTTTTTAGTTTTTAGAAGAATTTAGCCTTTTGTGAGTGCCCCTATATATATTAGAAGCTCACTCTTTTTAATTTTTTTCGTGAGGCGGTCCAATATACATACATTTCTGAGGTAAACACCAAGAACAAAAAGAACGATTATTTTAATTTTTGTATTTAGAAAATATCAGTTGATATTAAGAAAATATCAATTGAAATTCAGAAATAATGAATTCAAATCCATGTTAGGTTTTCCGAATTTCAATTTATGTTTTTCTGAATATCAATTGATATTTTCTGAATTACAATTGATGCTTTCTGAATTTCAAATTATGATATTTTCTGAGTTTCAAATGTAAAGTCTGAATTTCAATTGCTGTGTTCTGAATTACAATTACAAAAGGTGTAGAATCGTGATGTATCGTAATTATAAATTAAGGATGTTGATGAGAAATTTTACGGAAATATTTTCTTTAAAAAGAATTATTTGCAGAATATTTTTTTTCATAAAAAATTTCGGTAATATCGTAAATAAATTTGAGATATCAATAAATTTGAATCATTCAGCCCTAATAAATAAAAGTTCACAATGTTTATTTTGGCTAAAATTAACTTAAGTAAAATTTTGGGTAAAAAATGCTTTGATTTGGTTTGTTTTTTGAATATTTTTCTAGCGTTTTCATATACAAAAGGAGCACAACCGTGTTTCTAAAAATAAAGTCGACTTTAAATTAAAATTTTTCATTTTTGTTAGGGCCATTATAAATAATTTTCTATAGAAATTTATTTAAATTTCATTCCTTGTATTTTAAATAAGTAATAACAAATTTTAGCCACTTGAAAAGCTATTATTATTGAATGTACCATACTGTGCCATTATTTAAGCCAGCTTAATTTAAGACTAGATTTTAAAATCGATTTATTTATAAATTGTATTATATTTAATTTATGACGACCAATAAGAAATTTGGCGAAAATATTTTAAAATAATTTGACTCATATTGAGTTTGTTAAAGCTAGATAAATTTAAGTACTATTTTTAAGTTATTGTTAATGTAAATAATTATAAATTTTAAACAAACTTGTATAAATTTGCACTGAAATAATAAGTAATTTGTCTTGGGGTCTCATTTTCTATTAATATCTTTTTTATATCACAAAAAATTATTTTATTTTACAATTTGAAATGTCAAAAAAAAAAAGTTAAGTTCAATTAATAGCTGTGTTTGTGCGGCAAGCTATCAATGTTGGCTTATGTCATACCCATAAATGTCAATAAAATTGTGAAATAAATAAAGAAAAAAATAAAACATAAATTTGACATTAGTCAGCATTTAGTGTTAACTCTCAAAGTTTCTAACGTCAAATTTGTATGGGAATGACATAAGCCAACGTTGATAGCTTGCCGCACAAACACAGCTAATATGTTACCAGAGATGTATAATATAAAGATGTGACTTGGATAACTTTTTAAACAAACTGTAGATGTCGCTAGCATGTCAAATGAAGATTTTATTATGGGAAATTTTGGCAAGGGAGGATTTATTTTGTCAATTGAGGTTTTAACTAGAGATGAGCGATATTTTCATACCGGTGATTTAATCACAGTTATTGATAAATCACTGGCAACGGCAGTGATCAAATATTTCAAGTCGCAGTTACTCGGAATGTCGTTCTTTTGACATTTTTGTACTATTCTTTCTTGCAAACTTCATTGTGCACAGTAATACATGTTTTTTTTTTTTAATAACAGTGACTTGCTTTCACACTCTTCTGAATAAAATTTCTCCTTATATCATGTCTTTGTTACCGGTCGCAACTATTCTTCTTTTAAGGCCCTGTTTTTAGGAAGTGGATTATCTTTAAACTTAGTTTAACGCAGTTTGTAACTGGAACACTGCTTTTAAAATGTGGTTTATTTTGTTTTTTATTTCAATTTCTTTATTTATTACAATAACCTAGCCGAAAGGCCACAATAAAGAAATAAATTATACTCTAGAAAAAGATTTTCCGGCAAGTTTTTGTTAATAAACTTTGAAATGGCTTACAAAATTCGTTTTCGGTTTAACTAAACCAAGTTTAACTGACATCTTAAAAACTCGCCATAAATATTATTTCGTTTATTTATCAGAAAATCGCAGTCTTTTCCATAGAAAACCGTGATCACGATCACAGTTTAAAAGAACAACGATTTGCAAATCACATTCACTGAGAACAATGTTACTGAAAAAGCGCCAGATCGCCCATCTCTATTACAAACCCGTGAGCACGGTCACTGTTTAAAAGAACGATGATTTGAAAATCACGATCACTGGTAGCAGCGTTATTCAAAAATCACCGGATCGCTCATCTCTAGTTTTAACAGAGTTGTCAGGTAAGGGGATTTAGGCCCAAATTAGGGATTTCGACTCCGGTTTGGGAACAGTTTAAAAAATTTTAAATTTTAAAAGATTTAGTTTTAGGGCGCAAATAAGAAGAATTTTCGGATAAAATATTTGCGTATTATTTTAAATTAAAGTCGATCAAATTAGGTCTGTGAAAGTATTTCAAAATTTCTACAAAATATTTGAATTATTGAAGAAACCCAACAAAATATTGGTAATGACACCTCATTACTATCTGCATTACCAAAAATGATATATCATTACCTTTTGCATTATTTTATAATATAAAATAATGACTTCCTAATAACGGCCTATTGTATTCATTGTTTCTAAATATAAAATAATGACTTACTCGTATTAGTTTAAATAAGTACTTTTTACACAGTTAAATTTTTTTATTATATGTAAATATGTTTTATGTTTAAATTTTTATGGCGAGTCCTAAAATTACACACTAGAGAAAACTTAAATTTTTCTGAATGTATTTCCTTAGGCTAATAGTATTTGCCTAACTCCTTATTTTTAAGAATCAAGTAAACAATCGGATAACCACTTATAATTAAACTTTTTGTAGGCATGTGCGTAACCACTTTTTATTCAAAATCTTATAACTACTTATTTCTCATTTTTTCGTAAGCAAGCGGGTAAGCGTGACTACTTATAAAAACGACCACGCCAAAAAAAAATAATGAGTTTAGACGCCAAAAAATAAGTTGTGCGGAGCTATGAATTTCTATTATATAATCACTTATTTGGTAATGAACGATTTTGCTGGGAATGTTCTCTAAATATTTGTAAATCTTAAAATATTGAAAAGCAACCAAGTTCAATAATTAATCAAAAAGTTTTCTATTTTCAAAATATTGAAATTGCTACATGCAAAGGACTCAGAAAAAAATTGTGTAGGTTCAAAAACTACCAGAGTTTTCATATAACCTCTTGTGCACCTTCTGAATCGTGTAAACTCGACTTATGCTAACTTAATGTTCAAAATAGTTTACAAGCCCTAGAACTTACACCTACTAGATTTACAATTAACCAAAAACTATTAGTTTTTGAAAGCTACTCGTATCTACTTGTCAAATGCCATACAAATTTTATAAAAAAAATGTTTTCGCCATAATGAGTTTCGTGTGAAAATTGTGTAGAATTTTGTCTCTCGAAAATTTAATGTACGACTTTTATTTTGAAACAGTGACATTTCAGCTTAATTGTGATTTGTCTTTCGTATAATAACATTTTTTTACTTTCACAATTTTAACAAAGATTTGAGGTCTTTATGGTTCGAGTGGAAAAGTAAATACCCTACGGGAAATTTTAACAAACTGCCACCGAACTGGCCCCTTTATATGAAATAGAGTGGTCACTTTTACATGGCGTTGTCATAGGAGGTGGAAATTGACCCCTTGTGACATGTCATAAAACAAATCCTAGGACAGGTTACTGAACTCTCATAAAAAATAGTTCAGGGACCTGTCCTGGGGCCAGTTCGGTGACAGTTTATTAAAATTTCCTGTAGGTTATTTCTTCGTAATTTTCTGGACTTAAGAGCGATGCTAACTTAGCTCCTATATTTTTCATTCAAATTGAGTTTTTGTTTAAATTAAAATGATACGGGTATAACATTGGGGATTTAAACATTCAAAATGGGAATGAACTAAAACTTTTCGGGCACCACCTTCTCCCCAATAAAATGAAGCAGTGTTGTCAGAAAAAACAAAACAGCAGTCAGCGCCATCTGTTGCTTTAAAAACCGGTATTGCCATTAATCAGGACCATGAGAGACCCCTGGTATATTCAATCCCTGCTGCCAATACAACGTTTTTTTATCATTTAAATTTAATCATCTCATATTGTATTAACTTATATCCAATTTGATCAGGACAAAACTCGGATATAAGTGGATTATTTGATATAACTTTATATCCTTTTAAATACAATTATATCCGATTTGTTACAATTTTTTTCCGATGAAATTATATCCAGCTACATATATCCATTCATAAATAATATTATAAAAACTTTTTTACTCGGGAGCATACAATTTTTCCTGTGTGTAAACATTTGTTAAAGCCCGTAGGACCTGGCTTTTTTCTTAACTTTTTTAGGGTTATTTACCAAAAGGGAATAGAAAAAAAATCAAATAAAAACCCTAAAAAAAGGTCAAGAAAATGGCTAGTGTCATACGAGCTTTAAAAAATGTAAACGGGGGTGTTCTGGGCAACGAATCCACATAACTAATTTTTACATAAAATTAGGTATTGTTGTTATTAAAAATTGCATGATTTTAGATGGATTCGTTTTTTAGAACACCTGCAAAAATGGAAAAAAAATATTTATATTATAAATTAGGACTGACGAAAAAAAAATTAACTACTTGTTGTCAATTAAAAAAATCGTTGAAATTAAAAAAAATACCTTAAGTGCAGACAATTTTGTAAAATAAAGTAAGAAATAATGATGGACATAAATTGCTGCTTCATAAGTGGCATATTCTTACAATTTAAGATAAATTCGTCAATAACTTCTTCATCACACAGAAGTCATTCGGAATCTATATCTGAAGTTTTAAAAAATTGCAATTATTAGTTGGCAATTTATGACGACCGCTTAAAAATTAAAAATTTTTGTTTAGTTTTAATACAATTAAGTTCTAAACTACGAGTATCTTTAATTTTTGTTACAACAAATTATTTAAGCTAAATTTTTTATTTGATACGTACAATATTTTAATTCTAAGAAATTGTTTAATGAAGTAGAAATAAATCAAACGTTGAAATAAACCTGAAAACACCAACATTTAAAAAAAAATATATGTCTACCTTGTCTTTCATTCCTTAAAATTAATTAAGCAAAAACTATGTTAGGGAACCGGCAGCTTGGGTCACAATGACACACATAATACTTTACTTTAAGGAAGAGTATTTTTCAAACTTAGCATTAAGATTTCCTTAAATTAAACTAGATTTTTAATGGAAAATATTCTTTTCTCAATATTTACAAAACATTGGAAGTATTTATTTGTTGAATTAAAAACGTATTATTTTAAGTGTAAAATAAATAAAATTTAACCTTGACCTTAAAACTGCATACACTACATTAATTCATAAATGAAATAATATATGATGCATTACATGCCAACTGTCCCGCATTAGAAAAAGTACTCTAGGAAAATTATATTAATGAATTATTGCAAAAATCGATTAAGTTTCGTTGGAACTTAGTTAATGAAACTCTTCTTTAAGTTATGTAAAAAATTTATTTACTAAATAATAAAAAAGTTTTATTAGGAATCTACCCAGGTAGAATAATACAAACGGCAAAGCGTTGGTAAAGCACTGTGTATGGTGGTACAAGCAGGAAGCATTTATAACTAAGAGATACAATAGCTATCGCCATAATGTTCTCTGACAAGGTCATAATTTTCTGTCCGATGTGCGATCCGATAGCGATTGTATTTCCTAGTTATATATGCTTCTTGGTACAAGCGTTAGCAGAACGTCCGTTTTCTGAAAATTAAAGTACTGAGTCATCCTTGAAATGATAACGTCGACCTTCGGTTGGCCGTATGTTTTTCGATTTTAGCAGGTTTTTGTGCTGATTTTAGTGGTTAATTTGCTATTTTCAGTTAAGAAAAATTTTGCTCAAATATAACTAAAAAAAAATTTTTTTTGTTTTATTGTTTTTTCTTTGATATTTTAAATGTTTTATAACGCTCCTAGATGAGAGCATGAAGTTCTCATTGAGTTTGTAATTTAACTTAACAAATATTTCCAGAAATTCTAAAAACGTCGTCCCCTGACGATTTCCTTAGCAAGAATGAAATCCGGATAGGGACATGCCTACAACGGATTATTTTTACAATTTTTTAAATACGTTTGGGATTTTAGCATATTTAATTAAGTTAATGCAAAATTCTGTATATTTAACAGTTTTATTTTTGCTGTTCCCAGATTACTAATATATAGCAAAAATAATCTGCTAATTTAGCAGTTTTTTTCTGCAGCATCATTTTTAACTAATTTTTAGTAGTTTTAACTAAATCTTTTACGGATTTTTTTCTAGTAGTGTAAAAAAGTGTTTTCAAGCCCTATGAATGTCAATAGAAGAGGCCTACATTACGTATTAGTAGGAAAAAAAAAAGAAATCTAAAAAAAAAAAAATTTTAAGCAGTTAAAATCATACATGGGCATACTGCAGTATATTTTTACTGCATTACGGCTGCCAGTAATAATTAAACTGTACACTCATAGAAAAAAGTTTGTAGAAAAGTTAGTAAAACTGTTAATACTTCAACTTAACAAATTTTTAACTAATTTTTAGTTAAAATTTAATTTTTAGTTAATTTTTTTGCTACCTCCACATTACTAACTTACAAATTTTTTTGCTATTTTTTTGCTGAATTTAGTTACTAATTTTTAACAATAAATTTGCTAACTTTACAGTATTTTGCTGAATTTTAGTTACTAATTTTTAACAGAAGATTTGCTAATTTTACAAATTTTTTGTAAACTAAACCACTAATTTTGGAGCGGTTATAAACAGAATATTAAATGACTCATAAGAACTAATGCATATTTTTAACTCGCCAAAAATACTGCAAAAAGTTTTTAAATAAAGCTAAAATGAAATTGGACGAACCATTTTAATATGAAAATTGTGATTAAAAGTATCCCTGGGGAGCAAGTAGAGTTTACGGGGATGACCCAAATTTTTTCTCCCAATATTGTACTTTTTAAGCTTATTTAAAGAATACGATATTTTTAATCGGCCACACCTTCTTTCCTGTGGGTGGAGCTTTAGAGGTGAAAATGGAAACTCAAATAAATTCGGAAGTACATATCCGATCAGCAAACAATCAAAATCAAAGAAGGGTCTCTGAAATACATTTTCCCAATCAGAAAAATACAAACGGGAAAGCGGTGGTAAAGCACTTTAACAGGTGGTACAAGTACTGGCAAAAAGTGCTTTCCCATCCCCAAAATGATAACATCATTAGACAAAAGGACAGACTGTTCAAAAAGCGCCGGAAAAGCACTGGAGGAACAAAATTTTTGAACGTTGGCAAAACGCTGGTAAAACCAATAAATAGGTGGTCTGGAAATATATTTTACAAAATAAAATTTAAAAAAAGTTCATATGTATTTTTTTGGTCCTGCCGTAATTTGAATCCAGGCAGTCAGATTGGCAGACGATTGCTCTACGCACTGAGCTAACGAGACATATAATATTTGATGGCCAAACACATAAATGAGTGATAATAGCTGGACAACTACTGGCTGTGCCAAAAGTCTAGTACTGGCAAACAATTTTTTGTAACTAATATGCCAGCGTTGGGAGGGCAAATGAAAAGTTGGTCTTGAAGGAGCTTTCCCACAAACAAAAAATTGATTTTATAAATCAAAAAAATTTTAAATTAAGAAAAAACAAAAAAAAATTTCTTTGCAACCGGATTTGAACTCGGAACCTTCTGACTACAAACCTTTTTTAACAAAGCGTCAGCATAACAAAAAACTGGCAAAACGCTTTTTCAAACGCTGGCAAAGAGTCCCAAATGAGTGTTCTGCCAGTCATTTATTTTTAACACCGTGGTTACCCAGTGCTTGATTTTTCGTGCCACTGGCGATTTCTGACTGGGTTGTTATGGTTAATATATTATTATCTATAAATATTACCACTTTTAAAAAAAATCATTCTTGGGAAATTTTCATTGGAATTGAAATATAATTGGCATTACTTTATCTCAATGTCAATGCCAACAAATTTCATCACCATTTAATGCCAATGAAATATTTTCAATTTGCATTAATGAAAACAATGGTAATGAAATGTACACATAATTGAAGAAAAAGCATTGTAATATAAAAAAATATAAGAAATACGCGAATTTTTAATTTTTTTTCTTAATTTATTCTTTTATTAAAACATGAAAACAAATACTTCTTTCATCAATTATAAATGGGCATTTAGGCATTGAACAATGCCAATTGAAAAAATTTAAATTAATTGACACATTCATTAAACTCGTCCCAAGTATGTTTTTAAATACACATTTATTTTTTTATTTATTAATTTTCATTTCATTTGCTCCTTTTTTTATCTTTTTCCAGTCCACTAGTAATCTGCCAAAGTTTTGTTGATTTCAGAAAATTTTAGTAAAAATATTATAGATTTAACAGTTTTTTTTTTGCTATTTTCATTCTACTATTATTTATCAATTTTTTTTGCTGATTTCAGCAAGTTAAATTGTTATTTGCTATTAACAAAAATTTAGCTCAAATATTACTAAAATTCTGTAAATTTAACAGTTTTTTTTTTGCTATTTTTATTAAACTACTATTCAGCAATTTTTTTTTGCTAATTTTAGCAGATTAAATTGTTATTTGCAATTAACAACAATTTAGCTCAAATATTATTAAAATTCTGTAAATTTAACAGTTTTTTTGCTGTTTTTATTTTATTAATATTTAGCAAACTGATTCTGCTAATATTAGCAGGTTTTTCTGCAGCATCATTTTTAACTAATTTTTAGTAACTTTTTCTGCTATTTTTACGGACTTATTTGTATGAGTGTACTGATTACTGGAAAAAAATAATATTAGTAAAACGAAATTGATCATATATAGTTTCTTTTAGTTGATTATAAATTAAATTATGAAATAAAATGAAAAAATGGAAAAACAACACATTTAAAACTGCGAATTGAATGAGATTCCGCCATTTAATTATACCCTACACCACTACGTGGAGAGGGTATTATAAGTTTGTGCTGATGTTTGTAACACCAAAAAATAATGGTCGTAGACCCGTCTTATAGTATAACGATCGGCTCAGAATTTTTTTTTTATTTCGATTTAACGATGTCCGTCTGTCCGTCCGTCTGTCTGTCTGTCCATGCATTCTTTTGCGCACTCTACAGGTCGCAAATATTAACACATTTTGATGAAATTTGGTACACCGACTTATGTCAGCCCAAGAACGACGCCTATTGATTTATTTAGGCATAGTGCCCATATTAGGGTCCCCCAAAATTATATTGTTTATACGCTGCAGGTCGCAAATATTAAGATATTTTGATGAAATTTGGTACACCGACCTATGTCGGGCCAAGGACAAAGGCTATTGATTTTGGTTCACACCGGTCCATATTTAAACCTAGTGCCCATATAAGGGTCCCCCCAAAATTGGCTTGGTTACACGCTGCAGGTCGCAAATATTAAGATATTTTAACGAAATTTGGTTTGCTGACTTACATGGTCCATAAAAAAAAGGCGATACATTCTAGATAGAATCGGTCCATATTTGGACCTATCGGCCATATAGGCTATATTTACGATTTTATCTTCTTTTATAATTTTATAGAAAATTTTGACACAAGTCCCATTTTAACCCATTCGAATTTCGGATCCAAACATTAGTTGGCTCTTAACCAGACTGGTGTAGGGTATTGTATAGTCGGCATGCCCGACTTTAACCTTTTTACTCGTTATTTTTCTAGTTGTTATTTGAGTTGTGGAATTGCCTGATCTTTTTATACCCTACACCACTACGTGGACAGGGTATTATAAGTTTGTGCTGATGTTTGTAACACCAAAAAATATTGGCCCTAGACATACCGATCGGTTCAGAATTTTTTTTATTTCGATTTAACGATGTCCGTCTGTCCGTTCGTCTGTCTGTCTGTCTATCTATCCATGCATTCTTGTGCGCACTCTACAGGTCGCAAATATCAAGATATTTTGACGATAAGGGTACCCCCCAAAATTTTTTTTACATGCTGCAGGTCGCAAATACGAAGATATTTCAATGAAATTTGGTACACAGACCTATGTCGGCCCAGGGACGAAGCCTATTGATTTTGGTTAACATCGGTCCATGTTTAGACCTAGTGCTCATATAAGGGTACCCCAAAATTGGCTTGGTTACACGCTGCAGGTCGCAAATACGAAGATATTTCAATGAAATTAGGTTCGCTGACTTACATGGTCCAAAGGAAAAAGCCTATTGATTCTAGATAGGATCTGTCCATATTTGGACCTATCGCCCATATGGGCCATACATGGGAATTTTTCATTATCATTGAAATTTCATTACCATTAGTTCATACTAATGACAATGAAAAAAATTTCATTACCATTTAATGGTAATGAAATATTTTTCATTAGAAAAATCATTACTAATGGTAATGAAATTACACTAATGCATAAAAAAACTAATTACAATTGATTAAAAACCATTTGTTTACAAAAAAATTCAGACAAATGAAAATGAACAACGGGGTTGGCCGGGGAAGTTATAAAACATAATTTTATAAAGAGGATCCATTCCATTCCGTTAAACTTTACCTGGATACAAATAACAATGGAATGGAAAGTAATATTTAATTTCAAATGAACATGAGCCGGAATGAGCATATTCCATCTTCGATTTCAGCGAGTTTTACTCCATTTTTACGTTTTTCTGTCAATGCCAATTATTTTTTTTAATTTATTCATTATCAATGGTAATGAAATTTAAAATCATTGTCATTAATCAATGAAATTAAATTTTAGAATCATTACCATTAATTAAAATAATGGTAATGAAAATAATTTCATTACAATTGATATCAATGCAATGGTAATGAAATCATCAATTAATTAGTCCACCTAATTAATTAGTCCCATGTATGATATGGGCTATATTTTCGATTTTCTCTTCTTTTATGATTTTATAGAAAATTTTGACACAAGTCCGTTTTAACCCATTCAAATTTCGGATCCAAACATTAGTTGGCTTTAAGTCAGACTGGTGTAGGGTATTATATAGTCGGCATGCCCGACTTTCAACTTTTTACTCGTTTTTCATATACAGCCGTTAATTTCGTAAAACAAGTACTATGAAAATCTTTTTGCAAATATTGGCAAAGCGCTGTAACCCAATATTTTGATAGTAGTACCAACGAGCATATAATTAAATGAGGTACCAACTCACCAAACCTCTGTTAAATCACTCTCTTCTTAATTTGTATCGAAAAATATTACCATATGAATTACACATGTCTGCAAAGGCATGTGTAACATTAACATTTTACAAAATGTTAATCTTCGAAAGAGAGCGACGAATACCGCCTGGTAGTACTTTTCATATACAGCAGTAAATTTTGTAAAACAAGTATAGGCAAAGCACTTTCTATAAATACTGGCAAAGTATATTTAAGCAACGTTTTGCCAGTAGTATTTCCCTACATATACATTAGAGAATTATCATCAATTCAGCAATGAATTTCTTCATAGTTTCAATGAAAATTATTAGTGGAACTCGTCCATTGAACTTTTCATAGAATCTATGAAACAGCTTTCATTAAAGTCATATGCGCGTATGCAGTGAAGCCAATCCACAACAGACCCTACAGACTCCATGCATTCAGAAAATAGCACCGTTTGGTGCGGTTTACACGCTGGTGGCATAATTGGACCTTATTTATTCAAAAATGAATCCGGAGCTCGCGTTATGGTCAATGGAGATCGTTACTACACCATGATCAATGATTTTTAGTTTGAAAATATAGATGAATACAGAATGCCCTTCGTCAAGAACAGCCGCGGTGGCCATATGCCTGAAATCATTTTCAAATATAAATGCCATGTATTGATCTTTGAAATAAAAAAAATTTTTTCGACTTAAAAAAACACCCTTTATAATAAATAATAATAAATGTAATTGGGTGCGTTCGGCAGATACAATTTAATAGTCAACAGTTCTACAACAGTTGTCCAACTACCTTCTGAACGACCTGATCACCAAGAGCTCAGTCTGAGCGCTGTCATATTTTGGTAGCGTAAAAATGTTGATTTAAAAAGAAATTTTTTTTGTAAGAATGACAATTAAAAACATACAACAAATATAATTCCAAAACAAAATTTTTAAAAAATCATAGGAAACTATAGAAAAAGTGTATTTAAGAACCAAATAAAGAAAACATCGTTCAGTAGAGTAAGTAATCATAAAGCGCTACAAGTCACCGGTATCAGTTTAAGGTTTCTCTGCTGAATGCTACCATTGCTTCACAGATTTATGAAGCTCTTCATTTGCTGAATGATTTATTTATTGACGCAATGATATATTAGTTTTATGCAGAGTTTCATTAACTTTATGAACTTTTCATAAACATTGACTTTAAAGACACATGTTGCATAGATTCTACGAAAAGTTTCAATGGATGAGCTCCAGCAGCAATTTTCATTTAAACTAGGAAGAAATTCATTACTGAAGTGAAGGTAATTCTCTAAGTGTATAATTAATTCGTGCTGAAGTTCATAAGTCTAAAATATTGGATCTAGGACAAGCCCATCGCACAAGTGCCGCCTGTGGGCTAAAGGAAAACATTCTGTGAAACATTTACTTCACTATTTGCAATTCAGAAATCTTTAATTGAAATTCAGAGAATATCAATTGAAATATAGACATCATGAATTAAGATATATATTATATTTTCTGAATTGTAATTGATATTTTCTGAATTTCAATTGATGATTTCTGAATTGCAAATGTGTAGTGAATGTTTCACAGCTTGTTTTAAATGCATTCAAGCAGGCATTTACTGTGGGCAAAGTCACCCAAAGCAATATGATCCAAAAATAAAAAGTCTCCAAACTTCTTTGTATACAAAGTTGGGCGAAGTTCCATACAAAAATTACAATTTTTTTGGCTATAGTTCGCAATTTTTGGGTTTAATTGCGTATACGCATATTATGCTAATTTCCATTATGAAAAATTACCAGTAAATGGAATAGGAAAAATTGACCAGCATTTTTGGAAGAGTTTTAATATACTTAATTTTTGTATAAACGACAGTAATTTGTGAAAAAAATGTTCAAATGAGAGTTTTTAAATAAATTTTGATTATTCATATTGATTATATATGACTAGGTAAATTTTGTTAATAACCCGATTAAAAAAAATTGATATGGGACTTTATATAGTTATATGTAATTTAACATGTGTCTTTATTAGGGTTTTTCTTTTCCCGGACTTTTTAATTTCCCGGGACAGCGGGATTTTTTTCTGAATTTCCCGGGATCCCGGGAATTCCCGCTCGTTACAAAATAAATAAATCCGACATATGTTGTACTTGAAAAACTCGATTTCTATTAAAACACTGTTTGAGAAAGTTCATCTTTTGGTTGTACCCATGATAAAATCTACTTAATATATTATAAAAGGTGGGCTAAATATAAAATATTCATGACTTCCACTTTTTCTAGATCAATTCGTTTAATAGTTTAAATCGCGAATTACGAATTTAGATAATATATTTATATGGAATGCGGTCTTAATTTTAAAATGAAATATATAAACTAAATATTAATTCGCGGTTGGAACGGTTTAACGAATTGATATAGAAAAAGTGAAAGACACGGGTATTTTAATTTCTTCCCTTCTTTCAGGATATATTGGAATTGTTTATGAGTGCAGACTTGTGTCGGAACAGTTTTATAGTCAGAACTAAGATAGATTTTTTGCTTAAGTATTTCTTAAATATGGAATCCAAAAATTTGTATTTCTAAAGATTTCGTTTCTGTGCAGATTTTCAGAAGTATTCGTATAGAATTATTTTATAAAAAAGTTTAAAAGTAAGTATTCTTCACACAAATTATTACGCAAATTCTCTTAAAGATTTTTATAAAAATCGACACTACATAGAATATTATTAAATAATATTTTATTCATCTTAACACACTAGATATAGTGAAAAATATAATTTAACACTTATCAACATGGATTTATGTTTACTATCAACATGGATTTATGTTGTAGGTTAAACGAGTAAAAAGGTTAAAGTCGGGCATGCCGACTATACAATACCCTACACCAGTCTGGTGTATTGTTTGGATCCGAAATTCGAAAGGGTTAAAATGGGGCTTATGTCAAAATTTTCTATAATGTGAGTCAGCGCACCAAATTTCATTAAAATATCTTAATATTTGCGATCTGCAGTTTGTAACCAAGCCAATTTTGGGGGGACCCTTATATAGGCACTAGTTCTAAACATGGACCGATGTTCACCAAAATCAATAGGCTTCGTCTATTGAAATTTCATCAAAATATCTTAATATTTGCGACCTGCAGCGTATAAAGAGTATAATTTTGGTAGGACCCTTATATGGGCACTAGGTCTAAACATAGACCGATGTTCACCAAAATCAATAGGCTGCGTTATTGGGCCAATATAGGTCTGTGTACCAAATTTCATCAAAATATCTTAATATTTGCGACCTGCAGCGTATAAACATTATAATTTTGGTAGGACCCTTATATGGGCACTAGGTCTAAACATGGACCGATGTTCACCAAAATCAATAGGCTGCGTTATTGGGCCAATGTAGGTCTGTGTACCAAATTTCATCAAAATATCTTAATATTTACGACCTGCAGCGTATAAACAGTATAATTTTGGTAGGACCCTTATATGGGCACTAGGTCTAAACATGGACCGATGTTCACCAAAATCAACAGGCTGCATTACTGGGCCAATATAGGTCTGTGTACCAAATTTCATCAAAATATCTTAATATTTACGACCTGCAGCGTATAAACAGTATAATTTTGGTAGGACCCTTATATGGGCACTAGGTCTAAACATGGACCGATGTTCACCAAAATTAATAGGCTGCGTTATTGGGCTAACATAGGTCTGTGTACCAAATTTCATCAAAATATCTTAATATTTACGACCTGCAGCGTATAAACAATATAATTTTGGTAGGACCCTTATATGGGCACTAGGTCTAAACATGGACCGATGTTCACAAAATCAAACTTGTTCGTCCTTGGGCCAACATAGGTCTGCGTACCAAATTTCATCAAAATATCTTAATAGTTGCGACCTGTAGAGTGCGCACAAGATTGCATGGACAGACAGACAGACAGACAGACGGACGGACGGACGGACATCGTTAAATCGAAATAAAAATAAAAATTCTAAACCGATCGGTATACTATAAGGTGGGTCTACGACCAATATTTTTTGGTGTTACAAACATCAGCACAAACTTATAATACCCTGACCACATAGTGGTGTAGGGTATAAAAATAATTAGAATATGCATTTAGAATTAACGGTTGGTTGTCGTTCATAAATCTGTGCTTCATAAGTTGTCGATCAGAGTTGAATTCCAAGCAGCTGGATAAAAATAACATTGTAAGAATTTCGTTGATGTTAGTCTAATTGAGTTGTTTCAATTTGCTTATTTGTTTCAATTTGCTTATTTGTTTCAATTCAATAAATAGTTCATCATCAATTATTAACCCATAAAAGCATAGAATATTGAGGATGGGTTTGTAGCAGGATCCGAAAATACGTATTCTATCCTGCTGTCCTTATCGAATTTTATAAATTTTTATTCTATGTATGTAATTTACTTGTAAAAATTTTATCATCTCTCTTTTAATTTCAAAATAATTTAAAGGAAAATGTGATAATATTTGATCTCAAATTTAACAAAAAACATTCATTAAATAGTTCCTTAATTAATTGGTAACTTTTGAATAGAAATTTTTTATCCGCAACTATTTAAAAAGAAATTATTTAATTTGGATAGTTGTACATTAAATTAACTTATAAAGAAATCCAAAATAATTTGAGAAAGCATCTGCATAATATTTAAAAAATACAATTGAAATAAAGGAATAGCAGTTGATATTTAAATAAACTTATTTGAAGTGAAAAAACCTCAAAATACTCAATTGAAAATACGAAAATATTCCTAACTTTTAAATGCCTGATGTTTTCGGAGGTATTTGGAACTGAAATACTGATGTTGAAGGTTTAACTTAACCAAATTCAACTTACATCCAAAACCAATTTGGCCTAAATTATATGTTTTCTTATACTAATTCAGTTTATTAAATTTTAAATCGCATTTTTTAATATCAAATATTTCTTGTTTAAATTAATTTCAAATCAATGCTTTAAATTTAAATTTATTTAGCTTCAAAAATTGCAATATTTAATAGCTAAAACTTCTGTAAAAGAATAAAAAAAATCCCGGGAAATCCCGCACAAAATTCTCGGGATTGCGGTATTGAAAAAAGGGCGGGATTCCCGGGAATCCAGTCTCGGGAATTCCCGGGACATAAACCCTAGTCTTTATACAATTTTATCCGAGAAATGGGACCATATAATTACATAAGTTTGCATCAATTCAGTTAAAATTTGATATTATCAGATACAAATGTATCCGAATAATAGCGCGACATAATTTGATCAGATTTTATATAGTGGTATAAAATTATAGCTGAACTAATAAAACATATAAGAAACCATATATTGTACTACCCGGTTTTTGCACTACAAATTTCCCTGAAATCCTAAGTATTTACAGAAATAATTACCTGAGAGTAAGGAGTTTTGCCAGACCTAAATCTTTTGCAAATAGTTTATCTCTTTTTAGCTTTAACGTTAAACTTCATGAAAATAAAAATGGTTTAAGAATTCACTAATACTTACAACACTGATTGCACAAATACACTAAATAAATGTTACAATTTATCACTTTCTTTTCAAAATTGTACTCGGTAATTGCTCTATGGTGAAAACTCCTAATGCTGCAAATGAAATATTTCTTATATATGTAAGACCTTTTATTTATTTTATTTATTTTTAACATTTGTAATTAGAAAGCCTCATTGGCCAATTAATAAATTACAGAAACAGGAATTAATAAAATTTCGAAGAAATGTGATTTTAGATGTTTCACATATATTAGTGTATAAGAAGTAGAAAATAAGTCAACAAAAGCCTTGGAAAATGTTTTTAAGTCGACTTAAATTGTTTTGTCAAAAGTCCCTAGACATATATACAAAATGAGACAGAAAATTTGTCTAGTGTTTGATGTAATATATTATTATATCCAAAAGACGATTGACAAATTTTCTAGTGATGCTCTGAATGCCGTAATAGATAATTTTATCCAAAACGAAATTGTGCTTTTTTTTAAATATGACATCATATAGAAATATATATTATTTTGGATTTTGTACTAAACAAGTATATACAGTATCTAATTAAAAATGCAATATACAATTACATATTGATCGATATGTAATAGGATCTAACTAAATATGGCATCATATTAAAATTTTTTCAGAAAGAAAAAATTATATATGGATACATATTATTATGTCCGGTTATATACACTGGCGTACAAGAAAATATATGGGTATATAAAATCATATATTATTACATACAAATAGGGTTTCCATTTCTATTTTGAGAAAAGGAGGACGTAGACCTCAAAAAAGGAGGACATTTGTCTTAAAAAAGAGGACAATTTTTTTTAATAAATTAATTTTACAAAAATCAACAACGCTATAAAATATACAAATAAAATTGAAAGTGTAGAGGATTTTGAAAATAAAAACTCTGTGAAGTATTTGTCAGGAGAGTACCCTGGTGAAGAAAATAGCAGTTTTTGGAAAAAAGTACTTATTACATTAATTCATAATAAGAAAATTGGCCTCGAACCAAATTAATAAATTTAAATCAATAAAATTTTATTTTATATTGCATATTTTGACCAAATATGTATTTAAGTCAAAATATGCAAAAACATGCATTTTTGTCAAAATATGTAAAAATATGCAAATACAAATCGATACCATTTTGTTCTATATTTGATTATTCTGATAAATATTTAGTCCATATTAGTTGTGGACTATCAAGAAAAAACATGCATTTGCATGGAATTCCTTGCCCTAATGATTACATGGTTAATGGTTAAATGTTAAAAAGTAAAAGAAACTTTCTTTTAAACTGGGAAATCGGTGTGAAATGCCTCATACATTTATGTTAGCTACAAAGTTTTTTATAATATGACCTTGTCAAGGAAACTTATTATGATTTTGTTAATTGATGTTTGTTTGTTTTTTGGTATCCCTCTTTCATATTGTTTTTTAAATCTAGCACAAATTTGTGTGTTATTCTCTTCGAGCCAAAATTGTTTTTTTAATACAAATTATAAGCAAAAACAAGTTCTGATGAATAAGCAGCAAAAAAGTGAGAAAAAGAAGAAATAAAAACAATACACTTTTCGGTTGAAACCACTGAAAATAGCATTTGAAACAAACGTATAAATAGTCAAAAAGCCGGCAAAGGTATTTACATTTAAAACAACTGAAAATGTCGTTATTTTCAACTGTAGAAAAATAAATAAAAAAGGATTAAAATTACTAACAATGCTGTAAAAATAATTAAAAATATTTTACCACAAAAAATTTCAAACAGTTGACAAAATTAGTAAATGCTATACTCAAAAAAAATTTATAAAATCAGCAAAAACTTGTGCTGTGTCAGCAATATTTTAGTCAGGAGCGAGCTTGAAAAAAAAACATTTGAATCGCACTTATTCTGTACAGAATTAAAGACAAATTTATCCATTGATTTTTAACAATTTTCAAGTAAGTTAAAATTTGTTCCCCTAATTTTTAAAAATGTTTCCAATTTTATAAAATTATTTTCCATATTAATTTTTATACCCTACACCACTATGTGGTCAGGGTATTATAAGTTTGTGCTGATGTTTGTAACACCAAAAAATATTGGTCGTAGACCCACCTTATAGTATACCAATCGGTTCAGAATTCTTTTTTATTTCGATTTAACGATGTCCGTCCGTCCGTCTGTCTGTCTGTCCATGCAATCTTGTGCGCACTCTACAGGTCGCAACTATTAAGATATTTTGATGAAATTTGGTACGCAGACCTATGTTGGTCCAAGGACGAACAAGTTTGATTTTGGTGAACATCGGTCCATGTTTAGACCTAGTGCCCATATAAGGCACTAGGTATAAAAATTATACTGTTTATACGCTGCAGGTCGTAAATATTAAGATATTTTGATGAAATTTGGTACACAGACCTACATTGGCCCAGTAACGCCTATTGATTTTGGTGAACATCGGTCCATGTTTAGACCTAGTGCCCATATAAGGGTCCTACCAAAATTATACTGTTTATACGCTGCAGGTCGTAAATATTAAGATATTTTGATGAAATTTGGTACACAGACCTACATTGGCCCAATAACGCAGCTTATTGATTTTGGTGAACATTGGTCCATGTTTAGACCTAGTGCCCATATAAGGGTCCTACCAAAATTATACTGTTTATACGCTGCAGGTCGTAAATATTAAGATATTTTGATGAAATTTGGTACACAGACCTACATTGGTCCAGTAACGCAGCCTATTGATTTTGGTGAACAGCGGTCCATGTTTAGACCTAGTGCCCATATAAGGGTCCTACCAAAATTATACTGTTTATACGCTGCAGGTCGCAAATATTAAGATATTTTGATGAAATTTGGTACATAGACCTATGTTGGCCCAAGGACGAAGCCTATTGATTTTGGTGAACATCGGTCCATGTTTAGAACTAGTGCCCATATAAGGGTCCCCCCAAAATTGGCTTGGTTACAAACTGCAGGTCGCAAATATTAAGATATTTTAATGAAATTTGGTGCGCTGACTCACATGATAGAAAATTTTGACACAAGCCCCATTTTAAGCCACTCGAATTTCGGATCCAAACAATACACCAGACTGGTGTAGGGTATTGTATAGTCGGCATGCCCGACTTTAACCTTTTTACTCGTTTTTATTTATTTTTTTTACGGACAAGTGTTGTAGTCTAAAAATTAGTTTAAGTTTATTAAATTTTTAAAAACATATATAAATAATTAGACTAATATAATTTCTAATATAAAACTAACTGCCTGTTTTTATAAAAAGAATCGGAAAAATTCGTTAAATCGTTTGTGTGAAAAACACAAACTTAAAAAGATTTTTCTTCAAATTTTTTTAGCCTCATTTTTTCTACATAGAAGTCCTAACAAACTTGTGAAAAATTTAGAAGGAAAAACGTTTTTCAATTAGTGTTTCTCACACAAATTTTTTAACGAATTCGTTTGATTGTTTTTATAAAAACACCCAGTAATTCTTTCCCATTACGAAAATTCCAAGAAAAACCACCGGAGCTTTTTCATGATCATGAAAATTTGAGGTCTTTAATACATTTTATTAATAAAAATTTTTAAATTACTATAAAATATTTTCTTGCGGGATCCCGGGAATTCAAGATAAATCAAAAAGTGCGGGATTTTGCATTCCCTAGTTGTATCGTTGTATCGGCCTAACAAAAATGGGGGTTAAATACTGTAACAACAGAATTTTAAGGGTCATATTTATACGGTTGTCAAAAATTCAAATAACAATATTTATACCCTACACCACTATGTGGTCAGGGTATTATAAGTTTGTGCTGATGTTTGTAACACCAAAAACTATTGGTCGTAGACCCACCTTATAGTATACCGATCGGTTCAGAATTTTTTTTTATTTCGATTTAACGATGTCCGTCTGTCCGTCCGTCCGTCTGTTTGTCTGTCCATGCAATCTTGTGCGCACTCTACAGGTCGCAAATATTAAGATATTTTGATGAAATTTGGTACGCAGACCTATGTTGGCCCAAGGACGAACAAGATTGATTTTGGTGAACATCGATCCATGTTTAGACCTAGTGCCCATATAAGGGTCCTACCAAAATTATATTGTTTATACGCTGCAGGTCGTAAATATTAAGATATTTTGACGAAATTTGGTACACAGACCTATGTTAGCCCAATAACGCAGCCTATTGATTTTGGTGAACATCGGTCCATGTTTAGACCTAGTGCCCATATAAGGGTCCTACCAAAATTATACTGTTTATACGCTGCAGGTCGTAAATATTAAGATATTTTGATGAAATTTGGTACACAGACCTACATTGGCCCAATAACGCAGTCTATTGATTTTGGTGAACAGCGGTCCATGTTTAGACCTAGTGCCCATATAAGTGTCCTTCCAAAATTATACTGTTTATACGCTGCAGGTCGCAAATATTAAGATATTTTGATGAAATTTGGTACATAGACCTATGTTGGCCCAAGGACGAAGCCTATTGATTTTGTTGAACATCGGTTCATGTTTAGAACTAGTGCCCATATAAGGGTCCCCCCAAAATTGGCTTGGTTACAAACTGCAGGTCGCAAATATTAAGATATTTTAATGAAATTTGGTGCGCTGACTCACATTATAGAAAATTTTGACATAAGCCCCATTTTAACCCATTCGAATTTCGGATCCAAACAATACACCAGACTGGTGTAGGGTATTGTATAGTCGGCATGCCCGACTTTAACCTTTTTACTCGTTTTACTATATTATTTTTTATTTAAAATATATATTATTGTAGTATTTTCAAAAAATATTAGTTTTAAATTTTTCCAACCAAAATCGCCAGGGTTGCCACTTCATTATTAGCCTTTTTTAAAAAAGGCAAAATCGGCTGCCACTGTACAGCCTTCATTAAGTAATGGAAAATAAAAATGTAAAGTGATTCTTAATACCAGATAAATTCTCCAATCCTTATCGTGGCCCGATTTTTATTTTTTAATTTTTTTTTAACAAAGTTGCTACACAAATTTGAAAATTCCAAAAATGGCAAGAAAAACAATTTTGCTTGGGAATATAAAATTTATTTGACTGAAATTCAAAAAAAGGGCCACAATTTTTGAACATTTATTACACAGGCACATATATAAGCATGTTAGTGAAAACAATCTACTAACTGATCGTCAATCAGGATTTAGACCGCAACGTAGTTGTATTACGGCACTAACCGATGTAATAGAGGATATTCGAAGTAACTTGGATGAGAATAGATTATCGTTTTTGGTATTATTGGACCACTCTAAAGCTTTTGATACAGTGCACCATTCGATCTTGTGCCTGAAACTATCAAAATGTTTCAATTTTTCATCGTTAGCTGTTAGGTTGATGTCCTCGTACCTTTCAAATAGATCTCAATCTGTTATTAGTGGCGAATCTATTTCACGTTCAGCTTTATCTTAGTTGCTCCAAGGAGTTGATAACTGCAAAAACTTATGAATTAAATTATGATCTGGATAAAATTTTTACATGGGCTTCAGTAAATGGATTGCGTCTCAATCTAAATAAATCAAAATGCTTAATAATAAGGAAGAAACACTTACAGATTGATGATGAGATAAATATATTTCTTGGTGGTTCAAAAATTGATATTGTAGACACGGCTAAAAATTTAGGAGTTACATTTAATAACACGTTAACATGGTCAAATCATATTAACCGGGCCATTGGTAGAACATATAGTATGCTGCGAAACCTATGGGCCACTCAACACTTTACCCCCTTAAAAGTTAGAATACTGCTTGCAAAAACATATCTTCTACCAACACTCTTATATTCTTCAGAAATTTTCACTGGTTGCAACTCTAACGATATGAGAAAATTTACTACAACCTACAACAACATAATCCGCTACATTTATAGTTTAAAAAGATTTGATCACATATCCCTGTATTCCAGTCGTCTATTCAATATGTCTTTTTTCGACTATCTCAAGTTCTGAAACGTTATTTTCATTCATAAAATTATTATTACAAAGGAGCCCAAATATCTTTATGATCGTTTACAATTTTTTATGTTTCCAAGAGGCAAAGGCATAACCCAATTTCGTCATCGTGACCAAGCCTCCAAATGCCAATTTTTTATATTCACTATATATCTCTGGAACCAACTTCCAAATAATTTCCAGACCACAATCAACGCAATAAGATTTCGGAAATTACTTGCCGAATACTTTTCATAAATTTTTTATATTTCATGAAAAACTATATTTTTATGTAATTCAACTTTTTTATATTTATAACTGTTTTTTATTGTATATATTTATTTTTATATCTTACATTTATATTTTTATATTTATATTTTTTAATTCTAACTTTTATTCACAGTTTAATTTATTATTACTGTATAACTCGCCTGATTCTAATACTGTCATTTATAAGATATTATGTCTTGTTGTATTAGAAAACCAAATTAAATAAATACAAATACATGGCCTACAGTTTTTTGTTGACTACGAAAAAAAACCGGATCGAAATCGGTTAACCCACCTTGGCTATACAGTGGCAGCCGATTTTGAACTCATGCTTGCGAGAAAAACGCGTTTGAAGTCTAAAGTTATTTTTAAGCTAAAAAAACAGCAAAATTTCAAAAAATTGTAAATGAAGAAATGTTATATATCCTAGCTTACTACATGTCCACCAAATTTGAGACGAATCGGTTAATGGGTATTTGATTTATTAAATCTAATAGTCTTAAAAACGACTGTAAATATATAATCATACATAATGCTACTCATATTATTTTGTAAAAATGCTATAATTTTGTACTGTTTTTAATTTATTTCGTAATTTTTCCCCATTTTTATATATATTGATTACTTTTATAACCTATATTAAGGCATCAGCACCTGCCCCATATGACGTGTCTTCAACATACATCAAGGAATTGTCATTGGATATTCTTTGAAAACTGCGTGCAATTTTACATCTTTTGATGTAGTTTTTATCTTTTTATTCTGCCATGTTATAGTATATACGATTTCGAATAAAAATAAGTTAATAAAAATGGAAAAAAAGTGTTACACACAAATTTACCACATAGAGTATTACTTTGGGCCTAAAACATATTTTACAAAAAAACATGTGAAAATTTAATTTCTCCGAATTTTTTCTTGAAATTTTCCGATCATATAGAGAAAAGTATTAGGTTGTTCATAAGGGGTGTGCTATCAGTTGTATCGTTGTATCGTCCTAACAAAAAACAGAGTTGTTAAAATTTTTATTTGTGTTTAACAACGATTTTCTATTCAGTTTTCTATCTGTTAGCACACTCAAACATAGGACACTAAACATACGTAAAAATGTTGTATCATGCTATTCTCAAATGTTGTATTTTTTCAATTTAATTTTTAAAAACTCTGTTTTTTGTTAGGACGATACAACGATACAACAAATAGTACACCCCTTGTGAAAACCCTTTATGTTCCATCCAAATAAAATATAAAAAAATTCGAAAACAACATTTTTCCTAGAGTCGATACCCCCTTAAATTGCAAAAATACAACATTTGAGAATAGCACGACACAACATTTTTGCGTATGTTTAGTGTCCTATGTTTGAGTGTGCTAACTTATAGTCTTGACTAGCCATGGATTTGTGCGAACATGAAACGAATTATATGCAAAACAAAAACTACAAATAAAATTTGTTGTTGTTTCATGTGTGATTTGTTTCATGTTCGCACAAATCCATGGCTAGTCAAGACTATCTCTAACATACAAAAAACCTAATAGAAAATTGTTGTTAAAGTCAAATAAAAATTTTAACAACTCTGTTTTTTGTTAGGACGATACAACAGATAGCACACCGCTTGTGAACAACCTAATTGTTAATAAAATAAACTGTAGATATTCCAAAAAAAAAACAAAAAAGGAAATAACAAAATATCGTATTTTAGCACTAAAACCTTTTTTCGTTAAAAAGTGAAAGGGACCCACAATTTCGGTATCCAAATAAATGAGCAAAACATTAGTTTAGTGCTGAAAAAATATAACTAAAACTTTAGCTGAAAACGCAATTTCAGTAAAAATTGTATTGAAAACTAGTACACTCGACAACAAGACCTTTTACTAATTTTTATAATAACTTTTTTTCACAGACTCTTGCCTCTTCGCTCGTACTCTGGGCAGAAAATAATTCTTGATATTTAGTGCGCAGTGTTGCCAGATAAAGGCACTATACCTCAAATAGAGGATTCAACTTGAAAGAGGGCTTCGGGGATTTCCCTAAATGGCAGGGATTTTGCTCCTTTTTTAAACATTTTTGGGGATTTCAGTTCCTTTGGATTGCACTCTTGTTTGTGCGCATAGTTTTGGTTAATTAAATTTTTAAATATATTATAAAAACAGTTTTATTTCAGGTTCCCAAAACTATTTTTTATGGTTTCTAATAGAAATGCAAAAAATCGGTGTTTAACGAATATTCAGTTAACAAACTCCTCAATTAACAAACGGCAAATTTATTACACTACAATAAATTTGTTTAAACAGAACAAAAAACAAATTTAGCCCCTTATCATACATTGGAAACTGGCAAATCATTCAAAATTTAAATTGACAAATTTAAAAATTTTTAAAAACTTTTTCAATTTTTTTTTTTTATAACAGGATTTTGATACAAAAGAAAAACACTACTTTCTAAAACACTTCGATAAATTCTTGCGGTATTTTTAAAAAAATGTGTTTTTATTACCAAAATTATTTTCATTGAAAATTAAACTCAAACATTTGATGTAAATCTGAATTGGGGATTCAAAATTGAATCTGGGTATTTTTGGGAATTTCAACTTGAACCAAAAATTTTCTGGCAACACTGCGAATGTTATGATTGTTTCCACAGCCCTAGGGTATACATTAATTTTTATTCTCAATGTGCAATCTATTACAATTATAACACAAATATTTTTGTAATAGAGTAAACTATGAAATAAGATGGATTCAAATGTACTGCATATCTTTAGGCACTATATATAATGATAATAGTGTTGACAGATCGATCCCCTTTTGTTAGTTGATATCCCCAAAATGCCAAAATTTGCAAATTTGTCCCCAATTCAGTAAATAATCAACAGGGCAGCAACTTACCGGGGTCTGGCATCACCAAAAACAAAAGTTATAACGACATCGTTATCACTACCCTACGGGGAATGAGGAGTCAATTGCCCTCCAAGGACCTATCCCGTGACCGGTCAACCGAAGGCATATTACTAAATTAGTACAAATATGAACAATAGAAAATGAATTAATTTTCTAAGTATTTTCTGATCCGTTATTTTCACTGTTGCTTTTAAAAAAACTTGACCGATACCTAAATAAAAACAAAATTCGCGGCATATTTTTAAAAATATTTTTTATTTTACTCTTTTATTTATTTTTAACTTTATTTCTTCACGATTTGCTTATTTTAGCTCTTCTTTTAAATTTCTATAATGTTTTGCTAAGAAATTCTAAATTTTGTATTTTCAACGTTTTTTTAATGTTAAAGCTGTTTTTAGTTTTAACAATTGGTATTTCATTGTCATGTCAACTTTTCTTTGTAACTTAAGGGGACTTTTTTAAATTTTTATTTATATAATCAGAGGTTTTGAGGTAGTTTTCTACTTTTTAATTGATTTTTTAATTTAATTATGGCCAACGCAAAAAACAAGTCAACTGCCATTAAGGAACCTATCCCATGACCGGTCAATCGGGGGCAAATTCAAGAAACTTCCACCATATTTGTGTGTGTGTTAATGTTGTTTTATTTTCTATTTTTTTCTTTTCCATGTTTTTTTATTTGCTGTGTGTGTTTTTGTTTTTTCTTTCTCTTTTTTATTTGAACAGAAACGAAAAACATATAACTTAACCATCAGCCAGCCATCACGCATAAGCAACGTTAGCTCAGACGGTAGAGCGTTTGCCTTACAAGCAGAAGGTTAACCCTACGGGGAAAGGGACCGGTCCCAGATGACACGCAGGATAGGTCCCAAGGGGGCGGAGACCGGTCGCTGATCGGTCTTTTTGTTTGAAAGAGACATATCACTTTAACATGGCGTTGTCATTGGAAATTACCAATTTCCACAGTTTAGACACATTGTGGCAGTAAGGTGGTGTGTTTAAAAATAGCTTTTCAAATAAACTAATAAAAAATTAAGAATTAAAAATAATCTACTTGGCGTTGAAGTAGGGCTCGATAACACAACCTTCTGCTTGTAAGGCAAACGCTCTACCGTCTGAGCTAACGTTGCTTATGCGTGATGCCTGGCTGATGGTTAAGTTATATGTTTTTCGTTTCTGTTCAAATAAACGAGTAAAAAGGTTAAAGTCGGGCATGCCGACTATACAATACCCTACACCACTCTGGTGTATTGTTTGGATCCGAAATTCGAATGGGTTAAAATGGGGCTTGTGTCAAAATTTTCTATAATGTGAGTCAGCGCACCAAATTTCATTAAAATATCTTAATATTTGCGACCTGCAGTTTGTAACCAAGCCAATTTTGGGGGGACCCTTATATGGGCACTAGTTCTAAACATGGACCGATGTTCGCCAAAATCAATAGGCTTCGTCCTTGGGCCAACATAGGTCTATGTACCAAATTTCATCAAAATATCTTAATATTAATACCTGCAGCGTATAAACAGTATAATTTTGGTAGGACCCTTATATGGGCACTAGGTCTAAACATAGACCGATGTTCACCAAAATCAATAGGCTGCGTTATTGGGCCAATATAGGTCTGTGTACCAAATTTCATCAAAATATCTTAATATTTGCGACCTGCAGCGTATAAACATTATAATTTTGGTAGGACCCTTATATGGGCACTAGGTCTAAACATCGACCGATGTTCACCAAAATCAATAGGCTGCGTTATTGGGCCAATGTAGGTCTGTGTACCAAATTTCATCAAAATATCTTAATATTTACGACCTGCAGCGTATAAACAGTATAATTTTGGTAGGACCCTTATATGGGCACTAGGTCTAAACATGGACCGATGTTCAAAAAAATCAAACTTGTTCGTCCTTGGGCCAACATAGGTCTGCGTACCAAATTTCAACAAAATATCTTAATAGGTGCGACCTGTAGAGTGCGCACAAGATTGCATGGACAGACAGACAGACAGACGGACGGACGGACAGACGGACATCGTTAAATCGAAATAAAAAAAAATTCTGAACCGATCGGTATACTATAAGGTGGGTCTACGACCAATATTTTTTGGTGTTACAAACATCAGCACAAACTTATAATACCCTGACCACATAGTGGTGTAGGGTATAAAAAGAGAAAGAAAAAATTAACACACACAGCAAATAAAAAAACATGGAAAAGAAAAAAATAGAAAATAAAACAACATTAACACACACACAAATATGGTGAAGTGTCTTGAATATGCCCCCGATTGACCGGTCATGGGATAGGTCCCTTAATGGCAGTTGACTTGTTTTTTGCGTTGGCCATAATTAAATTATAAAAATCAATTAAAAATTAGAAAACTACCTCAAAACCTCTGATAATATAAATAAAAATTTAAAAAATTCCCCTTAAGTTACAAAGAAAAGTTAAATGAAATACCAATTGTTAAAACTAAAACAGCTTTAACATTAAAAAAAACGTTGAAAATACATAACTTAAAATTTCTTAGCAAAACATTATAGAAATTTAAAATAAGAGCTAAAATAAGCAAATCGTGAAAAAATAAAGTTAAAAATAAATAAAAGAGTAAAATAAATAAAAAATACTTTTAAAAATATGCCGCGAATTTTGTTTTTATTTAGGTATCGGTCAAGTTTTTTTAAAAGCAACAGTGAAAATAACGGATCAGAAAATACTTAGAAAATTAATTCATTTTCTATTGTTCATATTTGTACTAATTTAGTAATATGCCTTCGGTTGACCGGTCACGGGATAGGTCCTTGGAGGGCAATTGACTCCTCATTCTCCGTAGGGTTGTGTTATCGAGCCCTACTTCAACGCGAAGTAGATTATTTTTAATTCTTAATTTTTTATTAGTTTATTTGAAAAGCTATTTTTAGGCACACCACCTTACTGCCACAATATGTCTAAAATGTAGCAATTGGTCATTTCCAATGACAACGCCATGTCTCTTTCAATCAAAAAGACCGATCAGCGACCGGTCTCCGCCCCCTTGGGACTTATCCTGCGTGTCATCTGGGACCGGTCCCTTTCCCGTAGGGTAGATAAAAAAATTTGTTAAAAAAATTTACAATTTTCTTTTTTTATTTTAAGCACCGTAAGTTGTTTTTCACGTGGAAAAATTTCACTCGAACTTTAAAGGCTTGAAACTGCAATTTAAATTATAAAAATTAAAAATGAATGGGGGAAATGTTTTTAGTTGATCTGTTATTTTAAGTAAATGAATGTTATTTTAGTTTGCAAAATTATAATTTAATAACATACATTTAAATTTAACGGTTCGTTGTAATTCAAAAATCTGTGTTTATCATACACAGAGTTGAATAGAATCAGCTGAGTTATCTTAAGAATTAAGGTTCAAAGCAAAAAAGAGTAATAATAACAAAAGGATAAAAATAGCATTGTTAAATTTCGTTGGTGTTAGTCTAAGTTGAGTTGTTGATAACAAACCCGATTTGCTTTCAACAGCCACATAAGTAGACGATTATCAAAATATTAACCCACTCAAACACTCAAAGGCGAAAGGCACTGATGATAGCTTTGTAGCGAAATCCGAAAATGCGCATTCTGCCTTGCTGGTCTTATCGAAGTTTTTCAATAATTTTTATTCTTTGTAATTTACTTGTAAAAATTGTATCATCTTTCTTTGATTTGAAAATAATTTAAACAGAAAGTGATATTAATTTATGATCTTGAGTCAAATTAAAAATTTTTTAATTTTATAAGAAAGACATAATCACAACATACACCAAATGTCACTTTTTCACAAGAAAAATAATAATATTTTTCATTAAATTTGCGTGAAAACAAACTCTACACACTTTTCACGTCGAACTGATTATCGTAAAAAATATTTTTTTTTATATGGAGTATAACAGTTTTTTCACGTGAAACTCGAACAACTTACGGTGCTTAAATTGAAATAAACAAACCAAAAAGAAAATAAAAAAAAGGAATTCTCAAATTGTATTATTTGAACATATTTTGCGCAGTTTTCAGCAGTTTTTGAATTTTTAAATATAGGCTGATACTAGGGATACCGATCCCGAAAATCCGGGGATCGGTATCCCTAGTATCTAATATCTAAATCCCTAAATCACATGAAGCTAATATCTTATTAA
Source organism: Leucophora obtusa (assembly GCA_949987735.1). Taxonomy (NCBI): domain Eukaryota; kingdom Metazoa; phylum Arthropoda; class Insecta; order Diptera; family Anthomyiidae; genus Leucophora; species Leucophora obtusa. Next base: position 47,550,431 of record OX465296.1, read on the forward strand.
ATTAAAATTTTTCCCATTCATAAATAATAGTTTAAAATAGATTAGGTACAGATTAAATAAATCTGAATAAAAACCTTAATAATAAAAAATTTTAACGGATTTTATTTATTTTATTGATGATTTTACAAAATCATAACTTCATGGAAAATAATTTTGCCGACTAAAAACAGCGAATTTTTGTTAAATTAGAAAAATCTAACAATCTGCCTTTCTGAAATCAGCAGAGGTATGTATGCGCTAAATTAAAAAAAAAATAATAGTCGCTAAATATTTCTGATGATTTCAGCAGAGTAGTAGTTTATTAAATTAATTTTAGCCAAATATAACTAAAAATTTTTAGATATAGTAGTGCGTTAGCTACTTTTGGTTAAAAAGTTTCTTCTGAGGTAAATCGTAATTTGCAATTTGCTTACATTTAACTCATAAGTATATTTCTTATATTTCGGAAATTTAACAAATTATTTAGCAAACAAGTTCTGCTGATTTCAGTAGTTTTAATCGCGGAACCTTTTTTGCTAATTTTTACACACTTATTTCTATGAGCGTAGCTGTTAAAATTCAGATTCACAATGCTGTAGCAGGCGGTATTCGTTGCTCTCTTTCGAAGATTGACAATTTATATCGAAAATGTTAGCCTTTACAGACGTGTGTAATTCTTTTGGCTGAATTTTCGATATAAATTAAGAAGAGAGTGATTTAAAAGAGGTAGGGAGGGTTGGTTAGTCTTTTAATGATATAGTCGTTGGCTGGGGTTCGGGTCAAAATCATGTGTATAACAAAATCCTGTTTTCAAAATCCTGCTTTTCGTAATACTGATGTCGCATACGTGATGGCTCAATATAAAAGGCTCTTCTTTCTAGTTTTTAATATTAAAAAGTCAGCTCTTTGTGTTTTTATTAATAAAATGTTATGAAAATACATTAATTTTGCATTAAACGATTAATCGCCAATTTTCTCGATTAACCGACCCGAATAACCGGTTAATTAATTTTAGGGATTTTTCGAATAATGCATTAACCGGTTAACCGCCTATGTCGAATAATAGGAACCACTAGTTACAGGGTAATACCCTTTTACAGTTTACAGTGCAGTTAGAAAGCTAAGCGGTGAGAAAATGTTAACAACACCTAACATCAAGGATGCAAATGGAAACGTACTAACCACCACCGCGGATCAATTAAGCAGGTGGAAAGAATTTTGCGAGTTACCTGCAGTATCTCCCGGTACACCGTTCACAGTTGAGCCCCACGTACGAAGAAACCAAAGGAGAGACATAACTGCTCCGAATATCCCTGAAGTTAAAAACGCTATATGCAAACTGAAAAATAATAAAGCGGCCGTTTAGGATAACCTACCACCTGAACTTTTCAAATATACACCTGCTTTAGCAGTTTATATCTCACCTTTAATAGAGTCAGCGTGTAATGCAGGGGTCGTGACACCAGAGTGGAAAGAAGGCATCGTCGTCATGATACCCAAGAAAGGTGATATAAGCGACTGCAAAAATTGGAGGGGCATCACATTACTAAATACCATCCAAAAAATATTGTCTTCCATTATATTAGAGCGCATTTCCCCTATAATTGAATTCTGCCTTAGTAAGGAACAGAACGGATTTAGACCAAATCGTTCATGCGTTGACCACATCAACACAACAAGGATTATTGTGGAACAATCTGTTGAATGGAATTTTCCACTGTTTTTGGCATTTGTTGATTTCGAGCGCGCATTTGATACCATTAAGCGCGAATCTATTTGGAATTGTCTACAGAATATTGACATTCCAGATCAAATTATTTTGATGATACGTGCTCTATATTGTGAGGCATCCTGTAAGGTGCGCTATAAAGGTTCGGACAGTGAACCTTTTCAAATAACAGAAGGCGTACGTCAGGGATGCGTGCTTTCGCCTATTATGTTCCTCTTAGTGTTGGATGCAGTCATGACTAAAACAAACGTCGAAGCCCCAGATGGCATCCAGTGGCACCTTAATCAACGCCTTCATGACCTAGATTATGCAGATGACATATGTTTGATGTCGCATACGTATAGCGGCTTGCAGGAATAGATCGATTGCATACAAAAAAATAGTATATTAGTCGGTCTAAAGATTAATATACGGAAAACAAAAGTGCTCAGGATTGCAACATTTAACACAACACCTACAGTCATGTGCAATATAATAGGGACATTAAAGTTTTTTTCTATATTAATTCTCGTTGTCTTTATTTTTAAAGATCAAAATAGTGGATAGATTCGCCCCAAAATCCGAGGAGATAGTTTAGAAAATTGTGTAGAATTTTAACGTGATGTCTGTATTTTTATTTTGTCACTTGTTTTAAGTAGACGTGGCTTTTAATGAAAAATAAGCGATATCGACCTTCTATCAAATTGCATAGTAAAATTTAGCGAGTACTGATCAGTTCTATAAAAACTGTATATTTTTGGAATTCCTATAAAATTTCCCTAAGTATTGCATTATTTTTTTCTACAAATGGTCGCCACACTTAAAATGACATTGCCTTAAACATGACCAAATTTTTCTTTGTTTTTAGCGATTTTAAAATAAAGTTAACAACACTCCAACACAACACAATCCAGCTTTATTTTCTGAAATTATTAATTGTGAATTATAATGAATACTCATTTATAATTCTTTTAAATCGTGAATATCACTCTGTTAGTACGAAAATTTTTTCACATAACCTTATTATATTATTCGCGAAAATAATTTAAAACTGATAACATTCTTACTGTTTGTTTTAAAATGAAATGGTGGACGAATTCGAAGAAGTAGATTTACTTTATCGTCGCCTTCACTTTCATAAAACGCGCATATCTCTGGGAGGGAACACTTTTGGGGCATGGGATCGGTCTCATTCGATGCTCAGATGTTGTCCACATCAAAAAAAAAATTGATTTTTTTACCCTTAGGTCCCTTTCTCTATGCGCTGTCACATATGCATTTTAATTTTTTTCTTTTAACTAAGTTTTGGCCTAGAAAAGTGATTTTGTGCGTTCCCGTACTTTTAGGCACTTTTGTCATTTAGAGTGAGTGCTTTCTCTCATTTTACTGAACTTTACACCAAAAAAGTAAAGGAGCACACTTAAGTTAACATAACGAGTTTTTGGTTTGGTAAAAAAACAACACGGGAAAAATTAACCAAAAATATTTTCAAAAGCCCCCTCCCGAAATAAATTCCTAGCTACGTGCCTGGTGCCAGGCATAATCAAAGAGATTAGAAAATAAATAGAATGCAATCCTCTCATTTACTAAAAAAAAATTTTTTAAATGTGGCTGCAAATGGGAAACTGAAATTTTTTTCGCACTTTTTAATTGATAAGTGGTTATTTTTTATAAAATGTGGCTCCAAAACCCGGGACCCGGTATTCCCGGGAAATTAGGCATTTTTCAGTTCCCACATTCCCGGTAATTTGGACCAGGAATCCCGGGATTTCAAAAAATGCAGTTTAAAATAATAAAAGCTGTGTTTTCGACTTAACTATATCCGTTAATTCATAAAAAAAATCAAAGTGCATAAAAACGCGTTTAAGACGAAAACTAACACATTACTTTTCGTATATTAATGTTCAACACGGATAATTATCAACGTTGAAAACTCAACGTTTATACATTTTCACATCTAACGTAACTTATTCGCGTTACTTCCTAAAAAATTTTGCTGACGGTTTAACGTAGTTTTGCTTTAAATACTTAACGTTGATAGGCATGATACAAAATACAGCTAAAGTTGATTATTTCAAATTTTCTTAGACAAAATTTTCGAACCTTTTGAAAATAGTAAAAATTTTACATTAGGCTTCTTCGTTTGCTTACTGCAATTTGCCTTTTACCACAATTGGAAAAATTAAAAAAGTACCCAAAACAACGATTGAGTGAAAGTAGTAAGATTTTCGAGTAAACGAACACACTGTTTAGTTTGTGTACTTGATCGAACTTTTTAAGTTCCTTTTAGTGCCTCTTAAAAGCAAATAGTGTTTGTATAAAAAATTTTGAATCGCACTTATTCTGTACAGAAATTAAGACAAATTTATCTATTGATTTTTAAAAATTTTCAAGTACAAAGTTAAAAATTGTTCCCATAATTTTTAAAAATTTTTTGAATTTTTAAAGTATTTTCTATACCCAGCTAAAAATCGACATATATGAATACATCCATGTTAAATGTATGTTCATGCTCTTAAACATGCATTCATGTCCATACATCTTCTATATATAAAAGAATAACGTGACTGACTGACTGACTCAACATCGCCCAGCCCAAACCGCTGAAGCTAGGAAGTTGAAATTTGGTATGTAGGTTCCTCTTTCGGCGTAGACGTCCGCTAAAACGGGATTTTTGAAAATTCCTACCGGAACGGGCAAAAAGGGGAAAAGTCTCCCCCTTGGCGGCCTGCCAAAACCCCTTTGGCTAGAAAGCTGAAATTTAAGATATGTGTTCCTTGGAGTATGGGCTAACTTTTCTGGAAAGTACTTTCTGGAATTTTGGACAGGGAGGTTGTAAAAATGGGGGTTAAAAAGGGGAAAAAGGCCCCCCTTGACGGCCTGCCCAAACCGCTGGAGGTAAGAAGTTGAAATTTGGTATAAAGGTTCCTGCACTATCGTAGACATCCACCAAGACGGGAGTTTTGGAAATTTTTACAGGGACGGGCAAAAAGGGGAAAAGTCTCCCCCTTGACGGCCTGCTCAAACTGCTGGAGCTATGAAGTTGAAATTTGGTATGTAGGTTCCTCGATCGGTGTAGACGTCCGTTGAGACGGCATTTTTGGAAATTCTTATCGGGAGGGGCAAAAAGGGGACAAAAAAAGTACCTTTTTCCAAAAAAGTACCTTTTCACAAAAAAAGTACCTTTTCCCAAAAAAAGTACCTTTTTCCAAAAAAAGTACCTTTTTCCAAAAAAAAGTACCTTTTTCCCAAAAAAAGTATCTTTTTCCAAAAAAAGTACCTTTTTCCAAAAAAAGTACCTTTTTCCAAAAAAAGTACCTTTTTCCAAAAAAAGTACCTTTTTCCAAAAAAAAGTACCTTTTTCCAAAAAAGTACCTTTTTCCAAAAAAAGTACCTTGTTCCAAAAAAAGTACCCTTTTCCAAAAAAAAGTACCTTGTTCCAAAAAAAGTACCCTTTTCCAAAAAAAAGTACCTTTTTCCAAAAAAAGTACCTTTTTCCAAAAAAAGTACCTTTTTCCAAAAAAAGTACTTTTTTCCAAAAAAGTACCTTTTTCCGAAAAAAGTACCTTTTTCCAAAAAAAGTACCTTTTTCCAAAAAAAGTACCTTTTTCCAAAAAAAGTACCTTTTTCCAAAAAAAATTCTTTTTTCAAAAAAAAGTACCTTTTTCCAAAAAAAAGTACCTTTTTCCAAAAAAAAGTAGCTTTTTCCAAAAAAAAGTACCTTTTTCCAAAAAAAAGTACCTTTTTCCAAAAAAAAGTACCTTTTTCCAAAAAAAGTACCCTTTTCCAAAAAAAGTACCTTTTTCCAAAAAAAGTACTTTTTTCCAAAAAAAAGTACCTTTTTCCGAAAAAGTACCTTTTTCCAAAAAAGTACCTTTTTCCAAAAAAAATTCTTTTTTCAAAAAAAAGTACCTTTTTCCAAAAAAAAGTACCTTTTTCCAAAAAAAAGTACCTTTTTCCAAAAAAAAGTACCTTTTTCCAAAACAAAGTACCTTTTTCCAAAAAAAAGTACCTTTTTCCAAAAAAAGTACCCTTTTCCAAAAAAAAGTACCTTTTTCCAAAAAAAGTACCTTTTTCTAAAAAAATGTACCTTTCCCAAAAAAAAGTACCTTTTCCAAAAAAAGTACCTTTTCCCAAAAAACATACATTTTTCCAAAAAAAAAAGTTTTTCAAAAAAAGTACCTTTTGCAAAAAAAAGTACCTTTTCCCAAAAAAAGTACCTTTTTCTAAAAAAATTTTCCTTTTCCCAAGTTGAAATTTGGTATGAATGTTCCTCATCCATCGCAGATAGCCGCGAAGATGGAATTTTTGTAAATTCCTAAAGGGAGGGGCAAAAAGAAGAAAAGCCTCACCTTGGGGGCCGGTAAAAACCCCTTCGGCTAGAAACCTGAAGCTTAAAATGTGGGTCCCTGGAGTAAGGGCTAACTTATTAGAAAGATACTTTTTTGAATTTTGGACAGGGTCGTTATAAAATGGGGGCTCAAAAAGGGAAAGTTGCCCCTTAACGACCTGTCCAAACTGCTGGAACTAGGAAGCTGAAATTCGGTACTTAGGTTTCTCTTCCAGCCTAATTCCAACCGGGAGGGACAAAAAAAGAAAAAGTGTCCCCCTTGACAGCCTGCTCAAACTGCTGGAACTAGGAAGCTGAAATTCCCTGTTGATGGATTTTAGGAAATTCCTACCGAGAGGGGCACAAATAGTAAAAGTTGGCTAGAAACCTGAAATGTAAAACATATGTTACTTGGAGTATGGGCTCACTTACAGGGAAGGTGTTTTTAATGGGATTAATGAAGCGAAAAGTGCCGCTTAAAGGCCTGCCCAAACCGCTGGAGGTAGGAAGTTGAAATTTGGTATTAAAGTTCCTCCTCTATTGTAGACATCCGCTAAGATGAGATTTTTGGAAATTTCTACAGGTAGGGTCAAAAACAGGAAAAGGACAGGGACATTGCGAAAAGTGCCGCTTAAAGGTCTGCCCAAACCGCTGGAGGTAGGAAGTTGAAATTTGGTATTAAAGTTCCTCCTCTATTGTAGACATCCGCTAAGATGAGATTTTTGGAAATTTCTACAGGTAGGGTCAAAAACAGGAAAGTCTCCCCCTTAACGGCCTGGCCAAACTGCTGGAACAAGGGATCTTAAATTGGGTTCCTTCTCCAACGTTGACGTCCCCTAAGATGGTATTTTTGGAAATTCATACCGGGAGGAGTAAAAAGTGAAAAAACTTCCCCCTTGACGGCCTGGCCAAACTGCTGGATATAGAGACCTAAAATTATGTATGTAGTAGGTTCCTCCTCCAACGCAGACGTCCTCTAAGACGCAATTTTTGGAAATTCCTACCGGGAGGGGTAAAAACGGAATAATTCTCCCCCTTGATGGCCTAACCGAACCCTTCGGCTAGAAACCTGTAATATATAATATGTTTTCCTTGGAGTATGGGCTAACTTATCGACAAGGCATTTCTAGGACTTTGGACAGGAACGTGGTAAAAATGGTGGTTCAAAAGGGGAAAATTGCCCCCCCCCCCTTAACGTCTGCGTCTTTAGCTAGAAACCTAATACTTAAAGAACAAGTGTATATGAAACACTAAAATTAAGAAACTAAATAGGAAACGAGTGGAATTGAAACACTACACAAGTGAAATGAAATGGATATAAACGTTGAACGAGTGGAATTGAAATTATAGACAATGCAAATGGATTGGAAGAGGGAATTACCTGTTCAAACACTATCCACGGAATATGAAACAAACTTGAAACAAACTCTCCAAAAAGTTAAACAAATTTTCTAAAAGAGAAAAAACCTTAGAAAAGGAATGGAACTTATATATTCCGATATTTAAACTTCATGTAACGAAGCACCGGTGGAAGAAACCGATGCAGTAAATTTTCCAACTGAATTTGTGAATTTACTTGAATTGCCAGGTCTACCTTTACATAAACTGGAATTAAAAAAAAAACTTTAAGACACGCTAACAACGTAGCGGGCTTTGCCCGCTATTTTTAATATTATAAAATGCTTTCCAACTCTGCTTTACGTTATTTATTTTCATTCAAAACACAAATGAACAAAACTACTTACGGGTCTATCTACCTAAGTTCGCACTTTACCAAATTATCTTGACATACACACGTATATTGCAAATTATTATGGATTCATTACTAACAATCCACTTTCATGAGAAAAAGTGATCAAATATTTATTTTAAACCCATTGTTGTGCAGAATTATTTATTTGTGGTGGCTGGGTGAAGGCTTTAAATAAAAAAACTTTAAATAAAAAAACGAATTTAATAAAAATTGTGGGGGGCGCAGCCCCCCGGGGGGAGGGCGTAGCCCCCCCCCCCCCTTAACCTTTAAGGCACGCTAACAACGTAGCGGGCTGCGCCCGCTAGTGGATACATAAATCTCCATACATGCATCATATATGTCCACACATGTGCATTAACGAAATTTGAGGTAATATGTACATGTGTGTACATATATGAACACACATGAACACGCATGAACAGGCATGATCATGTATGTAGATATTACCTCAAATTTCGTTAATGCACATGTGTGGACATTAGAGTAGTCCAAAAAACATGAAAGTTGGAATTCGCGATCTCCACAATGTTGCCCCTATTCCTTAATGTCTAAAAGCTCTCTGTGACAAGTTTCAGCTAAATCCGCTGTTATTTAGAGGTAGCACAAAAAATTGTCTTTTAAGAATTAGTAATTTATCTCTAGAGTAATTTATACAAAAAGTAGGGTTGACTTTAAATTTAATTATTTCTTAACCTGTACGCTATTATTTAACATTTTTTTTAAATCTGGTCTTAATTAATGTGAATATAAGGAATTTGAAATCAAAACTTAAAAAAATTAAGTAACTTTTAAGTAATTCGGTTTTTTTTTTTAATTTATACAAAAAATACATATTTTAGTCAAATTTTCGAAATTTTCCGAAAAGATGTAATTAAAAATTCAACTTGTTTTTGCCTTATACGCGCAAATTTCTCAAATCTGATCTTTATTTTAACGAAAATTATGAATCAGCAATCGAAACTTAAAAAAAATTTGTGGTTTATGAATTATTCGCGGTGAAATTTCAAAAAAACTCAAGTTTTTTGAGATATTTTCCTAATTACCTGTAAACGGTGTTACCGATAAATGCAATTTGTTATACTTTTGCAATTTACTTACCAAGGACCTTCATTATATATAACACTGATTTTAATTTTAAAAAGGATAACAGATATCCTTGCAAATTAACTTAAAATTTTACATTTTTTAATATTTCGCTATTATTTAGGTTGCTATAATTTTATTGCTACCAAAAACCCTATCTCACATAATAGGACATTCCACAGATATATATTAATGCAAAAACGAAATTTTCATATTGGTAAATATAAGAAAACATTCTGATCCAAGTTGATCATTTTTTGTATGAAATTTTTAAAATTTCGCGAAATCCGCGACTCCGATTTCAATTTTGATTTCATATTCGTAATGTACACCTAAAAAGATATTAGATTTGATATGTCGCGATCATAATAATTATATTTAATTTTTCTTATTTTTTCCATTATTTTTAATTAATTAAAAATAATAGAACAAGTACAACCTCGAAACTTTAATTGCGATGTGCTACCTCTAACAAAACTTTTTTGGTGATTTTTTTGATCAGACCACATTTTTTTTCAAAGTGGCATATTTGTAGGGTTGTGGAGCGTGAAAATTCCAACTTTATTTTTCTGGACCACTCTAGTGGACATATACGATGCATGTATGGAAATTTATGTATCCATGTATGGACATGAATACATGTTTATGAGCGTGCATTAACATACATTTAACCTGTATGTATTCATATATGTCGATTTTTAGCTGGGTATTAATTTTTTTATTTATTTTTATTTTATATTATTTTTTAGTTTATTCAATTTTTAAAAATATTCAATTAGACTTATATAATTTTTAATATAAAATTAATTCTTTCCCACTACGAAAATTCCAAGAAAAACCACCCAGTGTAGAAACGGTAATGACATATCATTATTTTTTGGACTACCAGTAATGACACCCACTTACCTTCTGCATTATTTTAAAACATATAATAATGAGTTACTGATAATGACTTATTTTTATCATTATTTAAAATAGAAAGTAATTTTGTAGATTTTTTTGAAAATTTTTTGAAATCTATTTTTAGACTCAATATTTTTTCAACACTGGTAAGGATATATGTAGCCACATATTTTTTAATTTTTTGTATGTTGGCAAGTAAGCTGACTTGTGTGCAGCAGGTCAATTACGTTTTTATCTATCAAACATTACATGTCGATATACTTAGCTCAGATTCCCAGGTTCGATTCCCGCACTATAAAATTTTATTAAAAAAAATTTTACAATAAAAAAATCTTTTTTTTTATAAAACTTAGTTTTTTGAAGATCTATTTTTAGACTCATTCTTTTTGTCAGTACTGGTAAGCATATACATAGGTAATGACATATTTTTAGATTTTTCGTATGCTGGTGTGTAAGCATAACTCATTATTTTTCGCGAAATCGCCATACAAAGGTAATAAGAAATGTAATAAGAAAAGTAACTAGTTACCATTACCAAGTATGTAGTTACATAACCACATATCTGGTAATGATTTTCTACACTGGGCACCTGAGATTTTTCATTTTATTATTTAATTTTATTTACAAAAATTTTTAAATTATTATCAAATTTATTTCTCTTGCGGGATCCCGGGAATTCAAGATAAATTTCCCGCTTTCCCGGGAAATCAAAAAGTGAGGGATTTTGCATTCCCTAATTGCAATGGAATATGAAACTATTACCATTGGTCAATGAAATCAGATCGATTATAATCATTGTCATTAATTAAAAATGGTAATTTAAAAAAATTTATTTACGAGGGCAATCCCATAACTACCCGACCTAACAAAAACAAAAGACAATAAAATTGGGAAAATTTTCTTTTTTTCTCAACATAGTCTCCTTTTAGCTAGTTACACTTTTCACAGCAATTTTCTGGCTAACTCCCCAAAATAGCCATCAACCGTAGACTCCACCTCTTCATTGTGGACAAATCTGTTACCACCGAGCCATTTTTTCAAGTTTGGAAATAGAAAATAACACTGCAGGTACTACACAAGAAAAAAAATAACAAGGTTCTGACAATTGATTCTAGCAGAGGGGACAACAAAAAAAATATATATACGTGTATCGGCTTTTTTAAAATTTGCGTCTGGCCATCTGTTTTTCGGGTGGTTAAAGATTCCCCCCTTTTCCGAATGTTTATTGTGAATCGGCATAGGAAACCATGTGAATCTTCCATTTTAGGTATAGGATGTGTTCAGTGAACTTATGTAAAACACTACGAGTAGCATTTTTGGGGAACATTCTAACCCTCTAACTCTTCAATTAAAAGGAATTTTTTTTAGCCCCCTTTTTTATATTTTTTTAATGTAAAAATTAAATCTTAGGAAATGTCGGACTAATTTCCCGGGATTGCGGAAATGCAAGTTGAGCGAGATGGACATAAACCCTACCTATATGACAATTGTAAGAACTTTTAGGTAGAAAATCAATTAAAAAAAGATGGCAAAAACGTAGTTGTGGAGACATTTTTCACTTTAAAATTAATTACAGCTCTATCACTGTTTCTTTGAATATCAAAAACTAATTGTATTAAAAACCGTATATAGCCACTATTGAATATAAGCCCGAGGCATCTACAAGGCATGTTGAGCTAAGAGAGTTTATTCACCTCAAATTAGAACAAACATGTGTTAAATTAACTCTAGATTTAAAATTTTAATTTCATTCATACATATGTACATATCGTGTAACTTTGTACGTATGTATTTACAAGAAAATTATTCTCAGGAATACAAACACCTACGTATTTATGTAACATTGGGCAAGCGCGAGTTACGCATTTAACGCATGGATTAAATTACAAAATGAGACATTCTACAAATACAAGCATTTCGTTTACAGCTCTTCCAAGTGACATTATCTTAAAATGTAAAACTAAAACTGCTTTTATTATTTGACAGTTTAACTCAAGCACAACTGCTACAATTTCGATTTCTATCTTTTACGTAGTTTGGATTTAGATTAAAACTTAAAAAACACTAGAAGTCTAATATTAATTTAATGTCTGTTTCATAAATTTTTGTGTTATTCGAAGGAGAAGAAGATGTGTCTTTGAATAGTGATACCATGTTGAAATTATTATTCTATTTAAAAGTACAGTTACTTCGAGAATAATTTTTTTTAATTTCGTAATGTTTTTTTTATCTTAAATATTTCTGATTTGAAAACTCATAAGAGGAATAGGAAATACGCGGAAAGTGTGAATTTTTTGAGTTTTTTCTTCTTGGTCTCCAAAAATAATTAATTACTAGTACTTGAGATAAAAAACTATAAATAATAATGATAATTATTTTAATTTTTGCATTCAAAAATATATAAATTTTTTTGGACTTTCTATATTTAGTTAGAATATTTTTTTACCACAAGACCAAATTCTAATAGGTGTGTTTCTTTACTTTTTGGGTAAAGTTCGGTATACACACAAAAAAATAAAAACTAAACTCAATCATGAAAACCGCCTATTCAAAATGACAAAATTACCCAATAGTACGGGAACACAAAAAACCACTTTTCTAGCCCAAAATCTTATTATAAAGAATAATGTGAAACAGTGATGGGACTTGAAAAATTTTGTTTTGTGCCAAGTGTGTGACTAAAATGTGCCAAATGGGCCTTCATTGTGCCAAAACTCAATTTTCACTCAGTACCCGTGTTTTCAACTTTAATTTCATTTCGTAATAGCATTCTTATGGTATTAATTTTGAATGACTTCTAACCGAATGAATTAAAGTTTTTTTGAATTCATTAAATTAAAAGGTGAATGATAAATGAAATTCATTCGATTCTTATTAAAGATTTGGGAATGCAGCCAATGAATGAATTCTTTAGGAATAGTTATGGTGTACATAGAAACATTTTCTAAAACTGAATTAAATTTTTCATGAATTAAACTTAAATAAATTCTTTCGAAGCACTGAGCTAAATTTAAATCATTTGAATTTTTAAAATCCTATGGGTTATTTGGTAATATCTTCGATGACATTTTTTAGTTTTGCTTGGTTCGAAACGGTATTAAAATACCAATAAATGCTTAGAAACTAAAAATTAAAGAATTTTTAGAGAATTGTTATTTTTTAAATCCATTTTCTATAAAATTTTGTAGATAACCAAAATGTGCCAAAATAGTATCGGTTGTGCCATTGTACCAATAAATCTTAGATTGTGCCATCTGATAAAAAAAAGTTTCTTTTGCTTATTTCTTTATTTAATTAAAATTTTAAATATATTTTTACAATTGTTTTTTGTTTATATTTACATCAGCTGTTTTACCAAAGTTTACCCGAAGAAAAAGTCTGGGTAAATTTTGATAAAAAGAGAAACACTAATACACTCTCATTAGCGCTCTCATTTACCCAATTTTCGAGTACGGGAACGCTTTTGGGTACATTTCGGTAACTTTGGGTAAATTTCGGTAACATTGGGTACGTACGGGAACGCACTTAATATGATTTTGTCATATTAGATTTTATTTGTTGTTTAAACCTTTTTGAAATGATCAACCTTTTTGAAACAACAAATAAAATCTAATATGACAATAATAACATATTAGAATTTGGTCTTGTGTTTTAAATTGTTTACTTATTTAAATACAAAACTTAAAATTTCTTAGCAAAAAGTTATAGAAATTTAAAATAAGAGCTAAAATAAGCAAATCGTAAAAAAAATAAAGTTAAACATAAATAAAAAAATATTTTTAAAAATATACCGCGAATTTTGTTTTTTATTTCGGTATCGGTCAAGTTTTTTTAAAAGCAACAGTGAAAATAACGGATCAGAAATTACTTAGAAAATTAATTCATTCTCTTTTGTTTATATTTGTACCGGTTGACCGGTCACGGGATAGGTCCGATAGGAGGGCAATGGACTCCTCATTCCCCGTAGGGTGGTTATTCGTTAACGACCCAGGAAATTTTTTTACAATCGGTTGCCAACCATGCCAGTTGCTTTGGGGACAATTTCAAACAAAAAAGTTTAAATTTCTTTTTTAATTATATATGACGCTGTATTTAAATCATAATAGAATATGTGATTCAATAGTACAGTAATTTTGACTTAGCTGCACAACCACCTTTTGCAAGAATTTTTGTGCAGGTAAGCCAAAAACGCAGCTAGGTCAAATTGTTTACCTGCCTTAATGTGCAAGTATACCAATACAGACTGAAAACAAACAAAACAAATGAAGCTAATGATGAGAACTTTGTGCTTTGCACCAGATCTTGCGATTTTTATGGTTAAAAAACGACTAAAGTAGGATATTTTTGCCACAAAACAAGTTGACAACACATTTATTTTATGTGTGTTTTTTTACTAGAATTGAAAAACAAAGAAAAACACAAGAGGCAGCTAACGGCGATCTTTTTTATGAAAATAATGTAAAACAGCCAAAAATATGAGGCAGTTATCTTAAATGCGCAGGTACAAAAAGTGCACTTAAAGAAGACAATTGCGTACATAATTTTGTTACAGAGAAACGATACCAAAATTTTGTGCAGTTATAGCAAATGTGCACTTAAGAAAAAGGCAGTTAAATCAAAACTACGGTAGTGCAGATCTTTGAAAAAAAGTATTTGTGATTTGTGAAGGTTTTTTAAATTTTTTTTGCGACAATTGGTACTGCAGTCTTTGGCAAATTAAGTCATGGCGCGATATTCAGTTGAAGAACGCGTAAAAGTTATCCAAACATTTTATGAAAATGGTCGTTGTGCAAGAAGTGCATTTCGAGCATTGCGAGATTTTTTTTATCGTGATATGATACGAAACTTTTTGTGGCCTGAATTAGATGGCATGGCCTTGGAACACATGTGTTTTCAACAGGACGGTGCCAATTGCCATAACGCATGAAACAATGACCCTTCAAGATTTTGATATGTTTTATTTGTAAAAGAAAATCTGCGGTATTATTGAATCACCCTATATTATATATAAATTAGTATAGATTTACTTAATCTTCCTCCAAATATTAATGCATATTTCCAAATCATTTGGTAAAACTTCAACATTAAAGAGATAAATATCATAATTCATAGGGTAAATTATAGAGTTTGCTAAAAACCGAAAAATTAAAAAACCGCGGTTTCGGTTTTTCAAAATTATAAAAACCGCGGGTTCGGTTATTTTTCGGTTTTCTTGTGATATTAATAGAATTGTTTTAAAATAATTTAATATTAAATTTAATATATATTTATAATTCAAAATATTTACTAAAATTCGATTGAATTCCTCACTCGAATAAAGACAATAACACCATTGCCGGGGAAAAAAAGCGGAAACCGTTATAAATTAAAATTTTTTATTATTTTTTCGGCAGATTAAACTGTATTTAAAGAGTTTAAATTTGGAATTTAGCAATTTGTTTAAAACAATATAAAGTTGAAATTTTATACAATAAATTTTGCGGACTACGCAATAAATCTTTTTGAAAAATAAGCTGTGAAAATCTGAATACGTGAAACATAATATCTCTTAAACTACATGACTTTTCGTGCAATTTTTTTTTCTAAAATTATAATCCTCAGCTTATATTATCTGTAGTAATAAAAACAAAAAATCTTTAAAGTAATATTTAATGGAGAAATTGTTCATTTAATTGTAATTTTTTAAAATAAGAGCTGAACCCTTTTCGAAATTCTAGGCTCAATAATATGTAATTTAATTAATTATTTTAATTGCTTTAAGTATTTGCTAAAAACCGACTTATTTTTGTCGGTTTTCAGTTTCGGATTTGAGGCCTCAAAAACCGCGGTTTCGGTTTCGGTTAAAACCGAACAGCAAACTCTAGTAAATTAGCTACATTCAACAACAATTATGTAGTTATTAAATGCTTTTTTCTTATTGAAAAATTGTGCCTTAAATTAATTTTTCGTCAAGAACCACCAACATTTATGCCATCATAACATGACTAGATGGTTCAACGAACGGATCATTTGCAATATTCTACGAACAATGAATATCATGGCTGGAAACCGAAACGAAAAAGGGGCGACTTTTTAGTTTACATTAACCTTTTAGTGACAGAGTTTAAAAATATTTGGTTAACTCTTAGCACTAATTCGCACAGCATAAGAATATTCAGGACTTATGTAGATGCTTCAATTCGGCCTCAATTTTAATGCTATTGTGCAAAGTGCATTTAATTATGAACTATAAAATCGACCCTAGTTCGTTTCTTTTGTCAACCATGATTAGAATTCTATGTCTTCTAATATTTATGCAAATTCTAATGTATTTTAGACATTCTATAGCAACCCAGCAAAGAAAAATTGGAAGTAATGCTTTACAAAGTACTTCTTTCACTGCTTCTCAAGTATCCGTTAGTGTATTTTTCTGCTTTTTTATATATAATTCTGAACAACTTCAAAAAATCACTTCTTTTATTGCTTCCAAAGTATCCCTTAGTATACTTTTACAGCTTTTTTAGAATTACTATTGAAGAACATCCAATATTTAAAATTTTTTTTTTTATTTTTTTATTATTTTCTTTTTAATATTTATAATTAGTTTTTTAAAAAAGGAGTAGGTACATCTAGAATATCAATTGCTTTTTCTACTGCTTCAACATCTCCTTTTTTGCTGGGAAACGGATACTTTTTTTAATGCATATGTACACACTAATATTTGAAGAAATACGGGAAAATATACACTTTTCAGATCTTCAAAGAAATTCATTCTTGAAAGATTTCTTTGAATTTGAAAGGAAATGAAAAGTAAATGGTTGATGTATGTAGATAATTTTTGCTCAAAATAACTCAAAATAACACTGAGGAGAAAGTAGTTCTTTTATATGAAAAGGACTGGTCACTTTAACATGGGCTTGTCATAGGAAGGGGTGAATTGCGCTTTGTGACATGTCACAGGACTAACGCAAAAGAACAGGTCACACAACTAACGTAAAAGAACATGTCACAGAACTAACGCACAAAAACATGTCACCGTACCAGTTTTAAAATAAACAAAGTGTGTGTGTAATATGTACCCAGCCAACAATTTTCTGAGTGCTCACAAATTATGAGTCTTAAAATATTCCAAAATATGTGCTTTTTGTGAGCGCTCAAAATTTTGAGTCTCAAATTATTCATATTTGATTCTTTTTTATGAGCCTTTCAAAAACTGTACTCTGAAGATACACTTATATCTGACTCTTTTTTGTATATTCATATAAGATTCAAAAATGAATCCGAAAAAGAGGGAAATTAAAAAAAAATTAATTTAAAATTACATGCTCTAAAATTACACATTTGAGTCATAAAATAGTCAAAAATGTGTATTTTAAGAACCTTTTCAGAATACTCTAAAAAGGCTCAAAAATATGTGTCATTTTTGGTCCTTGGTTTTTTTTTTTTAAATTTTAGTCTTGAAATTTTTATTCACATGTTCTTTCTCAGTTTTATGAAAAATATCGCTAAAAAATAAAACAATACGCAGTGAATTTTATTGCAAAAGTATGTACTTGGCAAGATATCACAAAAAAAAACTACATTTGCGAGGCAATTCGAGAAAACTTGTCATCTTTTCCGAGGAGCTTAAAAAACAGGAATTCTGTAAAATGGATCAAGAAAGTGCCTTTGTTTCTATTCTTTCTGTTTTATTATTAATATTCCCCCTCATTATGTAAGGCGTTGGCGTATTTAGTAAAAACGCCTCCATACAAAACGAATTTTTCAAAATCGAAATTAAACAAAAGTGAAATTTTCCTGGTGAATCTACTAAAATTTTGATAAAATATTAGTCTTACTCAACTGTTAAATATTGCAAAAATATTTATTCTAACGACGTTGCTGTAAATACGCCTAAAAACGTCAACGCCTACGCCTTACATAAATAATAAGGGGGATTATTTTTGTTATTGTTTTTATTGTATTGTAATTTTGTATAAAATTATAAATATGTATATATTTTGAAACAAATATCTTATTACTGTTTTGCCTTTAGGCTTCAAAAATCATTTAGAGTAGGAACAGAAAAAGATGCGAAAACTATTCTAATAAGTCCAAAAAATTACTCCTAAATTTCTCAGAAAAGGCTCATAAAAGACTCTTAAACATGTGTCTTAAATGACTCCAAAATTACTCCGAAAAAAGAGGGAAATTCCCCCTTCTAATGCTCAAAATTATGAGTCTTTTATGAGCTATAAAAGAATGCTCAGAAAGAGGCTTCAACTGCAAAGAAAAACACGCACTTATTGTTATGATTTCAGAAGGTCTCAGGACGCGTTCAGAAATTGCTCATATTTTTGACTCCAATAAAGGTCATAATTTATGAGCACTCAGAATTTTGTAGACTGGGAGGGTTATATAAAATAAATAATCTTGAAATCCTAACAAAAGATCATGAAAACGGACCAAATTCCAAATCATAACCCAATTTTAGAATATGCTCCATAAAACGTATTCTAGCATGAAGAGGGGACATTCCAAATTCGTAGGCTTCCTTAAAACTATCGTCTTGGGGGGGGGGGGGGGGGGTTGACTTGATGTCTTTTGGCATATAATGCAGTTTTACGATGACTTTGTTTCGGTTAAAACTTGTGCAACTTTTCCATCAATCATTGTGAGACACTTTTTAAAATTTACTTCAATGTCTTGGTCATTAAATTCAAATATTACTGGTTGAAGTTCTTTAATTTGATCTTTAATTTTTCGAACTTCTTCAGTTATGACATCTTTGGTTTCATTTTTGAATGCAAATTTTATTGGTCTGCAATACTTTGTTGAAGAAGGAATTTAATTTTTCCATACATCAATTTCTGTTGCTCTACTAGTTGGCGCCTATAAGCCGCTATAAATTTTTGTTAAGCGCAATGGAACGAAAGGTACAATAAACAAATTAGCATCTGATGAATTTTCGGCACTAAATTGCTTGTATTGTTTCTGAACAGAGGATCCATCACATCCCCATTTAGAAATTAAAGTAATGCTGCCATTTGCAATTTTTTTAAATGATCAGTATCAAGCGTACTTAGTAATCGTTCTGCAGTATGTTCAAGGAGATCTGGCAATTTTATTTCTGCTGAACTTGAAGTGACACTAATAGCAGATTGTGAAGGTAAGCATTCTAAATCTCGATACTCTGAAAAAATCTCATAATTCTTTTCATTGGTTCGCTTCCGCAATTCCTTATATTGATTTTTGGTCGACTTTAAATCCAAAAATAGGGCGAACGCTTCTTCTGGAGTAAAATATAACTAAAATTCAGTAATTTAACAGTTTTATTTTTGCTGTTCTTATTTAACTAATATTTAGCAAACAAAATTTTTTTATTTCAGAAGTTTTTTTCAAAAGGAAATTTTAAACAAATTTTTAGTTGGTTTTTCTGCTATTTTTACAAATTTATTTCTATGAGTGTGGAAACTGTATTGCAAATAGGGTTTTTCTTTTCCCGGACTTTTTCATTTCCCGGGACAGCGGGATTTTTTTCTGAATTTCCCGGGATCCCGGGAATTCCCGCTCGTTAGAAAATGAATATATCCGACGTATGTTTACTTGAAAAACTCGATATCTATTAAAAAAAACTTACGACAAAGTTCATCTTTTGGTTGCAGTCATGAGAAAATCTACTTAATATACGTATTCTGAAATAAGGGCTTAATATAAAATATCCATATCTTCCACTTTTTCGAGATCAATTCGTTTAACAGTTTAAATAGCGAACTAATATGCAGGTAATATATTTCTATGGAAGGCCGTCTTAATTTTAAAACAACTCTTAGAAATACATTAATTAAATATTAATTCGCGGTTTAAACGGTTAAACAAATTGAATCATAAATTCTTTCAGGATATAATGGAATTGTTAATGGGTGCAAATTTGTATCGGACCAGCTTTAGAATCAGAACTAAGATCGATTTTTCGATTAAATATGCAATCCAAAAATTTCTATTTCTAGATATTCTGTTTCTATGCAGATTTTCAGAAGTATTCGTCTATTTTTATTAAAAAGTTTAAAAGTGAGTATTTTTCACACAAATTTTTAGGCAAATCGTCTAAATCTTTTTATAAAAATAGACACTAAAATATTATTAAATAGTTTTATAACTTTAATTGGTATTTTTTGAATAGAAATTTTTTATGGCACAACTACTTAAAAAAATTATTTAATTTTCATTGTTGCATTTTTTTTAAATTAACATATAAAAATCCAAAATAATTTAAAAAAGCATCTGATGGATTATCTTTAAGTGCAGCGAGAAGTTTTCAACTCAGTCCCGTTCAAAAATATATTTTTTAATATATTGTATTTTTTAAATATCCCAGAGGATGATTTGCGATGCAAATCGAAATATCGGAAGAAAATTAAAAAATAAAATATTGAAAAATAAAATACAAAATATTTGGATTTTTATTTTTTAAAAATTTACCCAGCAAAACCTTCTATTACCAGGTAAAGGGAAATGGAATAAGAAACCAAAAATTGTAACTATTTACACTTTGGTCGGATAACACATTATTTTAACATGGGGGTGTCATTGGAGGTAAATGGTTGCCTAAGTCGTACCGGTATAGGCTAAAGTAAGTGATTACGCAGGAAGTACCGAAATATGTTGTTACTTGTAATATTAAATTCGCTAAAATAAGTACATACTTGTATGGAGTGAAATAAGTCATTACACATTAGTACATATTTCATTGGTTACATATAGGGAATAAAATAAAACTTTACCAGTAATGATTTTGTTTAAAGGTACACAGATCCGAGCAATGTAATTAGATTACAAATTTTTATTAAATCATACTTTCGCATAATAAGTAGTTATATAATGCAATACCATTAACTTATTATTTTTACCCTTATTAATAAGTTATTATATAACACAATATCAGTAATATATTATTTTGAAGCCTGCAACTAATTAGTCATATATCTCTATATCGGTAACTCATTATTTCATACTTCCCACATAAGTATTGATGTATCGCAATATTACTAACGTATTACTTTTGGTTTCTAAGTAAAACCAAGGGGAAAGGGTTACCCATTGCCAGGCAATGCATGAAAAAGGTCCAACCCATTACCAAGGTTTTGCTGGGTATGACGTAAAGCTAAACTAAAAATATAACAATACCAAAGGTCAACAATATTTAATCTAACAAAAACATAAAATTTGAAAAATACAACTGAAATAAAGTAATAGCAATTTAAATTTAAAGGAAATTATTTGAAGTAATAAAAACTCAAAACAATTACCTCAATTGAAAATACGAAAATATTATAATTTTTTTTTTAATTTTAATGCCGAGTTTTTTTGGAGTCATTTGGAGCTAAAATACTGATTTTGAAATGTTGTGTATGAATATTGCTTTATTTGAACAAAGACCATCATTAAAAAATATAAAATTTCCGAGGTACGAGTATTTTTGTTGGTATTTAAACTTGATAATGTCTAATAAAATTTGTTTTTGGTTTAACTAAACCCAAAAAATTCGGCCTAAATTGTATTTTTTATATTATATATTATATTACTAAATTTTAAATCGCATTTATTAATTTTAAATATCTTTTATTTTAAATATTTTTAAAACAATCAATGGTTTTAATTGAAATAAAGCTTCCAAAATTTTAATATACTAGCTAAAACTTCTGTAAAAGATTAAAAAAAATCCCGGGAAATCCCGCACTAAATTCCCGGGATTGCGGGATTGAAAAAAGGGAATCCCGTCCCGGGAATTCCCGGGACATAAACCCTAATTGCAAACTATGCCGAATAATTAGTAAAATATTTGCGATAATGAATTGGGACAGGTTGAATAATTAAAAACAAGAAGTAATTCTTTAAAACTCTGACAATTAGGTACTAACTGATACTTTTCCATCAAAAAAAAACACATAATGCCACTAAAAAATATTTAAGAAGTTCTCTTGTAATAGGGGGGATCTTAAGGAATTCCAATAGATGAGTTAACTTTAAATTCACAAATAAAAGGCTAAAGTCGCAACAAAAACAATGATTTTAAGATAAAATAGTAAACAATTTGTTCCAACTATAGGCAAGAACATCAAATATTAATAGTTAGAGATGGATGGATATGTTTATTAATAGATTCCCCATTGACATAACAGAAAAAAACTAACGTTTCTTTTTTTCACATATTGTCGTTGACGCTATTTTCGGGTGTCGTTTATTGTCTGCATATCTGTCAGTCGAAATGTCTGCACTAGTTAGTAATTTTAATGCAAAGTAAACTCATAAAATCCAACACAAAAACATTCAAATAGATGAAAATTACAAAAACAACTATGTTGAAGACTCCAAAAAATAAAAACACAAGGAATGTATCTAGGCTGTACAATATGTGCAACAGCAGCATCAGATTGATGAAGATACTTTTAGAAGCAGAGCCAACAGACAACCAACGAACGTATCCGTAGGGATGTTGAGGTTTTAGCATTTTGTCAGAATTTTTCTTTGCTCAATACCGTATCAGATTTTAAAGATTGTGGAAGTTGTTCTAACTCGATCGCATTACTTTTGTTCATTTTCCATTTTTAAATATAAACAGTTCGCGACGGATGACAACGTTCCTGTCCACAATTGCGGATAAACAAAAGTGTAAATAACGTATTTTCAAATAGATTGGATTTAAAATTAATTGTGCGAAAAATACTATATTTTGAAAAGTTCAAACTAAAGATGATATTGGTGTATAAAAGTGTACATTCAGATAACATTTTGTAGTCTATGTAGTGAAATCAATTAAAGCCAAAAAATCAATCAAAAAACGTATTAATAACTATAAATAAAAATTTATTAATTTAGTGTAAAATTTAAAATAGATTGGTGATTTATAAAATATTCATAAATTCATATATACTAAAGTTCCTAAAGTACCAGCACCAAAGATGTGTAAAATGCAGCATTAATGTCCATTAAAATTAATCAAAAATATTCTATTAACATTAAAGAAAATTTAAAGAAATAAACTATAATCTAAAGTTTTAAAAAAGTATAAATATATAAATTAGCCTTAGTGAAATGTGTTAAACTTTTCATTGGATATCAACAAACACTACAAATGGATTATAAATCATCACTAGAGAAGTAAGTGCAATTTCTTTTTTTTTCTCAAACACAGTAAAACCTCCAAATGACGACCAAGGAGGGAATGAAATTAGACATGCATTAAATTTTTGACTCAAAAACCAAAACACGCATTGTTTCGCAATAAAATTCGTTTGTGGGTCAAATTAGATTTAGAGTGGATCATGAAAAATAATGCTTAAAAAGTAGTAACTTTGACCAGAAACTATTCTTTTTACGAAGATAAAATTCAAAAGTAAAAATTTAATACCTTTACTTAAAAAATGGAGTTTTTACATTTCGAAAAAGCGATATTTATTGATTTCGTTCCCTTGTTTATTGTTCAAATTTCACTTGTTCCTCATTACAATTGAGATCAGGCTGGCCAGTTTTGGGGTTTTATCCCCAAATTTGGGGATTTTTTGTTGGTCTTGGGGACAAAAATTGTCATTTGGGCACAGGAGAATTTTTTGGGGATTTAAAAAATGTTTTGGGGATTTTTTGGGTACCCGAGTAAAAAAAATTATATATAATCATATGTGGCATATATTACAATATATAATTAGACATGTCGTTATGTATATCCATATATAATTATATATGACGTCTTTTTCCAAAATTGTTCCTTATATTATGCCATATATAATTTCATCTAATTAGATATCGACCTTTATAATATTAGATATGGTATATATGATTATATATTACATAGCATGGCTGATCTTATTGCACATATAGTTGTATATAGAGCTATATCTTAATATATATGGCGTCATTTTAAGAATATATAATTATATATGGTATCATTTAAACAATATATAACTATATATGGTGCCAGTTAAACTATATATTATCATATATGGTGGCATTTAAACAATATATGGTCATATATGGTACCTCATGAACAAAATCTTTAATACAGTTGCAGATATGATAATATATGCCACTAAATCTAGTGCCATATATATTTATATATGGTGTTATATAAGCAATATATTAGCATATATGGTGCCATTTAAACCATATATTATTATATATGGTGTCATTTAAACAATATATTTAAATATATATGATCAAAACTTTTAATACAGTTCCAGATATGATAATATATGATTCTATATTTAGTGCCATATATATTTATATATGGTGTTATTTAAGTAATATATTACTATATATGGTGCCATTTAAACCGTATATTATCATATATGGTGCCATTTCAACAATATATGCTCATATATGGTACCTTATGAACAACATTTTTAATACAGTTCCAGATATGATAATATATGCTACCATATATAGTACCATATACTTTGATATATATGTGATTAAGTTATATCTGTATAAATATACAGTTTCATCCCGATATATTTTTATCAATTGTTTATCAATTTTTATCTAATTGTATCAGTTTAGATCTGACCTGATTAAATAATGTGTTAATCAGATGAAATTATATCTTATTTTTGACCCGATACAATTTTATCGGTTTATATGTAATGGTGTCAGGTTTGATCGTAATTGGTTCAATTTTATATAAATAAAATATAATTGTTTCCGACATTTACCTTATACAATTGTATCAAAGTTTTAAACTGATATCAGGTCAAAATTGGGATATAACTAAATAATTTTTTATACAAATATATGTATTTGGACCTACACTGATACCATGTGATATAAACCAATAAAATTGTATCAGGTGAAAAATCTGATACAATTTTATCTGATTAATACATAATTTAATCAGGTCAGATCTAAAATGATGCAATTAGATAAAAGCTGATAAACAACTGATACAATTTTATCGGGCCATTTTTCGGATCAAATGGTACATGGATGACTCTAAGTTATATATTACCATATAAAGTTCCATATTGTTTTCTTTAATAGGAAACATACCATATATGGTGCAATTTAGACAATATATGCCCTAGTAAAAATGATTTTTATATATTCATATATGATTTTTAAACAATCATTTATGATTTTATACAATTATAGCTTGTCGAGTATTGTGAAACATATATTTTTATATGATTATATCAAAAGATATTTAATTATATAAAATTATATTAACCAGATCCACCATTTTTTGGATCAGATAATATATTTTTTATATAATTATATTAACCCATACATGATTTGATCCGGAAAATGGTGGATCTGGTTAATATAATTTTATATAATTAAATATCTTTTGATATAATCATATAAAAATATATGTTTCACATTACTCGACAAGTTATAATTGTATAAAATCATAAATGATTATATAAAAATCATTTTTACTAGGGTGGTCATTAGAGTGGGGCGATTTGTATGGACAAAATTTTTTTGATATTGTGCAATTGATTTTTCGATAGCTTTTGGCTAGTTGCCACATTTTTTATCCGATTTTCATAAGTAATACCTTTCTGGAAAGGTTGTAATTTTATATTGTTTACAACTTCATTAGTTGTTTCAAAAAGCCAACGCAAGATGGCGCTAATCTAGCATTTATTTAAAAATTGCAAAATATTGAAATTTGGGCGCCTCGAAAATGATTTTTTTATATGTCGTAGTGTAATTTTTTTTTCCTAATGCCAAAAGCTATCGAAAAATCGTTGGCACAATATCGATTGCTAAATCGACCCACCCTAATGGTCATATATGGTAACTCATCAGCAACTACAATATTAACTGTATTTCAGAAGCTATTAATTGTATTGCAGAAATTATGGAATGTATTTCAGAAATTTATTAATTGTATTTCAGAAATAATCAAATCTATTTCAGAACTTGTTGATTGTTTATCATAGTTAATAGAGAAAAATTTCTAAATTATACTTCATAATTTCTGAAATACAATTGATAATTTCTGGAATACAGTTTGATAATTTCTGAAATACAGTTGTGAATTTCATTTATAAATTCTGAAATACAATTGATAAAACTGAAATTCAATTGACTAGTTCTGAAATACAATTCATAAATCTGAAAAATAATTGATAAGTTCTGAAATACAATTGATAAAACTGAAATTCAATTGATTATTTCTGAAATACAATTGATAAATCTTAAAAACAATTGATACAATTGGAAATAGTGTAGAGCATCAAAAAGATGCAAATAAAATCATTTTTTTTTTAAATTCAATTTAATAAAAAAAATATAATTTTATAAAAACATTTATAGAAAATAAAATTATAATTTTATAAAAAGAAAATCTTTTTATAAAAAAAAAATGCATAGTCGTGAACGGTATCGAACTCGAGACCTTCTGAGTTTAAACCTTATTTTAACAAAATATTGTAATTTTTATAAAATCAATGCTCCGCCAGTGTATTATTTTTTGAACTGTTGTCAATATCTGTCTGGGATTTTATTTAATCCCAAATAAATAGAGATCTTACGTAGTACCCAAATATAATGCGGGATCTAATTTTATCTGTCATTTTTCTGGATAGTTTTAGATCTTACTTAATTCCCAAATATATTGCTGGATCTAATTCGATCTGCCATTTTAATACTGAAATAAATTGCTAGATCTAATTCGATCTGCAATTTATGGGATAAATTAAGATCTTACCAAATCCCCAAATATATAACTGGATTTAATTCGATCTGCAGTTTATCGAAAAAGTTAAGATCTTACGCAATCCCGAAATATATTACTGGATCTAATTTTTGATCTGTCATTTTTTGGATATATTTAGATCTTACTTAATCCCCAAATATATTGCTGGATCTAATTCGAACTGCCATTTTTCGGATCAAATTAGATCTAAGTTTATCCACAAATATATTGCTGGATCTAATTCCATCTGCCATTTTTCGGATCAATTTAGATCTAAGTTTATCCCCAAATATATTGCTGGGTCTAATTCGATCTGCCACTTTTTCGGATCAAATTAGATCTAAGTTTATCCACAATTACATTGCTAGATCTAATTCGATCTGCCAAAATTGAGATCAAATTAGATCTAAGTTTATCCACAAATATATAGCTCTATCTAATTCGATCCGCCATTTTTCGGATCAAATTAGATCTAGGTTTATCCCCAAAGATATCATTGGACCTCCCAATTTTGAGATATAACTTGATCTTAGTTTATCCCCATATATACAATGGGATCTAATACGATATCATTGGATACACCCAATTTTGAGATCTAATTGGATCAGCTAGATATTACAGCAGATCTTAAACAATATCAAATTGGATATGATTAGATATTGCGCGAGATCAATTTTTTTTACTCGGGTATGTATAAAATTTTGAAGATTATATTAACTTTCAGAAAACATCAGTCAAGTTTGTTCGCATAATTTCAAAAAAAGTAACAAATTCACTCTTTTATAGATTTTCTATATTAATTTAAAAATCCTTTTGCCTGAGAGTTTTGCACACTCTTTCTTTATGTAATTCAATTCATTTAATTCTTTGTGTACATAATAATTTACTGCTAAATTTTTTCCCATAAAAATAAATACACTCCATTTCTTCGGTCGATATTATGCACTTCCTTACGACTGTCGTTAACGCGTTGCACAAGCAAATTAATTATTTTTTGAAAATGAAATTTGGCTCCAAATTTCATATCACACAAATTGGGGTAAATTTTCGGTTTAAAAAATTGGGTCTAAATTAAAATTATCACACAACAACTGCACATTAGACAGTACCACCTTACAGGCAAAAAAAAGTACGCGGTACACCTTTAAATATAAAGTATTTTTGCAAGGCAATTCCAAATAATAAATTTTTTTTTGCCCGAACGTAGGGGTCGGTCGTCTTTTTTAATTTTTCGTTATAGCTTCGGCATTTAAAGTTGGATTTAAAAGTGTGATATATCGATTTTTTGCCTCGAGGAGACCAATGTTTTGCTATAAAGAAAAAATCCAATGAAAAATTTAAATAGGCGACCCCTACGTTCGGTAACCAAAAAAATAAAAAATTTCTGCTGGGTTTATGGAAAAACTTCCTTAGCAAAAGTTTAATGATTTTTTGCAAGCTTTAATTTTCTGACATTAGCGTGGTACATTAGGGTTGTAGCAACTGAGATCTGGTGGGTTAATACTAGAACGGGATACTTGAGGTCAATGGTCCTTAGAGCAAAACATTGGTCCCCTCGAGAGAAACACATCGATGTATCATATTTTAAGATCCGACAGTAAATGCCAAAGATATAACGAAAAATGTAAAATGGCGACCCCTACGTTCGACAAAAAAAAAATATTTTTTGAAACCTCCTTGCTAAAATAATTTAGATTGGATGGTGTACGGCGAACTTTTTTTTGAGGTACGCTCTACTGCACAGGTCAACTATAAAATTGCAAACATTGGGCCTAGATTTCATAACGTAATTCAACCCCACATGCAAAAATTTTTTTTGGGTTTATTTTTCATTCTTATTTTCAGGCATTGTTTCATTTTTCAAAATTAAAAAGACCTCAAAAAATTAAAATACGCCTCAAAGGTTTTTCCTCCATTTTTTGGGGCATTTTTCATTGGGGCCTAATTTCTTAGCACCTTTTAATACAGCATGAATTACAGGGTGTCAGAGTTTAAAAATTTATCGATTTTCTATTTGCAAAAGAAATATGTTTCGAAAGCCTTCTAACGGTTAACATACTCGACTTTGACATTGTGTTTCACATCTTGTCGTAAAGCAGGGTTCATCAAACTGCAATTATTGGAAAGCTCAACACCTCCCCTATAACCAACAGAATATATTGCTTTTAATCGTTATAAAAATCGTATTTTAAAAACCAAATAATTTATTTTAAAATTAAAACAAACCATAAATAAATTAATTTATGTTATTCATATTATTCCATCTTAATGCCTCTTCTGACTACAAAAACGAATGCAATATTGTTCTGACTAAATTAACTCTATGACTAAATCAACAAAAATTTAAATGAAAATATATATTTAAAACTAAAGCTCGATCATATCATTACAGGGCTCATTTGCATCTATTTTTTTCGTAAAAAAACATAAAAAACAAATAAAATTTCTGGAATAAAAAAAGAAACAAACAGACAATTAATGTTTTCTCTAAAGACATTAACGTTTGGACCAAAAAACGAAAAAGATGCAACAGAAGCTAAAACAAAATTGTCGCATTTTTAAGCACATTATTCAATCACTGCTTCTTCATCTTCGTACTAGACGACTACTGAATTTCATTTCTTTTTAATGTTTATTTAATTATATGAAATTTAAATTAAATTTTTTTTTATTTTTACACATACAAACTGTAAAATCGAAATGAGCAGTCAAACGCTGATAAAAATCGACAACTGAAAATAAACACATTTTTTCAGAAAAAATAAAATCAGAAGGCAAGACAAAAAAATAAAACAATAAAGAAAAAAGAAAATCATTTTGCATTTTCACTTTTTTCAAAAACAGGCGAATGAACGCACAAGTTCAAGATTCTCCGAACATTGCACTAAAATTACCACTACACCAATACTATCACAATTTACTTATAGACTCGATATATGTACATATACGTACACTCAAAGAATGCAACAACAATTTCGTGTTAATGTAAACAGCTAGAAACAAAAAATGTAGTTCAATGCAGTTTGCTGGGGATCCAACAGCCAGCCTTTTAATGGCAACGCACTCCATCTCTGTTGCAGCATCAGTCGTTGTTGTTGTTGCATCAGTTAGTCACTCCGTCGTCTTCATAATAACACCATCATTGTGTTAGGCATTTTGTTGGTTAAATACTTATTTATTAGTACCACATTATGGCACATGCCGTTATAAGGAAAATTAACAGACAAAAACAGAGGAAAATTTAATTCTAACACAAATCAGAGATGATAAAAGAGTGCTTAAGTTTTGTAAAAAAATGTACTTTTTCGATGTGCATTAACTACACTCAAACAACAGACTTGTACCGACAACTGAATTTATTTATTGGCAATGGAATGTTTATACATGTACATAGTCATGTTTATACATGTAGTCAGAATCGATATATGCATATATCGATTGTAGCAACTAAATTTTTTGCCAATCGAATTTATGCGGTTACGATAACTGTCTTTATACAAAATTATATTTATATAACTTTAATCGCGAATTTAGTTGTCTAATTCAGTGTTACATTCAATATAAATATTATAATGTTCCACAAAATTTCATTGAAATTAAAAACTTTTTTTTGAGTTTTCAGATATTGAACCCGGCCATTTAGATTCATTGTTCACACTCTTACCCATTGCACCACAATTACTTGTAATTTTCTTTGTCATATGAATATTTCATTTTAATTCAAAAAAAAAACCTAAACATTTTTGACTTTTCCTGAATTTGAACTCGGAAATCCGGTGTATTAGGCCACGTCTCTACCTACTACACCGCAAACACTTATTAATTTTAATGTCTAATTTTGAATTTATATGTTCTGGAAGGAAAACAAATATATTAGGGGTTTTCATATAAACTCGTATTCTACTCGTAAACGGTGTAAACCTAGTATGCTTATGAATTTAATGTCAAACTCCATATATAAAAAATATAATTGTATTTTACACAAGCCCAGTGTAGATAATCATTACCAGATATGTGGTTATGTAACTACATACTTGGTAACTAGTACTTTTGTTATTACATTTCTTATTACCTTTATATGGCGATGTCGCGAAAAATAATGAGTTATGGTTACACACCAGCATACGAAAAATCAAAAAATATATCGTTACCTATGTGCTTACCAATACTGACGAAAATAATGAGTCTAAAAATAGATTTTCAAAAAAATAAATTATATAAAAAAAATATTTTTATTGTATTTTTTTTTAATAAAATGTGCTGGTGCGGGAATTAAACCTGGGTCTACAAATTGCCAGTTAATAGCTCTACCATCTGAGCTATATCGACATGTAATATTTAATAGATAAAAACATAATTGACCTGCTGCACACAAGTAAGCTTACTCGCCAACATACAAAAAATCAAAAAATTTGTGGTTACATATATTCTTACCAGTGTTTAAAAAATATTGAGTCTAAAAATAGATTTCAAAAAATTTTCAAAAAAATCTAGAAAATTATTTTCTATTTGAAATAATGATAAAAATAAGTCATTATCAGTAATTCATTACTATATGTTTAAAAATAATGAAGAAGGTAAGTGGGTGTCATTACTGGTAGTCCAAAAAATAATGATATGTCATTACCGTTTCTACACTGGGAGGTTTAAAAGGCATTTACGAGTTTATATGAAAAGCCCTATTATAAAATTCATTTACCAATACCAATCATTAGTTGCGTATGTTATCCACAATTCGGTTGGTTCTACTGAAACCACGAAGCATATACATTAGAGCGTACCACCTTACAGGCAAAAAAAAAAAAAAAAGTTCGCCGTACACCCTCCAATATGAAGTATTTTTGCAAGGAGGTTTCAAAAAAAATTTTTTTATTTTTTTTTTGCCGAACGTAGGGGTCGTCATTTTACATTTATCGTTATATCTTTGGCATTTACAGTCCGATATTAAAGTATGATACATCGATGTTTTTCTCTCGAGGAGACCAGTGTTTTTCTCTCGAGGGCCATTGACCTCAAGTATCCCGTTCTAGTAGTTAGCCACCAGATCTCAGCTACTACCACCCTAATGTACAACCCTAATGTCAGAAAATAAAAGCTCGCAAAAAATCATTAAACTTTTGCTAATGAAGTTTTACGATAAACCCAGTAGAATTTTTTTTCATATATTGGTTGCCGAACGTAGGCAACCAATATATAAAAAAAGGCGACCCCTACGTTCGGCCAAAATTAAAAAAAAAATTTTTTTTGAAATTGCCTTGCAAAAATACTTCATATTGGAGGGTGTATGGCGAACTTTTTTTTTGAGGTACGGTCTAATATACATACACCCAGAAAACAGTCTCAGTTGTGGCCACCGAATTTGTTGCCAATCGTATTCGTGCGGTTACGACAACTATCTTTATATTAGTTTATATTTTTCGTCGTGAAAGCCAATATTCGGTTGTCTAATTCAATATTATGTTCCACATCAATATTATTATGTTCCACAAAATTTTATTGAAATTAAAAAACCTTTTTTGAATTTTCTGGTATTGAACTCGGCCATTCAGGTTAATAGTTCGCACTCTTACCCACTGCACCACAACTACTTTTAATTTTCTTAGCCATATTTACTGTTTATACATATGAATATTTTATTTTAATTTAAAAAAAAAACATATAAATTTTTGTTTTGTCCGGGATTTGAACTCGGAAATCCGGCGTACTAGGCCAACTCTCTACCGACTACACCACAAACACTTATTAATTTTGAAGTCTAATTTTGAATTTATATGTTTTGCTTCGAAAACAAATAAAGTAAAAAATTCGTTTACCAATACCAATCAATAGTTGTGTGTGTTAACAATACAATCCACAATTCCGTTGGTTCTACAGAAACTCGACTTTATGGTCATATTTGATTAGGATACCCGTATTTGTAGTTACCACTTTCGAATATTGAAATTTTTTTAATAAAGGTTATAGGTAACACCAATTTTCTTGTATATACACCAAATAAATGGCTGCCTCTACTGCATAAACTGATACTAATTTTAAAATTGATTGGAGATACCAAGAATTTGTTAAAAGGATTGTTTTTTAATTAATTTTCCCTATTTTTAATACCTAGTAAAATATTTTTGGTGTAGTATTCACTTATAGGCAACTGGAAATAAAATAACGTCCTGGTAAATTCATTTTAATGGTTTTGATCGAATTCCAACCAATCTTTTACCTGGGTGAATTTGTGCCCGAAGCACATTTTTCAACTAGTTTCTTACGTACTTAAATAAATAATGGCGTCCAATAAATTAACTTTTTTTAACAAAATAAATTAACCACCAAAAATGAATAACCCCCCAAAAAAATTAAAAGGCAATAATGTTCAAACTGTTTTAATTTTATTTCATTGGGAATTTTCATAATGAAATAATCTCAATATTTAAAGATTAAATAAAGCCCCAAAAATGAAATAACCGTCAAACATTTTTAAGTCATTTCTTGTATTTAATTTTTCCCTTTGGGGATTATTTCATGGGGGTTATCCATAGCGATGATGATATTTTTAAGAGAAATTTTTCAAATTTTAAAAATTTGTTAAAAAGGAATTTGAAAAGACAACTAAAATTAAGGTGACACGCGAGAAATTTTTACAAAAAATAATTTGTCCGTTTCTGGCACGCAGCGAAAAAAGTCTTGCCACCTAGGGAA
Source organism: Leucophora obtusa (assembly GCA_949987735.1). NCBI lineage: Eukaryota > Metazoa > Arthropoda > Insecta > Diptera > Anthomyiidae > Leucophora > Leucophora obtusa. The sequence continues at coordinate 47,583,534 of OX465296.1, forward strand.
TTTCTTTTAACTTTTACATTCATGTTTGTTGGGTAATATGAAGTTTATAAAAGTAGATTCAAATAAAATAAAAACAATTTGAATTATAAAAAAATACTTATGAAACTATATGTATCATTATGGTTTGGCTCAAAGGGTAAGGCGATGAACTTCTAAACCAAAGGACGTTGGTTCGAATCGTGGCTGGTGTTGGAACAAAACAAAATTACTTTGAATTTAAATTAAAATTGAAGAAAATTAAATTAAAGAGAAATAAAAAATAAACAAAGAAAAATGTAAAAAAAGAAAAGAAAAAAAATGTTTTTTTCGTTTTATTAATCATATTTCCCCTCGAAAAGTATTCGTTGTTTCGATGAAATATCGAATCTATAAATCAACAATTTTTCGGATCTATATCACCTACATAGGAAAATACCCTCATTCTTGGGATTATATCGAACTCGATATCGATGAAATTTTACGAGAAAATGATTCAGTTTCGATACAAAATCGACTCATTTTGCAAGCTGGGTTGGGTATTCCGGTACTGAGTACTCAATACTGACTGTTTTTTTTTGAGTACTCAATACTAAAACGGTACTACTCAATACTTTTAAAGATGCAATTTTCGGTATAAATGTATATTTTTCGTATGAAAATACAACTCTAAAAATATTACTCTAAAAATACAACTCTGAAAATACCACTCTATTTGTGAAGCAAAGAAATTTGTAACGAATTTTTGTGAAAAATTATTTAATTAATTTATTTAAATTGTTTTAAATTAATTAACATGTAAGTAAAAATAATTATTTAACACGTGTATGTGAATTGTTATGATTTTTCCTATTAAATACGAATTAATTACATTTTTATTTTTAAATTCAAAAAAACCGTTAAAAGTATTGAGTAGTATCGAGTACTGAATTGAAAAGTATCGAAATTTCACAACTCTACTGGAATGTAGTCGCCAAATAACCACAAAATGTACTTTTCTAGCAACTTTATCATCCCTGAAACACATTCACAAACAAATTCGTATTTTTCCTCTATTTGTCTATAACAGCGAACAAAGCCTACAATGCTGCTAACAGTAGTTCTATTTATATCATTAATATATAGTTTTTCTTTTAATTTTCCCTTTCGCGTTTGTTGCAATAAGCTTATGGATGTTGTTTGAAAAATGTTTTTGTTGCCTTTTATATGTTGCATGTATGTATGCATTTGATCATAGAATTTAAAATAATTTGTAACGCGTATGTGTTTGTTGTTTTCTTATGTTGTTTATTTTGCATTATTTTGCTGTTAGTAACAACAACATTATATTGTTGAGCCAATATTCATCCAATGGGGAGTGTGTATTTGATTAAGTATTAGACGCCATCATCCAAAAATAAAATATGTTAAATGTTTTATATGGAGGTTTATGATTTTGCAACTATAAAAGACATGCTAAAGTACACAGACAAAATATGGATGCTTCAGTTACCAAATCGATTAACTCCACTTTCTGAATTTTATAAAACTTTCATTTCAAAACACTTTATTGACTTCTAACTGTATAATATTCAAAAAAAATTTATCTGATAATAAGTATTTGCACTACTGAATGACAAAATTTATGATTTAACAGGAATTTGAAAAAAAAAACAATATATACTATTTTCTCATTTTTCTCATTGAGACTCATTCCTTTTTCTTTATGGAGTTAATCGATTTGGCAAGTGAAGCATTCATATATACACGCTGTGTTCTAACAACATGATATATATGTATAAATAACTTGAAGTTATTTTTTTTAGATTTTACACAATTTTCAAAAATTAAAAACATGATGGGCAGTTGGCAACTGTCAATTTCCGGTTTAGCTTAAAGAAGTGACCGAAATTTTATAATTTTTCTGATATCTGATATTACCAACGAGCTTAGAATCTAAAGAGCATGCATGCATGCATCTCTACTTCTGTTAACTAAATCTGTCTGTTTTGTGGTTAAGTTTCAATAAATATTGAAAATCCTTTCATTAAATATACAAAATATGAAAAAAATGCAATAAAAACTGAACCACGTAATTTCAGTTTAACTTCTTGAAATGTCAGACAGAGCCCGTGAGAGAGTTTAACAGTAGATGAGCGACTTGCATAGAACCTGATATTACCAATAGGGTATAGAGAGATCTAAAATACAAATTGATTTAATTCACAGTTTTTACTATTTTAAGTAGTAAATTAGCATTTACCGTTAATTTGACTTTCTGTGGCTTAAACTTCAAAGATGCGTGCTATTTTACAACGATAGAACGTTAGCACTTAAACTTTGAATTCCTTTACGAGGGTATTTATATATATTCTGAGTTTAAAGGTGCTTTCACAACGGTAGAGTGGCTCTACTCTGCAGCACAGATTAAAATGTTAACTGTTCACAATGCAGAGTAGAGTTACTTCAAAAAATATTTGACACTTAAATACTTACATTTTGTTTCGCGAATTTCTAGGCTTTATTTTCACTGCATAAATTTTAAAATAATTTTATATTTTATTATAAAATTCAAAACACAAATTTTTTGTGTTGGTTTTACGTTTTTTAATATTTTCTTTCTAATTTGTTAACAATTAGAGATGTGTTTTTCAAGGTATATTAGTCATGTTAAATAGTTAACAGATCAATGTTAACTCTCGAGTGCAACAAATCCGTACTCCAAACTCAAAAAACTTTGACTCTGGAGTGGAATAAAAAAAGATAGCAAATTACAAAAATGTATTAGTAAGAAAGAGAAAAGAACAAAATTTGATACAGATTGGAGTACTCCATTATTGTAAACGTACCTTAATTATTTAATATAATCCATTCCCTTAAAGGGAAATTCACACGACGACTTCCCCTATCTACTATTACCCAGTTTTGGGGAGATCAATTGCCAAATTTTTGTACAGGGTCCGCCATCTAACGTTTTTTTTTTCAACTAGTGCTTATTTCGTGAATGGTAACACTTAGCTCATGTCTGATTTGACAGATAATTAGTTTTATCCTTCCGCTGAACGAATATGGTTGTGTATACGCTTGAACAACGCTGGTCCAGAGTCATAATTGGGCCATTTTTCTTCGAAAATGAGCAAGGAGTGGCCGTTACAGTCAATGGCGATCGTTATCGGGCCATGTTGAACGAATTTTTGTTCACAAAAATTGAAGAGGAGGATATTGGCAACATTTGGTTTCAATAGGACGGCGCTACGTGCCACACAGCCGAAGCTACACTCGATGTTTTGCGCCCTGTTTTTGAAGATCGCATTATCAGCCGCAGAGCTGATGTCGTTTGGCCACCTCTGAGCTGCGATTTGACACCGTTGGACTATTATTTGTGGGGTGCCGTCAAAGATAAGTGTTACGCCGACAAGCCAGAGACAATTAACGCTTTAAAGGACAATATTCGTGAAGCCATTGGTGAAATACAGCTGCACACAATCGATAATGTGCTTAAAAATTGGGCCGATCGTGTAGGCTACTGCATGGCCAGCCGAGGCAGCCATATGAATGAAATTATTTTCCATTATTAACCGGAAGGATTGTACTTTCAAATAAAAAAAGAAATTTGAGAAAATATTCAGTAGTTTTTTTTTTATAGCATTTTCAAAAAAAAAAAGTTATTTGGCGGACCCTGTATATTTTTTTTGAAAATGACGTTTCGTATCCCTAATACTGGTAAATAGTAGATATGGATGGAATATATGAATCAGGCTTAATTGAGAGATGTAATCTATCCACCTAAACCACTTCCCACGTTGAAACAACTTCTGTGAATTACATTTACACTCAGGGAACTTCTGCAGTCGGAATTTTTTAGTTGTTTAAACAGTATTTCAGTTTTGTTATTCTGAAATACTGTTCATTTGTAGAAGAAAATAAATTTGAACTATGTATATTCGTAACTGAAAAAAAACAACATAAGTACTGAGAATTCGTAACAGTCATTTTGGTTTCTAAAAAAATTAATCAAAGTAATGTATGTAAGTACCCGGCTAAAAATCTGCATATATGGATTCACATAGTTTGAATGCCCATAAACATGCATGCTTTTCCATACATAAATCTCCATATACTCATCCATATATCTTCATACATGTATATTTACGAAATTTCAGGTAATATCTACATGTATGTTAATGTATGAATATTCATGAATATGCATGAACATGCAGATATTACCTAAAGTTTCGTTAATGCACAAGTATGAACAAATATCGATGCACGTATCGAGATTTATGTATCCATGAAAAAACATGCAGGCATGTCTACGAGCATGCGCGAACATATATTAAACCTATATGGATCTATATATGACAATTTTTGTTATTGTTTTGATTAATTTATTAACAGTCAAAGTCAAAAGAAAGTTGAATTTAATTAGTGGTCCTGTTTTCAAGTGAAATTTAATGTGATTTTAAATAAATGCAACGGTCTTTACATACATATAAAATATTTTAAGCGCTCTAACGAAAGAAGAGCGCTTAAAATATGTGTGTAAACAGAAATGTGCTTCGATCGTTTCTGTTTACACACATTGCGAATTATTCAGGATACCACTACTACCAACACAGTCAGCTGCCCAAAAGGGTATAAAAGGCAGAACATCGTAGAAATCATTATCAGTTAGCTGCGGTCGTGAGTAAACAAGGTAAGCTCCCCTTCTCCTTTAGATCCTGCACTGGAAGCGTCGTGCCGTCCTAGGTAACTTCTACATCCTGGAAGATCCTGCGAACATCCTTGGAGGTCTTTGCGAATATCCTTGAAGTTCCTGACGAATATCCTTGAAGGTCCTTACGAATATACTTGAAGGTCTTTACGAAATATATGAAGGTCCTGCGAACATCCTATAGACATCCTTGAAGGTCCTTACGAACATTCTTGGAAGCCCTGTGGATATCCCTGAAGGTCAACACCAAGACACTTGAAGGTCCTTGGAGGTTCTTTGACGTACTTTGGCCACAGAGGAGACGTGCCGTCTCCGGTCGTTGTCCTCCCATAATTAAAGTTCCACAGAGAACGCGTGCCGTCCCCAGTCTATGTCCTCACTTAGACGCAGCTCAACAAAAGAGACGTGCTGTCCACGGTCGTCGTGCTCATAGGATCGAAGTTCCACAGAGGAAGCGTGCAGTCCCCGGTAGCTGCCCTCACTTAGGCGTAGCTCAATAGAGGAGACGGTCGTTGTCCTCCTGCAATAAAATTTCGTGATACGAACCGAAACCTCTCTCTCTTTATCTCTTTTGGTCTATCCCATATTTATACTTATCTTTAGTTGAATAATAAATTAATTAAGTCTTATAACGTTTTAGATCACGACTTTCTCTCTTGGATCAAATATATTTCTGTGACGAACCCTACCCCCGCGAGCTTACCCAAGCAACCAGAGGAAACTCGTGGTTACAGTGCTTTTCTTGAAATTCCCTTCCACATAGGGGCACTTCCACAGAAAGGTCCACTGTGACCGTAAAATTAAAAGCAGACAAACAAAATCTCTTCTGACTTGTATTAATAAAAAAAATACTTAAATTAAATTAACCCTTAAATGCATGGTGTAGCCATTTGGAAACATACCAGTTTTTTAATAAAAAAAAACCCACTTGATTCACAAAACTGAATTTTTGGGCACTGGGGCCCCTTCTGTACAAAGTTTTCTTATAGTTTTTCTTGGTTTTGCTTCGTATGTTTTTGAAAAATCTAAAACACTTTTTTTACAAAAATTATTAAGAAAGATAACACACTTAAGTTAGATTGGTACCAAAAACCCACCGCGTTGGAAATATTAATAAATTTCTATTCAAAACTGCCTAGAAAGGTAAATGTTAAAATGTTGAAACATTCCATTTATAAAAATTCAATGACATTTATATATTTGGACAACACCTCAAAACTCAAACATATTTTAGATAATAGTGACATGTGAATCAACTGTTACTTAATCATAACAATTTGTTCAAATACTAACAATCTGACATCTCAAAAATTCTTCCTTTTAAAATCCAGTAAGAATGAAAGACAACCACAACATATTTTAAATAAAAACTTTAAAATGCTTAACCAAATAGTCACTCCATCATAGTCATAATCATCAACATTTTAGTAAATAATTTACATGGTATTTAAGTTATAATCTTATAAATCATAATATCATGCAATCATGGAAATGATAATGATGACAAAAAAGCTTAGAAGAAGTGTTCATATACCTAAGATATATATATATCTTAGGAATATGAATAGTGGGAGGACAATCTTTTCACAAAACGGAAATTGAGCGGATAAACATATGAATGTTTCAAAGATTTACTCTAATGTTTTTTGTTTTTAAAATAAAACTGTACATGGTTAGTTTTTTGTACAGTTACATGTAAATTATAATACATGTATTAAATATTTTCTTATAAAATTTCTTTCTCAAGAAAAGATACATTTTACACTTTGGGGATAGAATGAAAAACAAATACAATTTTTAAACTCATCAAGAAAATCCCCCTAATAAGTGTTTATAAAAATTCCCCCTTAATTCATGTTTTCTTCCAAAAAAGAATGACAATAACTAAGACAGAGTATAATGTACCAACAAACATAAATTACAAAGTTCACACAACAAAATATTTATGTTCAAGCAACCAAACGCCTGCTTCAATAGTTCAAGTATCTTAAAGATACCAAGCAAGATTATCTATCAACTGCAGCAGCAAACTATTTATCTAAGAGATAAATCAATATATTAGTTGTTGCTCACGTTAAAATCACTTTACAAAATATCAAATACTCAATTTTATATTGAACATATCCTCACCTCCCAAACACCGCACACATGTTGCTTGGGAAAACTAAACAAAAATCATTATCAACCCGACTAGGTAACATAGGGGCAGGAAGTCCCCCCAATGAAAGAAGAAAACTTCCTTAAATACACACTCACACATATTCAGACTCATATTTAAATATGCATCTAAGTTCCCCAACTTCTATTTTAGAATTCATTCGAGTACAATGTGTGTTTTTAACCCCCTGCAATGTTAGAGACATTACAACATACACCAGCCAGAACATTATGATTGCATCAGAGCCTTCTTGTTCCTATTTGTTACATTCAATAGCAGATGCGCATATGTGTCATATTTTTTTTAACACACACACATTAAGTAAAATAAACAACAACTACTGACTAATGTGAGATCTACGAGTTTATAGATCCTCCTTGTATTTGGTTGGGATTGATGCATTTTGTGTGGCGCATGCTATTTGAAATGTAAATGAACTCTGATTTTATAAAATATGCATGCACAATGTTGCCAGATTAAATGAACGACAAGATCGTTTTGGGAATGTAAAGGTGAGAAAATTCCAAAAAAATTTTGTTAATTGCAATTTCGAATACTGATTGCTGTCCAACTAATCCATTAAAGAGTGGAATAAAGAAAATAATGGTACAGTGCGTTAAAAGAAATATTTAGTAAAAAATATCTGTTAATATCAGCAGTATTTTCTATAAGGTACTTTTTAGCAGCATTAGCAAAATTTTTTAAAGTATTTATAATTTTCTTCACAGAAGTATAATGAAAAGTATGCTAAAATCGTCTTGTTGTCGAAAAAGTATAAAAGAAAATATTTTGAGTGTTCAGACTGTTATCGACATACACAACAAATAAATGCAAACAGTTTGTTTTTCTTCTAATCATAAATTTTTGACTATTAGTTGCTGTTAAACTTTATTTACATTTATTTTTGAATAACACAATACTTGCGGTGAGACAAGTGGTAACTTTATGAAATTTGTATTTAAAAAAATAAAGCTTGTCAAAAAAGTGTAAACACTTTTTAAAATGTGTGCACTAGGGCGGGTCGATTTGTAGGGATGCAAAAAAATCGCTCAAGTGACAAGGACAATCGTATTCTAGGGAAAAAAATAAGAAAATTTGCCCGAGGAACCATACCTCTAAAACGAATTCTGAATCCCCGACTTTTGACAATTTTCAAATTTTGAAAAATCCCACTTTGACCCATTTAGGGTGCTCCAATCGAGTCCAAATGTATGACCGACCCCCACTAACTTTGGAGGGCCAACCCACCCATGCCAGTGGCATACCCCCTGGAACCCCCTGGATGGGTTCCCCATACAAACATTTCAAAAAAACACATTTTGGCACTATACAAACATTTTTTATGCCACTGGCATAGATGTGCCGGCCTCCAAAGTTAATGGGGGTCGGTCATACATGTGGACTCGATTGGGGTACTCTAAATGGGTCAAAGTGCGATTCAGAATTTGTTTTAGAGGTATGGTTCCTCGGGCAAAGTTTCTTATTTTGATCCCTAGAATACGATTTTCCTTGCCACTTGGGCGATTTTTAAATCGACCCGCCCTAGACTTGTGTGGTAATGTAAAAGGGGCTTTAGCTATATAATCACGTTTTTCATTTCATTTTAGGGCATGCCCCCTACTAACGCAGTGCATTGTGTAGGTATTAGGAATATAGATTATGGGGTGGAGGAAAGAGGTAGAAGTGTTTGTGAATATTCAATTTAAATGTCTCTACATTGTAAGTAACAGTGAAGACTTCTGCGGGGAGTGCGGCTGATAACAATTTACATTACAATTTAACAATAACAATGGGCTCTACTTGATAAGCGAGTATTACGAATAAAAACTCGGGCTCTGGGGACAAGTTCACTTATCTCAGCAGAACACTTTCCATGGTAATACCGATAGAACCGAGTCACACAATCCACATCCCAATGAAGTTCTAATGAGTCAACAGAGCTTGATACCCTACTGTCATTGATAAACGCCGACGCCCTACTTAGCCCACGGTCCAGAAGTTCCAAAATACACTCAAAAAAGTCAGCAAATCTTTAGTCAGAAGGGTGTTTGCAAAAAAACTGCTAATGTAAAAATCTTTGCTGATAATCGGCGATCAAAAAAAGTAGTAGATTAGGTTGAATCGGAAGCCGCCAGAGCGGCGAGTTTACTCGGAAGCCATAAGGCCCATTGCGATTCCTTCAGTCTCCTCCACATCCGCATGGAAAGAAAAACCACGACCCTAGAAAAAAAACCTAAAAACATCCGAGTCGCCGCTCCTTCACTCCCGGGCAGTCACAAAGCAATTGCTGCACTGTCTCCACTTCCTCCTCATCCCCACTGCCCCTACAGCAGTAACCCCAGTGCTGGACTGTCTCCTCTTCCTCCTCATCTCCACAGCCCCTACAGTAGTAACCCCAGCGCGCAGCCATCCTTCCCATCGTGCGGTGTCCCGTAAGGACTCCTACAAGTATACCAATCATCCGCTTGCCAAAACCATAAAGAAGGTTCGTTCTCCCTGGATCAGCAAGCGGCCATGGGGTCGAGATATCCTACAATTGGTCAAGGTCGTCCACCTTGCTCTCGTCTCCCTATCCGATATTTCCTCTATCACACCGAACAGCTCCACCAAAGGAACCAAGACATCAGTCCGTACAGGGCCCCCGACCGACTCAGAGCCGTTCCTCGCACACTCGTTAGCCGCCTCGTTCCCAGCGACACCAGCGTGTCCCGGGATGCATACCAGCGTAATCGAGTGCCGATGAATCCGGTTGAGGGATTCAATACAGTGACCCACACACCCTGATCTAATAGTATCGGATTCCAAGGCCTTCAAGGCAGCAAGACTGTCCGCAAAGATGCTAACGGATGATGGATCCATATGCCGTTCCATTAACATCCGTGCGGCCAAGTCAATTGCGAAGACCTCTGCCTAAAAACGCTACAATCGTCCGGGAGTCGCGTTGAGACTCGAGTGTCTAGTCGCCGGAATAAACTCCCCATCCTGTCTCCATGTCCATCTTTGATCCGTCTGTATACACCGACATATCACCACTCCCGATAACTAAGTCAGCGACTCAGTCTTCCCTGGTTGGTACAATCACCTCAAAATTCTTCCGGAATTTCGTGATCAGTAAAATCATACATGGGAATTTTTCATTACCATTGAATTTTCATTGCCATTAGTTCATACTAATGACAATAAAAAAAATTCCATTACCATTTAATGGTAATGAAATATTTTTCATTAGAAAAATCATTACTAATGGTAATGAAATTAAACTAATGTATAAAAAAACTAATTACAATTGATTAAAAACCATTTGTTTACAAAAAATTCAGACAAATGAAAACGAACAACTGGTTTGGCCAGGGAAGTTATAAAACATAATTTATTAAGGATGATCCATTTAATTCTGTTAGACTTTACCTGGATACAAATAACAACGGAATGGAAAGTAATATTTAATTTTAAATGAGCATGAGCCTGAATGAGCATATTCCATCTTCGATTTCAGCAAGTTTTACTCTATTTTTACGTTTTTCTGTCAATGGCAATTATTTTTTTTAATGTATTCATTATTAATGGTAATGAAATTTAAAATCATTGTCATTAATCAATGAAATTAAATTTTAGAATCATTACCATTAATTAAAAAAATGGTAATGAAAATAATTTCATTACAATTGATATCAATGTAATCGTAATGAAATCATCAATTAATTAGTCCACCTAATTAATTAGTCCCATGTATGAGTAAAATGTAGTCTGTTTCACGGTCCAGTCGTGCACCACCAAACTTATGCAGAATTGTACTGTGCCCCCAGGCACTTTGCTTCAGCTGCTGAATCTTTCTCAGTCTGAGAGCTGCCTTTGCCGCCTGATACAAATATGCAGAGGTAGGATGCCAAGCATCACTTTTGTATCGAACGCGCAGTAAAGTAGTAAAATCAGCAAAAGTTGTACTAACACGTTGTCGAAACTTTTTGCTGAACATTAGTAGACTGAAAAAAAAATCAAAAAATTTGTAAAGAAATTATACTTTAGTTTATTTATTTGTTAAAAATTTAAATCTAGAAATTGTATAGGGTTGTTTTATTTTCTAATCTACTTCTCGCATATCTCGTTGTCGTCCACGCTATAAATGCGTTTATCAGCACAATTTTTGTAGAAAAATAAATTAAATTATCCGCCTGATTATGTAAGGCGTAGACGTTTTTAGGCGTTTTAACTGCAAAGTCGTTAGAACAAATATTTTTGTAATATTTAACAGTCGTGTAAGACTTACCCCTAAATTCATAAACGCTTTGTAAAATTATAGGAGGTTTATTGAACAAATTTTGTATGAAAATGACGTTTTGTAAACCTTCTATAACTTTACAAAGCATTTATGAATTCAGGGGTTAGATTTTATCAAAACTTTGTTAGATTTGCCAGAAAAATTTCACTTTTTGTTAATTTCGATTTTGAAAAATTCGATTTGTATACCCAATTTCGCTACTGGTTCCAATGCAACCGATTCTGGAACCAGTTCCATGGAATCTAAATACGCCAACGCCTTACATAATCAGGGGCATTAGTCGAAAATAAGTTTAGTTCTGAAAACATATAACTAAAACTTTTGCTGAAAACGGAATTTAAGCAAAAAATTGCTGAAAACTAGTATAGGGTAGAGGGGGATTCTTCGCCAGGGGGGCACATACACTAATCCCATTTTTCTCCGATGTTAAGGTAGATAAAAAATTGGAAAAAATTTATTTTGTGCATATTTCAATTACCTTTCCTTGACATTCACTTTAACGAATTTACATCACATGTGGTCGCAGTCAGACGTGTTTTTGTGTTTTTTGGGGTGCCAAAAAAATAATTGTGAGCAACTACATTTTACAATAACTTCCTCAAATCGTGTGATAAAAAAATAATTTTTCATTATGTTAGACCTATAATAATTTGATTTTAATAAATGCTTAAAAAGTGTGAAAAAAAATTAATTTTATGTTGGTGCCTGTCTCCGTGGCATATTCACCATATGGCCCCTGGAGTTACAAAGAGTTGGTGCATGCCTGCCTAAAATGCTCTATAAGACTTTTCTATATATTTAAAATATGTTTAATAGTAAATTGGAACAATCGTATTTATTCTTAAATTTATATTAATATTTCAGATTTTTGTAATTTTGAAGTCAGTATATTATAATTTTAAATACATTTTTAATATAGTGGAGATTTATTGATTAAAAAGAATCACATATCTTAAAGACCTTATCCTAAATTATTTATTTCAGTCATTAAAGGATTGACTTTGCCGTATAAACAAGTTTTTTTTTGTTGAAATTGTATCTAGCTCTTTTGGCGAATATCCCCCAAGTTTAGGGCAGTTACGCCGATTTGGGTTACTTTGGAAATCATTAAAAAAGTAATAGAAAATATGCAAACCATTAGAATAAAAATCATAGAAATTAAAGCCAAGATATAGAAATTTTCAATTCGAAAGTAATTTTTAAAAAATTATTGGGGATTAAGAAATGACAGTGCTTTTAAAAAAAGTGGTACTTGATATACAAGATGTTTTACTAATGTTTCTGCTAACTTATTTTTTTGAGTGTAGACTTCGAAGATCCAGCCCATATATGGGAGTTGTATTCCATCTTTGGTCGGATATAGGTGGTATAAAAAGTGAGTAAATCGGACACTTGAATGCTTCTTTCGACACCTGAAAAATATGTTTATTCCAGCGAACATCACTCAATGTCGATATCAATGTACAGATCGCAGTGTTGACCCCACATCCCTATGGGTTAACATAAAATGTGGGCTTTTGCGTGCATTAAGGTCGACCATACTCACAGATTGTAGAAAGGTCCCGATTGAGTGTGTTATTCATAAATTCTCTTTTGTCCCCAATCTTCTCAAGGCCCCAATCAAAGGAAAACGAATGACAAATGTTATTGTCATCTACAAAAGAGAAGATAGGATTGAAAGTTTGCCCAAGAACGTCATTGAGAAAGATAAGAAATAGGGAAGGAGAAATAACAGAACACTGCGCTACCCCTGTATTCGGCTTGAAACTCGTAGGATGAGATCCCATTTATAATAACACGATTAGTGCGATCTCTGAGAAAGCTCTAAATAAAACGAGCGAAGTCATTACCCACACCAAAATCAATAAGCTAATGTCAAGTGCCCAGTGCCACTAGCATAACACCCGAGCAATTTAAAAAAGGCTCCAAAACCAGATATATTTTTGGGCCTATGGAACATTTTTCTATATTTTCTGGGTAGTTTCTAAGTCTTTGTATTAAGCATAAAAAAAACTTTTAATTGTTAGGAAATTTTTTAAGCACATTCTGGGTACATACAAAAGTTTTGAGATTTTTATTTTATTACTAGCCGTATGGCACTAGCTTTTCTCTTAACTTTTTCTTGACTTTTGTTAGGGAAATAATTAAGAAAAAACTAATGTCATCAACTTAAACACCATTTTTTAACAACATATATTTTTTAATTTAGTTTCTTAAAAAGTGATAAAAAAATACATAGTTTAAAAAACGAGGTATTCGACAACAACAAAAAAAATTAATATTAAAAAAAACCGAAACTGACAAAGAAAAAAACGGTTTCAACCGGTTTTTAAAATCTATCTTGATCACCCTAGATATTAGACTTCTTGTAATTTTGCTAACTGGACACTTCATCTCTAGAAGTTCAATCGGATAATCAATCCGATAATCGGATAATCAATCCTGTGTCGCTTTGGTCTTGAGAAGGACGAGAAAGTATATTAGGTGCACCCCTCCACCCTTTATTATAAGGTTTAAAGGGGATATTATAGGTAAATGTTTACTGTTACAAATATTGAAGAGACTAAAAAAATGGAAGGCTCAGAACAGAGATTAGTGTATTCTAATTTCTTAAAACTTAAACTTGTGAGCAATCTGTAAAAGGGTTTTTTTTTCAAAATCCCAATTTTTAGGTTTTAAGATCTATTATTGTTATCTGGCAACTTTATTTACACATGCGATTCCTTTTTGGTACGTGCATTCATTTCCGACTTTAAACAGTCGCTTGAATTTATTTTCATTTTCTATATATTTTTTCATCCACAATGTCATCGCACTTTAGAGTTTAAGTTTTTGTCTTTACGATCAGAATAAAAACTCGTCATATAGATATTTACTTGCATGTGGGTAATTGTTGTCGTTTCTATTCGTTGTTTCATGTATCACATGTACTTAACTGGATGTTGGTTTGGAGTTTCTGTTCTTTTTTCCTAGTTCTCTAGATGCAATTAAATGAGGTGTCGCTCACAATGACATGTAATGTTTGCCATAGTTACTTCTGTGTTTCTTCACTTTGTTACTCTAAAGTAAATTGTTTTTAATCTAATTGTACAATGCACTTGGGTTGTTTGAGATGTTGTTTTTATTTATGCAATAGAGTTCAATAGCCAACCAAGAGAGATTTCTTTTTTTTTTTTACAGATTTTTGTATAAAATTGTCTCAAAAAGGGGTGATTTTAATCTTGAGTATATTAAAATGTTAGTGAAATTAGTCTTACAAATATAAACATTGTATAGTAAACGATATTTTGATAAAATTGTAAACTTTTGGCGACTTTTCTGATAGAATTTAAAGTGTTCAGAAACAAGAAATGGTAATATGAGCATTTAAAAAACTATCTAAAGGATATTTAAAGTATAAAAAAAGGCCCTGAGAATTATAGAAATTAGTCGTTAAACATTTAAATTTCTGATGCTAAAAAGTATTCATTTTATGGGAGTATTTATAACATACACACCTTTTAAAAACAAAAAATTAAAAAAAAAATTGCAAAGATTTAATTTCTCCTTCATTTTTTGTCTTTCTTTGACAAAACTTTGTTGAATGAATCGTACCAATTCGGAAAGTAGAACTTGAAACTTAACTGAAAGACCAACTGTTGAACACCTAACCTGGCTGAAAAATCAAACTTTGGCGTGTAAAGTTTCAAAACACCTAAAATTCAATATCAGCATTTTTTACACTATCCGCGTAAATATCCCTCCTCTCTTGCAAGATTGCAATAAAAAGGACAAAGAAATAAGTGCGGGTGCAATTAAGGATAATAAAAAATATAGATCTAAGATGATGAGGGTGGTGCCGAGAAAGTGGGAATTGCATGCTTACTTTGCAATCTCATGGAAATAAATATGTTGACACAAATTTCGCAAACAGTTAAGACCAACAATACCGTTGAATAGGGGTTTGATTCAATATGTGTGGGGGTTGGTTATCAGTTGGGATAACAGATTTTCCAGAGTTCAAAACGGGTGCGATATTGAGGGTACTTTGTTTTACCCCATTACCAACATTTGGGCCAGAAATATCTCTGTGCAAAAAAGAATGATATTTCTGATTACACAGAAAATAAGTATGGCACACAATCAGTTTGTACAACATTTAAGTCGCTATATACTGTTGACATATTCTTATCAATGGTGATGCTCAGAAAAGATGGACACAGTCTTAATGGATGGGGTTGCTGTCAACGAGCACACCTAGAAACTGTTTGATTAGGGTTGGCTTTTATTAAAAAATGTTTATCCTTTTCGGAATATTTAAAAGTCTTTCCTGGTAACTTGAACCAGCGCACTATAGGTAAAATTACCCCATTTTCTGGCCAAAACTATAAGGAATCACTGAAGAAGGATAAAAATCTTTATACGGGGGTTTTCAAGGTTGCTGATTTCGAATCTGAGGTAAAATTTTTCAAATTCAAAATGGCGGATCCAATATGGCGGCGTAAATTTTAAAATTTCTTCTGATTTACATGAAAATTGGTACACGGGGGTTTTCAAGGTTGCTGATTTCGAATCTGAAGTAAAATGTTTCAAATTCAAAATGGCATATCCAATATGGCGGCATAAATTTTAAAATTTATTTAGATTTACATGAAAATCGTTGGACGGGGGGTTTTCAAAGTTGCTGATTTCGAATCTGAGGTAAAATTTTTCAAATTCAAAATGGCAGAAAATTGAACAAGTGGAAACTTTTGTAGAAACAATATTTTTTTTCAATAAAGCTATTTAAAATTTTGCTTTACAATTCCTTATATAAAGTAATTTCATTACATTTTTATTTTTTGATAAAGCTATTTAAAATTTTCTATTTGTTCGTTCAGATTTCTCAGGATACTCTTTCTTTGGAAGCCCTATTGAAACTGCAGCTGGCTTAGTTTTAATTGCCAAAATAAATTCAGCGTTTAGCCAGAGTTCGCTTTGCATCTGAAATATGTTTATCTTCCTATGAGAACTCTCCCATCTAACTGAGATATTCTTCTAAAAAATTCGCACTTTACCCTTCCCATAAGCCGCTTCTTTATTCAAAACATTGCCGCATTCAGCTTTACCAACAATAAAATTGTAAACAGTATTATTCTTCTCCTCTTTCTTTTGCTCGTCCAAGTAAACTTCCGCAAGTTCGTTATTTTGCAAGCGAAGGCTGCCTACCAAAAATGATATTTCTCAGAAAACGCTAAAAATCGCAACATAAACTTGACAAATTAAACTCAAAACTCTTCATTTAACACGTTTCTGATTGTTTAAACACAGCCAAATTCGGCCAACTTTTAAAAAGCTTATCCAAAGTTCATTTTTCAGAAAAAAAACTTGAATTAAAAGTTATGTCAGAAGTATGAGTTTTTTCGACAAAAAAAAAATGTTTTTTAATAAATTCTTTCTCTTAAACCATTAAGCACTTACTATCACTTTTGTTTTCCATATTAAGTTTAAATTTGTGTTTTTTTAACTATTTAAAGAAATTTAAAAATTCGACCAAATTGCACTGTATCCCAGCAAAATATTGGTAATGCCACCTCATTGCTGTCTGCATTACCAATAATGATAAATCATTACCTTTTCCATTATTTTGTAATATAAAATAATGACTTCCTAATAACGGCCTATTGTAGTCATTGCTTTTAAATATAAAATAATGAATTACTTGCAATAGTTTAAATAAGTACTTTTTACAAAGTTGAATTTTATACATTTATATTTATTACATGGAAATATGTTTTGTGTTAAAATTTTTATGACGAGTACTAAAATTACACACTAGCAAAAACTTTAATTTCTCTGAATGTATTTCCTGAAGCTAATAGTATTTCTGTAACTCCTTATTTTTAAGAATCAAGTAAGCAATCGGACAACCACTTATAATTCAACTTTTTGTAAGCATGTTTGTAACCACTTATTATGCAGCATCTCATAACTACTTACTTCTCATTTTTTCGTAAGCGAGCGGGTAAGCGTGACTACTTATAAAAACGACCACGCCAAACAAAAATAATGAGTTTAGACGCCAAAAAATAAGTTGTGCGGAGCTATGAATTTCTATTATATAACCACTTATTTGGTAATGAAATATTTTGCAGGGATATACTGCGTTCAACACTTTGCTCACAAACAATGACTTTGACCACTTGCTAAACAGTCGTTGTTAATTTTCTACAAAAACAAAACTTGCCGTTATTTGCTTTGATATGTTCTTAATTGAATACCAACAAAAAAAAATCATTCTGGAATGTTTGAAAAATGACTTTTTGCCACAAAAATGGGTCAAATTACCTACAGTGCAGCGGTCAGATTCCTTTCAGGCTAATTTTGAGTAAAACTTGTAGCCTGATTTTGAATGAGGCCATTCTGTGAACGCCTTATATACGTAACGGATTTGAGGGTCTGATACGGCAAGGACATTTTTCCATTTCGTCTCACTGTGGTATATCGGGGTTCCATTTAACTTACTGCTGCTACAGAGTCAAAGTATTCACGGGTAACTTAACGAAACAGATATACACGAATATAACGTGATAAAACAGCTCGAATTCGCGATAACATCGCTTACGGTACGCTGCAAATTCTTGATAATGGGGCCAGTTTCCTGGTGAATTAGGAGAATATTAAAAATAATATTAAAAAAACTTTGGTTTTTTAAAATTTTTCTAAATTCAGAGGACTATCAGAAAGTGAGTTTAATTAAAGTTATAAAATGAATAGTAACTGACCACCAAACCGTAAAGAGTGAATCTTAAAAAAGGTCGAAAACGGGTAAAAATAATCGAAAATCTGGGTAAATTCCATAAGAGAGAAAAAATATTAAAAATTGGAAATTTTGTAATAAAATAAAAAAAAACTCAGGTTAAGTTGCTCGAAAGAAGCTCATTAAAAAGTATCACTGTACCGATTTCAAGTAATAAAAAGTAGGTATAAACGACTTCCTTTGCAAAGAAAATGTCCTTTATATGCACAAAATATTGAAAACTATTAAAATGTGTGAAACAGAGAATAATTTTACACCGTTGTTCCTTTTTAATGGGATAAATTAAGGAAATAAAAAAACTAGTTCTCATGAACAGCAATAAGCCTTCAAGAGACGAAGTAAACTCATCCGATATTTTGGTTCGCCTGATTTCGATGTTAGAGAATGGATTGCTACCCATGAATGGATTTTACCCCATGAGAATCAGACTCAATGGTGCACATGTTATAATTAATTTTTTTTATAGAATGATCAAAAACTTTGACCTCAATTACCTATATAAATACTAAAGTTTTTACATATATGGGAATCTAATTTCATTATTCAATAAAAAAGATATGTGAAAATCCAATTTTAATATGTTTATATGTTTTCTTACCTCTCCTTTCAGATCATCAACAATGTTCTCTAATCAACACTCCCAATCACATACTTATAATGATCTCAATACCTCATTTACTTCAGAGGGTACCGACATATCATATGATTCAGATTCAGCATTTCATATCTACAATGAATTACAATATTCTTTGCAACAGCAGGCGCGGCCAACACTACCACAACCTCAACAACAATTGATCAATCCCCATTCCATCAACATACCAGCTGTTAATAACAATCCCACCACTGGTATAATTTATGGTTTCCGCACTAGACATCTTTCCTGTATCGAAGAAAATGATTCCGATTCTTTACATTCGTCGTCGATACCAAAACCTGCTTTTGAAATGATTCAAGATGTTGATGAAAAATTTAAAAAACTTGTCACTGAAGAAGTTAATACCAGTGTAACCTCTTGGCCTGATAATGGAGAAGATGAGGTAGATCATATGGTTATGATAGATGAATCAAGAATATATGATATGGATTATTTAGATGAACTAAGTGCTAGTCAAGTTGTTACCAAAGACCAAGAAGAAGATGAACAATATGGTGTTAATGTGAGTGAGGCCTTGTGGCAAAGTACGGTTTCGGAACCTGTACACAGATCACGTTTTAATACCGGTCGTTCTAACGCCATACCAGATATAATGACCACATCTTGTTATGGTGCTTTAAACTCTTCCTTTGGTAGTGAAATGTCAGGCCCTCCAGCATATACAGAACAAACGACACCTACTAAACCACCTAAACAAGAACCCATTTATGCTACACCCGACAAACGGCGTGAATGTAATCGCAGTTTTGATTCCTCTTGTCCATCTCAATCTAGTTCTTTGTATGGTGGCTCTATGACCTCATCATTGGACTTAAAATGTATGACAGCTTCGGGTTATGGTGCTAATAATTTTGGTTTATCACATAGCACTATCATAAATCCTATGGAAATATCCTGTACTTCAATGGACAATTCAAAGTCCGAATGGAATTCTACTGGCGATAGTGGTGCTGGTTTTGGTGTTATTTCACCCGCTGAGGATATGACTGATGAAACGGCTGTTAAATGTATTAGTGCAGCAGAAAATGGTAAGCGAAGTTTTTATTTTAATTAATATTTTTAATAACTAGCAAAGCAATTCTCCCAAGTGAGAATTCATACCCATAAAAAGGATTTGTTGCCGCAACAGAATTTGTTGCTAACCAAATACGTCGGTTTACAAAAGAAGAAAAAGAGTAAGATATCTATGTAATCTATGATATGGAGTAAAATAGTTTTTCGTTTGAAACTCAAACAAGTTACTATGCATTAAGCGCAGTAAGTTGTTCAGATTTCACGTGAAAAACTGTTATAACCAATAAAAAAATAAATATTTTTCACGATATTGGGTTTCACGTGAAAATTGTGTAGTTTAGAGTTTGCTTAAAACCAAAAAAATTTGGAAACCGCGGTTTCGGTTTTTCAAAATTTTAAAAACCGCGGTTTCGGTTATTTTTCGTTATAAATTAATTTTTTTTTTTTCGGCAACTAAAGCTGTATTTTAAAGAATTTTAGCACTTTGTTTAAACAATATAAAGTTAAAATTTTATAAATTTCGCGGAATATGAAATAAGGCTTTTTGAAAAATACGCGGCGAAAATCCGAACTGAATATGTGAAGCTCAATATCTCTTAAACCAATTGACTTTTTGGTGCAATTTTTTTTTTCTAAAAATTATTAGCCTCATTTTATGTTATCCGTAATAACAAAACCAAAAAAGTCTTTAAAGCAATTTTTAATGGAAAAAATGTTTATTACAATTAAATACAATATTTTGTAAAATAGGAGCTGAGCCTTTTCGAAATTCAAGATTCAATAATATGCAATTTAATTATTTTAATTGGCTAAAGTATTTGTTAAAAACCGACTTGTTTTTGTCGGGTTTCGGTTTTGAGGCTTGGAAAACCCCGGTTTCGGTTTCAATTAAAACCGAACATCAAACACTACTGTAGTTTGTTTTTCTTGGAAAAATGTGAAATTTTGTGTTTAATGTGATTGTGTGTTTGTTATACAATTATAGCACCGTAAGTTGTTTCGATTTCACATGAAAAAACTGTTATACACCATATAAAGAAAATATTTTTCACGATAATGAGTTTCACGTGAAAATTGTGTAGAGTTTGTTTTCACGCAAATTTAATGTACAAGACTATTATATTTTTTGGGGAAAGTGATATTTTGTGTTCATTGTAATTGTATCTTTGTTATAAAATTAAAAAATTGTTCATTTGTATAAATTAAATTGCAATTTGAGGCCTTTAAATTTCGAGTGAAATTTTTCCACGTGAAGAACAACTTACGGTGCTTAAATTGCAATTTGAGGCCTTTAAAGTTCGAGTGAAATTTTTTCACATGAAAAAAAACTTACGATGTTTTAAGGAAGAAAAATTGAGTACAACGTCAATCGAAATGTTCAGTTCGGTTGGTATAATCCAATTTTTCTGTTGTGACCACCGAATTTTTATTGGAACAACCGATATTCTCTTATCACATCAAACATATATTGTTTTAAGTGATTTTCTGTTATCGTGGCTGAAAATTTTGTTTTAAGAAAATGTGCTGAGAGTTTTCTATATAAAAAGTGCTTATAATTTTGGGGTATTTCTGTAGAAAAAATTCGTCAGAATCTAATCGCCCAAACCTGAGGAATTATCTAAAGTAAAAATTTATGAGAATTTGAGGATTATTCTTAGGAAAAATATCCTCGGAAGCCGAAGGTTTTCTCACAATAAAACGTTCTCAAAATTTTGAGCATTTTACTATAGAAAAACTTTTTAGATTCCTAGGGTTTTCCGTAAGAAAGGGTCCTCAGAATACGAAAGAAATGATGCTCAGAATCTGAGTGGCTTCTTATGGAATAATTCTTCTGAATCTAATTTTTTGATGTCTTTCCTGCAAAAAATTCATCAGAATTTTATAAGTTTCTATACAAAAATCCCCAAAATCTGAGTGTTTTTCCGTAATAAAACGTTCTTAGAATTTAAGGCATTTCCTTTACAAAAAAGTTTTTAGATTTGTAAATTTTTTTTTATATAAAATAGTTTTTAGAATCTGATGTTTTTCCGTTACAAAATTTTTTTGAAGCTAAGGATTCTTATGAAAAAATCCTAAGAATCTGAGGCTTTTTCTGAAGATAGAAAGTTTTCTCTAGAAAAATCTTTAGAATCCAAGGTTTTGAAAAAGTACCAAGAATCTTAAAGCTTTTCGATAGAAATATGTGAGTATTTTTCTAAAAGAAAAACGCCTAAGAATCTTAGAATTTTTCTGAATAATGAACTCTTCAGATTCTGAAAGTTTATATGGAAAAATTTCAGAATTTTAGGGGTTTGTTATAAAAAAGACGTCAGATTTCGGGGTTTTTTATAAGAGAGAGGCCATAGAATCTGATCGTTTTTCCATATTTAAAATCTTTAAAAACTAAGGATATTTTTAATTGAAAAGTCCTCAGAGTCCGAGAGTTTTTCTATCGGCATAAAGTCTTCTGTATCCGAAAGTTTCTCTATCCGAAAAACTAAGAATATTTCTAATTAAAAAGTCCTCAGAGTCTGAGGGTTAGAAAGTTCCTTAGTTTATGGGTTTATTCTTAATAAAAAACTACTCACAACCTAAAGGTTTTTCTTTTGAAAAAATTCCTTATAATCTGAGGGCTTTTATGCAGTTAAATCCACAAAAATGTTTCCTGAATATGGGATGCTTTTACGAAATATACAAGGAAGTTTTCATTAAGCGATTAGCGATTATTTGCGTAAAATCATTGTATGCAAAGAACTTTAGAAACACGCGGTCGGCTACGGTTAAATATATTTTAAGCATTTTATATATCCGTTTTGGACATATTTTGAATAAAAATTACTAATAGCAATGAAATTGTAGGGCTCAACAAAACACACATGTTGCAAAAGTGTTTAAATATATTTCTTTAAATATTAACAAATGCGATCCACTTAAGGGAGTTGCAAAACATTATGCTTTAATATGTACAAATTTACCGGTTCTTCTCTTAAAAGATTTATTTACTCTTCGATCGCTCTACAAAAGAAAATTCTCCAAGTCTACTAAAAGTAACGCTTTGATCTTGTGTTTATTTGAGTATAAAATATAAATACAAAAAAACTACTTGTGTTTACCTTTTGGTTTATTTGGTACAAAGAATATGTTGTTGTTTTTCGATTTGTTATGCTTTGATTTGTTTTGGTTTGTTGTTATATTTCTCTGGAATATCTCAATAACGGAATTCAAAGTTCGTACTGTATTAAGTAGTAAATTAGCATTTGACGTAAATTTTACAATTTTATATGGATTAAACTTCAAAATTTATGCTATTTTACAACGAAAGCAGGTTAGCATTTAAACTGTGAATACCCTCAATGTTTTCGAATGTGAGTGCAGAGGTGCCATACTTTTTTGGTAAAAAACCGTTAAAAATACAATTGTCAAAATCGTCAAAAACTTTATAAAAAATCGTCAACGGTAAAATATATTATCATATGCACGTTAACTTGCAACGTGGATAATTACACTGTGCTAGTTGAAAAATCCAACAAGCGGGGGATCCGGTGGGTAAACCTAATTCGAGTTCGCTGAATCCAGTGGTGCTATCCGTTTTTCTAGATTGACTCTTGAAAAAAAGATATTTGTGTTTGAAAATTCTGGGCCCAAGGACCCCAAAAAACGCGATTTATCTAACTTTTTGACCATTTGTTTTTGCCCAGTTTATTTGTTATTCACCCAGTCAGCTTTAGGTTAAAGATGATCAGAATCGGTGCAGTGGTTCAAAAGTTCTGAGTGAAAATGTGAGGACACTTCGAAATTTTCCATACAAAATTATACATCCCAACCTGTCGGGAAAAAAGTCTCCTTTTCATGCACAGTGTTATCAACGCTGAAAACTCAACGTTTGTACATTTTCACATCTAATATAACTTTTTCGCGTTACTTCCTAAAGAGTTTTGCTGGCATACGTTCGATTATACCGCAATTATTATAAACATTCGCTGTTTAGAGTTTTTTTATACTTCATAGATTTATCTTAAATACTTAACGTTGATAGGTATAAGCTGAAATACAGCTATTGTAAAAACACAAACTATACTTGTTTTCAATTGAAATTATTTGACAAATCTGAAGCAACAATTACACTTGCTTAATTTTGTATTGAATTGTAATAAAGGATTGATGAAATGAAGCAATAAGCATTTTTTTAATAACCCGACTAAAAAAGATATTATATAATCATATATCACCATATATAAACCCATATATACGTCCATATCTAATTTGATCCGAATATTGGAATATATAATTATATCAAGCGAGATAAGCATGTTATCTAACCTGATACAATTTGATCCGAAAAATGGGTCTATCTAACTTCATCAAATTATATATTAATACATATAATTTGATGAAGATTTTCAAATAAAATTTTAGTAAATATTGTTGAGATCACTTATTTTCATTCATTTTAAATTCTAATGCTTAATGTTTAGAAAAATTTTTGTTAATAAACTTGGAAATAGCTGACAAAATAAAACATTACAAAAATTTGTCGGAACAACTGTCTTATAAAATAAATAAAATAACTTTCAGAATTAATTTTTTTTCACGGAAAAAATAACTGAACTTAAACCATATTTATTTCAACATATGTTTTTCTAATTTTTATTTTTAAATTTAAAAATTGCAATTAAACTTTATAAAATTTTGTATAATTAGATATCATGTCAGATATAATTATATATAAAATTAATACAATTTTCTATTAACTTTGTTATATATTTTGATATAATATGGTTTATAAAAGCTTATATTCCATTGTATATAATTATGTATGAAGTATATTTGCAGATCTCTTAATATATGGCTGGAGACCAAATCGCATATGATTATATATAACGTTATATCAAACATATTTATAAAACCAAAGTGTTAATATAAATGTATATGGTTATATAAAGCCACGCATATAAACATTTAAAGTTATATCAAATCATATAAGATTATATAAAAACTTTTTTAGTCGGGAACCTGGATTTAGAATTTTTCATACAAAAAGTAAATTTATTAAATAAAAAAAAGTTGGATTTATTAATCTGGGTTTACACATAACAATAAAAACAGAAATATATGAAACATTTTCTTAATTTAATATCCAAAAAAAAATACGAATGAATTTTAAAAGAGAAACAAAAAAATTGTAAAACTGGCAAACAAAAGCCTTTTCTTTAAATTTTTTCTATTGAATATGTTTAGAAAAAAACTACATTTCTCCAAACACTTATTTCCCATCTTGGACATGGAGAAATATCTAAAATAGAAATGGCAATTTTTCACTCTACTGTAAGTTATTTAATTAAATCCAATTAGTGAATATTAAATATTGCAGTGGAATATTTGAATTGTGTAAAAATATAAATTGTAGTGATAAAATTGAAAAGGCAGACTGTTTATAGCTATTTTATATAAAATATAATTAAAAATTAAAAGTTCAAGTAAAATCCTTCATCATCGAATGCGGTATTAAAAATTAGGGCGACAGAAGTGTCGGACAGAAAATTCTTTTTAAAATACGGAGAATCTAACCCCAACTTTTGAGCACTTTTTGAACTACTTTTTGGATTTATTAAATCCAAGTGATTAGAAAATGCGGCTAGTAAATATGAGAGATAATAAGAAATAAAATTTTTAAACAAATTAACAAATGAAATTACATTTTTTTTTTTTTTTTGATAGTTTGTCAAAAAACTTTAATTTTCCTGTGTCTATAGATTTTCTCCAATATTTAATCAATACGAAATAAAGCGATTGTCACTATAAGATCCTTTAGAAATTTTGTAATTCCAAATTTTCGTTAACTGCATAATTATTTTATTTCTTCTGCAAAAAGTCTGACATTTATGTTACGATTAGTAACATAAAATACCGAATCCTGATTTTAAAAATTTCCATCACGTCGTAATTGTTATATAATTAAAAATATGCCAAACAAACGTATTTCCGTAATTTTGTCAAAATCATAACGTGATGAAGAACGAAATTTTCGATTCTAAAATTTATATAAACATTTTTGTATCAAAGTTCAAACCGGTGCAGAAAATATTCTTTGAAGCTGTGTAATTTGAACAAATTGACTTCTGCTAACTTTTGTTTTTTTTTTTTGTGAGTTTTCATATTAAACTTATTTTTCTGCTCAGACCCGACGATTACATGTAGGCCCAAAACAAGGACCGAGAGGTTTTTTCATACAATTTGATATTTAAAAACCGCCAGACGGTGATTCACGATATCAATGATGGGATTTGAAATATTTTTTTTGTGCCGAGTCGATGACTAAAATGTGGCAAATGAGGGTTCATTGTCCCAAAATAAAGTTCTTACCCATTCAAAGGAAATATACTTTATATCCATAAATTTAATGCGTTTTCACTACATTTAAAACAATAAGTCAGTAAAAAATTTGTCCAACTGGTATCAAATCGATTTAACTATTTTTTATAATTTTTTGGTTAAAACGCTGATTTAAGGAGAAAATACCAATCAAAAGTCAGAAGCTAAACATTTTTAATGAATGTGATTTTAAAGGAAGTCCGTTTTCTGTTTAACTTTTGGAGATAACCAAAATGTGCACAATTGTGCCACAAAGCAAAAAATTAAGATAAGAAAAAGAATCGATGAACGGTTTATGGCACTCACAATAAAACATTTTCTAACTTAATTGTTAAAACACAAAATTAGAATTCAAGAAGAAATTTCTAACGAAAATTGCTTGAAAACACAGAAACTTTTGCGAATTAGATCGTTATTTAAAATAATATTAAATAAATATTGACGAATAAATAAGAATCTAATATTAAGATACTAAAATCAATATTTTTTCTGCAAAACAAATAAATTTAAAAAATTTAACTTTATTTATCAAATCCGTAATATTTTTTTCAATTCATGGCGCTTTGCTATTAAAACAATTTAAATATTGTACTACAATTTTTTTTTGTAATTTTCAGAAATCGACAAAATTTATTGAATTTTTACTATAAAATTGTCAATCGTTATTTGGAAATTGTTCACTAAAATATCGTCAGCATGACGTAAAATCATTACGTCTGGCACCACTGTGTTTATGAACGATTCTATTCAGTTTTCAAATGCGACTTAAAAAAGCCGCTATATAAAGATCATCATTGCCAGAGTAAAGAGATGAAGTAGATGGTTGTTAAACCTCTAATGCTCCTTCTTCTAATATCGATAATTACAGTTTATAGGTGGGCATGCGCGATTCCAGCAATTAATATAAGGGGGAAAAATCATACGCCTCAGTGGACAACTCAATGTATTTGTCTACTGTGGCGTATGATTTTTCCCCTTATATTAATTGCTGGAACCGCGCATGTATGTGGGTAACTATTTAAGTAGTGAGCCTTGGCAACCTTAACACTTGTTAGGCGCCATTTTTTAAATTTTTTTTTACCATAACCCTGCTTAGAACTTTTTGTCATTTGAGCATAATTTGTGTTGTTTACAAAAAAGTGAAAGTTGTATGTCAGCAAAAAATGGAATCAACATGTGAAATTTTTCGGACAATCATTTATTACGATTTTCGATAAGGCTTATCTAGACAAGAGTGCACAGACAAATTAAATTCAACTTTTGATGATGAAGCTCCATCGTTTGCAATTGTGAAACCCCGGTAAAACGACTTTAATCGTGGACACCCTTCGCTCCAGGACGAATTTCGAAAAGGTCGTCCAAAATCAGTTGTTGTGCCAGACAACCTTGATGCTCTGCAATACTGATAATCCAAGATCGTCATGTGACATATTCAGAGATTGAGACTACCTTAGGCATAAGTTCCAATAGCACCAGTAAAATATTGCATCAAAATTTTAGTTATTCAAAACATATGTTTAAACTTTATTTAAATAATTTGTTTTAATTTTTTAATTTATTTCTAGCGAGTAGTCTGTAAGGATCATTGTTATCCATAGACTTTATAAGAATAAAGAAATAATATGAAATGAAAATTTAGCCGTAAAAAAGATTTCCTCTCGTTGGATTCCTCATTACTTAAAAAGAGCTCGAAAAGATGCTCGGGTCGATTGGTGCAAAGAAATGCTCAAGAAATAAAATAGCGGTGCTTTAAAAGACGTGTATAAGATCATTACAGGTGATGAATCATGGATCTATGCATATGAGCCTGCAACTATATATTAACTATTATAATAAACAACTTTCAAAACAGTATTTTTACAGTAAACAATTATTTTTGTTAGTTATTGAAAAAATATGAAATTTTGTTGAAATTTAAAAATTCTTGTTTAATTTATATTTGTTATAATTGATATATTCTTAGATTAAAAAAATCACAAACTTGTATTGTATCTCCAATGCATAAAAGAACTGTTTGTAATTTTTTTTTTTAAATTCAATTTTCTTATAAAGTCACATATTTTTGGAATCAAAAGAAAAAATTTGTTTTTTTTTTATTAAAATAAGTATAGTTTTATAATCACAAAACAATTAACAAACAATTAACTGTAAAAAAGTAGTTTTACCCATTTTGTCAGTTGTTTTAAAATTTTTGTAGTTAACATTTTTCGGTTAATTTTACGACACTGTTAATTATATTTACTGCTTTTGTTTTTTCAACACTTAAAAATAACAACGCTTTTAGTTATTTTAAAGTAAATACCTTTGTCGTATTTTTAACTGCATATACATTTGTTTTAACTGTCATTTTCAGTAGATTCTACCGATATACTTTTTTGAGTGCACTTTCAGGCCGATACTGTTTACACCGGTCACAGTGCAGGTCACTGTATAAGTCCATTCGGACCGGTAGTATTTGCACCGGGCACGGGACAAGTCTTCACATTCAACTGACCCTTTTCTCCCACAGGGACTAACTCATTTTAATACCCAGGAAATTTTTCTGTTCCAAAAAATCGGTTGTAGAATAGCTACTTTTCCTTTAAAAACCCTTCTGCAGTCAATTCTAATACCGATGATTTTTGTTTGAAATTGTCCCAAAAGCAACCACTTGTAGAACTCCAAAGTGGAACCGGTTGCCCTAGATCAGTTGTGGAACTAGTTCTAGAACTGATTGTACGTCAATCAAACCTTCCATATAAGATCCTTTGAACTGGTTCCGGAACCAGTTCAATGGAATCGGTTGCAGTGGAACCAGTTGCAGAATTGGTGTGGTTGGCTAACGATTGTAAAAAATTGTCCTGGGTAGTACATACTCTAAGCAGTTGTATTATATCCATCTTGCCTGGCTCTATTTATTTGGTCGCGTTTTTTATGAATAGATTTACTTATGCATTTTTTTCTTCGCCAGAGTTTGGGTGAGTACGCTATTTATCAAGTGTATCGAGAGTGGTATAGTTTCGCTATTATTTTTGAAGGTTCTAAAATTGTTTTTTATTTTCAAATTTCCGAAAGTTTGATTTAATACGGCATTTAGACTGAGGAAAAACTACCTCGTTTTTGGCCTTTGTTGGTTTTTAATTATCAAAACGCATATATAAAAAATAAACAAAAACTAGTTTTCTACAAAAACTTGGTAGTTTTTGCTCAGTCAATATTCACTATTACACTTCAGTTGTTTACAAGGGGTATGCTATCTGTTGTATCGTCCTAACAAAAAACAGAGTTGATATAATTTTTATTTTACTTTCACAACGATTTCCTACTGGGTGATTCTATTCAACTCTGTGTATATAATATAATATATAATATAATTTAATAACATACATTTAAATTTAAATTTAACGGTTCGTTATAATTCAAACTTCTGTGTTTATCATACACAGAGTTGAATAGAATCAGCTGAGATATCTTAAGAATTAAGGTTCAAAGCAAAAAAGAGTAATAATAACAAAAGGATAAAAATAGCATTGTTAAATTTCGTTGATGTTAGTCTAAGTTGAGTTGTTGATAACAAACTCTATTTGCTTTCAACATTCATATAAGTAGACGATTATCAAATATTAACCCACTCAAAGGCGAAAGGCACTGATGATGGTGTTTGTTATACAATTATAGCACCGTAAGTTGTTTCGATTTCACATGAAAAAACTGTTATACACCATATAAAGAAAATATTTTTCACGATAATGAGTTTCACGTGAAAATTGTGTAGAGTTTGTTTTCACGCAAATTTAATGTACAAGACTATTATATTTTTTGGGGAAAGTGATATTTTGTGTTCATTGTAATTGTATCTTTGTTATAAAATTAAAAAATTGTTCATTTGTATAAATTAAATTGCAATTTGAGGCCTTTAAATTTCGAGTGAAATTTTTCCACGTGAAGAACAACTTACGGTGCTTAAATTGCAATTTGAGGCCTTTAAAGTTCGAGTGAAATTTTTTCACATGAAAAACAACTTACGATGTTTTAAGGAAGAAAAATTGAGTACAACGTCAATCGAAATGTTCAGTTCGGTTGGTATAATCCAATTTTTCTGTTGTGACCACCGAATTTTTATTGGAACAACCGATATTCTCTTATCACATCAAACATATATTGTTTTAAGTGATTTTCTGTTATCGTGGCTGAAAATTTTGTTTTAAGAAAATGTGCTGAGAGTTTTCTATATAAAAAGTGCTTATAATTTTGGGGTATTTCTGTAGAAAAAATTCGTCAGAATCTAATCGCCCAAACCTGAGGAATTATCTAAAGTAAAAATTTATGAGAATTTGAGGATTATTCTTAGGAAAAATATCCTCGGAAGCCGAAGGTTTTCTCACAATAAAACGTTCTCAAAATTTTGAGCATTTTACTATAGAAAAACTTTTTAGATTCCTAGGGTTTTCCGTAAGAAAGGGTCCTCAGAATACGAAAGAAATGATGCTCAGAATCTGAGTGGCTTCTTATGGAATAATTCTTCTGAATCTAATTTTTTGATGTCTTTCCTGCAAAAAATTCATCAGAATTTTATAAGTTTCTATACAAAAATCCCCAAAATCTGAGTGTTTTTCCGTAATAAAACGTTCTTAGAATTTAAGGCATTTCCTTTACAAAAAAGTTTTTAGATTTGTAAATTTTTTTTTATATAAAATAGTTTTTAGAATCTGATGTTTTTCCGTTACAAAATTTTTTTGAAGCTAAGGATTCTTATGAAAAAATCCTAAGAATCTGAGGCTTTTTCTGAAGATAGAAAGTTTTCTCTAGAAAAATCTTTAGAATCCAAGGTTTTGAAAAAGTACCAAGAATCTTAAAGCTTTTCGATAGAAATATGTGAGTATTTTTCTAAAAGAAAAACGCCTAAGAATCTTAGAATTTTTCTGAATAATGAACTCTTCAGATTCTGAAAGTTTATATGGAAAAATTTCAGAATTTTAGGGGTTTGTTATAAAAAAGACGTCAGATTTCGGGGTTTTTTATAAGAGAGAGGCCATAGAATCTGATCGTTTTTCCATATTTAAAATCTTTAAAAACTAAGGATATTTTTAATTGAAAAGTCCTCAGAGTCCGAGAGTTTTTCTATCGGCATAAAGTCTTCTGTATCCGAAAGTTTCTCTATCCGAAAAACTAAGAATATTTCTAATTAAAAAGTCCTCAGAGTCTGAGGGTTAGAAAGTTCCTTAGTTTATGGGTTTATTCTTAATAAAAAACTACTCACAACCTAAAGGTTTTTCTTTTGAAAAAATTCCTTATAATCTGAGGGCTTTTATGCAGTTAAATCCACAAAAATGTTTCCTGAATATGGGATGCTTTTACGAAATATACAAGGAAGTTTTCATTAAGCGATTAGCGATTATTTGCGTAAAATCATTGTATGCAAAGAACTTTAGAAACACGCGGTCGGCTACGGTTAAATATATTTTAAGCATTTTATATATCCGTTTTGGACATATTTTGAATAAAAATTACTAATAGCAATGAAATTGTAGGGCTCAACAAAACACACATGTTGCAAAAGTGTTTAAATATATTTCTTTAAATATTAACAAATGCGATCCACTTAAGGGAGTTGCAAAACATTATGCTTTAATATGTACAAATTTACCGGTTCTTCTCTTAAAAGATTTATTTACTCTTCGATCGCTCTACAAAAGAAAATTCTCCAAGTCTACTAAAAGTAACGCTTTGATCTTGTGTTTATTTGAGTATAAAATATAAATACAAAAAAACTACTTGTGTTTACCTTTTGGTTTATTTGGTACAAAGAATATGTTGTTGTTTTTCGATTTGTTATGCTTTGATTTGTTTTGGTTTGTTGTTATATTTCTCTGGAATATCTCAATAACGGAATTCAAAGTTCGTACTGTATTAAGTAGTAAATTAGCATTTGACGTAAATTTTACAATTTTATATGGATTAAACTTCAAAATTTATGCTATTTTACAACGAAAGCAGGTTAGCATTTAAACTGTGAATACCCTCAATGTTTTCGAATGTGAGTGCAGAGGTGCCATACTTTTTTGGTAAAAAACCGTTAAAAATACAATTGTCAAAATCGTCAAAAACTTTATAAAAAATCGTCAACGGTAAAATATATTATCATATGCACGTTAACTTGCAACGTGGATAATTACACTGTGCTAGTTGAAAAATCCAACAAGCGGGGGATCCGGTGGGTAAACCTAATTCGAGTTCGCTGAATCCAGTGGTGCTATCCGTTTTTCTAGATTGACTCTTGAAAAAAAGATATTTGTGTTTGAAAATTCTGGGCCCAAGGACCCCAAAAAACGCGATTTATCTAACTTTTTGACCATTTGTTTTTGCCCAGTTTATTTGTTATTCACCCAGTCAGCTTTAGGTTAAAGATGATCAGAATCGGTGCAGTGGTTCAAAAGTTCTGAGTGAAAATGTGAGGACACTTCGAAATTTTCCATACAAAATTATACATCCCAACCTGTCGGGAAAAAAGTCTCCTTTTCATGCACAGTGTTATCAACGCTGAAAACTCAACGTTTGTACATTTTCACATCTAATATAACTTTTTCGCGTTACTTCCTAAAGAGTTTTGCTGGCATACGTTCGATTATACCGCAATTATTATAAACATTCGCTGTTTAGAGTTTTTTTATACTTCATAGATTTATCTTAAATACTTAACGTTGATAGGTATAAGCTGAAATACAGCTATTGTAAAAACACAAACTATACTTGTTTTCAATTGAAATTATTTGACAAATCTGAAGCAACAATTACACTTGCTTAATTTTGTATTGAATTGTAATAAAGGATTGATGAAATGAAGCAATAAGCATTTTTTTAATAACCCGACTAAAAAAGATATTATATAATCATATATCACCATATATAAACCCATATATACGTCCATATCTAATTTGATCCGAATATTGGAATATATAATTATATCAAGCGAGATAAGCATGTTATCTAACCTGATACAATTTGATCCGAAAAATGGGTCTATCTAACTTCATCAAATTATATATTAATACATATAATTTGATGAAGATTTTCAAATAAAATTTTAGTAAATATTGTTGAGATCACTTATTTTCATTCATTTTAAATTCTAATGCTTAATGTTTAGAAAAATTTTTGTTAATAAACTTGGAAATAGCTGACAAAATAAAACATTACAAAAATTTGTCGGAACAACTGTCTTATAAAATAAATAAAATAACTTTCAGAATTAATTTTTTTTCACGGAAAAAATAACTGAACTTAAACCATATTTATTTCAACATATGTTTTTCTAATTTTTATTTTTAAATTTAAAAATTGCAATTAAACTTTATAAAATTTTGTATAATTAGATATCATGTCAGATATAATTATATATAAAATTAATACAATTTTCTATTAACTTTGTTATATATTTTGATATAATATGGTTTATAAAAGCTTATATTCCATTGTATATAATTATGTATGAAGTATATTTGCAGATCTCTTAATATATGGCTGGAGACCAAATCGCATATGATTATATATAACGTTATATCAAACATATTTATAAAACCAAAGTGTTAATATAAATGTATATGGTTATATAAAGCCACGCATATAAACATTTAAAGTTATATCAAATCATATAAGATTATATAAAAACTTTTTTAGTCGGGAACCTGGATTTAGAATTTTTCATACAAAAAGTAAATTTATTAAATAAAAAAAAGTTGGATTTATTAATCTGGGTTTACACATAACAATAAAAACAGAAATATATGAAACATTTTCTTAATTTAATATCCAAAAAAAAATACGAATGAATTTTAAAAGAGAAACAAAAAAATTGTAAAACTGGCAAACAAAAGCCTTTTCTTTAAATTTTTTCTATTGAATATGTTTAGAAAAAAACTACATTTCTCCAAACACTTATTTCCCATCTTGGACATGGAGAAATATCTAAAATAGAAATGGCAATTTTTCACTCTACTGTAAGTTATTTAATTAAATCCAATTAGTGAATATTAAATATTGCAGTGGAATATTTGAATTGTGTAAAAATATAAATTGTAGTGATAAAATTGAAAAGGCAGACTGTTTATAGCTATTTTATATAAAATATAATTAAAAATTAAAAGTTCAAGTAAAATCCTTCATCATCGAATGCGGTATTAAAAATTAGGGCGACAGAAGTGTCGGACAGAAAATTCTTTTTAAAATACGGAGAATCTAACCCCAACTTTTGAGCACTTTTTGAACTACTTTTTGGATTTATTAAATCCAAGTGATTAGAAAATGCGGCTAGTAAATATGAGAGATAATAAGAAATAAAATTTTTAAACAAATTAACAAATGAAATTACATTTTTTTTTTTTTTTTGATAGTTTGTCAAAAAACTTTAATTTTCCTGTGTCTATAGATTTTCTCCAATATTTAATCAATACGAAATAAAGCGATTGTCACTATAAGATCCTTTAGAAATTTTGTAATTCCAAATTTTCGTTAACTGCATAATTATTTTATTTCTTCTGCAAAAAGTCTGACATTTATGTTACGATTAGTAACATAAAATACCGAATCCTGATTTTAAAAATTTCCATCACGTCGTAATTGTTATATAATTAAAAATATGCCAAACAAACGTATTTCCGTAATTTTGTCAAAATCATAACGTGATGAAGAACGAAATTTTCGATTCTAAAATTTATATAAACATTTTTGTATCAAAGTTCAAACCGGTGCAGAAAATATTCTTTGAAGCTGTGTAATTTGAACAAATTGACTTCTGCTAACTTTTGTTTTTTTTTTTTGTGAGTTTTCATATTAAACTTATTTTTCTGCTCAGACCCGACGATTACATGTAGGCCCAAAACAAGGACCGAGAGGTTTTTTCATACAATTTGATATTTAAAAACCGCCAGACGGTGATTCACGATATCAATGATGGGATTTGAAATATTTTTTTTGTGCCGAGTCGATGACTAAAATGTGGCAAATGAGGGTTCATTGTCCCAAAATAAAGTTCTTACCCATTCAAAGGAAATATACTTTATATCCATAAATTTAATGCGTTTTCACTACATTTAAAACAATAAGTCAGTAAAAAATTTGTCCAACTGGTATCAAATCGATTTAACTATTTTTTATAATTTTTTGGTTAAAACGCTGATTTAAGGAGAAAATACCAATCAAAAGTCAGAAGCTAAACATTTTTAATGAATGTGATTTTAAAGGAAGTCCGTTTTCTGTTTAACTTTTGGAGATAACCAAAATGTGCACAATTGTGCCACAAAGCAAAAAATTAAGATAAGAAAAAGAATCGATGAACGGTTTATGGCACTCACAATAAAACATTTTCTAACTTAATTGTTAAAACACAAAATTAGAATTCAAGAAGAAATTTCTAACGAAAATTGCTTGAAAACACAGAAACTTTTGCGAATTAGATCGTTATTTAAAATAATATTAAATAAATATTGACGAATAAATAAGAATCTAATATTAAGATACTAAAATCAATATTTTTTCTGCAAAACAAATAAATTTAAAAAATTTAACTTTATTTATCAAATCCGTAATATTTTTTTCAATTCATGGCGCTTTGCTATTAAAACAATTTAAATATTGTACTACAATTTTTTTTTGTAATTTTCAGAAATCGACAAAATTTATTGAATTTTTACTATAAAATTGTCAATCGTTATTTGGAAATTGTTCACTAAAATATCGTCAGCATGACGTAAAATCATTACGTCTGGCACCACTGTGTTTATGAACGATTCTATTCAGTTTTCAAATGCGACTTAAAAAAGCCGCTATATAAAGATCATCATTGCCAGAGTAAAGAGATGAAGTAGATGGTTGTTAAACCTCTAATGCTCCTTCTTCTAATATCGATAATTACAGTTTATAGGTGGGCATGCGCGATTCCAGCAATTAATATAAGGGGGAAAAATCATACGCCTCAGTGGACAACTCAATGTATTTGTCTACTGTGGCGTATGATTTTTCCCCTTATATTAATTGCTGGAACCGCGCATGTATGTGGGTAACTATTTAAGTAGTGAGCCTTGGCAACCTTAACACTTGTTAGGCGCCATTTTTTAAATTTTTTTTTTACCATAACCCTGCTTAGAACTTTTTGTCATTTGAGCATAATTTGTGTTGTTTACAAAAAAGTGAAAGTTGTATGTCAGCAAAAAATGGAATCAACATGTGAAATTTTTCGGACAATCATTTATTACGATTTTCGATAAGGCTTATCTAGACAAGAGTGCACAGACAAATTAAATTCAACTTTTGATGATGAAGCTCCATCGTTTGCAATTGTGAAACCCCGGTAAAACGACTTTAATCGTGGACACCCTTCGCTCCAGGACGAATTTCGAAAAGGTCGTCCAAAATCAGTTGTTGTGCCAGACAACCTTGATGCTCTGCAATACTGATAATCCAAGATCGTCATGTGACATATTCAGAGATTGAGACTACCTTAGGCATAAGTTCCAATAGCACCAGTAAAATATTGCATCAAAATTTTAGTTATTCAAAACATATGTTTAAACTTTATTTAAATAATTTGTTTTAATTTTTTAATTTATTTCTAGCGAGTAGTCTGTAAGGATCATTGTTATCCATAGACTTTATAAGAATAAAGAAATAATATGAAATGAAAATTTAGCCGTAAAAAAGATTTCCTCTCGTTGGATTCCTCATTACTTAAAAAGAGCTCGAAAAGATGCTCGGGTCGATTGGTGCAAAGAAATGCTCAAGAAATAAAATAGCGGTGCTTTAAAAGACGTGTATAAGATCATTACAGGTGATGAATCATGGATCTATGCATATGAGCCTGCAACTATATATTAACTATTATAATAAACAACTTTCAAAACAGTATTTTTACAGTAAACAATTATTTTTGTTAGTTATTGAAAAAATATGAAATTTTGTTGAAATTTAAAAATTCTTGTTTAATTTATATTTGTTATAATTGATATATTCTTAGATTAAAAAAATCACAAACTTGTATTGTATCTCCAATGCATAAAAGAACTGTTTGTAATTTTTTTTTTTAAATTCAATTTTCTTATAAAGTCACATATTTTTGGAATCAAAAGAAAAAATTTGTTTTTTTTTTATTAAAATAAGTATAGTTTTATAATCACAAAACAATTAACAAACAATTAACTGTAAAAAAGTAGTTTTACCCATTTTGTCAGTTGTTTTAAAATTTTTGTAGTTAACATTTTTCGGTTAATTTTACGACACTGTTAATTATATTTACTGCTTTTGTTTTTTCAACACTTAAAAATAACAACGCTTTTAGTTATTTTAAAGTAAATACCTTTGTCGTATTTTTAACTGCATATACATTTGTTTTAACTGTCATTTTCAGTAGATTCTACCGATATACTTTTTTGAGTGCACTTTCAGGCCGATACTGTTTACACCGGTCACAGTGCAGGTCACTGTATAAGTCCATTCGGACCGGTAGTATTTGCACCGGGCACGGGACAAGTCTTCACATTCAACTGACCCTTTTCTCCCACAGGGACTAACTCATTTTAATACCCAGGAAATTTTTCTGTTCCAAAAAATCGGTTGTAGAATAGCTACTTTTCCTTTAAAAACCCTTCTGCAGTCAATTCTAATACCGATGATTTTTGTTTGAAATTGTCCCAAAAGCAACCACTTGTAGAACTCCAAAGTGGAACCGGTTGCCCTAGATCAGTTGTGGAACTAGTTCTAGAACTGATTGTACGTCAATCAAACCTTCCATATAAGATCCTTTGAACTGGTTCCGGAACCAGTTCAATGGAATCGGTTGCAGTGGAACCAGTTGCAGAATTGGTGTGGTTGGCTAACGATTGTAAAAAATTGTCCTGGGTAGTACATACTCTAAGCAGTTGTATTATATCCATCTTGCCTGGCTCTATTTATTTGGTCGCGTTTTTTATGAATAGATTTACTTATGCATTTTTTTCTTCGCCAGAGTTTGGGTGAGTACGCTATTTATCAAGTGTATCGAGAGTGGTATAGTTTCGCTATTATTTTTGAAGGTTCTAAAATTGTTTTTTATTTTCAAATTTCCGAAAGTTTGATTTAATACGGCATTTAGACTGAGGAAAAACTACCTCGTTTTTGGCCTTTGTTGGTTTTTAATTATCAAAACGCATATATAAAAAATAAACAAAAACTAGTTTTCTACAAAAACTTGGTAGTTTTTGCTCAGTCAATATTCACTATTACACTTCAGTTGTTTACAAGGGGTATGCTATCTGTTGTATCGTCCTAACAAAAAACAGAGTTGATATAATTTTTATTTTACTTTCACAACGATTTCCTACTGGGTGATTCTATTCAACTCTGTGTATATAATATAATATATAATATAATTTAATAACATACATTTAAATTTAAATTTAACGGTTCGTTATAATTCAAACTTCTGTGTTTATCATACACAGAGTTGAATAGAATCAGCTGAGATATCTTAAGAATTAAGGTTCAAAGCAAAAAAGAGTAATAATAACAAAAGGATAAAAATAGCATTGTTAAATTTCGTTGATGTTAGTCTAAGTTGAGTTGTTGATAACAAACTCTATTTGCTTTCAACATTCATATAAGTAGACGATTATCAAATATTAACCCACTCAAAGGCGAAAGGCACTGATGATGGCTTTGTAGCGAAAGCCGAAAATGCGCATTCTGCCTTGCTGCACAGAAAAAAGTATCACAAAATTTTAAGTAATTAAAAAAAATTGTTGGCTTTTTACTTAGATATCTAACAATTTTTTTATTAAATGTTTGTAAATTGTGTCAAAAATATCAAAAAAAATAGCCTTAGAATTTTTTGAAACAAAAAAAAAACAAATCATTTATTTTTTGTTTTCAATTGTAAATTGTAACAAAAATTTCAAAAAAGTATTTTTTTTTTGTCAATACGACAACATAAAGCGAATAATTGTTTTAATATAACAAACTCGTTGTTGAATTTTATTTTTTTATTTTTAACAAATACAAACAAGTTACAAAAAAAAATTATTGTATTTACAAAACACATTGTTAAAAAAAAATTGATTTTATTTTTAACAAATTACAAAAAAGTTAAAAAAAGGGATTTGTATATACAAATTCCATTGTTGGTGCCTTTTTAAAAAATTTTTTGTTTGTTTATGCAAAAAAGGTGTTTAACATTACAAACAGAATTTTGTAAATTTTTTCTGTGTGGTCTTATCGAATTTTTTCAATAATTTTTATTCTTTGTAATTTACTTGTAAAAATTGTATCATCTTTCTTTGATTTGAAAATAATTTAAACAGAAAGTGATATTAATTTATGATCTTGAGTCAAACTAAAATAACATTCATTTACAAAAATCTTTAGTTTCACAAAAATTAAAATTTTTACATTATATGAACAGGATAATAATTACATTTAAATTTAGTTGTAAATTTAAAGAATTATTTATATTTTTAACAAAGATTTTAGTAATACTTATTATATTTACAAAATTAAAAGTTAGCTATGCGAACAATTTAGGTACATATATATTGTACAATAAAAAAAAATAATACAAAAGGGTGAAATCATAAAAAAAAAAAAATTTAAAAGATATTTTTTTTAATATATTTTCTATATACACAGAAAAAACAGTAGGCACCAACAATGGGAATTTGTAAAAGCAATCACATTTTCTTTTAAATTGAAATTTTATTCCCAACAATTTTTTGTTTGAAATTTTTGTAGCTCGTTTGTAAATTGTTGTCTTTCATATAAAAATTGTTTAAAAATAAAAATTCAAAGTTACAAAAAATTAAATTTTTTTTTTTGGATTTACAAATTTCTTTGTTGGTGCCTTTTAAAAAGTTTTTTTTATTGTATTTACAAATTTGGTATGAGAAAGGTGTTTAAAAATTTAATTAGAATTTTGTAAATTCGTTCTGTGTAACTACCCAGGTGGAAATTATGTGCGGTAACAAAAAAGAAGCACTGGCAAAGCGCAAGTAGACCGCGGTCTTTCAAAAAGAAGTACTGGGAAAGCACTAAATTTGGACGCCTTCCCAACGCTTTAAAAGGGTGAATTCCCAGCACTTGTTTTCCCATAACATTATTTTGTTTCTGAGAAAGAAACACCAAAAGTGTGAATAATAGGGTTTGGGATTTCCCGGACTTTTTTATTTCCCGGGAAACGGGAATGAAAAAATTTGATTCCCGGGAATCTCGGGAAATATTTTTGAACAAAATTGTTAATGAAAACCACCTATATAAGTAATTTTTGTTAAAAAAAACACTATTTCAGTACAAAAGCAGTCTGTGTAGTGAGAAATTCAAAGTAAAAAATATCAGAATGTTGAACATTTGATTTCACATAAATTACTCGCAGCACTGCCAAATGAATTGCATGATTCCAGCAGAAAGCACCTACTACTGGACTGTCGGAAACAAATCGTTTCATCACACTGGGCCCATTAGATATGGTGGCCACAATGTTATTTTCCAAAGACAAATAAAACTCTTCTAATCTTATTTCTACAATTCTTCTTATTTCATCAGCATTACATCTTCCTGATATATAAACAAACCTCAGGTTATAAAATGAATTATTTCCGTTTATACATATGTTCAAATATCTCTTTTGTAATATTCTTGTCCATTCATCTAAGATTATAGTAAATCTCCTATCGTTAGAAATATTGCTCGATATTTCTTTTATCATGATATCTTTTACATGATTATAGTAATTTAATATAATGTTCTTTACATCGGTTTAAATTTTTTGCAACGCCAGGTTTTTATTATAAAAACTTTCTCGAATAAACGAAGATCTAGTTATGGTGCGGATTGAATACCATTTCAGGAAATGTTTGCCCTACCATAAAACCTTTAATGCCTATTCAGCTTACACTTTTTTCCTCGGGTACTGTGCTAATTTTAGCTGAAACGTTATTCTTGTTGTTGTTTTCTTCAAGAGAAGTTGCATGACCATCAATTTTTTTTTTTTTTTTGGGAACCAAATTTAGATGTCGGATTACCAAATTTAGATACCACCGTTAACCATTAGTCTTTTCTTTTCACATTTATTAATGAAAACGTTACTTATAAAATTATTGACCCTTAATATAAAGAAGTATTTTAAATTTAAAGTCGACTTTATTTTGAATCAAACGGTTTTGTTCATTTTGTGTATGAAAACCTTACAAAAATATTTATATTTTCAAATATTTTGATTGGTTGAAAATAAATTAACCAATCAGAATGCTCCAAAAATAAACCAAGTCAAGGTATACTGCCACCCAATATTTTAACTAAAGTCGACTTTACCTAAATTATACATTTGAAAAATTTAGATACAAAGGGCGATATTTGTAAGAAACAAAGCTATTTTTTATATTTCTTTTAAATATTTTTCCAAGTTTTTAGGTTTTACTACTTAAATTTTGAATAAGTTATGCGAAAAATCTTTATTAGTTGAAATGCTCCTAATTACTTGGCAAAGATTTTATTTGTGTGTCAAATAAATGTATTCCCTTTAAAAAATTTTAACAATGACATTTTTGTTTTGGCATTTAAAATGTTTTTTATGACTAAAATTAAAAACTCCTATTCGAAACAAAAACAATTTAAAAAAATTTAATATTTTTAAAATTTCCCGTTTTCCCGGGAAAAGTATATTACTTTCCCGGGAAATCCCGGCAAACTTTTCCCGGGATTTCCCGGGAATTCCCGAACCCCAAACCCTAGTGAATATTTAAATAATTTTTGACTCCACAATACAATAACTCCAAGAATCGTCTATTTTTAGAGTAATTTAAAATTCTTCAGTGATGAGGGCACATAATTTGGTGGCAGGGAAAACACTTGATTTTTATGTTTCTTGGTGCTATCTCAATACTTTGCAAAGCATTAAATAGATCGGTGTTATCATTTGGGTGTCACTTTAATTTTTTTATTTGAGCGTTGGCAAAGCATTTGATTTTTATGTTTATGGGTGCTTTCCCAGGGCTTGGTAAAGCATTGGCACCACCGCGGAACGGTGTTATCATTTGGGCGTTGGGAAAGCCCTGTTAACAAGCACTCATACCACCCATTTCGGTGCTTTGCCAGTGCTGGCCCCTTTGTATTTTTCTACCTGGGTAGCCTCGGAAAGGAAGGTCTAAGATGTGATATCTCTTTAGTCTTTTAATTTCGTCTGTTTCGTCCAATAGGGCTATAACTAAGGGGTTAACATGATTGCTTAGTCTAGTCAAATACTTTTCGCTGTAATATCTGATTACTTCCTTAACTGTTTGAATTTTGAGATCACTATGAATAGCCTCGTTAGTAATATACCATGGTGATTGGACTATAAGTCGAAGTGTCTCGGACTGATATCTTTGAATTATTTCGATTTTGAATGGCTTGCAGTTCCCCACAGTTGAATCCCGTAGGTCCACACTGGTTTTAAAATAGATTTATAAAGTTTTAATTTGTTCTCAATACTAAGTTAAGATTTTGGACCAAAACTTAAGATCTGAAGACCGTTTGTGTTGGCCTTGGGCACTAGAGGGTTAAAATCGATTTGTCTTTATGTTGAGACCTGTAAACTACAAAATAGAACATAAACGTAGAAACATTTTCTATGGGTAGAGTGTATGAATTTATGTTTTTTCTTTGTTTTTGAAAAACAAAACTTGTTAATGTAGTTGTTGTTGATATTTTAGTTGTTGTTTAACTATTTGTATTGTGTTTTTTTAATGCCAACTTCCTATGCTTCTGGTTGGGTTTTATGTCTGTGGTTTGGTCGTGGTATCCAAAACCAAACCATGAGACTGCAGTAGTTTCAATTGCTTCATCTTTTTTGTTTTTTAACGTATTTTTTACTTGTGCTTGCTTCTTCTTCATCTTGTTGTTCCTCTGTTTTGGGTTCCTTTAAGTGTGTGTCTTTTATTGGATCGGTTGCTGTTTACTGTCTGTATATAACTGACACACAGTGGGACACAGTGTATTAATAACTGAATTGGACTAAAATGTAATGAGGTGAGAAAAAGGAGTTTTAACTTCTGGAAAACTAAATTTGCTGTGGATACCGGTTAGAGATAGGCAAGTGACATGAACTATTCGTAAGTCACGCGAAACACGCGTGATAGTGAGTAGTAATTAGTTTACTCGCACGGTTCGTGCGTTGAGTGTGAGTAAGAATAAATAGTGCATGATTCGTTCATAAGTTTAATATTTTCGTCACAAATTTTTAATAATTTTTTATGTTTTTCATGAAAATTTCATGATCGTGAGTGATTTTTAAGTGAGTGTTTGTGTAGGAAAAATTTAACACCGATACAAAAAGTTGTGAAAGAAATTAAGGAAAACCAGATGTCAAACTTATGACATCGGAAAAACTTGGTTTTTACTGACTCGCGGAAGAAATGAAAGCCGCATATTAACTGAACTTATTGTGGGTTCCAGTCGAATATGGTAATTGGCTGAAAGGATAGGACACTTTTCTGACCCAAGTTGTAAAACTTGTTTGGAAAAATAAGAAGAAACAATCGTATATTCTAATCACTTAACAGCACTTGCAAGAAAGTGTCATTCTGTTATATGCCAGTATAACTGCACTGGCATATAAGAGCATATAATATGTCGTGAGAGTAAATATAAAGATTTCGTGACATTTCTGGGTTAGGACAAACGTGTTTGGGTTCCACCGATACGGATATTGCTCTTATAATGACGCCCAATGCATGCGTTATCGTGAAGTTGTATAAAACTTTATGGAATTTACCGATATATTTTCGCGCAAAAAACACCTTGCTATCAAGTAAAATAACAAAATAGTTTTTTTAAAGTCTTTATTTCGACAAGTTAGTAGTTGCTTTAGAAAAAAGTTTCGAATATTAATTTTATGTATTATTTATCCCACCGTATGTATGTCTGCCTGTGTACATAAACTGACATTTTGTAGAATATCAAATTCATTCCTTTTTCACAGTTTATTTTTCTCCTTGTTTGTTGGTTTGACTGGAGGTTTAGTTCTTTGTTGTTTTTTTTTTTTTTGTTAAGAAAAAGAGGTTCTTCTATGCAATTTTTTTTTTGTTCGCTTTGTTTGCCAATGTCTGTCTCTACCTGTATGTATGGACGCTTTCCCACACGTTTAATGCCGGTTATTAGACATGAATTGTATCATTGAGGTTGTACTGAAGTTAGTTTATTATGAGCTGTTGCCTCGACTATGGCTGCTGATC
The DNA here is from genome assembly GCA_949987735.1 of Leucophora obtusa. Lineage (NCBI taxonomy): Eukaryota > Metazoa > Arthropoda > Insecta > Diptera > Anthomyiidae > Leucophora > Leucophora obtusa. The sequence continues at coordinate 47,627,647 of OX465296.1, forward strand.
TTTTCTACTTTTGCCAAAGTCTGGCTTTTAGTTAAGTTTGAGGTGTGCTGCTGGTAATATTTAGTTTGTGCAGACTTTAAAAGTGTATCTCAAGTGCTTTTGAAAGGTTTTGAGATAAAAAATTCTTAAACACAAACCTTTAAGATACACATGCACATGTAAATATGTAAGTAAAAGTATGAATGTTTTTTCTGTGATGCTAAGTCTCTGTGTGTACTTAGTGTGAATCCCGAATTCGTTTCACTTCATCTAAATGTCCACAAGCAACAGGTCTTTACTAATATTGCCATTTTTGCTATAGCATATTAGTTTGTAAGTATGTATCTTAAGGATACGTTATTTTTGTTATATCGTCAGTGTCTCGAAGTTCATATTCATGCGAATGTGTTGTCATTATTATCACTTTAATATGTTGTATGCTGTCTCGTAATGTTTTCTTCTTTCGTTTTTGTGTTTATAAGTATGCGGCAACATTGTGATTCATGACTTTTCACTTTTTTCTGTGCCAACCATCGAGGGTTGTGTGACAGATTTTATGTCTAACTTTAAAAGAAAGGTTTCTATGGCCAACTAGGAATTAAGCTCTAATTTAAGCTAATACCGTGAATGTGGGCTTATAAAGGGGCTTGGTTGAAATATATTCCGATTTTAATTAAATTCAAACACATTAAGTGTTATATATAACCCTCATAACCCAAATAGCAATCAGATATCTACGGTTTTGTGTGTCGAAATAACATGTAAGCCCAATTTAGGTGGAATTTTTTAATTGGAATTAGATCAGTTTCAATAAGGTTGATCCTTTGGCCTATGTTCGTCATTTTAGAACTCGAAAACCACTCAACCGATTTGCAAACCAATACATGCGTTGGAAAGATCTACTTTCACTTATGGTTCTTAAAGCAAAAAACATCGAAAAATGTCTACGCATATGCGTTATACGCACACTTTTTCAATAGTGTGTTTTTCCCATATGAAATGTGTGATCGCTATACAAATTTTTATTTTTCAACGGATTTCTCTGAAATTTGATTGATTCTTATACTACGAGCGAGGTCGCCATATAAGTTTTATTGACCACTCCCATATTTACGCCCACTTTTTCTTTCACAATAGAAATATGTCATATAACAATAGATTTTCGCACTGAAATTTTCTATTTTCCAATCGATTTCGCTCAAATTTGGAAGACATGATTCTTATAGCCTAGCCGAAGTCACCATGTGATTCTCATTGGATACGCTCCCTTTTAAGCCCACAATTTTTAAATTATTATTTTCAAATATTTATTTGTGGCCCAGAGGCGTTCAATATTTTCCAATGCGACCTACCTCCTATTTCACATTAAGCTCGCGGACTAGTATACTCGTATTAATGCCCACCCTACTGTGGAATGACAAGCAGGAGTTTTAGTGATGCTGCTGGAAAACACAGTGGTTTCAAGATACCTAATAAAAATCATTGGATGTCAGATGATACCGGAAACTTCATCCTGGAAAGAAAGGATACGAAAGCAAAACTGAAGGCAGCCATAGCCCGCAGTCATAGTTCAGAGAGACCTAATCAAGGCAAGACAAAATAGTTAAGCGGAGTTCCAGAAACAACAAAAGAAAATGGTAACATCGACTAGCCAATGATGTGCAAATAGCTTCCCAAGGGCACAGATCTAAAGACTTGGTTTTTGTTTTTGTGAAAGAAATATTCTTAGTGTATATATCTGATTTTTATATCAAAGTATTGTAAATAAGGATGCGGGTTCGATCCTCAGCGATGGCAAGATCATTTTAGAAAAAATAGCGTATAGGAATTTTCTATCCCTCATCCTCTATCCCTGCTACATATGCTAGCATCCTCCATCGGTATTCCCATTGCACTTGATTTCACCAAAGTAAAATAACATAACAGCCCAGCAAAATCTCAGTAATGGGTGCTCATTACCAATATCTAAATAGAAGTAGAATTAGGGTCTACTGCTTATAATTCGGGGTCAAAACCCATTATTTTTGTTCGACAACGTCGTTTTTGTAAATAGTTGTCCATATTCGCTGCATGAAAAAACGCGCAAAATTTGTGCACCCGCTTATCCGCTGCATTATAAAAGTATATAAAATAAGTAGTTACCAAAATAAGTAGTTAGACTTGTGTTTATACGCAGTTAAAAAATAAGTGGTTACAAGTTGTTAAATAATACGACTTACTTATATACTTACTAGTGGTTAAAAAATAAGTAGTTACCAAATTCACATTATCTTTATAAATAAATAAGTAGTCGCGAGTAAGCTAGACTGCTTATAAAAACGACTTCGCCTAACAAAAATAACTAGTACTGACGCCAAATTGTAAATAGTAAAAAATTTTAGTTTCATTATATAACCACTTATTTGGTAATGAAAGATTTTGCTGGGAGGGCTATGAACTAAAAGGCTTCAACAAAGTTCGCCAACTCTCCATCAGATGGCACGTAACAACAGTTCTAAGATGCAACACCTCACGCAATTACAGTGTTGCCCTGTTGCCTCTGTATCCCCTTTCCAAAAAAAAGAAAAAACTTACGGTGGGTCTCATACTGTAGGTTTAACTTTAACTATTAAACAAAAGAAAATGTCGAAATTTTTATATAAAAATTTTTGTATTAACTATTAGTTAATTCTTAATCCTGCAGTTGTGACCCACCGTTGCACAGAGGAATATTTCAAAAATTGTTACAAATAATTCGGCCATTTCTTAATTAGTGTTCCGATTGCAATGAAGTTTAGAACGTACATAGCTGAGATAATATCAAACTTAACCTCACAGATCTTCCCGGACACGGCAATATGACCTCCCAAAGTAGGGTACCTTTTCCATGAAAAATTTTGAGCGCTCGCCATTTTTTGGTTTCTTATCAGATTTTCATAAAACTAACACATTTGTAATCTGCTAGTACTATAGGCATGTACTAGCAGATTACAAATATATTAATTTTATGAAAATCTGATAAGAAACCAAAAAATGGCGAGCGCTCAAAATTTTTCATGGAAAAGGTACCCTATTTTGTGGGCCATATTTCCGTGTCCGGGAAGGAAGGAACATGTTACTAGTGTGGGTTATGTTTTATACATAGTTCCCGAGATATTCCCATTTGAAAATGTAAAATTCCAATTTTGTTCCGACTTAAGTCCAGTTTTTCTCGAATAGCGGAACCAAATCAAGGCCAATTTTTTTTTTTTAATATAAGTTATTTAACCAAATAATATCTCGAATAAATAAATAAAAATAATGCAATATCTTCTTCCAATCAAAAACTGCATTTAAAAAATTTAAGAAAAAAAAATTTGGCTTATACATTTGTATCCAATTGGATTTACATTAATCGCAGGGGATATTTTGGGATCTAACACATCGGCTGAAAAGTCCGTTGGATAACCAATAAAACAACAATTTTTTTTTTGCAAAATTCGACTTTATTCATCAACATAGTCTCCTTCAAGAGCGATACAATCACTCTAACGCCTTTCTAATATTTCGATACCTTTTTTAAAGAATGATTTATCTTTGGCCTCAAAATAGGCCTCTGTTTCGGCAATAAGCTCTTATTCAAACCAAATCTCTTTCCAGCGAGCATTTTTTTCAAGTCTGAAAACAGGTAAAAATCGCTGGGAGGAATACACCGCGTATTGTCTTAGTGAAAGAGCACTTTTTTCTTATTCATATGGGGCCGTATTTTTTTTGCGATTTCCACTTTCAAACGCACCAGTTGGGACATATAGCGGTCGCTATTGATGGTCTGGCCTTTTTCAAGGTAATCAATGTACAAAATTCTAGCCGCATCCCAAAATACTGATGCCATAACTTTACCAGCTGACTTTTGCTGTCCCCTCAGCTGACTGCCGATTTGATTCTGGAGTGAAGTGGCAGATCCAAGTTTCGTCCATTGTTACATATCGACGCAAACATTCCTTTTTATCTCGCCGAAACAGCTCCAAACAGTTCTCAGAATAATCGACATGTTGTTGGTTTTAGTGAGAAAACGGGGCACCCATTTCGAAACAGCTTTCTCATAAACCCAACACGTTCCTTCGATCTTTAAGGTATCAGCTATCTCCTGCAACTTCACTTGACGGTCTACCAAAATGATTCTGTGAACTTTTTTGATGTTTTCCAGTATCACCAACTCTTTTGGGCGATCAGAGCGTTCGGCGTCATCGCTGTTTGTACGACCACTTTTCTACCATTTGTCTCGATTGAGCAGAGTCCGAAAAACACTCAGCACGCCAAGTTTTGGCTTGAACGGTGTTTTTTCCATTAAAAAGCAATGATAAATCAACACACGAAATTGCTTTGAATCCATTGTTTTCAAAATCGCAAAAGTAGCATCACTAAAACAGGTGTAACTTGTTCACTAATGAACGAATTGTCTTTAAATTTTGACAAGTATCATCTGACGGTTGGTAGTTCCAAAAAATTATATGGATTCTTCATTAGTGGCGCCAGCTATGTGTCAACCTATCGATTTTTCAGCCGATGTGTAATCAGGATCTCAATTTGATAATTTTATCCTGTAATATATTTGAGGGAACTTATTGGATATTACTGGATACCCCAATTTTGAGATGAACTTCGCCATTCCAGCCATACAACTCGCGAGGGCCTTTATGTTGAGCTTTTTGCCGCGCATAACCACCTAGCGCAATTAGTGAATGAACCAACGCACAGTCCGTGCGTTGAAGGTGAACACCAGAATACTCTTGACCTTTTCCTTACTTCACATCCAGACAAATATGAAGTAAGAACACTTACACCTCTCGGCAATTCGGATCATTGTACCATTTCCGCATCTTTTTCGTTCTCCGTCCTTCGAAACGTTTCGACAACAGCTGCGAAACGTTCAGTTTTTATTTACGAAAAAGCACGTTGGGATGAGCTCAACGATTTTTTCCGGCATTTTAATTGGAAACTCTGCTTCCTTGACGACAACGTAGATGCCGCGGCGAAAATGGTTGAACAGGTTATATTGCTTGGAATGAAATCTTTCATTCCTTCGAAGCAAATTTCGGTTAAACCAAAAGATAAATGTTGGTTTAATCAGACTTGCAGGAACGCAGTCAGATCCAGGGAGTTAGCGTTCAATAATTGGCGGGATAATAAGAACGCCAATACTGATCTGCTTCGCAAACGGGCGAGATATGAGTGTTCCAAAGTACTTAGTCGTGAAAAGTTTCTTTACGAGCAACGTCTTCGTACTAAAGTTCTTTCTGCTCCACGGGGTAGTAAGAGCTTTTGGTCATTCGTTAAAAGAGTAAAGGATAATGCTAGTTCAACTATCCCAACTCTTATAAAGGATGACCAAATATTCACTGAACCGATTGATAAAGCTAACCTTTTAGCTGAGATGTTTGCAGGTAATTCATTCCTGCCGGAAAGCGATCAACCACTGCCCGAGCTTGAAAGAGTGTCGAGTACTATGCCTAAGATATTCTTTCGAGCTCGAGCAGTCAAAAGGGTTCTTGCTGACCTCAACGTAAATAAGTCATCGGGGCCAGATGGTATACCAGCACTGGTGCTGAAACAGTGTTCTTCGACGCTAGCTCGTCCATTGGCAAGCCTTTTTAGTGCTTCGTATTATGCGGGAGTTTTCCCCTCGTGCTGGAAGGTTGCCAATGTCCAGCCAATCCCTAAAAAGGGTGCGGCTAACAACCCTGAAAATTACCGCCCGATCGCAATATGCTCTGCGCTCTCAAAGGCGATGGAGAGTATGGTTAATTACCATCTTGTGAATTATTTAGAGTCCAACTCACTTCTTAATGACCGACAGTATGGCTTCCGCAGACGTCGTTCTACGGGAGACCTGTTAGCGTTCCTCTCGGAGCGTTGGAGTCGGTCCATCCACCGTTTTGGTGAGAGCAAAGTGGTCGCTCTGGATATTTCAAAGGCCTTTGATCGTGTATGGCACGGGGCGCTTATTTCGAAGCTTATTGCGTTTGGTGTAGGTAATGACTTCGCTCGTTTTATTTCGAGCTTTCTCAGAGATCGCACTATTCGTGTTGTTATAGATGGGGTCTCATCCGACGAGTTTCAGCTGAATTCAGGCGTACCGCAGGGTTATGTTCTTTCTCCTTCCCTATTTCTTATCTTTCTCAATGATCTTCTTGGTCGAACTTTCAACCCTATCTACTCTTTCGCAGATGACAGCAACATTTGTCATTCATTTTCCTTCGATCGTAGGCCAAGCCCTGAGGAGATAGGGGGCAAAAGGCAGATTATGAATGACACACTGAATCGTGACCTTTCTACAATCTCTGAGTGGGGTCGTGCGAATAAGGTCGACTTTAATGCACGCAAGACCCAATGTTGTATGTTGACCCATAGGGCTGTGAGGTCAACACTGTCATCTGTACATATGGGTGATATTGATATTGAGGAATCGGATACTCTTGATGTTCTGGGCATGAAAATTCAGTGTGATGTCAGTTGGAATAAACATGTTTTTCAAGTGTCGAAGGAAGCATTCAAGTGTCTAGGTTTTTTACGTCGGTGCAAGAAGTACTTCACTCCATCCGATTTACTCACTATTTATACCACCTATATCCGACCGAAGATGGAATACAACTCCCATATATGGGCAGGAGCTTCGAAGTCTATTTAGGAGCTTCTGGACCGTGTGCAAAGGAGGGCGTCGGCGCTTATCAATGACAATAGGGTATCCAGCTCTATTGACTCATTGGAGCATCGTCGGAATGTGGGTTGTGTGACCCTGTTCTATCGATATTATCATGGGAGGTGCTCAGCTGAGATAAGTGAACTTGTCCCCAAAGCCCAAGTTTTTTTTCGTAATACTCGCATATCAGGTAGAGCGCATCCGTTTGTGGTCGATTGTCCAGTGGATCGCACGACGCATTATAGAGAGAATTCGTTTATCAGTCGCACTAGCCGTATGTGGAATAAACTCCCCGCAGAGGTCTTCCCTGTTACTTGCAATGTTGAGAAATTTAAATCAAATATTCACAAACACTACTCCCTCTTTCCTCCTCCTCATAACCTATTTTCCTAATACCAACACAACGCACTGCGTTAATAGGGGGGCATCCCCTGAGTGTTGGTCCATCAAAAAAAAAAAAAAAAAAAAGGTTAAATATCGATCTATATGAAATGAGATATGACTACATATGCTAGATATAATGCTTTTTTGAGCGGGTCGTTAAATACAAAACATCATCTTAAAACACGGAAATAGTATTACTAGAGGTTTTTGTTGTGGATAAACCCAAAACTGTTAACAATTAAATTGACGAAACCGCATTCTTCTTATCAATGCAATACACGATTCCTGCTTCCCAGGAGCACAGGCTCTCGGCAACTTCCTTTACTACCGCTACTGGACCGTTTCCTTCACCGGGGAATGAGCCGCAGTAATAAAATCAAAGGAACTTGTGATTTGTAACGCTTTGGTGAACAGAGCAAAACTAATGTTATCTTCGCTGGCGGCAAATTCTAGAAACAAAAAGGCATTCACCATTTCAACAAAAGTTTCACTGTAATCGGGCTCAAAAAATACAGTTTTCGATAGCCTTCTGCTAGGGATACTATGTATCAACGGCTATATTTACAAAATGATAACCAGGTTTTGTTTCTATATTAACTTAAACGGAATTACAAATTAAATAAGTTTTGGGACTTTAGCACATTTAATTCCTTTAATTCAAGTGAATTAATTATAAGTGTTACACTTTTAAGGCGCTTTTACATGTGAGGGAAAACTGCTAGAGATAGCTCAACAAACTCCTCTGAATCTATCTATTGTGAATGATTTAAGCTATTTAGAGATGTTTTTTCTCTATCTCTAGAAGTTTTCTCTCACGTCTAAATATGCCTTTAGAAAATACATTATTTTCTAAAGGCATGACAAAAAATTTTAGAATCAATTAACATAATTTTTTTAAAGTTCAATTTAACTTTTGATATTTTTAGGCTCCCAGCAAAAATATTGTAAAAATCCAAAGATTAGTTTGATATGTTAATTGCAGATCTTTTTAAATTGTATTATCTTTTATTGATTTTAATATATTCAAATATTTAAAAAAAGAAAAATATTAAAGATACATTCAAAAATTAATTTTTACCAATTTTTTTGTAAGATCCAAAAAATTAATATTTTTTCATTACATTCTATATCAAAAATTTAGAGACTTTAGCGACGTCTAGTGTAGACAGTAGACCGTACCTCAAAAAATAAGTTCGCCGTCACCCTCCAATATGATGTATTTTTGGAAGGCGTTTAAAAAAAAATTTTTGTTTTGCCGACCGAGGGGTCGCCTTTTTTAATTTTTTGTTATAGCTTTGGCATTTAAAATCGGATTTTAAAGTGTGATTTATCGATTTTTTTGCCTCGAGGAGACCAGTGTTTTGCTATATAGTAAAAATCCAATTAAAAAAATGTAAAAAGGCGACCCCTACATTCGGCAACCAATATATAAAAAAAATTTCTACTGGGTTTAGCGAAAAACTTCCTTAGCAAAAGTTTAATGATTTTTTGCGAGCTTTAATTTTCTGACATTAGAGTGGTACATTAGGCTGGTAGCAACTGAGATCTGGTGGGTAACTACTAGAACGGGATACTTGAGGTCAAAATGTCCTTATAACAAAACACTGGTCTCCTCGAGAGAAAAACATCGATGTATCAAACTTTAAGATCCGACTGTAAATACCAAAGATATAACGAAAAATGAAAAATGGCGACCCCTACGTGCGGCAAAAAAAATAAAAAAAATTTTTTTGAAACCTCCTTGCAAAAATACTTCATATTGGAGGGTGTACGGCGCACTTTTTTTTTTTTGCTTGTAAGGTGGTACGCTCTAGTAGACAGAATGAGCTATACCAGAGAGGATAATATTTACAAGATTAAGATCGGCTAACTTATCTAAAAAAAAAGCTTATTTTAACACTATTTAGAGTTATCTTGAGGAGAATTTTACTCTTCGTTAAGGTAGTGAAATTGGTCTTTAACCTTAACCACGAATAAAATTTGCATTAAAATGACATGATAAGTTAACCGACCTAAGTAATTTTAGTATATGTGACGCGCAAAATAGAAAGGGACCTAAGGTCCCTTTCTCAGGAGGGCATGGGATCGGTCTCATTCGATGCTCAGATGTTGTCCACAAAAAAAAAAAAAAATTGATTTTTTACCCTTAGGTCCCTTTCTCTATGCGCTGTCACATATATAGAAAAAAAATATAGCTATGAGCTACCAACATCTGCCCTTAAACTAGTTTTATTCATTTTCAATTCTATCTTGCGAACTGGTTTCTACCCTAAATCATGGAAAATATCAGAAATAATTATTATACCTAAGCCAGGTAAGGACGCTAGCCAAGTATCATCTTATCGCCCGATAAGCTTACTTTCAACTTTATCAAAGCTCTTTGAGAAAGTATTTTTAAATGCGTTGACCCCATACCTAAACGACCACCACATCATTCCCGTTCATCAGTTTGGATTCCGAAAGGATCATGGCACCATAGAACAGGTTCATCGAATAGTTACTCTTATCAGAAAGGCTTTCGAGGACAAACTCTATTGCTCAGCACTCTTCATAGATATTTCCCAAGCCTTCGACAAAGTCTGGCATGATGGGTTATTATATAAAATAAGCTCTTTGTTACCCCTAAATACCCACAAGTTACTGCGAAATTATTTAATGGAACGTTCATTTGTAGTAAAGTATAAAGACCACATCTCAGACTCAAGAAAAATCACAGCAGGAGTTCCCCAAGGCAGTATACTTGGTCCTCTCATGTATATAATCTTTACTTCAGACATGCCTACTAATAACCTGATACACACGTCAACTTTTGCAGACGATACAGTGTTTATAAGCGTACATAAAAATCCAGTAATTGCTTCTAGTTGTCTGCAGGCTCATATTAAGGAACTCGAAAAATGGCTTCACAAGTGGAAAATAAAAGTAAATCCAACAAAGTGCGCACATGTTACTTTCACCTTGAGAAAGGGAAACTGTCCCAAACTGAAGATAAATAACATCGATATCGTCGCCTTACCTGGTCTCAACATATTGAATCCAAATCCACACAACTTAAACTTAAAACTTTACAGCTTCAGTGGCTCCTTTGTCCCCATTCTGCTCTCAACCTAAACTACAAGGTTCTACTCTACAAAGCTATTATTAAGCCAATATGGACCTATGGAATCCAACTATGGGGAACAGCTTCTGCTTCTAATATAGAAAAATTACAAAGACGACAAAATAAAATATTGCGGCTAATTACTGGTGACCCGTGGTATATTAATAACGTGATTATTCATAAGTTTTTAAAAATTCTCAAACTATCTACTCATATATATACTGTACATTTTTCTTATTTTATATATGAATATCTGTTTTGGTTGTTCACAATTTGCACGTGATTTCCATGTTTGTTGTTATTTTGATTTTATATCTCTCCGTTTTTGTAGCTGTCTGTCTCCGAGACTGCATATTCTAATTGTTTCTCGTGTATTATTTTTTTCTTTATCAATTTTTTTTGCCATGTAATTTTTGCCTCTTCTTTTTGACTTATGATTATGAGGAAGTGTTTTCCTGAAAATTGTTTTAATGTGTTCACAGTCTTTATTGAATTTGTAATGTTTTGTTGTCATTTGTTTGTTGTATGAATTGAATTATGCCTTGGGAAGTTGGCCATATTTTTTACAATTCATATCTTAAGTTTATATCTTTACATAAACCTACCAAAAATATTTCTTTGGAATTTTGGTCTTTATCAAGTTGTTGGCAAATTTTATGTTCTTTTAAAGACATTTTGAAAGTTTCTAAAGTGTGTTGCATTATTTACATATGTCTGTTGGTCTTAGCAGACAATACTTATTTACGGAAGAACATCCTCAACAAATTTAGAATGATATAAATATTACAATGTGTCAACATTCAGATAGTATTGATAGCGATGCATATTGCAATCACAAACTATTAAACCCGAACTTGTTTGTAGCCCCACCATTCTCGGCAACTTAGAAATTTTCAAATTCAAAACTTGCAAATTAATTTCGCTGTACTAACCTGATGAATCTTAAATAGAAGAATTAAAAACAAAACAAGTTTAAGAGTAATTTAAGTCTATAATCTCTTCTATATCTTTATACAAGAAAATCCAATTTTAAAATTTTGTAATTTTATGTAGCTTTTGCATATAAATAGATAAGTTCCTAATGCATTGAGTTCACTGGATTGAAATTCATTCAATTTTTATTTTATTTGTTTTGTTCAAATCTTTTACCAAAACCTAATCTCAAAACAATGAAAAGATTAATGACTTGTTTTACAACTTGGGGCAATTAAACTATAAAAATACTAGAAAACAAATAATCACTAGAAAACAAACCAACATATCGTCGGCTTGCCTGCAAGTAATGCTATGTGTTTTTTAATAAATTTTCAGGAGAGCGAAAAAACTGTTAAAAAATAGCCTTTTAAGATATTTTATTGACATCAAATGATGATTTTAGTAAATGAGGTCGTGAACCATTAAGGCATATGATGTCAATAAAATATCTTAAAAGGCTATTTTTTAACAGATTTTTCACTCTCCTCAAAACTAGTTAAAAGACACATAGCACTAATTGCAGGCAAGCCGACGATATATTTTATTTACATACATATATTCATAATTGCGAAAGAATCGCGTCCAAACATCCTTGAAAATTATCACCACCAAAAAACTAAATCAAATGAAGATTTAAAACAAATAAATCATTTTAAATTTTGAAAAATATAAATATGAAACTATGTATATCATTATAAAGTCTTATAAACGAAAACTACCTGATTTTATAGCTTATCTAGTCAACATATAAATACAATAATACTACAATAGTATTTATACCCTACACTATGCATCGGTATAGAAAAATATCAGTTTGTAATGTACAAACAAATATTTTTGTGAATATGTTTACCAATGTGCTCATGAGATCAGTAGTGTCAACCACATGCATGGGTGGTATTGATATTTAGAAAGTTTTCCCCCGCTTAGTTCACGTAAAACAATAAAAAGTGGTAAATTATCAAAGTACTTAGGTAAAATACAACTTCAAAGGTATTTTGTGTACTTAGTAATAAAATATATGTAGATTTATCAATTTAATATTTTCATGCACTTCAAAATATGTTAAGTTACCTAAGTTTCTTCTTTTGAAGAAGAATTATATTACTCAGCAGAAAACTTTTGAAGTTGTATTTTAACGCAGTACTTCGGTATTTATGAAATTTTTATTTTTTTTAATGTTCGCTTACGACGAACTAATTTATCTGGTGCCCAGAGTTCCTGTTAAGCGAGTTTTGCTGTAAATGTAAAAACTTTAAAATAACTAGAAAACCCTACAGAGCACAAGACCTGTAACTTTTAATATAATTCGCATATTAGAAATAAAATGCCTTCGACGTACCAATAGAGTTTCCGTTTCTCTTAATGCATAAGAAATTCTTCATAAATAATGAGTTTATCTTCAACACTGTAGTATATTATATGAGTCGGTATAGAATCACCATAATTCTCCTACCTGTAATATTTAACTCATACAATAGAGTAACATACGAGTACCTACTATGTAAAGGAATTAGGCTTGCTTCTCATTTGGGTTTATTTTGTCATAGAGAACTTAGCATTAGGTATGAGTTTGAAATTTTGCTCTGAGGTTAAAAAACATATATGATAACTAGAGCTCGGAAGTTCATCGATTCATAATAGTGTTTTATGTACATAAAATATGTATTTAAAATCGAAAAGCTAATTTCTTTCTTAAACCGCTACTTTATTGACATACTAATGGTTTCTGAAACCCACTATAATCTAAAAAGATATATAAACATTTCGAATTACTCAGTCTTCTACACAAATCACCCCGATAATACAGCTCATAGAGGTACGGCAATAATACTGCGAAATAACATAAAATGAGCTGAAATCCAAAACTCCAGAAAAGGCTTTCTTGGGATATCTGCCATCTACTGTCCTCCTAAACATAAAAATACCCGACTTGAGTACCTCGAGTATTTAAAATCCCTTGGTCAACTAAAAAATATTTATAAATTTTAAAAATAATTTTTTTATGAAAGAAATAATTGTGAATTTTTAGCAAATGTGCAAAAATATGCATTTATAGCAAAATATGCAACAAAATATGGTAAAATATGCATTCATAGCAAAATATGTAAAAATATACATTTACAGCAAAATATGCAAAAATATGCATTAACAAATCTAAGCCATTTTGTTGCAAATTTGTTGATTCGCAAAGATATTGTTACGAAATTTGATTGGTTTAGTTCCGGTATTTTGGAATAAAAATATCCCGAGAAACGGGATTTACTAAACATGTCAATTTGGCAACGCTACATATACGCATACATGCTATAAAGTGTTATACTGTGAATTGATTTGTGTCGCGGCTAAGAATAAAGTGGTTTGTGTCTTGGCTAAGAATAAAGTTGTTTGCTTATTGACTAAGTATAAATTGGTTTGTGTCTTGGCTAAAATCCAAGTGGTTGGTATCTCCGCTATGAATACTCTATATCAGGGGTGGCAAGATTTTTTCGCTGCGCGCCAGAAACGGACAAATTTTTTTTGTAAAAATTTCTCGCGTATCACCTTAATTTTAGTTGTCTTTTAAAAGTCCTTTTTAAAAATTTATAAAATTTCTCTTAAAAATATCATTGCAGATGTACGTATTTATCAGCGCTATGAATTATTTTGAAAAATTAAATAACATCCAAGAAATGACGTAAAAATTTTTGATGGTTATTTAATGTTTGGGGTTTATTTAATATTTAAATATTGAGATTATTTCATTATGAAAAAATCCCCAATGAAATAAAATTAAAACAGTTTGAACATTATTGCCTTATTTTTTTGGGGGGTTATTCCATTTTTGGTGGTTATTTCATATTGTTAAAAAAAGTTAAATTATTGGGCGCCAAAAAGAACGTAAGAAACTAGTTTTCAAAATTTCCTTCGGGCAAAAATTTGATTTTGTTAAAATAAATCGCGCGCTTTTTATCATCATAATAATGAATAAAAAGCGAATATTATGAATTTGAACAGAGAAAATTCTATTTCAGATGAAATGGCTCTGCGAAACACGATTAAAGCCCAATTTCAAATTCCAACAAAGGGGGTTATTTCATTATGAAACTTATTTTCAGCCTTTATTTAATTGAGGGTTATTTCGTAACACCTATTTTCCCTTAAAAAAACAAATTTTTTAGATCCAATTTTATTACAAGTTATTTTCCACTTTTGTGCAATTTTCAGGTACTTTCTACTTCTCCGATTATAAGGCATTTTCTTATCGAAACATTTAAACTTCTTTCAATCTAGAATTACCAAAATTTTCTAATAATCGAATTTGCGAGTTCTGTACTAACCATATTTCTTTAAACCAAAAATGGTGGCAATACTAAATTTTACTCATTTTAAAAGACGATTTACAAGCTTTATGAAAAATTTCACCATTATGGAGTTAAATCACACATTATTGTAGAGAAATTTAACATTTAACTGAATTTTTTGCTGATCTTCTAATAGGTTAAATTTTTTGAAAATATCCAACAAAACGTAGCGTACCACCTAAAATCTACTCGCGTGCCACTACTGACATGCGTGTCATAGTTTTGCCAGCCCTGTTCTAGATGCCTCTGGAAACTTCTGGTTTATTCTACAACCATCGCTAACAATCTGGGTGCCTCTAGAACCTTCTAGTTTATTCTACAAAAATCTGGGTATCTCTGGGACATTCGATATCATTCTAAAATTGTAGACATTACACCATAAAAGGGCTGCAGCTTAGGTTTGAGTTAAGTCAGTCGCGCATTAGCATTAGTGGAGTTAAGTAGTGCTAAGTAGTCAGTCATGGAGTATCGTTTGTACAGGTCAGTTGTGCTCTAGTATATCATTGTAAAGTAGTTACGTGTTAAAGAAATAAATAGTAAACAACAAGTGTGTGTGTGTTTTAGGTAGTTTTAATTGCCAGCCAGTGCCGGTGTTCTGTAACTATGTGGGAAGTTACTCACATAAAAATTGCAACTCTACGATGTGTCTACGATATTTAAAACAGGATGAGTCACAAAATTTCACACTGAATATAAGTAAATTTTTTTTACATACCTCTGGCTAAATTGGAAATTATGATACTCACTCTGTTTAAAATATGGCAGAGTTACAAGTTTCTCACATAGTTACAGAACACCGGTACAGGTTTATTTAAAGTTAATAAACGTACGTTTTTGAAGGTAAAACGTAACAATTGATGTCTAAATTTAGATTGGTTATTTTGATTGCAATAGAAAAGAATCCGGTTTATCTAAAGGAGATAAACCAACGTTTTTAAAAGGTAAAAACGTGACAATATTTTAGCAAAGGTTGTTTTTCAGCAAACGACAACAAACAAGTATTAAATGGACTTGCGAGCCCTAATGATAACACTATGGTGAAATGATAAGAGGACGTAGGTATGACAAGCAATGGTTAGTGACATACTACAAGGAGATTGTTATACATCTACCAACTACTTATCTACCAAATGTTAGTAATAGTATCTACAGATAGGTTAAGCCCTTACGAAAATAAAAACAATAACCAACACTCGCACTTTCTGTCTAAATTGTGTAAGATATTAATAAAATTTTTAAATTGCTGTTGATTGATAAGCAAATCTTTAGAGTATTTTTTTGGTTTTTTAAAGAAACATTAAAAGTAATTTTTAAAAACAAATAAACACACGTTGTGGAATATATTTGCTTTATACTCTTTAGTTATGGAGATTTCTACACAGTGAAATTAAGAGAGTTTATCATACTCTTTAATTTTTTTTTATTTATAAAACAACTCTCCAGTTGGAATATTTCTAACCATTTAAAAAAGAAACACTTGTTGGATTTTTTTAATGTTTTGAAGTTGAAAATAAACCGTATCTTGTCAGTACGAATATTGTAGTTTAAGCTTGCACAGCGTGTTAACGGTAAAGTGCAATTTAAATGTGCAAAATTTGAACGATAGCGTGCTCGAAGTATTGAATAAAGTATCTCTACAGATGCTCCAAGCAAAAAGTATAAAAAATGCATAGTTAGACATCATTTAATACATACCTAAAACAATAAAAATATATAAACACATCGTTAAGATTTTAAAGATTTTTAACAAATGTATCTAAAAGGTGTTGAATAAAGTGTATCTACTATGTGAATAGAAAGAAATTTAATAATTATTGAAACAAATATACCATAAGGAATATGAAAAGTGTGCTAAAGAAAATACTAAAACTTATTAAAACAAATTTTAATAAATAATTAAATTAATAATAATAAAAGTGTTTAAAAAAGTTAATTAAAATATAATAATTGGTTATTATATGAATTGTGCAAACTAAATATAAGTTTTATATAAAAAAGATACTGATTAAAATGAATACAACTAATTTTTAAAACTAGTTCATTTAAAATAATTATTAAAACTACTTCATTTTAGAAAAATTATCTAAAACAAATATCTGATGAAACTATAAGATAACTTGAATAAATATAGTAAAACAAACAACAAATTTATACGTTCTACATATATAAAAAGATACAATTTTACAAGGTGTTATACTGAAAAAAAAAAAATATAAGAGTTAAATTAAGTTAATTAAATTAAATTAAGAGTTAAGAGTTAAATGAGTACACAAGCGGCAATCAAAAATAACAATATTTAAATAATACATGCCCTCATTCAGAAATAATAAATTTTAGTGATGATTAATACAACTATTCTCTAGTATCTATAAGATATTTTCCATTAAGTTAAAAAAAAACAAAATATGTTTTAAAAAACACAAAATTCTAAATGCCATAAATTAAATTTTTTATTTTCTTGAAATTTATAAGATACGCACTTAAAAAATTCTTCGCAAATTTTTTGCACATAGTCAAGAATATTGATTGGATTATATTTTTTTAAAAATTATACAAAATTGTGAACATCTCTCAGATACTTTTATTTTAAAAATACTAGACTTTTACTAGATAATTTATAAAAAATTATCTCACTATACATGTAATATACATGTATAGTAGAGCGTACCACCTTACAGGCAAAAAAAAAAAAAGTGCGCCATACATCCTCCAATATGAAGTATTTTTGCAAGGAGGTTTCAAAAAAAATTTTTTTATTTTTTTATGCCGAACGTAGGGGTCGCCATTTTACATTTTTCGTTATATCTTTGGTATTTACAGTCGGATCTTAAAGTATGATACATCGATGTTTTTCTCTCGAGGAGACCAGTGTTTTGCTCTAAGGACATCAAGTATCCCGTTCTAGTAGTTACCCACCAGATCTCAGTTGCTACAACCCAAATGTACAACCCTAATGTCAGAAAATTAAAGCTCGCAAATTTGCTAAGGAAGTTTTTCGCTAAACCCAGTAGAAATTTTTTTATATATTGGTTGCCGAACGTAGTGGTCGCCTTTTAAATTTTTTTTTAGTTGGATTTTTACTATATAGCAAAACACTGGTCTCCTCGAGGCAAAAAATCGATATATCACACTTTAAAATCCGATTTTAAATGCCAAAGCTATAACAAAAAATTAAAAAAGGCGACCCCTACGGTCGGCAAAAATATACTACATTTTTCATTAATTTTGGGCTTATTTCTGCTTCATTCTTTTAAGCCAAATTTTAGAAACCTTTTTCTATAAATTTACCCAAAAACTTAAAACTTTTTTAAATTCATGTTTTATTTTCAAAATTCAATATAAAAAAGCTGGAAAGGTCAGTTTTTTAAGTATTTTTTACAGTTCTTTCGAGCTGTTCGGGTACGACTACAGACTACAGTCACTGTCATAAAATCGTCTCGATTTTTGAGACATGTGTTAGCAACCGCATACATCGCTCGGTTCCTTGAATGTGCAATGGAATAGCTGAATCTGGCAGTGGTATTTGTAATAAAATTAGATTTAAGAAAACATGGGATAAATAGGTCCAAAAAGAGCAACTATATTTGTGTATTGGCATGATATTACAGTTGTTTCAGGTTTTTATTACTTTTCGGCATTTTTTTAAATCAAACCTTTAATAAAACACGGGCTAGAAACAAAAATTTTAAGAAAATTGGTTCTAAACGAACTAAAAATATAAATATGATGTTTGGTTTTAATGATTATAAAATACCTCAAACTGAAATCTTTATGTCTCTCGGCGGAAGAGCTAGGTTTTAATTTTAGACCCCTAGTTTCTGAGGGTAATTTTCTTTCGTATATTTCGTTTTTGCTATGCGTTTCGCTCTTTTTCTCACCCGAATAATTTGACCCACCCTAATTTCTATATATATTTAATTTTGAAAAAATGTTCTATTTATAAACAGAAAATTATATTTTTTAGATTTTTAATTTTGTGATATTAGCTGTGTTTGTGTGACTGCGTATCAGTGTTATTTAGAACGATTTTGACAGTTTTTTCACTTATTCCGGCTTTCTACTGTCAAAATTGTTCGAGATAGCATTGATAGGCATGCCACACAAACACAGCTACTGAAAATGACAGTTAAAACAAGGGTATATGCTGTTAAAAAGGCAACAAAGTATTTACCTTTAAAATAACTAAAATGTTGTTATATTTCACGGTTGAAAAATATCTAAAAAATTCATTAAAAATAACTAGCAATATCATAAAAATAACTGACAAAGTTATGTTAATTTTTACATTAAAAATTTTCTAATTGTACACTCAGATAAAAAAGTTAGTAAAAAATATTGTAAACAGTTTCCAATCGAACTTTACTATTTTTATACTGATTTTTAGTACAATTTTTTTTTTTAGTAATCATTTTTGCTAATCTGTTATTACAAATTACGGATTTTTTTTACTAATATCGCTGCTGATTTTAGCAAAACATTTTACTAATTTTTTAAAACCGAGTGCTAAATTTAGCAGAAAAATATACTAATTTAAATTTTTTTTTAATTTTTACAATTCTTGTTTAGTTTATATTTGTTACTATTGATATATTCTTAGTTTGGAAATAACACTAAGAAAATTTTATTGTATCTCCAATGCATAAAAAGGTCATAACTGGAGAACCGTTTGCAATTTTGACTCCAAATTTCAAGTACGATGAAGTAATTATACGCTTGTTACAATCGATAGAAAAAAATGTTTTTTTTAGATTTTACAGTTTTTGTTTTTTTTAGTACAATTTTTTACATAAATTTTACTAAAATTTAGTAGCGGCTACTAATTTTTTCTACTAATTTTATTGTACTACAGATCAGCAGACATGTGTTGCTAAAATTAGCAAAAAATACCGCTGGCGTCAATACAGTTAAATTTCCCGTAATAACAGCAAAATTTTCAGTAGCCATTACAGACTTTTTTGGTTTAGTGTTAGGGTTTTTCTTTTCCCGGACTTTTTCATTTCCCGGGACAGCGGGATTTTTTTCAGAATTTCCCGGGATCCCGGGAATTCCCGCTCGTTAGAAAATATATAAATTCGACATATGTTGCACTTGAAAAACTCGATTACTGTTAAAACACCATCCGACAAAGTTCATCTTTTGGTTGTACCCATGAGAAAATACACTTAATATGTTCTGAAAGGATGGCTAAATATAAAATATCCATGTCTTCCACTTTTTCTGGATCAATTCGTTTAACAATTTAAATCCTGAATTAATATTTAGGTAATATATTTATATGGAAGGCCATCTTAATTTGAAAAAACTCTTAGAAATATATTAATTAAAAATTAATTCGCGGTTTAAACGGTTAAACCAATTGATATAGAAAAAGTGAAAGACACGGGTATTTTATCTTCATCTCCTTTTTCAGAATATATTGAAATTGTTAATGGGTGCAAAATTGTGTCGGACCAGTTTTATAGTCAGAAATAAGATCGATTTGTTTCTAAAATATTTCTTAAATATTCTATTTCTATTTCTAGATATTTTATATATATCTTTCTATGCAGACTTTCAAAATTATGCGTCTAGAATTATTTTTATAAAAAAGTTTAAAAGTGAGTATTTTTCACACAATTTTTTAGGCAAATTCGCCTAAATCGTTAAATTCATTAAATTCATAAAAAATTTTAATTTTTAGGCAAAAAAATATTTTTTTTTCTCCACAAATTTATTTTTACCGGCAAAACTGTTGATTATAAAGAAAAATGTTATATGAACGGATTAAAGAAATTGTAATTCTAAATTTTTCTAAATTTGTTTCATCAAAATCGGACAAGTGGTTCTCGAGTTACAACTAAGCGAAAAAACATCAAGATAAGGAAAAAATTTAAAAGGTCATAAAAAAAAATGACATATACGAACGCCAAACCCTTTGAGGGTTTTACTATACTGACCTAGTACCATCACCCTTACTTGGAATTTCTCACCCCCTATTAGTGTAGATAACTGGTGGACGGACCCTAAACCCTATTTAGTGTAGATAACTGGTGGACGGAGTGATGCCTAGGAAATAATTACATTTAGGTTGTTCAAAAAGGGTGTGCTATCTGTTGTATCGTCCTAACAAAAAACAGAGTTATTAAAATTTTTATTTGAGTTTAACAACGATTTTCTATCTGTTAGCACACTCAAACATAGGACACTAAACATACGTAAAAATGTTGTATCGTGCTATTCTCAAATGTTGTATTTTTATCAATTTAATTTTTAACAACTCTGTTTTTTGTTAGGACGATACAAAAAATAGCACACCCCTTGTGAAAAACCTTATTGTCTATCATGAAAATGTTTAACCTTTTTGAAGCATCAAATAAAAACTAATATGACAATATTATACTAGATTTTGAACTTGAGGTAGAACAATATTCTAACTAAATATATGAGTAACTGACAAATTCTTAATATAACATTTTGTAAAACAACTGATAAAATTGGTAAGAACTACTGTTTTTTAAGTTAATTTTTATATTAAAAAAACATATTTTAATAAAAAAAAACATTTTTTTTTCATTCAATTGCAAAAGATGGGTTTTTACTTCATTCTACTCAAATTTCCAAACAGTTCTCCAGTTGTTACCTTTTTATGCATTGGAGATGCAATACAATTTTCTGATTTTGTTTTGCAAACTAAGAATATATACATAACAAAGAATTTTAAAAAACTCAGCGATTTTTTTTTGTTTTTTATATAACTAAAAAAATTAACAGTTTACTGCAAAAATGCTTTTTTGGTAAATCTTTATTGTAATATTAAAAGTAACTGGTTTAAGTAAATATTACGAAATACAGTACTTTTCGTTAGTTGTTTCGTGTTTTTCCATAGAAAACAACTGTAATTAAAGTGAAAAAACAACAAATACTGACTACTAAACAAACATAATTTTTGAGTGCACTTTTCAGAAATTCAACTATGTATGAGTTTAAAACTAATTTAAACAGTTTCGAATGGGCTAATAATTTTCGTTTGCATTTTAAAATTACTTACATGAAATTTAGTGACCATCGGATTAAGAAAAGTCGAGCCGGAAATCGAAGATTTTAATAGTGTTTACAACTTAGAAAAGAAAAAAATTTTTTTAAGAATATATTTTACACCAAATAATTACAGAATCCAAATTTTATGCATTCATTATTTAGTCAAAAAAAAACGCTTGACTATGAAATTTAAGAACAATTTTTTCCCTTAATTTTTTTACCCTTCACTATTTTTTATTTTTTTTGGAACCAAAAATTATGAAATCCTAGCTATGGTTGAAAACGGCAAATTTTTCTTAAAGCATTTTCAAAACTTTTGAAAAATTTTTAAACAAATTTTTTTACATAGAAAAGGATATACTTCTAATAAAACGCGTTTAAACATTTTAAATTCCGAATTCTCCGATATCGGAGTTGGTATTTCGAATTGGTACTTTCGATATTTTATGTGGGGCTGGCGCGAAAAAATTTAAAAGGAAAAGTAGCCATTCTTTGGAACAGAAAATTTTCCTGGGTTATACCAATTAAGCTCAGATAGACCCTTTTCGTATAAAGTAAAATCCTAAAATTTTAAACTTTTGTTTAACAGAATTTTCAAAAGCAAATTAAAAACCAAACAAAATTTAGTGGTTTGTCAGTGCCTCTTTTTCTACTACCACACATGGTAGTAGAATAAAGAACTAAAACGAGGAGTTGTACAATAATATTGCAAGTGTGTGCTGGATTTAGAAAAAGAAGCACTGGCAAACCACTAAATTTGGACGCTTTACTAACGCTTGAAAAGGGTTACTTCCCATAGCTTGTTTTCCAAAAATATTCTTTTGATTTGGAAAAAGAAGCTTTAAAAATGAGTTCATATTTAATAACACTATGCGACAGTCAAAATCGGGATGGGATGAAACCAACGGGAAATGTTATATCGGTCAAAAACAAGTTATACGTGTCCCGCTCAAACAATTTTAAAAAAATTAAAAATTACAATTCCTTTAATCTGTTCATAAAACGTTTTTCTATATACTCAACAGTTTTGCCGGTAAAAATAAATGTATGAAGAAAAAAATATTTTTTGCCTAAAATATTAAAAAAAAAGTAATAAACAAAAGGTTATTGATTTTTATGGTAGCGGTAACAAACATTTATTTTTACCGGCAAAACTGTTGAGTATATAGAAAAACGTTATATGAACAGATTAAAGGAATTGTAATTTTTAATTTTTTAAAATTGTTTGAGCAAAATCGGACTAGTGGTTCTCGAGTTATGTCAAAAAAAAGATCACCAAAGGTCAAATCGATATATCTCGATTCCTAGGGGTGACCCAGGGAAACGCCGGGACACGTATAACTTCTTTTTTACCGATATAACTTTCCCCGGTAGTTTGAACCCTTCCCGATCACTGACCCCTACCATTTGTCTCACAGTGTAATTTTTGGCTGCATTTTTGGCACTACCGAACTTGTCGATAATCGTGTGCTTAATGGGTAAGCACATTCGAAAAATTTTGTTGTTACAATTGACCAATACGATAAGTCCAATAATACTAAAACTGATATCTGCTTTTTTTAATTAAATTACCAATAAATTTAAATTTTATATTTCAAAATATTTACTTTCGTTTCATAAAGTTCTCAGATTCTTTTAATAAAATACTTGAGTTAGCAATGGGTTTATAATTATACCTTTTCATTATTAAATATTTTCGTTAATTGCATAAGCGAAATTTTAAGATACTTCAATAACAAATTTTAATTTTTTAATTATCTTGTTAATTTAGCTAAGCAATTTTAAAGTGCATATTAAATTTGTACATAAGTGAAGCTACTTTAATGCAAAAAAAAAAAACATTAAAATATTCTGCATAACTAATACTCGTACAACTATGTACTATATTTACATTAAATATAAATAAAAAAGTTATGGAAATTTAATTGAAAATTTATGTATTAGATGCTAAGTTTAGATAAAAATTAACTTCAATGTAATCAATAAAAAATTTGAATAATGCATAAATATTTAACTTGTTTAGTATATATTTTATTAAGAAATTTAGAGTTCTTATGATAAAGTATATTGTATCTAATAAAAGCAAGGTAATTAATAATATAAATCTACACTCAGGGAACTTCCGCAGTCATTGTTAGTTAGTTTTTATAGTAGTTTTGTTATTTTAAGTTGGAATAACATTCAAGATATATAAATTTTGACTACATAAGTAAGTCATAACAAAAAACAACCAACATAAAATTCTGAGAATTCATAACATTAATTTATCCAGTAATTTCGGTTTGTAGAAAAATAAACCAAATATAATGTATGTATGGAATTTTTGTTAGTTGTTTTGATTTCCAGTAAAATTTAATTTGTTTTTAAATACATTTACAGCGGTCTTTACACACAAAAAATATTTTAAGTGTATGCAATTTTATAGTATTTGAAAAGGTTTACTGTATTCATATATTCTACCATTATTTATTCTTATTCGATTTTTAAGTTTTTGCACAGAAGTATTTAAATAAGGAGGCATTTATATTACGCTCATTAGCCAGTTGAAACAAGATTTCAAAATCTAGTTCATGAAACTATTATATTATTTAATACCATATAATCGAGTTCTTGTTAAAACAAGATTATGTCTACGATGTAAATACCATATAAAATTTGGGCCATAATAGTGCTAAATTTGCTCGATTAATTGTGCAAAATAAAATTTTATAATTAATTTTGTTAAAATTTATATACTGCTTTAGTACCACGATTTTTGTGTGTTTGGAATTAATTCATCACCTTCAAAGTAGATAGAAGAGTTACGTGGCTAGTCCAAAGAAAGACATATTGATTTCTATTCATATTGCTTTTGTAGCTTTTTCACTGTTGACAACTTATAGGAATTATAAAAAAATCGTTAAATCTGGATTGGTTAAACGTCTTTTTATAAGAGCCATTCCATAAATTTTCGAAATCCGAATACATATGGTATGTATGTATATTCCAAAGACTTTAGTCGTTTTTGAAAATTTGCATCTAAATATTTCACATTCCTGTGATATACATATGTGCTCTATAGAGAATTAAAAAAACTCGGCATTTAGAAAAAACAGTTTTCGGTTTATTCGAGTTTAGACAAAGACCCGAAACCGATCGGCTTTTAAAAATAAAAACCCGGTTTTCGATTTAGAATACTATAGTGTGTATCTATTTCAAATTTAGTTTAATTCACGTTGAATCGCGAATAAAATTTCATTATTTTAAACAAAATTTAGAAAAAAGTTCAGGTTATAACTGCTGTAGCTTTTTAAGTAATTATCTGATTTCTACAAAATCAACTCCAAGCTTAGATCAATAAACAGTGTCTTTCTAAAAAGATTAAAAAACGATATTTGTTCGCTAATATTTTTAAAAACACATCTTCAGTTTTGTTTAACAATTTGTTGGGATAGGACATATTGCCTTGTATAACATCCCTGTAAGAAAACAGGGGTCAGTTGGAATGCGAGCACATGTCCCGTGACCGGTGAAAACAGCACCCGTCTGAAAGGACCTGTCCCATGGCTAGTGAAAAAACAACCGGCCTCAAAGTACCTGTCATGTGACTGGTGAAAATAGACCCGGTCTGAAAGTACCTGTCCCGTGACAATTGAAAATGGGACTGAACCAGGGCATTCAAGTGGTACAAATATAAGAGTTTTTAAATAAAAGTAAACTTTTTCTAATTTAAAGCTTTAAGCCGGATTCACACTGCTGCAGTACCGGATTCACAAATCAGAGTACTAAAATAGAGATGGCACTGTACAAAAAAGTGTAAGTGCGAAAAAGGAAGGAACAAAATCCACTCTGCAGAATGGAGTACTCCTGCATTGTAAATCCGGCTTTAATCACAAAATTTCACATTTTTATATAGAAAAAATTTTAGTACCATTTTCTCTGTGGTGTAAATAAAAAAAAACTCTATGCGTTGACCACTTTTTTATATTTTGTTGAACAAAATTTAAAAAAAGAACTCAAAATTAGAGATTTACAAAAGAAATCCCAGCTTTGGTCATACCTGGGAGATGGTTGGCATAATCCAAGAGAGACAAAAATTATATCTGAATATTTATAGATCTTAAAAATGAAACTAGAGTCTAACATCTTAAGTTATTGATAAAACTACTTAATTTTTTCACGATTTTCATAATTTTTCCCATTTAAACCCTACAATGGTCTGGGCGAATTCCAATTACTTAAATATTTTCAACCGATTTTGGATTTTTATACCGTGCTGGAAAGATAATTTAGTCTAGATTATGATACTGTTTACATTTCCCAGAAATACAGTTATTTAAGAGCCAGTATTTTCGGATTTTTTGAAAAAGTCGATTTTAACTTCTAAACGTTATTACCTAAGTGAGAATTGCTTCGAGAATGTTTTTTCTGAAGCTACATTTAAAGACGAACAAAATGATACTCTACTTTTTTAAGATATGATGTTTATCACTAGTCTATCGTTAATTGAAAATTTTTTGCTCAAAAATTTAAAACATTTTTACTTAAAACTAGTTCAGAATAAAAGGCTGAAAATTAGTGTGGAAGTTGCTTAGAATACGTACCAAAAAAGTAAAAAAAATTATTGAAATTGAAGAGGGTGGGGACAAAAACTCACTGATTTGGCATGGAGCGTATTGGATCCAACATTTTCTGGATTTAAATGGATATTTTTGGATTTATTCTTTTTCACTAAGGTGATTAGCATTCTTTAAAGGAAGTGTGTGTTTTTATCGTCCAGTTAAGAAAACTTTGTTAAAATTGGCTAAATAATGAAGTATCGAACAAAAAATTTAAAAACAGCGATTTATGGAAAGTGTCCCATTTCTGTTGACAGAGTACCACAGTTTATAAGAAAATATGTATTGGAAGAGGAGCTTCTGCAAAAACTTAAAATTTAACTTAAAATATTTTTATTACTAAATAATACCGTCCGTACCTTTATCAACTCATTTGTTTACATTACGCGGTGTCTTCAAATGCAATAAATTATATGATATGAAATGTCAAAACCATTGCAGCGAAACGTCAAAATGATATCAATTGCAAAGTGGTGGAGAACACTTGACCATTTCATGGATAAGAAATATCATAGATTTTTCTTCGAAAAACACCAAATTTTATGAAACATTAATGTTTACCGACAAATAATAAAAAACTAAAAACTTTTCCATTCTTTTTTACCAAATTTTTTGTTGTTTTTCTATTACAAAATTAAAATGAAAACTAAAAGTGACATTTGATCTCTGGCATCATTGCAAGAGCCGATGGCATGTCAGCGATATCATGATATTGCAATAAAATTGAAATTGAGTGTCTTCACTTGAGATGAGAGCATTTTGACAATTGCTTACTATCATTTTATTGCATGTCAAGACACTAGGTTAACTAAATTTGTTTACTTTAATTCAACAGTCGTTTCAATTACCCAAATTTGAAGTTATTTCCACTCACTTATTGTTGTAAGTGCATGTAACTATGTTTTTTATTCTGAAGAAATGTGTAAATTTGTTTTCTATTAAATATATTTGTTTAATTAATATTATCCACTAATTAGTGTATATTTGTTTTTGTAAACATAAAATATCTGTTGGATGCAATTTCACAATAATAACAAATAACAGTCGATAATAAACACTCAAAAATGTTTGACATTTACTATATGACAGTTGTTTGTGTAGTAATCAGTAATTGTTATTTTTAACTGCTTGTTGTTTTTATACTTGTTTTTCTATAGGAAAATATGAAACAACTAATATGACAGTTATTTAAGAAAATAACTAAGGAAAAATACTGTCATTTTGTAACAGTTGTTTAAAGCAGTTATTTTTAATATCACAATAAACAACTACCAAAACAGTATTTTTACTGTAAACAGCTATTTTTTGTGAGTTATTTAATAAATAAAAAATTTCGTTGATTGTTTTTAATTCTTGTTTAGTTTATATTTTGAAGTATTGACATACTCTAAAGTTTACAACCACAAATAAAAAAAAATTTACTATTTTAACTCCAATGGAATTTTGACCTCAAGTTTTAAGTGCACTTCAGCGCAAATTACACATTTTTTTATAGTGGAAAGAAAGATTTTTTTATTAATATATACTTTTATAACATACAATATAACACTGTTAGTTATTTTTAATGCATTTTTTAGTTATTTTTCAACAGTTAAAAATAACTACATTTTTATTTATTGTAAAGGTAAATAATGTCGCCTTTTTAACTGCATATAGCTTTGTTTTAACTGTAATTATCAATAGATTCTACAAACGAGCATAGAATCTCAAGATATTGCAGGATACATAAAGGGGTTGGATACCACAATCTTGGTGGGTTTGGCAGAGATTTGAAGAAATTTAGTGGGGCACCCGGTGGGTAAAACTAATTCAGGTACTCTGAATCCAGTAGTGCTAGCCGTTTTTCTAGATTAGCTCTTAAAACAAGATATTTGAATTTAAAAATTATGGCTCCATATGATTTTCTAATTTGTTTATCATTAATTTTTAGTTAGGTTGTTTGTTACTCTCTGTGTGACAGCTCTTTGTTAAAAATATTCAAAATCGGTCTTGAGGTTCAAAATATCGAAGTTTCCTCACATCTTCAGGTAAAAATGTTGCAACCACTGCACCGATATTAATAATTTTTAACCCAAAACTGCTTGTTAGAATAACAAACAATATGGGTAAAAATAATTGGACAAAAAGTTAAAAAAAATTGGGTTCTCGTCATTGGAACCATAATTTTCAAACACAAATATCTTTTTTTAGGAGCTAACTTAGAAAAACGGTTAGCACCACTGGATTTAGCGCACTCGAATTAGGTTTTCCACTGCCCAGTGTAGAAACGGTAATGACATACGATAATTTTTTTTGGATTACCAGTAATGACACCAATTTATTTTCTGCATTATTTTAAAACATATAGTATTGAGTTGCTAATAACTAGTTACTTGTTCCATTATTTCAAAATAAAACATAATGCGTTACCAATAATTATTTAATTTTATCATTATTTCAAACATAAAGTATTGTTCTAGATTTTTTTGTACATAATTTTTAAATCTATTTTTAGACTCAATATTTTTTCAATACTGGTAAAGATATATGTAACCATATGGGTGATATCAAAAAAATGTGATAAAAACCGTGTAACCAGCTAATTTCTAATGCATGGATTACATTTGAGTTATATATTGCGATATATATCAGCGCATTGTCAGCTGTTTTACAAAATTTATAACAATCTGACCAATTTTTGGTTAATGCATAAAATTTGTGACCAATTTTATAGGCCAAATGTAAACTCCGTAACAAGTAACTCATAAGGTTTTTTAACTTCAATAGCTTATATTTTAATAACCAATAAAGCTAAACTCTAACTGTAAGAATTTCTATGAAGAGGAAAAGTGCCGTTTTTAATAAAAATTAATACATTTTACAAACTTTTTCGTATATCTTATATATAACGACTTCCACTCTGTAACGATTTTTCGTCATAATTTTTGATAAAAATGCATATACCAAAATTTTGGAGTTATCTATTATTTATATTGCGAAAAGTATAATGTTATTTATACTCAAATGATCGTTGGACTGTAAGTAATCATCCAGTATAACAGACTTGAAGCATTTCTGCAGCATGTAACATTCTCGAGATGAAAAAAGATGTCTTTAATAAGATTTGTAAACTCCGTAACTGTAAACTCCGTAACAACAATTGTTTGCATCAGGTTTCATTCAAATAAATGTAGATAAATGTTTAAAATATTTTAAAATAACCATAAACAGAGGTGATTCAACTAATATTTATACGTCAAAAGACGATTCAACTAATAATTTTGCGTCAAATCAAAAAAAGTTATCAGTTTTTTACCCTAAGCTGCTGGAGCGAAAAACGATTGATTTCGCATTTCATTGGTTTTGAATCGATATTTCGAGTCATTACTGACATTATTTTGTCAAATTAAATTTGTTTCACAAAATTTAAGAATTTTTTGATCGCGAAATGTTATGTTTTTAATATATTATTTTGTAACTGCGCAACCGCTGTTTGGATTTAAAAAAATTTTATATTTTTGAAAAGTATTTAAAAGGACCAAAAATACAAAATTAAAAAAAAATTAAAATTTTTTCGCGGAATGAATTGTATTTTTATTCGCGAAACCGCCAATTTGATAAACACAAATTATATATCATTGGAAAGCAAGTTGAAAACCCAAATACGAAAAACTAATAAATTGAAGAAAATTCGTACGCAATTTTTTTTTTTTGTTATATCTTTTGCTTGCAGAAATGTAAACTCCGTTACAACAAAAAAAATTAAAATTGTGCAAAAAAAGTTATTGCGACAACTTGTAGAAGATATTTTTTGCAATTAGGTTTATAATGACTAAACTTACTGATTCCATTAAGAAAAAACCGAAATATTAACACTTTTTGTTTCTCACAAATTTGGCCCAAAAATTTATCACATTTTTTGATTTCACCCATATATATTTTGATTTTCTGTTTGTTGGTGAGGAAGCAGACTTGTGCGCAGCAGGTCAATTATGTTTTTATCTAACAAATCTTACATCTCGAGATAGCTTTGATGGTAGAGCTATCGACTGGCAATCAGGAGTCCCAGGTTCGATTCCCGCACGAACAAATTTTACTAAAAAAAAATTTATAACAAAAAAATCCTTTTTTTTATAAAACTTATTTTTTCCAAAATCTATTTTTAGACTCATTATTTTTGTCAATACAGGAAAGCACATAGGTAACAATATATATTTTGAGTTTTCGTATGCTGGTGTGATTTTCTACATTGGGCGGGTGTTCCGTTTGTCGGATTTTTAAACTAGCTCAGTGTAATTACTGCTTTAAAAGTACTTTCAATTCTGCAGTGCTTCTTAATTCATTTTTTTTTTTAATCAAAAGTTTTTGAGAGATAAATTATGTTTAAATTTTTATTTGTAAAAAAAAATTGACATTTAATTATTAAAAATAAACAAAAATATAATTTTTAACAAATAGTTCAACTAAAGACTGGAATTTTTTCTTATAAACGTGCAAAATCTTAAAATCTGCTTTAAATTGAAAGATAAAATATTTTGTAAAATTATTGAAAAATATATTTAATGTCTATTATCCCGTTTAGACCCAAATCAATCAAATCACAAATGTTTAATCAAACACTTGTTTAGCAGTTAATCCAACTTTTAATGTGGTTACTATTTCTAAGTGACTCTGTATTCATACTGGTAATTGTATGAAACGCTGTTTTTTTTTTTTTTTTGTTATAATGACGGTTAACAATATTAAAAAACACATATGAGTCCGATAAAAATTTAAGTTCAGACGCTGCCGCCAAAATATTTTGCCGCTGTCGACAAATACGTTGCAACGCCTACATTTTCCGTGTTCAGTATGTACCGGATCTCTATAGACATCACCTTTATATTTTAAACCGAAAGTGTTAAACTTTTAACTGTCAAAAAATGCATGTGTAAACGATGAAGGTTAAAAAGTTGGATTAACTCTCTCTAAACAAACTATAAAAATCCTAAAATCTATTTAGAATAAACAATAAAACGTGTTTAGAAAATTAGTTCAATATATTAAATTCTACTCAATTAAAAAAAAAACTTCTTAAACAATTGGCTCTTGTTAGCTTTTACTTGTCAAAACTCATACATATATAAAAAAACAAGCAAAAACAAGTTTTGTACAAAAACTAGGTAGTTTTTGTTCACGTCTAAATATAGTATTAATAACAATAATAATAAATAAAAAAACTAAATTATTAATAAAGTAAACAACTCACAAAGTAGTGATGACAGAGTGACTTTCTTTAATATTTCAATGCTTAATAAAGAATGAAAAACTTCTGTGATTCTTATCTCTAGAAAACCCGTTAAAGAATTGAAATTTTATTGAAAATTGTAAATCGAAATGATTTATACATAATAAACAATAATAAAAATACAAAAATTATGACAAACTGATAAGGGGGATTGAAAAAAGAAATATGAAATGTTTAATTGATTTTTATGTGCATTGATGCACATACTTTTCAATTAAATGATGAAAATTCAAATAAGAAAATTGTAACAATAATAAATTCTTTAGTTTTTTTTAGAAAACAAAATCATTTACAATCTTCACGAAAAAACAGTATAATAATAATTCTAAGAACAATTTAAATTTATAATAAAAAAAAATAGACGAAACAAGTAAGAAAACTATATGAAAAAAAACCGGTAAATATCTACAATTACCCAATATGGTGTTAAGAAATTAAAGATGAACAAAAGAGAAGAAAAATATATTGTATACAAAAAAAAAATAAAATAAATTTCCTTTAAAGAGTAACAAGAATTTAATGATTTTCAAATTGCTTGTTAAAAACTTGAAAGAAATAAACCAGCAGTAGTAGCAAAAGCACCAACAACGGTCAACAAAATTGTACGTAAAGATGACAATTATCATCAACAACAAGTAACAAATGTAACAACGTCAACTAACCGACCGGCAAACAAGTAACAGAGGCAATGATCATTTAACAACCCAACAAAGTGTAACAAAATTAAGTTAAACAAAAATAAATAAAACCGAAAGAAATGATTCACATTTAAAAATTGTTTAAATTTATTTTAAATAAAACAAAAAAATTCTTTCAAGAGCCGCCTCTTAACAAAATTAAGTGTTAAATTTAAAAAATAAATACAAACAAAAATAAAATATTTAACAACAAAAAAATGTATTCACTTTAAAACAAAAGATTACAAAAAACCATTTTAATACAAGTTCAAAGTACGCATTTTCAAGTTCTAAAGTGTGTTTTTAAAATCATCTTATACTTTACAAAAAACAAGAACTGTTCGAATACAATTTTCGCACATTATATTAAACCGTCAATTTCATTTAAAAAACAACGTCTTTTATATCGTATTAAAGTCTTAACGGCAGCAGCATCATCAGCAGCCTTCGTCTCATGTTTTGTTCATCTTCTTCTTTGTCTGTTTAACTGGATATACTCTAGATTCTACATGGATCTTTTTGTTCATATTATTGAATTTTATTTTAACAACATCTTCAGCAGCCGCTGCAATATTTTATCGGCTAAAACTACAACAAAAGTTTCATCATCAGCATTGTCGTGTTGGAAATATTTAAACGTTGTTTACGTGTCTTATTATGTCCACAACAAAGGATAAAATTAATTTTCAAAATACTTGGAGTTGTAATAAAACAACTGGTCGCCGCTCTGGAAGTGGGCATAGCTGCAGTTTTTTAGGTAACATATCATGGTGTCATATATTGTTGTATTTGTTTAATTGGTCTTTGGGATTTAAAATACACTAAAATAATTTTTACTACAATAGTTTATCAGAAACATATATACAGTTTTATACCCAAATGCATATAAATTTTTTTTTTATATATATAAAAGTCTTATAAATCAAATTAATATGAGAAACAACAACCAGTATGTTTTTGAATAGTGTTTGTAACCGTGGCTTAAGGCAATCGTAATTAATATTATAAATAATTACTAAGATCATTTACAGTACAAGAAGAAGAAAACATTTTTATTGAAAAATTTAACAGACACAAGGGAATCACCAGAATGTCAAAGTTTCAACTCACCCAAAGACTCGCCAGTGGTTAGTTTATGTGTCAATTGATCAAGATATTTTTAATTGTTAAATTGTCTCTATATGAAAAACTTTTTGCATATGCCATGACCCAGAATCGAACCGGCGAGCGTTTACACAGGTTACGACTCGTAGTATCACCTCTTAACGATTTATACCACTGCCGGCACAGCGATTAGTGCACTGTGGGCCAGCATCATCGAATTTTGGCCAAAACTAGAATATTGAGTATATGAGACTAAAAAAATTGCTGATCAAGGATCTGAAATAAAAAATTCAAATTCAAAATGGTGGTCATGAATTTTTAGTTTTTAATATATTGGACTTAAAATAATCAATTATATAGATCTGGGGACCTCCGATTACAAATCTGAAATTAAAATTTTGAAACTCAATAAATTTCTTATATTCATTTCAATCACAAATATCTCCGTACAAAAGAGTCAAGAATTTGATTTTTTATAGAATATCCTTGAAAATAAGACATGTCAGGATATGTTTGAACATGTTATTATAGCGCTGGACGCGCCTCTAAAAAACCTTTCATATGATACCCATATCGAGTATGCTGTCTTCAGCTAAGATGCAAATTTCTTACAAAAACTAAAAAAAAAAACTTTTTAAAAATTGTCCATCTCGTGAGATCTCATTGCTAGACTCGAAATATTTTGGAAATTATCATAAAACAAACCAATGCTTATTTTAAGGGGGCACTTTTTTTACTTTTTTCTGTCCATACAAGGTGAGTCGCTCTAATGTAGATATGTCTTATGAACTACTTTCAGACTACTTCTTTGCCTTCAGCAGATTGTTGAGCAAAAGCATCGGAGGCTAAGACTTATTTCTTACCAATTCCGTATAATTCCAAGAAATTGCCATTAATTTCTATGATGATTGTTAGTACTTGTTCTCAGAGTTTGAGATCGTTTTCCTAAAGAAAATCCTTAAATAGGTTTAGATTTTTATATTGGCTGGAGAACATTCATCCTCCCTTTGGATTCGTGCCTTTTTGATTTAGGTAAAATTACCCAAATATTTGATTTTTATATCTTTTCATTACTTTCCCATTTACATATTCCTAGCTAAAGTAAAGAATTCTTTTTGCACCTACTCACACAAATGGCGCCAAATGTCGACCAGAGTGTAGTTTTTAATAACTTAATCTGTAAAAACTCATTTACTAAAATTTCCTAATCTGTTTTTATGGCACCGAAAAAATAAAGTTATATAAAACGACCAATGGCTCATATGAATAAAAAATAGATATTACTAATAGGGGGAAATACAGGGTTTTTTAAGCAATTACTTCACAAATCTAGTCTACTTGGGAGTAGACTAGAAATTAAATTTTTAACTTTTCGTTTACATTTCATCCTATTCTACCAGCCAATTGGTAAATTTGGAGTTAAAAGCCATTCCTAAGCCCAAAGTAATTACTTCGAAGTAATTGCTAAGTTTTATTCATATGACCCAATGTCTCGAAAAGTAAATGCTTAGAGCACAACAAACAGAATTTTTGATCCAAAATGCAGACTTTTTTCTTTATACAATTTTTTAGTGTTTCTAATAAAATAATAACTTCAAAAAGTCAACAAGACTTTTGTAATCGGCATATGTGCTATTCGTACTAAAAAACTTCACTGCTAGCTTATAAAAAAAATTAGTGCAGAGAGTACTACTGCTACTTGAGAACATGTTCATTAAGTTGTTTTTTACCCATATCCATTAATAATGTCTAAAATTAAAAACTCTTCTTCTTAACCAAGTTAATAGTTCTTAGAACTATACGCTATGAAATGTTAAATAGTATTAGTTATTTTTTTACAATCGCCCTACATGTGTACAAGCAGTTGACCATATACTATGTATAATAAAAAATAGTTTTCAATTTTTTTATTTTCACATAATTTTTTTAAACGCTAAGACTCATCGCCATCATTATCATCATATCCCTATGCTACATTTTAGTTAATATTATTTTTTATAACCCATTTTACGCTTACATAGTTTCATGGCTACTTTTTATTCTTTTGCTACTTTGCTGTTTAAGACTTCTCCATAAATAATAATGAAGGGTTCTCTGCATATTCCATGTTAAATATTAGCATGTTATATATTTACGGTAGTATTCATAACAAAAATGTTAATTCTTAATGCCTGGTGTGTTTTAACCTTAGCAGAATGTTGGCATTGTATTCAAAACGATTTCATCAATTTTCCGTCATCATCCTTAAAGTAGATGAATTAAAAAAGAGTGTAAGTCCTTATTAAATTTTCATTATGAATACAGCTGCTAATATTTTACATAAACCACCACACTGTATATTAAACTAAAACTATGCAAAATATGTTTGGTAAACTATATTTATGTTCTTTAATATGCCTCATTTTATACTTTAAGTATAAAGTTTTGTAAATTGCCGGGATTTCATTTTAAAGATAGGTATACGTGGACAGAATATAATAAGTTTGTTCTGATGTTTGTAACACTAACAAATATTGGACTTATGGGTTAAGTAAACCAATCGACTAAGGATCGCTTTTTGATGGTCGCAAATATGAATATATTTTAATGAAGTACACTTACTCATATGTGCCCAAGGACTAAGCCTACTGAGTTTCGTTAGAATTGGCCCATCTTCAGAGCTATTACCCATGTAAAGGTCCCCCAAAATTTAGCTCTTATCCGTGTTTGCAAAAAATATAAAGATCTTTTTAATCACATTAACCCAGGGATAGAGTCTATCAATTTTCGATAGAATCGGTCCATATTTGGACCTAGCGCCCATACGGACTATATTTCCGATTTTATATTAAATACACCTATTGTTTACCAATTTATAGACAAATTTTGACCCCTTTCCATCCACTCAAATTTCGGATCTGAACATTTGTTGCCTTTCAACGAGACTGGTGTACACCGAGAGAATACTGGACGAGTTTAAATGAATTTTTGCAGTAAACTAATGAAGTTTTCTTCACAAAATAAATGAAAATTTTCTTAAATTTGATAAAAAAAAAAGCTTCATATCGTCGACCGGCCTGCAAAATGTCACATGTGTTTTTTAATAGATTTTCAGGAGAGCGAAAAAATTGTTACAAAATCTACTTTTAAGATATTTTATTGGCATCATATGCCTTAATGACGATTTTACTATGAAAAATGCCATTAATTCAATAAAATTATTATTGAATTATGAAAAATTCCATTAATTCAATAAAAAGCTTCAATGGACGAATTCCAGTGAAACTTCAGTGGTTTTATGCAAAAATCAGAGACCCAAAATAACTGCTATATTTTTTTAAAAGTCACCATCCAAATTTTTTTAATTATAATATTTTAATAATGTACTATATTTTATAAATTATAATGCACAAAAAAATCACAAAGTTTGGCAAATATTTTAATTTGTTCACTTTTTATATTTTACCAACGACTATATAGACCAGGGCTGGCAAAACTATGACACGCGTGTCAGTAGTGGCACGCGAGTGGATTTTAGGTGGCACGCGACGTTTTGTTGGATATTTTCAAAAAATTTAAACTATTAGAAGACCAGCAAAAAATTCAGTTAAATGTTAAATTTCTCTACAAAAATGTGTGATTTAATTTTTATAGAGCTTGTAAATCGTATTGCCACCATTTTTTATTTAAAAAAGTATGGTTAATACAAAACTGCCAAATTCGATTATCAGAAAATTCTGCGAGCATTTATAAAATTATAGATTGAAAGAAGTTAAATGTTTCGATGAGAAAATGCCTCATAGTCGGAGAAATAAAAAGTACCAGAAAATTGCTCAAAAATGGAAAACAACTTGTAATAAAATTGGATCTAAAAAATTATTTTTTTTTTTAAAAAGGGAAATAGGTGTCACGAAATAATCCTCAACGAAATAAAGGATGAACATAAGTTTCATAATAAAATAACCCCCTTTGTTAGAATTCGAAATTGGGGTCTGGTCGTGTTTCGCAGAGCCATTTCATCTGAAATAGAAATTTCTCTGTTCAAATCCATAATATTCGCTATTTATTTATTATTATGATAAAAATAGCGCGATTTACTTTAACCAAATCAAATTTTTCCCCGAAGCACATTTTTCAACTAGTTTTTTACGTACTGAAATAATGAATGGCGCCCAAAAATTTTACTTTTTTTAACAAAATCAAATAACCACTAAAAATAGAGTAACCCCCCCCCCCCCCAAAATTAAAAGGCAATAGTGACCAAACTGTTTTAATTTTATTTCATTGGGTATTTTTTCATAATGAAATAATCGCAATATTTAAAGATTAACTTTGTTATTCAAATGGTGGGTCTAATAATGCAGGTTTAAACTTAGGTTAATAGTTAACCCAAAAATTTGTTGTTGTTTTGTGTACATTTTTTTGACATTTTATTTTGTTTTTAGTTAAGTTAAAGTTAAACCTACAGTATGAGACCCACCGAAAAACTTTTCAAATAGCCCAATTACAGATTTTTAGGGTATATCCTATAATATCTGTTTGATAAAGTTTGGAAAAAGAAAACCATTGTAAAAACATAAAAAAACGTGAATTTACAATGATTAAATGAATTGTTTAAGAGTCATCCACCCAAGAATAGATGGAAAACAACATTTTGTATTCAACCAAAACAAAAAAAACTGCAAAAATTCCAAGCCTAAGCTCTTTTTTTTCCCAAAATTTTCTCAAATTTTGCATGAAAATAAAATAAAAACGAGTAAAAAGGTTAAAGTCGGGCATGCCGACTATACAATACCCTACACCAGTCTGGTTAAAAGCCAACTAATGTTTGGATCCGAAATTCGAATGGGTTAAAATGGGACTTGTGTCAAAATTTTCCATAATGTGAGTCAGCGAACCAAATTTCATTAAAATATCTTAATATTTGCGACCTGCAGTTTGTAACCAAGCCAATTTTTGGGGGACCCTTAAATGGGCACTAGGTCTAAACATGGACCGGTGTTAACCAAAATCAATAGGCTTCGTCCTTGGGCTGATTAGGTCGGTGTACCAAATTTCATCAAAATATCTTAATATTTGCAACCTGCAGCGTATAAAAAATATAATTTTGGTAGGACCCTTATATGGGCACTAGGTCTAAACATGGACCGATTTTAACCGAAATCAACAGACTTCGTCCTTGAGCGGACATAACTCGGTGTACCAAGTTTCATCAAAATATCTTAATATTTGCGACCTGTAGAGTGCGCACAAGAATGCATGGACAGACAGACGGACGGACAGACGGACATCGTTAAATCGAAATAAAAAAATATTCTGAGCCGATCGGTATACTATAAGGTGGGTCTAGGACCAATATTTTTTGGTGTTACAAACATCAGCACAAACTTATAATACCCTGACCACGTAGTGGTGTAGGGTATAATAAATTCAATAAAATAGTGATGTATTTATAATAAACCCATACTCGATATTCGTATACTTTCAGTATTCGTAATATAAAAATATCTTTAACAAAATTTGTTCCTATTATTAATTCTCAGTAACGCACCGTAAGTTGTTTGAGTTTCACGTGAAAAAACTGTTATACTCCATATAAAAAATCTAATTTTTCACGACAATCAGTTTCACGTGAAAATTGTGTAGAGTTTGTTTTCACGCAAATTTAATATACAATGCTATTATTTTTCTTGTGAAAAAATGACATTTTGTGTTTTTTGTGATTGTATCTTTGTTATAAAATTAAAAAATTGTCCATTTTTATAAATTAAAGTGCAATTTGAGGCCTTTAAAGTTCGAATGAAATTTTTCCACGTGAAAAACAACTTACGGTGCTTAATGTTTAAAAATCGGATTTAAACAAGTTTTGGTTTGTAATAAAACATTTTAATTTACAAAACAATATATTTAGCTACAATTACTGAGTCAATCGTTCACAAAATTCATGTATCACTAACAATAAAAAGAGAGAATATACTTTTATTGTATGTTTTTAAATACAATTTTTAAATAAAGGTTTAATAGAGATAATGAATGCTTTAGCAAATTCATGTTTTAAAGCTAAATTAAGAAGTTTTTTTTGCATAACATCGTAAATAAACCCAAAAAAATTAAATAATCCTCAAACATTTTTACGTAATTTCTTGGATATTATTTAATTTTTCCTTTTGGGGGTTATCCGTAGCCGTGATAATTATGTACATCTGCGATAATTTTTTAAGAGAAGTTTTCCAAATTTTAAAAAAGGACTTTTAAAGACAACTAAAATTAAGGTGGCATGCGAGAAACTTTTACAAAAAAAAATTTGTCCGTTTCTGGCACGCAGCGAAAAAAGGCTTGCCACCCCTGGTATAGACTAAAGACAAACCACCAGCCTCAACTGCTGTTAAAAAGTCTCTTAATTTTATATGCAAACTAGTTTTAAGAGAAACAGTTTTTAGTGTTTTTTTTTAACGCGTATTTTATAATATTAATAAGCAAAATTTTATGCTAATTATACAAAACTAATGCAGAGAACATATCAAACAACACAAGTGCACTTTACAATTTAATAAAAATTGCTTAAAAACAATACAAATAATTAATTAAAAATACCACTTTTTCACGTTTTTTGTTATTTTACATTAAAACTCTCTTAAAACCAGTTCAGTTTTTCAGATGAGAGCCGTGGATAGTGCCTGATTTTACTCTATAAATATAACAGAAAGATTTTTTTGAAAAAATTAAGCACTAACATTTTTATTTGATAATAAAAATTAAAAATTGGCCTAAATTGAATGCCGGAAGTTGCTGGAATATACATATTTACTCACTTTAGATCACTGTTCAGTATTTTACTAACACTTGTTGACATCATCAGGATATTATAATTGTTGAAGTCATTAGTTCTATGGCTTTTGATTTATATTCTTAATTGTTATTTTTTGATAAAGAAAAAAAATCACAAAATTACTTTTATTATTTTTGAAAAAATAAAAATCGTGTTTGGTTTGTTTTTATTTGAATTAAAAATAAAAATCAAACAGAGCAAATAAACAGAAAATTAAAAATATTCAATCAAGAAATAATTGTAAAACAATCAGTTTTTTGAATAAAAGTTATAAATTTTACGTCCCTGGCAAAATATCATGGGGACAATTCTCTCATGTCCGATTTTAACTTTTTTACTTATTAAATATGGAAAAGAAAAAACAACACTTTCTTATTCAAAAAAAAAAGGGTAAAGGGGTAACCATTGACAGGTAATGCGTGAAAAAGGTCCAACCCATTACCAAGATTTTGCTGGCATGTGCTAAAATCTAACCAGATCTAAAATAATTTTATCTCAAAATTGGAGACACATTCGGGAGTTTATTAGATCTGATCAGATCTTCGCAGATCTGGTATACCATCTACATTTTTATTTTGGTGCCAGCTCAAGTAGATAAGATCTGAAACTTTCTGATTTTTAATTGATGTTTTCTGAAACTCACCTGATATGTTCCCAATTTTAGTTGATGTTGTCTAAATCCTAATTTGAATTAACATTTCATGTGTAAACATTTTTTCTTTTAATTTCAATTCATGATTACTGAATTTCATTTGATTTTTCATAATTTTAATTGACGATTTCTGAATTTTTTAATATTTTCCGAACAATTACTGATATTTTTCTGAATTTAATTGATATATTTTGAACTTGAAATGGTATGTTCCAGAATTATATACATTTCAAAAGTAAATTCCGAATTTCAGTTTATATTATTTGAGTTCCAATTGATGTGTTCTGAATTACAATTGCAAAAGCTATTAACTTTCTCTTTTTTGTTTAGTTAACGAAAATTAAATACAATCCAAGTTTCGTCACTCCATTGGAGCA
Organism: Leucophora obtusa; assembly: GCA_949987735.1. NCBI lineage: Eukaryota > Metazoa > Arthropoda > Insecta > Diptera > Anthomyiidae > Leucophora > Leucophora obtusa. The sequence continues at coordinate 47,668,586 of OX465296.1, forward strand.
TCAGCAAAAATTTATCTTTCTCTACCGGATTAAAAATGGAATTATATAGAAACCCAGCAAACAACACGGTCCGCTAATGCCCCATTTACGTACAGGGTTTAACGGATACGTGTTTTACGGTCCATGTGCCGTAAAATCCGTATTCATGATTCCGTACGTGCTGGTGAATATATGGAATATAACGAGAATATAGGGAATATGGCGACCGATGCAATTTTATATAATTATATATTCATTGATATTGCTTGTATACGTCATATGGATCAATATCAAAATATATTTGACTATATCAAATTATATTCATATCTATAAAATTTGATTGATTATATACTTATAATTGTATAAATATATTTGTATATCTGATTTTATATAATTTTATTTGATTTGATGCAGTTATACGGAATCCATTCAAAGATTTAATTGCATGCGATTCAAAAATGATTTTTACCGTATATACAAAAATAAAAATTCTCCCAAGCTTTTTGATAGGAAAAAACTTAAAATAATAGCTTTTTAGGTTTTAAGGGTCTTTTAATCGGAAACCCCACAAAATTTCCCCGAATTTTTTTCTTTGCTAAATATCGCAAATTCTGTTGATTTTTGTGGAATAAAAATAATTTTCTATCTTTATATTCCTACAACGTTTTTCTAAAATTTATCGACTTGGATTTTTTTTTTTTAATATAAAAATTGTTGGTCCGTTTAAAAACGCCTCAGGAGACCCACAGAGTAAAATTTAGTGGAAACCGTTGATCTAATTTGTTTAATACTTTAGTTTGTGAGTAGGGCTTTCAAGTATTCGGCTTCCTTCACTAACAGAAATTAAGAATTTTAAAACCAATCCCGGGTATTAATGAAATTTGAAATTTGAGCAATTTCTAGCAAGATTTAAATTTTATGTTTTGAGTTTTAAAAAATATAATAAATTAACTAATAATAATTATAATATGCATCAAAGGAATTAAATATGCTAAAAATCCCAAACGTATTTAACAAATTGTGAAAAATAATCCGCTGCAGGCATGTCCCTATCCGGATTTCATTCTTGCCTAAGGAAATCGTCAGGGGACAATGTTTTCTAAAGTGTCAGTAACATTGTTCTCTATTGTTGTTTCTACATGAATGGATGTCACTACATTGCTAGATCTGTCAAAACAATAGAGTAGTACATTGGAAGATGACAAAGCAAATTGTGGAAAATTTTCTGTTGTTGTTTTTGTTTTTTCTTTGATATTTTAAATGTTTAATAATGCTCCTAGACGAGAACAAAAAATTCTCATTGAGTTTGTAATTTAACTTAACAAATATTTCCAGAAATTCTAAAAACGTCGTCCCCTGACGATTTCCTTAGGCAAGAATGAAATCCGGATAGGGACATGCCTGCAGCGGATTATTTTTCACAATTTGTTAAATACGTTTGGGATTTTTAGCATATTTAATTCCTTTGATGCAATTAATGTATATCCCGATAAAATAAAATTAAAAAATAATTATAATAATTTCTTTTTGAGATAAAACCCCTATTTGTAGGTTTTTTTCGAGAATTAAAGACTAAAAAATTTATCTATAACCGTTTTTGATCGCACTTTATTCAAAAATTATTTAAAAATATAAAAAGAACAAACGTGTATATCTTTGATTAATATATTGCCAAGAAAAACCGAAACTTTATTCCTGGGCTAAGCATTAATTCGACAGTTGTATGAAAATGTATGAAATGTATGAAAATCTGACCGATCGGAACATCGATTTTCTTTTTCACCCAAAACATAAATAATGACTAGTTTTTATTAATATATTTATAAGAATTGCCCTATTAAAATTTTAAAATGTAGCCAAAAACCAACATATTTAAAAAAATAAAAAAATATTTCTTTTATTTTTGAATAAAGATTTTTCCACAAAAATATACAAAATTAAAATTGTTGAGATGTCTTCAACCGTTTGGAATTCATATCCTACCAGAATTTCAGCATGGTTGACAATAGTTTTACTAGAGGGCGCTAAAAAGTGTCCTGTCCTTAAAGGCTTAAATTTATAATTTAGTAATGAACATGGTTAAAATTTCGTGGTTAAAAATATTTGTAGTTTTCAAAAACATATAATCGAATAACCGAATTCGAATTTCACAGCACTTATATTTCGGCTTATGTATGGGGTTGCATATTTCGCAGGAATTTCTTTTAAAACAAAAAAAAGACAAAAAGAACAATGAACCATATGAGGATCTTTAAAAATATCATGGAATAGTTTAATATTGTTTGCAAATTCCCTTTTTCGCAATTTAAAAGATCCTAAGATAACAAAGAACAAAAATATACGTTAAGATAGAAATAAAAACAACGAACAAAAATATTTTCTTGAACCCAAAGTCTAAACAAAATTCTTTAAAATTCACAATTAAGCCTTTTTTTCAGCAATAAAAACTTACCCCTCAATTCATAAATGCTTTGTAAAGTTATAGCAGGTTTACAAAACGTCATTTTCATACAAAATTTGTTCAATAAACCTCCTATAATTTTACAAATCGTTTATGAATTTAGGGGTTAAAGTTTTATTATAACTTTTAAAGTCTAATGATGCTAAATTATCATTATTTTGTAAGTATTTATTAAACTTTATAATTTATTTGCCTCTACATATAAAAATATTTTATAAATAAGTAATCTCGTAAATACATATAAATTTTTATATCATTTTGTTTTTATGCATTTTTATTTAAAAGTTTTTGTGTGTAGTACAACTTAATAATAATAATTTTTTATTTACACATTAACCCCCTTTGGGGTTCATTAAGCCAGACGCCTAATGTGTAAAAATGTGTACAACTTTTTGTTCCAAAACTTCAATTCAGGCATTTGTATTACTTGCTACATAGTCTTAGATCATCCGTCTTTCAGTTTGTCTGCCAGTTTCGGTTGCATTCTTTTAAGTCTTGTATTTGTTGCGCTGGCATTTCAGTCTTAATGAAAAATTTGCAAAAATTATTGTACAAACTTTTTGTAGGAGCTGTAAGCACGTTTTAGGCTGATGACCACTTTTTTGTTTTCATTTAATTTTAAAAAATCATTGATAAATCTTTTAAATGCTGTTTGGTTGCCAATTGAATCTGTTTTGTTTATGGAGCTACTAATTTTATAAATGTATGGCCTAAAGCGTAGAATATTAACAAATCGTTAAAAACACTTTAAAAGTTAAATTTAAATTAACTTAATATGTTTTTAAGCTAGTGATGAAAAAATTAATGAAAGAATTTAAACACCTAAGGAAATCACAATAGCTGTATTTTCACTTATGCCTATTAACTGTTAATATTTAAAGCAGATCTGCGGTAAACCGATTACGGGGCACAAAATTTAAACAGTTTAGCTGGTATTATACTGAAGAGTTAACTTTAACTTAAGTATTAACAACAAATGTTTGGGTTAAATAAAAGTTAACTAAAAACATTCAGTACACGCAGAGAAAAGATATGGTTGCAATATGATCACGGCTACAAAAGTATGATCCCTACTGCCATACATGGTTGTTGTAATCATATTATTAATGCATTAATCATACTTTACAAGTTATATGGTCGTCTGTAATCATGTTATAGTTAAAATCTCTCCTTTTTCCGCTTATCATATTTTTCTCTCGGCTACAATCATATATTATCCGGACAACTATATTCCTCTTTTCGAATTACAATCATATTATTATTTTTACTGAGAGATATCATGTTCACAATCACTGGTATGGTTTCAACAACTATAAAATGGTCAGTATATGTTTTTATGAGCGTCATCGATCAGTTAGCGTCATTCTTGTTTCAGATTTTGTGAAAAGAACCCAGTGTAGAAAATCATTACCAGATATGTGGTTATGTAACTACATACTTGGTAATGGTAACTAGTTACTTTTGTTATTACATTTCTTATTACCTTTATATGGCGATGTCGCGAAAAATAATGAGTTGTCGTTACACACTAGCATACGAAAAATCAAAAAATATATCGTTACCTATGTGCTTACCAGTACTGACAAAAATAATGAGTCTAAAAATAGATTTTCTAAAAAATAAATTATATAAAAAAAAATATTTTTTGTTGTATTTTTTTTTTTCTAAATAAAATTTGCTGGTGCGGGAATCGAACCTGGGTCTACAGATTGCCAGTCAACAGCTCTACCATCTGAGCTATATCGATATGTAATATTTAATAGATAAAAACACAATTGACCTGCTGCACACAAGTAAGCTTACTCGCCAACATACAAAAAATCAAAAAATATGTGGTTACATATATCCTTACCAGTGTTTAAAAAATATTGAGTCTAAAAATAGATTTAAAAAAATTTTCAAAAAAATCTAAAAAATTATTTTCTATTAGAAATAATGATAAAAATAAGTCATTATCAGTAACTCAATAATATATGTTTTAAAATAATACAGAAGGTAAGTGAGTGTCATTACTGGTAGTCAAAAAATTATGATATGTCATTACCGTTTCTAACTGGGAGATTTCAAAAAATTTTCAAAAAAATCTAAAAAATTATTTTCTATTTGAAATAATGATAAAAATAAGTCATTATCAGTAACTCATTATTATATGTTTTAAAATAATGCAGAAGGTAAGTGGGTGTCATTACTGGTACTCCAAAAAATAATGATATGTCATTACCGTTTCTACACTGGGAAGTTATAAGACGCAATCAAAGAAAATAATACATAATAAACAAAAAAACTAGAAAACAACTTCCTCATATTCATTTTAATAGTGACATTTCTTGTAGAAGAAAGAATTCGGTCTAACCAGGAACCTTCGAATTAGATTTTACTTTAAAGTGCTCAGTGTTATAAAATAAGTAAAAAGTGATAAAAAAAAGTGCTTGATTTTAATGTTTGAACTCACGAAGAAAAATTATTGTTGAAGGGCGTCCATAATAATGAATTTTACAGCTTTTAGTTGTGTACGAAATCAAATTGAAGAAATGTACAAAATTTAAGAAAACGTAAAGAGTGCACAAAATAATCATAATATATTCCTAGTGATCATAATATGATTCTAAGTGATCACAAAATTTTTGACAGGAAAATAATATGATCACTGGGAATATATTATGATCATCAAGAAAATATTATGATAACAAGGAAAATATTATGATGATTTTTAGATTTATTGTGAAATTTTAATCCAGCTTCAGCAAAATACTGGGAGAATACTATACGGATCATAGGACAATAATATGATAATGTGCAGGACTATAATATGATAATATTGGGAGAATTTTATAATCATAGTGTGATCATTTATTGACCATATTGTGATAAAAATGAGGTAAGAGTATGATTGTGCCAACTATATAATAACATGATTGTCGCAATCATAAACCCAAAAATATATGATGCTCTTAGAATATGAACATCACAACCATGTTTTTTCTTTGCGTGTATGAAACCCAGCATTAATATTAATAATATTTGTGTTGTAAAATAACGTATGCCGGCAAAATTTTCTATGAAGCCATGCGATGTGAGGATTGAGGAACATTTTTAAACGTTAAGTATTCAAGTTTGATAACTATCCACATTGAAAATTAATGTGCTTACGAAACAAATGTATAAGTTTTCGCCTAAACCCAGTGATGCCAACTCTTGAAGGCAGGAAAGCACCGTGAGCATTATGAAAACGGGTAAAAAGGGTAAAAATTTACCGAAAATGGGTTAAAAAAGCACGATATTAATTTTTTGAAAAATTTAAATCAAGAATTTAAAAACACATTTAACTTTGAAAAATCGTGTAAAAAAGGTTCAAAAAATAACCAAAAAAGGGGTAAAAAGGCACCAAACTAATATTTCAAAATTTTGAAGTTTAAATGTAACGAAGTTGCTATTTAAAATTGTACTACAAACATTGTGCAAAAATGTATTTCTTGTATAGTTCGTTTTATTTTTTAAATTTTAACAGAAAATTCAAGAAAAATTAAAAAAACCAGAACAAATACCAAAAATATAAACTGTACAAAAGGCATAAATGCACTGCCAGAAAGAAATATGAAAAAGCACCGTAAATACCCCCTTTTTTTTAACGGGCATTTGTAAAAAATTGCCGGGTACGGGAAGGAAAAAAGCACCAAAAAATACCCGAAAAGCACTGAAATGGCAACACTGCCTAAACCACCTTTTAGTGAACTTCGTTTTCGGATACAGTTACTGCTAAAACACAGCTAAATTTAATTACCATAGAGGTTGATTTTAAAAGTCGACAGAATTGAATGCATTTTGAGAGTTAATAATACTTAAAAAACTATTTTAAAAATCCATCTAGAAACTTACAAAAACTTCCTAAGCAATAGAAAAGTTTGTAATTGACAATTATCACAAAGGGTTTACAAAATCAAGACTACTATCCAATTCTCTCAATTAGTGATAAAAAAATATATATAACATATGGCTGCAAACGGGAAATTTAAATTTCTTTTGCTCACTTTTATTGTTGCTGCTGATAGATTTCGTCATATTTATTATAATTTAAGCAAAAAATATCTGACTTTGTTTTGGTTTTACCCAACCTTCGATCAGCTTTAATTTTTCTAATTTGAAAAATTCCAACGGTTCTCTAACGATTAAAATTTGAAAATATTTCACGTATAACTTCAACAATAGTTGGAATATCTTTAGATCCTTAGATATATTCATGCTTCTATTAGCATTACGAGTGTATTTTATAATGGCGCTCAACATTTATCTTCTCTAAATATTTAGCAAACTAGGCAATAAAATAAATGCTGAAAAACATGACAGCATTTTTCTCTAAATGGTAGAAACTAGTCCAGATTTCGTCTACTAATGTCAAATTAGGAATTAGCTACAACCAAACATTAGGGTATTTACGGCATAACTGCAACTGCAGCTTGGTTATCCCACACTTTCAACCCTCTAACTCGCAAGGGTAACTATATCGCTTGAAAGCCTATTAAAAACTGTCTTAGCTGATGCAGAAAAAAATGTTGTACAACAATCAAAAAAGATATTTGGGAGAAACTCCATTTTTAATTTTTTTTGTATGGCGACTTGTCTGAAATTTATGAAATTTGAAATTATTTTACCGTAGACAAGCACTTGGCTTCGCGAGACTAATTAAATTAATTTGTACAAACAAGAAAATTTTTAAATAAATGAATGAATGAAAAAAAAAAAAAAAAAAAAAAAAAGATTTTAGATAATTTTTACATAACGGGAATATACTCTCAAAAAGAAAAAGTTTGATACACATATTGCCTATATTAAGTAGTCAGAGGTTCCCAAATCTTTAAAAATATAGACCTTCGGGAACATTCGTCTCAAAACTGAATTAGGCCGAATATCGAAAAAAGCCGAAATACCCCATCACTGAAATATTATACTGATTAATATATGTGAATTTGACCCTTAACCCTGTACACATCCGAATACAAAATCACCTAAAATTCTGATATTTTGTGTTATGTCATAAACAAAGAAGCATTTGTTAAATAAGTTTTGGGAATTTAGCAAACTTAATTCCTTCAATGCAATTAATGTATATCGTGATAAAAATAAATTTAAAACGAGTAAAAAAGTTAAAGTCGGGCATGCCGACTATATAATACCCTACACCAGTCTCGTTAAAAGCCAACTAATCTTTGGATCCGAAATTCGAATGGGTTAAAATGGGACTTGTGTTACAATTTTCTATAAAATGATAAAACAAGAGAAAATCGGAAATATATCCCATAAGGGCGATAGGTCCAAATATGGACCGATCCTATCTAGAATCAATAGGCTTTGGGACCATGTGAGTCAGCGAACCAAATTTCATTGAAGAATCTTCGTATTTGCGAACTGCAGCGTGTAACCAAGCCAATTTTGGGGGGGACCCTTATATGGGCACTAGGTCTAAACATGGACCGATTTTAACCAAAATCAGTAGGCTTCGTTCTTGGGCCAACATAGATCGGTGTACCTTTTGAAACGGCTCGTAGGGGCCCTATATTCTAAAAGACGGTGCTACCTATAAACCCTGCTGTGCTCAGTTAAAATGGGGGGTGTTCTTTCTTCTAAGAATATAGGCCGAGGTCAATACAATAATATTAAAACTTAGGTAGCAAAACAAAACTTTTTCATAGTCAATCATTAAATAATAAGAAAAAAAATGAAATAAATAGAGATAGAAAACAGAAGTCGAAATGGAAACAGAATCGGTTTGTTTAATATTGAAGAGGAAAAGATGAAACTACCCCTTCTAATCTAATTACCCACCCTTCCATGCTAACTTATTAAATTTTGTAGATAGCCCATTTAGTCTAATACCTAACTAACTACCCTAAACTTTTCATGGAATAAATGAAATTTAGTTTCCCATATTTAAATTAAACAACATTTATTAAAAAAAACAAAAATCCTTAATGCTACAAATATTTAAAGAACAGGTCATTGTCAACAAATTACAATAAAATCAATAAAGGTCATGAAATTAAATTAAGATAAAAAAATTATTTAGCTACTTATATTATCATTATTATTGTTTTTTTTTTTTTTTTTTCTTTGGAATGTAAACTGGGTGTAAATAAAATTTTTGTCTATTTAAATCGGAAGTTATTCGAATAAATTTAACAACCCGAGTAAAAACAGTTACATATAGGCCTGGTATCTTATGTGATATTAAACAATGATTAAGAAGAAAATCATTGTTTAGCACTTAATTACAGTAACTCATCAAATTTTAATCTCTGATTTTACTCTAAACATTGCTTAAATTTAATTACAGAAATTTATGTGATTAAGACCTTAAACATAAATTTTCCACCCTACAATTCATGTTAGTATTAACATTTTTTTCTAATGTTGGTAACTTTTTAAAAAGATTTACGTAGACCAATTAATTTGTAAATAAACACCGTACAACATCTTTATGTACCATCTAAATAATGAACATCTTTAGTAACTTGCACATATATCTTCTCTAAAAATGCCAATTGGAATTATGAAAATATTTGGGGGAAATTTTAATAATATGACATAATATTGGATTCTGTACGAATTGTTTGTTAGAATCGGTCATAATTTTGATCTTTATTTAGCACAAATAAACCATGATTCGTGGAAGGAAAATTTGACCAAAAAATGTGTCTAAGGTGTTTCACAATAATTTTTTTAATTCTGCCGTTTTTAATAACAAATAATTTAAATTTTCGAATTTTCTGGAAAAATATGAGCTATATAAAGATATAAGGCATACTTCACGTGCTCCTGCAATATCTTAAATTGCAGTTAATAAGTATAGTTTTTTATTAAATTTTTTATTTTGCTTATTTATTGAACCAATTTTTACTATTTAATAAAATTTAACCATAAAACTTAATCTACCACATTCTATTAAAAATTGTTGAAATGTCGGCCAGGCTCAGTTAACAGAGGTTAAGATTTATGCATACTGTTAAGATTCTATGGTAGTTGTTTAGACTAGTTAAATATTTCCTGCAGTACAATTTTTATGTACGCCATATATTTTTTCCTCCGAGGAATATTTTTGGATTCATATCTTTTATTTTCCACAAAATTCGAAAATTCTAATTTTTTCAATTAACACAAAATTTCACAGAGTCTTCAGAAGATTTTTGCTTTTTACACAAAATTGTTGGCAGATATTTTAAAAATAGAATCACGAAAATCAAGCGTTTAAGTTTCGCGTTTTGTACAAATTTACTGCTTTGGGAGATGTCACTGTATGTGTATATTAAATTTGATCAAGATATATTTACCTAAACGAATATCAAATAATATAGAGGCAAAGTTATTTTACTTTGCCTTTGAACCTAGTTTTCTAATAAATTCTGACTACAAAATTTGTATTGAATGTATCAAAAACATCAAAAATCATCTTGTCCTTCATAAACATTTCTTAATAACACCTTCCTGGACTAAAAACCAATTTATAATTATACACACTTACCCAATGAAAAAAATAAGATATGCATGTAGCATGCAAAAAGACACTTCCTATTTGAGGCATTTAACGATTGATGATTTTTAAAACAACAATTTGGTCATCTATTTTATAATTTTATGACCTCGTATCATGCGAAAAATTCAATAAAAAACTCTTATTTCGCGAGTTTCCAAACTTTTTTTATTTTCTTTTATTTCTTATTCGTATTGTCAAATGAAAATATCTAAAATTAACAAATCATTGATTAAATTTTTGTAAGTTACCGATATTATTTTAAGTAAGTTTAAGGGCTAATCAATGATTTGTAAATCAATGATTAAAGTAAACTAAGCATTGGCGATAAGATACCAGCCCATAGTCGTATAAAATGTGATTAACTTATATCGGTATAAATATACAGTTTCATCCGAAAAATGGCCGATGTTATTGTATCAGTTGTGTATCAGTTTTCATCTAATTGTATCAGTTAGGATCTCAACTAATGAAATTATACATTAATCAGATGAAATTATATCCGATTTTTGACCTGATACTATTTCACCGGTTTATATCTAATGGTATCTGTTTAGATCGTAGTTGGTACAATTTTATATAAGTGAAATATATTTGTATCCGACATTTGCCTTATATAATTGTATCAAAGTTTTAAAGCAAATATATTTGCATCAGGTCAAAATGCAGATATAACTATATAAGTTTGTATAAAAATGTATCTATTTGGATCTAAACTAATACCATGCGATATAAACCGATAAAATTGTATCAGGTCAAAAATCAGATAAAATTTCATCTGATTACTATATAATCTAATCATTTAAGATCTAAACTGATACAATTAGATAAAAAGTGATAAACAACTGACACAATTATATCGGGCCATTTTTCGGATGAAATGGTATATGGATCATTTCGGATGAAATGGTATAGGGATCAAATGGTATAGGGATCAACTTATATTAGTTTTTTTTAATAGGGAAAGTATAAAAAAATTCAAATAATCAAAATTGAAGTTTAAAATTAATAATATTTAAGAAAACGCAAAATATACCGAAATTAGATTTTTAAAATTGAAGAACAGTCATATTCTTTGTGATTATGTGTTTATTTTTTTTTTTTATTTTTTTTTATTTTTGGAGAAGACTTACCGTAATCAAATTCCTGGACAGCAGGCCTGTTGTTCTGTTTTGATCAGGTTGTCTATATCTTTTTACCGTTGTTCAATATTTCCAATTTTATTATTAATTATATATTGTATGTGTGTTCGCGAGTGTTTATGTTTATGTGAGCTTTTGCAAAATGGCTTTGAATGATTAATATGGAGGTATGTGTAAATCAAATTTACATCCAAAAGGAAATCTCTTTGGTTTCTTTATATTTTAGCTGGACCAAAAAAAAACAATCAATTTAAAAAAAATTTTATATTTGCAACAATTTATCCCGATTTATCGATTGCTTTGAACAGAATCCGAAATTAGAATATATAAAATGATTGCGTTATAAAATAATTTGAATAGGTTCCAAAATTGGATTCTATTTCCAAAATAGCTTTACTATCCGAAGTCCGATAGATAATTAAACGTTTAGTGGATAGTACTTTGATGTAGTATTTGATAATTTTATAATCTTTAAATGTTGCAACGATTATATATGAGATTATGCTGATAATTGCCTTCCGTTTGAGTATAGGGTATCAAAGATTGAATATTATAAATAACGGATGCTAAAGCACTATTTTTTTTCGTTAAAATATGCTGCTATTGACGGAAGATAAATTTCAGAATCCAACCATCAATTCTGATGATGAAACGTTAGAGATATTCTCTTGTATAATTTCCTTTGACACGAAATTGCCGGCTAAATACAGCGGAAATATTTCTTCAACCTGGTGAGAAATTTTGAATTTAGGGAAATTTCAAACTAAATTTTCAGTGCGATTTCCTTACCTTTGCGTTGTAACACAAGATCAAAATCCGTGGATAATTTTTATTAATACACGATATCTGTTTGGCCGGGCCTTAATATAATATAATTTTTAAATTTTATTTATCAAGATTTCAATGTGCCCCTTACGAGTTTTTAAATTTGAATGAATTTTTTTCCGACAATATTTGACAAATTTTTCCTAATTACATTTCCATAAAATCGAAGCAATTAAATTTTCAAAAAAAATATTAACAGAGAAGAGCAAATATTTAGTCATAAAAACAGCCTGCCCTCACACTTTCATCAAAATATCTTAATATTTGCGACCTGCAGCGTGTAACCAAGCCAATTTTGGGGGTACCTCTCCATGTAGTGGTGTAGAGGGTATAAAAAGTAATATGCAAGTGCTTGTACAAATTTAAATGTTACTGACACTTTAGAAAACATTTTATTTTCTATTGTTGGTTATACGTGAATAGATGTCACTACATTGCTAGATCTGTCAAAACAACAGAGTAGTATATTTGAAGATGACATAGCAAATTGTGGTAAATTTTTTCTTGTTTTTCTTTGATATTTTAAATGCTTAATAACACTCCTAGGCGAAAACAAGAAATTCGCATTGAGTTTGTAATTCAGCTTAACAAATATTTCTAGAAATTCGAAAAACGCCGTCCTCTGACGATTTTCTTAGGCAAGATGAAATCCTTCAACAGATTATTTTTTCAAAATTTGTTAAATAAGTTTTGGGATTTTAGCACACTTAAGTATTTTTAAGAATGTTTTACACACCGTAAAATATAGCTCTCAAATATCTGTAGTTTGACACCAAATTTTCCTATAATTACTTTGGAACAAATATAAAATAACCCGAAAAAACAACAAATTTGGCCATTTTTTACCCAATTTTTTAATCCATAAATATGAGATTGGGCAGCTAACAAAATACGTGTCCTTTAAATTTTTCTCCTCTGTAACATATCCGGAACTCATTAAGATCCGCCGACCCGCGTTGGGAGTCTTTCCTTGTTAGATATTGTTCTAATGCTGACTGCTAGGGCTGACTACTCAATAAAGAAACTGATGTCGCATCTCCAGATCGGTATCACTGAAATTTGCTCGGATATTTTGCCTTTGGCTATGGCATAGGCATCAGCTCCAAAAATAATGCAATAATTTTGCAAAAAAAAAAAATGAAACCTATTTATATCCAGCTCCATATAATAAAAACCACTATCCATATTATTAATTTATTTGAATACATCGGTATTCATTTTGGTTATGTAACCAATCATCCAGTGATGAAATTAATAAATTTGGTTTGCCATCAGTTACAACACAAGGAATTTTATCATCCGTCCTTAAATTGACTAACTACTATATTTGCCAAAATATCCATATACCGTACATCCTATTTGTTGTAAAACTAAAACTAGGAGAACAATCGGTATCGGACCGGACATAGGACAGAACATTATGGTGTTGTCAGAGAAAACTATAGCGTTGTCTGTCCGATATGCGAGCCGATAGCGAATGTATCTCCTAGTTTTGGTTTTACAACAAATAGGATGTACGGTATATGGATATTTTGGCAAATATAGTAGTTAGTCAATTTAAGGACGGATGATAAAATTCCTTGTGTTGTAACTGATGGCAAACCAAATTTATTAATTTCATCACTGGATGATTGATTACATAACCAAAATGAATACCGATGGATTCAAATAAATGAATAACATGGATAGTGGTTTTTATTATATGGTTTCATATGTTTCTTTGTATTACCACCGAACTTAGAACCTCAAGGGCATACATGCATCTCTATCTCTATTAACTGGCTCTGTCCGACATTTGAAGAGGTTTTAATAGAAGGTGACAGGTTAAATTTTGTGGTTCAATTTTAATAAATTGTTTCGTCATGTGGGCATTGTTCTGCTTGAGCAACGTATGACGGCCAATTCTGAGTGGTACACGACTAGGGTATTCAATCGATTAATCGTTATTCGATTAATCGAACAATTTTGCTCAAAAATTGTTCGAATAATTTAAAATTGCCAAATTTCGAATAACGAATAATTCGAATAATTTAATTCGATTAATCGATTAATCGAAACTTGAAAAAAATTACAAAAATGTTTAATAAATATATATATAAATGTATTAAAATAAATATGCGAAATCCAAAAACTTGTTTAAGAAATTGTGAAAAATAATTTGGTGTAGACTTGTTCCAATCCGGACTTCATTCTGGCCTAAGAAAATCATCAGTGGACAACTTTTTAGGATTTCTAGAAATATTTATTAGCTAATGAGTGTTATTTTTGTTCGGTTTTAGGATCAAATAACACATGGCAAATTTATTAGCTTAAAGACAATGAGATTTTTTTTGTTTTCCTCTAGAAAAGTTAAGAAAAGAAACATCTTAAATATGAAAGAAAAACAAAAACAACAAAAAAAATTGTCACAGTTTGCTTTCTCATTTTCCAAAATACTACTACTGTTTTGACAGATAGAGCAATGTAGTGGTATCTATTTTAAATTGTTTTTAAAAAATTTTTAAATATTAGTATTAAGCAAAAGCCTTAATAATTATTATAAATAATAAGCATTATAATTATTAATTGTAATTAATGCTCAAGGTAATATAGCTTGTTTATTGAGCCTCTGCATTCATAATATCCTTTAGCAATATAAATAAATTGATGGATGGTCGTACATGTAGAGGGAAAATAAATTCTAAACAGAATTTTTCCCTACATTTATGTTTTTTATGTGTTCAATGCATACGAAAGAGATACAAATTAATATACAAGTTGTTCTACTCTCCTTTAACCCATTAAACATATTATAGAGAGCTAGAGGCTTAACTTAAATTGCTAAATTTACCAGCAAGGTCTGTGACGGAGGGGACAGAAAAAATGAACATTTTGACAAGATATAATTATAATTATTACACTTTTTTTTAGGAATTTTAGAAGAGTAATGAAATTATTTTTGATCCTTTTTTTTAAATAAAATTATTAAAAATACAAAAAATATATGTATATTACTAGCGGGCCCAGCCCGCTACGTTGTTAGCGTGCCTTAAAGGTTAAGGGGGGGGGGGGCTTCGCTTCCCCCCACAATTTTTATTAAATTCGTTTTTTATTTAAAGTTTTTTTATTTAAAGCCTTCACCCAGCCACCACAAATAAATAATGCTGCACAACAATGGGTTTAAAATAAATAAATATTTGATCACTTTTTCTCATGAAAGTGGATTGTTAGTAATGAATCCATAATAAATTGCAATATACGTGTGTATGTCAAGATAATTTGGTAAAGTGCGAACTTAGGTAGATAGACCCGTAAGTAGTTTTATTCATTTGTGTTTTAAATGAAAATAAAAAACGTAAAGCAGGGTTGGCAAGCGATTTATAATATTAAAGATAGCGGTCGCAGCCCGCTACGTTGTTGGCGTGCCTTAAGGTTTAGGGGGGGGGGGCGCCCCTCCCCCCGACAATTTTTTTTTAAATTCGCTTTTTATTTAAAGTACAGTTTTTATAATAAAAGCCTTCACCCAGCCACCACAAATAAATAATTCTGCACAACAATGGGTTTAAAATAAATAAATATTTGATCACTTTTTCTCATGAAAGTGGATTGTTAGTAATGAATCCATAATAAATTGCAATATACGTGTGTATGTTAAGATAATTTGGTAAAGTGCGAACTTAGGTAGATAGACCCGTAAGTAGTTTTGTTCATTTGTGTTTTGAATGAAAATAAATAACGTAAAGCAGGGTTGGAAAGCATTTTATAATATTAAAAATTGCGGGCAAAGCTACGTTGTTAGCGTGTCTTAAAGTTTTTTTTTTAATTCCAGTTTATTTAAAGGTAGACCTGGCAATTCAAGTAAATTCACAAATTCAGTTGGAAAATTTACTGCGTCGGTTTCTTCCACCTGTGCTTCGTTACATGAAGTTTAAATATCGGAATATATAAGTTCCATTCCTTTTCTAAGGTTTTTTCTCTTTTAGAAAATTTGTTTAACTTTTTCGAGAGTATGTTTCAATGCTACATAAGTTTCATATTCCGTTGATAGTGTTTGAACAGGTAATTCCCTCTTCCAATCCATTTGCATTGTCTATAATTTCAATTCCACTCGTTCAACGTTTATATCCACTTCATTCCACTTGTGTAGTGTTTCAATCCCACTCGTTTCCTATTTAGTTTCTTAATTTTAGTGTTTCATATACACTTGTTCTTTAAGTTTTAGGTTTCTAGCTAAAGACGCAGACGTTAAGGGGGGGGGGGGGCAATTTTCCGCTTTTGAACCACCATTTTTACCACGTTCCTGTCCAAAGTCCTAGAAATGCCTTGTCGATAAGTTAGCCCATACTCCAAGGAAAACATATTATATATTACAGATTTCTAGCCGAAGGGTTCGGTTAGGCCATCAAGGGGGAGAATTATTCCGTTTTTACCCCTCCCGGTAGGAATTTCCAAAAATTCCGTCTTAGAGGACGTCTGCGTTGGAGGAGGAACCTACTACATACATAATTTTTGGTCTCTATATCCAGCAGTTTGGCCAGGCTATCAAGGGGGAAGTTTTTTCCCTTTTTACCCCTCCCGGTATGAATTTCCAAAAATACCGTCTTAGGGGATGTCTACGTTGGAGAAGGAACCCAATTTAAGATCCCTTGTTCCAGCAGTTTGGCCAGGCCGTTAAGGGGGAGACTTTTCCTGTTTTTGACCCTACCTGTAGAAATTTCCAAAAATCTCATCTTAGCGGATGTCTACAATAGAGGAGGAACTTTAATACCAAATTTCAACTTCCTACCTCCAGCGGTTTGGGCAGGCCTTTAAGCGGCACTTTTCTATTCATTAATCCCCATTTTTGCAATGTCCCTGTCCAAAAAGCACCTTCTCGGTAAGTGAGCACATACTCCAAGTAACATATGTTTTACATTTCAGGTTTCTAGCCAACTTTTACTATTTGTGCCCCTCTCGGTAGGAATTTCCGAAAATCCATCGACAGGGAATTCCAGCTTCCTAGTTCCAGCAGTTTGAGCAGGCTGAGAGGAACTTAAGTACCGAATTTCAGCTTCCTAGTTCCAGCAGTTTGGACAGGTCGTTAAGGGGCAACTTTCCCTTTTTGAGCCCCCATTTTATAACGACCCTCTCCAAAATTCAAAAAAGTATCTTTCTAATAAGTTAGCCCTCACTCCAGGGACCCACATTTTAAGCTTCAGGTTTCTAGCCGAAGGGGTTTTTACCGGCCCCCAAGGTGAGGCTTTTCTTCTTTTTGCCCCTCCCTTTAGGAATTTACAAAAATTCCATCTTCGCGGCTATCTGCGATGGATGAGGAACATTCATATCAAATTTCAACTGCATTGCCTTAGCGGTTTGGGCAGGCCGTTAGTGGGGACAGTTTTCCCTTTCAACCACCATTTTTACTATGTTCCTGTTCCAAAATAGAAAAATTACGTTACCGGTGAGTTAGTCCTACTCCAAGGAATACATATTTAAAATTTTAGGTTGGCCAAAAGGGATTGGGCAAGCCGTCAGGAGGAGACTTTTACCTTATTTCCCCTCCCGATAGGAATTTCAAAAATTCCGTCTAAGCGGACGCCTACACAGAAGGAGGAACTCACATACCGACTTTCCTTTTGGGATATCCTGTAGGGAATTCCAAAAATACAAACTTAGTCGATGTCTACTACAGTGGAGGAACCTTTATACCAAATTTCAACTTCTTACCTCCAGTGTTTTGGGCAGGCACTTTTCCAATTTGTGAGACTGTTTATGGGGAGACTTTTCCCCTTTTTACCCGTTCCGGTATGAATTTCCAAAAATCCCGTCTTAGCGCACGTCTATGCCGAATATCAAGAAACCTTGTTTAGTGGAGATATCCGTGGGGGGAGGAAAAAAAGTAGTTTTTTTGAAATTATATATTATTTTAAATGGTACTTTTTGGAAAAACGAAATTTTTTGGAAAAAGATACTTTGTTTTTACAAAGTACTTTATTTGTACTTTTTTTGGAAAAGGTATTTTTTTTTAAAAAGGTGTTTTTTTTTGGAAAAATGTATGTTTTTTGGAAAAAGGTATTTTTTTGGAAAAGGTACTTCTTTTGGAAAAGGAAAATTTTTTTAGAAAAAGGTCCTTTTTTTTGGGAAAAGGTACTTTTTTTTGGAAAAGGTACTTTTTTTGAAAATAGGTATTTTTTTGAAAAAATTTATGTTTTTTGGGAAAAGGAACATTTTTTTAGAAAAAGGTACTTTTTTTGAAAAAGTTATTTTTTTGGAAAAATGTATGTTTTTTGGGAAAAGGTACTTTTTTTAAAAAAGGTACTTTTTTTGGAAAAAGGTACTTTTTTTGGAAAAAGGTACTTTTTTTGGAAAAAGGTACTTTTTTTGGAAAAAGGTACTTTTTTTGAAAAAAGGTACTTTTTTTGAAAAAAGGTACTTTTTTTGAAAAAAGGTACTTTTTTTGAAAAAAGGTACTTTTTTTGAAAAAGGTACTTTTTTTTGGAAAAAGGTACTTTTTTTGGAAAAAGGTACTTTTTTTGGAAAAAGGTACTTTTTTTGGAAAAAGGTACTTTTTTTGGAAAAAGGTACTTTTTTTTGGAAAAAGGTACTTTTTTGGAAAAAGGTACTTTTTTGGAAAAAGGTACTTTTTTTGGAAAAAGGTACTTTTTTTGGAAAAGGTACTTTTTTTTGGGAAAAGGTACTTTTTTTGGAAAAAGGTACTTTTTTTGAAAAAAGGTACTTTTTTTGAAAAAAGGTACTTTTTTTGAAAAAAGGTACTTTTTTTGAAAAAAGGTACTTTTTTTTGGAAAAAGGTACTTTTTTTGGAAAAAGGTACTTTTTTTGGAAAAAGGTACTTTTTTTGGAAAAAGGTACTTTTTTTGGAAAAAGGTACTTTTTTTGGAAAAAGGTACTTTTTTTTGGAAAAAGGTACTTTTTTGGAAAAAGGTACTTTTTTGGAAAAAGGTACTTTTTTTGAAAAAAGGTACTTTTTTTTGGAAAAAGGTACTTTTTTTGGAAAAAGGTACTTTTTTTTGGAAAAAGGTACTTTTTTTGAAAAAAGGTACTTTTTTTGAAAAAAGGTACTTTTTTTGAAAAAAGGTACTTTTTTTTGGAAAAAGGTACTTTTTTTTGGAAAAAGGTACTTTTTTTGGAAAAAGGTACTTTTTTTGGAAAAAGGTACTTTTTTTGGAAAAAGGTACTTTTTTTGGAAAAAGGTACTTTTTTTTGGAAAAAGGTACTTTTTTGGAAAAAGGTACTTTTTTGGAAAAAGGTACTTTTTTTGGAAAAAGGTACTTTTTTTGGAATAAGGTACTTTTTTTGGAAAAAGGTACTTTTTTTTGGAAAAAGGTACTTTTTTCGGAAAAAGGTACTTTTTTTGGAAAAAGGTACTTTTTTTGGAAAAAGGTACTTTTATTGGAAAAAGGTACTTTTTTTTGAAAAAGGTACTTTTTTTGGAAAAAGTACTTTTTTGGGAAAAAGGTACTTTTTTGGGAAAAAGGTACTTTTTTTGGAAAAAGGTACTTTTTTTGGAAAAAGGTACTTTTTTTGGAAAAAGGTACTTTTTTTGGAAAAAGGTACTTTTTTGGAAAAAGGTACTTTTTTTGGAAAAAGGTACTTTTTTTGGAAAAAGGTACTTTTTTTGGAAAAAGGTACTTTTTTTGGAACAGGGTACTTTTTTTGGAAAAAGGTACTTGTTTTGGAAAAAGGTACTTTTTTTGGAAAAAGGTACTTTTTTTGGAAAAAGGTACTTTTTTTGGAATAAGGTACTTTTTTTGGAAAAAGGTACTTTTTTTTGGAAAAAGGTACTTTTTTTGGAAAAAGGTACTTTTTTTGGAAAAAGGTACTTTTTTTGGAAAAAGGTACTTTTTTTGGAAAAAGGTACTTTTTTTTGGAAAAAGGTACTTTTTTTTGAAAAAGGTACTTTTTTTGGAAAAAGGTACTTTTTTTGGGAAAAAGGTACTTTTTTTGGGAAAAGGTACTTTTTTTGGGAAAAGGTACTTTTTTGGAAAAAGGTACTTTTTTGGAAAAAGGTACTTTTTTTGTCCCCTTTTTGCCCCTCCCGATAAGAATTTCCAAAAATGCCGTCTCAACGGACGTCTACACCGGTCGAGGAACCTACATACCAAATTTCAACTTCATAGCTCCAGCAGTTTGAGCAGGCCGTCAAGGGGGAGACTTTTTCCCCTTTTTGCCCGTCCCTGTAAAAATTTCCAAAACTCCCGTCTTGGTGGATGTCTACGATAGTGGAGGAACCTTTATACGAAATTTCAACTTCCTACCTCCAGCGGTTTGGGCAGGCCGTCAAGGGGGGCATTTTTCCCCTTTTTAACCCCCATTTTTACAACGTCCCTGTCCAAAATTCTAGAAAGTACTTTCCAGAAAAGTTAGCCCCTACTCCAAGGAACACATATCTTAAATTTCAGCTTTCTAGCCTAAGGGGTTTTGGCAGGCCGTCAAGGGGGACACTTTCCCCCTTTTTGCCCGTTCCGGTAGGAATTTCCAAAAATTCCGTCTTAGCGGACGTCTACCCCGAAAGAGGAACCTACATACCAAATTTCAACTTCCTAGCTTCAGCGGTTTGGGCTGGGCGATGTTGAGTCAGTCAGTCAGTCAGTCACGTTATTCTTTTATATATAGAGATTTTACATAAATTTTTTTTCGATTAAACGATTAATATTCAAATTTTATTCTATTAATCGTTAAGAAAAAAATTCGAATAATTATTTGCACGATTAATCGATTAAAATAAAAAGCCGATTAATTGAATACCCTATACACGACCATTTCTTTGCCGGAAATCTTCGGAGAAATTCGTAAACCCAACCGCCAAAGACGAATCATTCTCCATTATGACAATGCGAGCTCTCACACATCTCGTTAAACAGGTGAATTTTTGAGCAGTCAAAACATCGAATTGATGACTCATCCTCCATACAGTCCTGATTTGGCACCTAATGACTTCTTCTCGTTTCCGAATATCAAAGGTAAACTGCGTGGTCAACGATTTACGAAAGCCGCAGAAGCAGTTGAAGAGATCAAAAACCATGTTTTGGAGGTGTCTCAAGAGGAATGAAAAAACTGCTATGACAAATGGTTTGAACGAATGCATCAAGGGGAATATTTTGAAAAACAATAAAGCCATTTTCATTTAAAAATGTTTGTTATTATTTACTATTTTCGAAATATAACTAGTACCCTCGTAATACCGATTCCTTAAGCAGTTTCATTAGAAAAAATGTTAAAATAACTTAAAAAAACGGCATTTTTTTCTCTCTGGACTTAGATTTTTATTCTGTATCATCTATCTGAGTTTCATCCAAATCGGCCAATATGCACTGAGAGGATTTTTGCGACAATGCTTATCATATTTTGGTCCAACATTTATTTTTCTTTCCAGGTACCAAACAAGTGTGGATTTCAATAACAATTGTTGTTTATCCTCACAAAAAAACAAGTGCAGAATTTTTGTTTTACGCCCATCTCAAAATCAAAGTGAGTCGCGTGTGACGATTACGTGGTAGCTATATTTATGAGTCCATACTCCGGAAGCAATAATCATAACAAGAGAAAACAATGAGGGTATTCACAGTTCATGTTATTTTAAGTAGTAAATTAGCATTTATCGTAAATTTCACAACTTTCTATGGGTTAAACTTCAAAACAATAGCACATTTGCACTTAAACTGTGATTTCCTTCAATAATTTCTGGTTCCTTATCAGGGATGGAAAATTTGAAACTGTTTTACTTTTTTGATACTATTTAATAATAGTTTATAATTTTTTATTTAACTGCTTCGTTAATGATAAAAACAAAAGCAAAATAAATATGTTAGTACTATTGGGGTAAAAAAAGTTCTCTCCCATAATTTTTTTTGATACCAAACTAAAAAAAACACCTATTTCCCATCCCTGTTAGCTATAGTTTGGTTGCAGCCAACTTCACACTTAGATATTTCAATATTTTGAATTGTGTGAAGAAAACTTCATTAGTTTACTGAAAAATTTCATTAAAACTCGTCCAGAAAAATTCTTTCTGAATCTCAAACAGCTCAGCCGCTAGCCGGTTCACACAGTAAATGAAAAATTTCTTTAATTTGATGAAAAAACTTCATATATTTTATGAATTTAGTTTAAATAAAACTTTTTTCATTGAATGTATGAAACTTTTAATAAATAAAATGAAAATTGTTCTTCTTCTTTAGTTCGGCTTGAGGTCAGTTTATTAAAAAAATTAAAAACCAATAATTAAAAACAATTATTCTTACCGTTTTTAACTTTATTATTTATTTATTATTTATTTATCGACCAAATCAGCCTCGCTGCGGCTAATAAAATAAAACTGCGGAGTGCATCTCTGTCACTGAGGTAATAATTTCTATTGTCAACCACGGTATTAAAAATATAAAAATTCATAAACATTGTTCAATTTTGTTTTCTCATCGATTAAGACATGATTCGGTCTTAAGAGAGATTTACATTTAATACAAATTTGTTAATCAATTAAATGTTTCAAGCTCTAATAAGAGTTAGATTTAAGAGTCATTAAAATTGGACTTATAAACTATAAAAAAAAAAATTAAATAGACAAATCACTAACACGAAACAAAAACCTATACAAATCATTTTTATATACCTACACCTTTTCCAAATAACAAATATTATGGGATTTAAAACTACTAGGAGAATGTAAAAGAAAACACGAAAAAAACATGAATTTATTGCTACTTCGAACAACTCTTAACACTTATCCAGAAAATACAAACGTTTCGGATTACTACAGACAGTGGGCACCACACTTTAGTCTAATAGGGTGACCATTAGGGCAATATATGAAGAATTTTGAAGAGTTCAGACTGGGCCATTTTTTTCGTTTATATTTTAAAATTACTGTTATGAAATTTGGTGGCGATTGGATAAAGAAAATTCGAGCCGGAAATCGATTGAATATTTGGTTAATATTTATAAGGCAAAAAAATTACTTTTTTTTAAGTTTTTTAAAAAATGTTGCTATTCAGCTAGTGCTGGGAAAAATATGAATAGTGGGTATAGAGTATCGAGTATTTGTCTTTTTTTTGGGTACTCGATCCTCAAAAATACTACTCGATATTTTCAGAGTTGCATTTTGGACAGAAAAAATATATAAAAATATGACTCCGCTAAAATATTAACCACAAAAATGTGACTCGTCTAAAATATTTATCACAAAACAACAACTCTGCTAAAAGAAAAAATTAGAAGTCAAATATTTAAAAGTATATGTGACCTTCTCCGAGAAAAAGGACGTAGTGTGTGAAAATGAAGTTTTGAGAAGAACGCATTTAAAGTTTCATAACGCATTATCACTTTGAACACATCTTCAGTTGGGAGATGCGATTTGGTATGGTTAGTTAGTTAGTTAGTTAGTTAGTTAGTTAGTTAGTTAGTTAGTTAGTTAGTTAGTTAGTTAGTTAGTTAGTTAGTTAGTTAGTTAGTTAGTTAGTTAGTTAGTTAGTTAGTTAGTTAGTTAGTTAGTTAGTTAGTTAGTTAGTTAGTTAGTTAGTTAGTTAGTTAGTTAGTTAGTTAGTTAGTTAGTTAGTTAGTTAGTTAGTTAGTTAGTTAGTTAGTTAGTTAGTTAGTTAGTTAGTTAGTTAGTTAGTTAGTTAGTTAGTTAGTTAGTTAGTTAGTTAGTTAGAAATCTAACTCATTTCATCTTATTCTACACCCTTTTAGGTACCAGAATCTACTCTTAAGTCCAAACCCGTTTTTTGACATACTAGGTCCCTTTTCTCGGAGAAGGTCACATATGTTAAAAAACTATGAAAAACGCAAAAGTGAAAAAGTTTTAAAATATGTTTATCAATTTAAATATTGAATTAACGTAGCCATTTTCAAAGAATTTTACTAAAAATTTTTAAAAAATTTCAAATTTAAAAACTGTTAAAAGTATCGAGTAGTATCGAGTATTGTTGGAAAGTAACCGCATTTACCAGGACTATATTCAGCATATATTTTTGCACCAAATGATTACAGAACGGCAATCTATACTTAACTATTATTCGATAAAGATATACAAATTAAAAATTGGTTGGAAATTATTCAAGTCATTACATACTTCCTAAGCCATTAATGTGTCAAAGCACACTTAACTACTTATGTAATAAAAGAACAAATTTAATTTTTTTTCTGAAATTTTCTAATCCTATACTATTTTTTAATTCTTTAGACTCAAAAATATTCATATATTATTTTTTTTGTCTCTTTAGGATAATCCTAACCCATTACTAGGTACACAGAAAAAACTAAAAACGAATTTTAACAACGAAATTGATTATATCAATTAAAATTTTAATTGATTTCGCACCTATCACTCAAATGATACTATTAACTACTAAAAATTGTATACGATTAATTGAAACAAATTTCGATTAAAGTAGTAATAATATAATATAAAAAGAAAATAATATGAAATTGTAAAAAAGTGTGCGGATGTCATGTTTATATATTTGGAGTACTGCATATGTGTTTGTTTTGTTTGTGAACTGCAAAGGTTTTGGTCCTTATACTAAAAATTTTTTATGCATACAGTTTAAGAAAAAAAAGTTTGGGAATTATACAACGCATAATTATGTAACAAATATTTACAAAAATATTTACGAGTCAATTAAAATATTGATCGATTCAATTAAATACTTGTTTAGAAACAATTTTTAATATATATGTATTTAATTAGATTTTTAAGGTAAATAATTTTTTCTGTGTATTGACAAATATGGTAATTTTTCTTAAAGCATTTTCAAAATGCCAACTTCAGTAGTAAAATTTTTACCGTTACTGAGATTTTAGTTTTCTAAAAACTTTAATCCATATCATAAGGATTATATTCTGAAAATATCCAATTGCCACCAAATTTCATATCAACAATTTTTATATTCAGACGAAAAAAATTAACCAAATTAGAACTGGAATTAAAATTCACTTCAATTTTTGAGACACCATATTTTTTGACTTGAAATCAGTAGAAAATTACAAAAAATTAAATCAAAGATCATAGTTTTGTTCATTTTTAATTTAACTCAGATTCTAATTCACACGCACTTTGACTTTTGTTAATGTTGCATTTACATCTGCACCCAAATCCCGACATTTCGACAAAATTTAGATTTCAGTGAAAATCTCATGTGAAATCCCGAGATTCCCCATACAAAGGAAATCCCGTAAATTTGCGAGATTTCGAAGAAATCTCATGAAAATCTCACAAATCTGGAGACTTTTGCAGAATACAACACTGTGTTTCGCTTAATTTGTAGAGTTTTTGCATGAAAAAGTGGCAACGATGGTCAACAGCTGACTAAAAAAATAACCTAAAAATGACACAAAATAATGAAATAAAAAAAATATTATTAATTTAATAAATATGACTTTAGACCCAATGGAAATGTGCTAATGATTATAAGAAGTGTTGCGTGGTTCTAATTTTTACTTCCCCCGATGCATAACTATGAAGAAAGCATTGGGAAGTGCATGTCTTCCTTCCGCCAAAATATTGCAAAATCTGGGTTCTAGCTTGTCGTCCTTATAAAAAAAACAAATTTACTAACATATTTAGCGTTAGATCTTTACATAAAATAATGTAAATTGTACTCCGCCAATGAATAAAATGGTTTTTAGAAATATTTTTATTTTGATGTTACTTTTTTATGGTACTTTGTTTACAAAAAAAGTGCAGCTGTCAAATCGAAATCTTGCTACTGTCATAAAGTGCAAATGTTAACGGTCAAGATTTCGGTTCGAGATTTCCATTGAAATCTCGGGATTTGAAAACAGATGTAAACGCAACTTAACATATTTGTTGATTGTGTAAGGGATGCCCAAATATAATATGTATAAATGGAATTTCAGTTGCATACCAATTGAAAAAACTGAAAAATTTATAAAATCTATACATTTTCCATAATGGGAAGGTGATGAGGCTTAAAAACATTCACTACGGACGCGATTTTTAGAAATTGTAAAAAAATGCTGCCTACTTTCACGGATCTTCACAAAGCTACACAATTTTGCATTTTAAAATACTTTCAGAATCTGAAAAGCTAGCACAAAAAAAAGCACTTCTGTATTCATTTGAAACCATCTACTTCGAAATGTTTTTTACTATAGAAAACTCAAAGTCTGAGAAATTTCTCTATAAATTCTTCTAAGAAATCCTCAAGCTGTACGAAAATTATGATTTTTATTTTAAAATGATTAAATCGGTACAAAAAATCAATACATATCTATATACGATTTTTTCATCAGTACAAATCAGTACGAATGGTCATCCTAATCTAGACGAACATAACTATTGTCGATGACCATAAAATAAAGTTTTATTAACACTTAACTAACAGAAGAACATATCATTGAGGTCTTTAACACCTTTTTTCCATGGCGTTGGATTGGGAAAAAGGGGGGCCAATAGATTTTATAACCACATTTTAGAAGTAAAAGAAGTAGTACCGAAACGTCAACAACATTTATATTTTTCATTTCAAATGAAAATATAGGTCATTTGGAAACAAAAGATCTCAAAAAAGAAAAGAAAATAGGTGTAAAAATACAACTGATACCTGAACGATTATATTTTATGACCAAAACAACAAAACATAAAAGTCTACGTCCAATTACAAGAAGAAGACAATGAATCATTTTACAGCCATCATACAATACTTTCAATGCAGTTAAAGTTAGTCATACCTTTCTTTATATTATATCTTCAAATATACGGTGTTCACAAGGTGTGTGCTAAGTGTTGTATTGTTCACAACACTGGATGATAGAACGATAGAACATTTGTACATGTGTTTAGTGTGCAATCGTGCTGTGTTAAAGTGTGCTAACAATTGAAAATCATTGTCAGACTCTGACTCAGAGTGATAACAAAATTTTAACAACTCCGCTTTAGTACACCTTTCGAACAACCTTAACATAACTTTTTTTTATTTATTAATTAAAATTGTAAAATTATACTCTGTCTTAGTTTTGCTGTTAAAAAGCATTTATTATGTGAACATACAAGTTTGTTTATGCCAAAAATGTTCAAGCAAGTGCAATTTTACCAAGTTAACAGCAGACCAAGTAGTTGAGTATTAAATTTTCCCAAAACTTCAATATATCAAAAAACACTGGTCATAAAACAACCAGGATTTTCATATTGCAAACCTGATATAAATCGTAAAGAAAGGTATTAAATTTACACCTTTATTTATGTCGGTTGTTTTCATATTTTAAAACCAACATACATATCAGCTTGTATTTTTAAGCAAGTTTTCTTTGACTACGTTTGTTTTTGGTTTTTATTTCTTTGTTGGCTTCTTGAGGTCAGTGTTAAATGTATGTGGTTATTGTTACCACTATAGCAGGTTAAGTTAAGAGTTGCCAACTTTATATTATGTACTTATAGGGATTTTTACGCTTCACTCTAATAAATTTTTGTTGAACTCTACTCTTTTAAATGTAGGTAACTTGATACCTACTATAAATTGGGCAAAAATAGGCATTGTGTTTAAAATTAAAATACATAGACACATTGTGTTTAAAATTAATAGACACAATGTGTGTAAAATTACGTCTTTAATTATATCAAAAAGGTTTAGCAACATTTAAAAATTGTTTAAATTTTAACTTAAAGTGCCTAAAAATGCTATATTAAGTGCTTCAAGCTACAATTAAAATGTCTAGAATTATACTCCCTTAAAATAAAAGATGAATTTAAAAGATTTACTTCAGTGTTTTTATTAACAAAAGAAATTATTGAGGAAAGAAAACAATAACAATGAATATTAACAATAACAATAACGAATAACATAAAAAATATTAAATAAAATACATAACTAAACCTTAAACCTATACCGATAAAAAGTTGCGAATGGTTTTTCTTATAGACAACCAGTTAAAAAGTTTTCATACTTTGAGGATTTTTTCTATAAGGAAATTTTTTTAGATTACAAAGATTCTTCTTTAGGAAATTTAATGAATATCAATATGAGGAATAAATATGAGGATTAAAACAATTTAACCAAAATATAAACAATTTTCTTCCAGAAAAAGTCCTCAGTATAAAAAGGAGTTTTCACAGGAAAAAGTTGGTAAGAAAAATTCTTAACAAGGGCTTATATTCAATAAGGGCTATCTGCAAAAATTTAATTGTTCAGGAAAGCTAAAAAAAACTGTTTAGTTCACATTATCTGTTATTGTATAGTCATTTGCAACTTTTTGTTTTAGAAATTATTTTTCAAAGGCTTATGAATCATTTGAAACTGCATGTAATAACAATTTGAGCGCTTATCCCGTTATAATGCTTTCTAACTGTATTTGCCTTTATATTTCCAAGGGCAAAGTGCTGGGAAAATCTCAAAATTGTAAGATAATTACTTGCGAAGACCAATTGCTTATAAGGGTTTATTTAAAAATAGATTTGGCAATGTCCAACTGTTTATTGATGCATTAGTAAAGCACTGAGAAAACTAAAACTTTCAGCAAAGGTATCTTTGGGAGGGACCTATGGATTTTGATGAAATTTGGATCTTTGACCTGGGAAAGAAAACCTAAACACATGTGTTCATTTTTAGCGGACACAGTCTCAAATCGAGATGCATATAATCGGATTTAAAAATGTTCGATTCTTTTTGGTGTTTGAAGAATTTTACACACATTAGTTTTGGTCTCTCAAATATCTTTCTTTCTTTGGCATCTAATTTGCCTTTAATTAATTTCGGAAAATATGAAAAAAACTGTAAGTATTACAAAAAATCAGTAATTTTCTTTCCCCCGCAAAAAAGTGAACACATTATTTATTTTGTCACTCAATCACGTACCTAAATATCAGAGCAATCGGTGGAAGACTCCGGGGTTAGCTTCCTTATTAGCTATTTTTTTTTTACCGAAATTTATAATATTTTTGCAAATTTGAGGGAGCAGCTTCTCAATTTACAGAAGATATTTTTTGAATTCTCCACATTCCAAATTAAAAACATCGTTTAAAAGCCATCGTCCCGAAACTATTTATACATGTCCTAAAATTGGCGCAAATTTTGGTTCAACGTTGGCAAACCGCTTCATTCCAAAGTTTTACCAGTTGCTAATTTTGTGAAAGACTTTAAAAGCGCTGACGAAATTCCAAAACTGTTGCTTTGCCAGTGACTTATTTTTATAAACTTGTATAACCAGTTTTGCCAATTTATATGTAGATGGGTTTTTTTGGTCTTCAAACAATTTGGGATATTCCTTGCTCCAAGTCCTAAAAACAAAAAATATGTTTAGATATTAACCCACCGCGCAATAGCAAAATGAAGACATGCTTACCCAATAACAATTTTCTTGATGAATATCGAAGCTCATTTTAAAAGCATTTTCCCCATTTATTTTGCATTTAATTCCTTTGGATATTTCACTACCAATTTTAGTTTTTAGCGATCCAATTGGTTTTTAAGTTTGTACTTTTATGATTTTTTATTTCTTTGACAAAAAATATTGTCAAATTTAAATAAAACATAAATATTAGTATAATTAGGCACATGTGTGTAAAATTTTTATTTTAAAAGTATGTACCCTATTCAATGCTTAACTATACAGAAAAAGTGTGTAACAAATTATAAACATGTTTATCAACATAAAAAATACTTTATTATGTGTGCAGTTTTTGTAAAAAAATGCGTAAATTATTTTGTTAAACATTTTTTGAAGCAACTTTAGACATTTTGTGTCATTTTAAACAAAAATTTACCAAACTTATAGAAGTAATTTTATATGCACTTTTTAGAGTGTTGTATGTGATTTGAAATCTCATTCGAAATTTTAACCATTTATAGTCGCACTATTTAAGTCCCGAGATTTCGATATTCACCACTCTGAAAAAACAATGAAGAAAATCTTATAAATGTTTAATTTTGAAAAAGCACACATAGTTTGCTCTAATAAATACATTCTCTAAAAATTTAACGTCAATATGCTTTCATTCATTGATTTTTCGGAGTGGTGAATATCAAAATATCGGGATTTCGATGCAAGTGTAAACGCAACTTTAAGGTTTGCGCACGAAATGACTAGCGCATACATTTTCACTTGTAAATTATTTTTTAAGTAAAAACAAATATTTTTTTAACCACGTTGGCATTGAAAAATATAATTTAAAATTGTGTCCAAATATTAAGGATAATGCATAATTTATTTTGCTTTAAAATGGATACACAGCAAAATCAGCGTGAATATATAATAGGAATTTTTAATGAAAATCCGACAGACAAATTAGCCAAATTGTCCTAGACAGACAAATTAGCCAAATTGTCCACAACTCAGGCCAGTTAAACATTCATACAAAATAATTAGTATATCTTAATTATTAATAAAATGTAAATTCAAATAAAATGTTATTTTTATTTAAATATGACGTTTAGTTCAAATATTATTGCGATTAATTTAAGCACTAGTTATTTCGTACACAAGCCTAAAATGCCAGTAGCAGGATTTCTGTTTGAAAACTAAAGCTTTTGATTCACAAACTAATAAATATTAAAGAAAACAAAATTAAAAATTTTTTTGAAATGCATTTTATTTTTCGACGACGTGCAAATTTGATCAAATTATAATAAAAAATCCCGTATATAACAGGGTTTCCCTAGTAAAAATGATTTTTTATATATTCATATATGATTTTTATACACTCATTTATGATTTTATACAATTATAACTTGTCGAGTATTGTAAAACATATATTTTTATATGATTATATCAAAAGATATTTAATTATATAAAATTATATTAACCAGATCCACCATTTTTCGGATCAAATAATATATTTTTTATATAATTATATTAACCCATACATGGTTTGATCCGGAAAATGGTGGATCTGGTTAATATAATTTTATATAATTAAATATCTTTTGATATGATCATATAAAAATATATGTTTCACAATACTCGACAAGTTATAATTGTATAAAATCATAAATGATTATATAAAAATCATATCTGATTATATAAAAATTATTTTTACTAGGGTTTATAAATTTTATGTTAATTTCTCTCAAAAACTTGATGTGACGAAGAAAATCTGATATCGGATTTGGATTGAACACACATCAGACCATTATGAAAGTATAGTCTAGCTAGATTACATAGATATCTTACTTTTCTTCTTCTTTTTTCACCACTATTCAAATATTTTTCTGTATATGTATAGCACATATGACTAACACATTCTCATGAAATACATCCATTGACAGCGAATGTCAGAGAGTAAGAGATCTATATAATCTATCTACTCTTGTCCCAAGTTCTTGACTATTGTCACATTTTGTAGGTCTGTGTTACTTTATTTCATTAATTTGTTATATTTTCCTGCAATTTGTTTGGTCAGCTGTTGACCAATGTTGCCATCATTTTATGGCAACATTGCAGTGCTGTATTTCTGAAAAGTCTTTAAGCTTACGAGATTTTCACTAATTTTTGTACAAATGTAGCAAATTTGCGCAATTTAATTTCTGTGGAAAGTTGAGACATTGGATATGTGATTTTCCTCGAAATCTTCCAAAAACCAGCACCAGAAGAAAATAAAATTAATAATTTTCTAGATTTTACTCACATGAATTTCGAAGTGCCAATAAATTCGTCTTTAGATTTTCATCAGTTATTGTTGGTATTAAGTATTAAAGCACTAGGTCCAATACTTAGGCTGTGCTAATTCGAAGAAAATCGGAAAGATTAGTACATGGTGACCTGTGAATATTTGCAAGAATCGCTACATTTTTCAGACAACTCTACACTATTACAGAAATTATCAAACTCAAATAAAAGGTCATTATGTGTTCTTTTTAAGTGTAGAAATAAAAGATGTTAAGATTATATTTGACAAGTTTCTAGAATAGAGGAAAAACCTAAATTTTTACTGAAAATCTAGTCGCAATATTTAAAGACCGCTAGTACGATTTAAAAGATTTGCAGGTATTCGTATTCAGCATTAATCAGAAATAATTTGTCGCAAGATATGTTTTTGATAAAGCAATTTTGAAGAAATGTTAACAAATTAAAAATTGTGGTCGCGGGGCGCCATAGCGAATTTACATTTTCTATACAGATGAGAAAAAAAAGTAAAGTCGGGCATGTCCAATATATCATATTATACACCAGTCTGGTTAAGAGTTAACTAAATTTGAATCCGAAATCGGAATGACTTAAATGAATTTTGAAAAACTTAGAAAATCAGTAAGTAACTTCGATTTCCCTTTATTTTATCGTTATTTAAAAGGGCCTTAATTTTATAATCAGATCTAAGATCGATTTTTGACTTAAATATTTTTTAAATAAAAATTTCTTAAGAAATATTTATGTCAAAATTCAATCTAAGTTCTGACTAAACTGGCCCTTAGTCCTTGGGCTCATATGAGTCAGTGTATCAAAATTCATTAAAATATGTTTGTTGACGGACGGTCACCGCTAAGTCGACTCAAAAAGAGATTCTGAGTTAATCGGTATCCTAAAAAGATTGTCTAGGTTCAGTAGTTGTTACCCTGTCTATGTAGTCAGGAATTTTGCATACAAAAATCTCCTGGGATTCTAAAATATGTTTACCTACAATTATATTGAATTTTTATTAGATTAAATTTAAGACTCTGTTAACTCTCTCGAATAAAAGATTCACGTTATTAGAACTTTTTTATTTATTATATATCTTCTCTATATATAAAAGAATAACGTGACTGACTGACTGACTGATTGACTGACTGACTGACTGACTCAACATCGCCCAGCCCAAACCGCTGAAGCTAGGAAGTTGAAATTTGGTATGTAGGTTCCTCTTTCGGGGTAGACGTCCGCTAAGACGGGATTTTTGGAAATTCCTACCGGAACGGGCAAAAAGGGGGAAAGTGTCCCCCTTGACGGCCTGCCAAAACCCCTTTGGCTAGAAAGCTGAAATTTAAGATATGTGTTCCCTGGAGTAGGGGCTAACTTTTCTGGAAAGTACTTTCTAGAATTTTGGACAGGGACGTTGTAAAAATGGGGGTTAAAAAGGGGAAAAAGGCCCCCCTTGACGGCCTGCCCAAACCGCTGGAGGTAGGAAGTTGAAATTTGGTATAAAGGTTCCTCCACTATCGTAGACATCCACCAAGACGGGAGTTTTGGAAATTTTTACAGGGACGGGCAAAAAGGGGAAAAAGTCTCCCCCTTGACGGCCTGCTCAAACTGCTGGAGCTATGAAGTTGAAATTTGGTATGTAGGTTCCCCGACCGGTGTAGACGTCCGTTGAGACGGCATTTTTGGAAATTCTTTTTCCAAAAAAAGTACCCTTTTCCAAAAAAAGTACCTTTTTCCAAAAAAAAGTACCTTTTTCCAAAAAAAGTACCTTTTTCCAAAAAAGTACCTTTTCCAAAAAAAGTACCTTTTCCCAAAAAAGTACCTTTTTCTAAAAAAATGTTCCTTTTCCCAAAAAACATACATTTTTTCAAAAAAATACCTTTTTCAAAAAAAGTACCTTTTCCAAAAAAAGTACCTTTTCCAAAAAAAGTATCTTTTCCCAAAAAAAAGTACCTTTTTCTAAAAAAATGTTCCTTTTCCAAAAGAAGTAACTTTTCCAAAAAAAAGTACCTTTTTCCAAAAAACATACATTTTTCCAAAAAAAAACCTTTAAAAAAAAATACCTTTTCCAAAAAAAGTACAAATAAAGTACTTTGTAAAAACAAAGTATCTTTTTCCAAAAAATTTCGTTTTTCCAAAAAGTACCATTTAAAATAATATATAATTTCAAAAAAACTACTTTTTTTCCTCCCCCCACGGATATCTCCACCAAAACAAGGTTTCTTGATATTCGGCATAGACGTGCGCTAAGACGGGATTTTTGGAAATTCCTACCGGAACGGGCAAAAAGGGGAAAAGTCTCCCCATAAACAGTCTCACAAATTGGAAAAGTGCCTGCCCAAACCACTGGAGGTAAGAAGTTGAAATTTGGTATAAAGGTTCCTCCACTGTAGTAGACATCGACTAAGTTTGTATTTTTGGAATTCCCTACAGGATATCCCAAAAGGAAACTCGGTATGTGAGTTCCTCCTTCTGTGTAGGCGTCCGCTTAGACGGAATTTTTGAAATTCCTATCGGGAGGGGAAATAAGGTAAAAGTTTCCTCCTGACGGCTTGCCCAATCCCTTTTGGTCAACCTAAAATTTTAAATATGTATTCCTTGGAGTAGGACTAACTCACCGGTAACGTAATTTTTCTATTTTGGAACAGGAACATAGTAAAAATGGTGGTTGAAAGGGAAAAATGTCCCCACTAACGGCCTGCCCAAACCGCTTAGGCAATGCAGTTGAAATTATGTATGAATGTTCCTCATCCATCGCAGATAGCCGCGAAGATGGAATTTTTGTAAATTCCTAAAGGGAGGGGCAAAAAGAAGAAAAGCCTCACCTTGGGGGCCTGTAAAAACCCCTTCGGCTAGAAACCTGAAGCTTAAAATGTGGGTCCCTGGAGTAAGGGCTAACTTATTAGAAAGATACTTTTTTGAATTTTGGAAAGGGTCGTTATAAAATGGGGGCTCAAAAAGGGAAAGTTGCCCCTTAACGACCTGTCCAAACTGCTGGATCTAGGAAGCTGAAATTCGGTACTTAGGTTCCTCTTCCAGCCTAATTCAAACCGGGAGGGACAAAAAAAGAAAAAGTGTCCCCCTTGACAGCCTGCTCAAACTGCTGGAACTAGGAAGCTGAAATTCCC
Organism: Leucophora obtusa; assembly: GCA_949987735.1. Classification (NCBI taxonomy): domain Eukaryota; kingdom Metazoa; phylum Arthropoda; class Insecta; order Diptera; family Anthomyiidae; genus Leucophora; species Leucophora obtusa. The sequence goes on from OX465296.1 coordinate 47,703,188, forward strand.
TGTCGATGGATTTTCGGAAATTCCTACCGAGAGGGGCACAAATAGTAAAAGTTGGTTAGAAACCTGAAATGTAAAACATATGTTACTTAGAGTATGGGCTGACTTATCGGGAAGGTGCTTTTTGGACAGGGACATTGCAAAAATGGGGATTAATGAAGCGAAAAGTGCCGCTTAAAGGCCTGCCCAAACCGCTGGAGGTAGGAAGTTGAAATTTGGTATTAAAGTTCCTCCTCTATTGTAGACATCCGCTAAGATGAGATATTTGGAAATTTCTACAGGTAGGGTCAAAAACAGGAAAAGTCTCCCCCTTAACGGCCTGGCCAAACTGCTGGAACAAGGGAGCTTAAATTCGGTATTTGGGTTCCTTCTCCAACGTTGACGTCCCCTAAGATGGTATTTTTGGAAATTCATACCGGGAGGGGTAAAAAGGGAAAAAACTTCCCCCTTGACGGCCTGGCCAAACTGCTGGATATAGAGACCTAAAATTATGTATGTAGTAGGTTCCTCCTCCAACGCAGACGTCCTCTAAGACGGAATTTTTGGAAATTCCTATCGGGAGGGGTAAAAACGGAATAATTCTCCCCCTTGATGGTCTAACCGAACCCTTCGGCTAGAAACCTGTAATATATAATATGTTTTCCTTGGAGTATGGGCTAACTTATCGACAAGGCATTTTTAGGACTTTGGACAGGAACGTGGTAAAAATGGTGGTTCATAAGGGGAAAATTGCCCTCCCCCTTAACGTCTTTAGCTAGAAACCTAAAACTTAAAGAACAAGTGTATATGAAACACTAAAATTAAGACTCTAAATAGGAAACGAGTGGAATTGAAACACTACACAAGTGGAATGAAATAGATATAAACGTTGAACGAGTGGAATTGAAATTCTAGACAATGCAAATTGATTGGAAGAGGGAATTACCTGTTCAAACACTATCCACGGAATATGAAATTTATGTAGCATTGAAACATACTCTCCAAAAAGTTAAACAAATTTTCTAAAAGAGAAAAAACCTTAGAAAAGGAATGGAACTTATATATTCCGATATTTAAACTTCATGTAACGAAGCACCGGTGGAAGAAACCGACGCAGTAAATTTTCCAACTGAATTTGTGAATTTACTTGAATTGCCAGGTCTACCTTTACATAAACTGGAATTAAAAAAAAAACTTTAAGACACGCTAACAACGTAGCTTTGCCCGCTATTTTTAATATTATAAAATGCTTTCTAACCCTGCTTTACTTTATTTTCATTCAAAACACAAATGAACAAAACTACTTACGGGTCTATCTACCTAAGTTCGCACTTTACCAAATTATCTTAACATACACACGTATATTGCAATTTATTATGGATTCATTACTAACAATCCACTTTCATGAGAAAAAGTGATCAAATATTTATTTCTTTTAAACCCATTGTTGTGCAGAATTATTTATTTGTGGGGGCTGGGTGAAGGCTTTTATTATAAAAACTGTACTTTAAATAAAAAGCGAATTTAAAAAAAATTGTCGGGGGGGGGGCACGCTAACAACGTAGCGGGCTGCGCCGGCTAGTTCTTTTATATTTAACGAACTTTTGCTTTTTGGAAAAACCCTTCAAATATAAGAAGGTTTTCTCACAGCAAAACCTTCAGATTATGCTAAGATTCTAACATCTTATTCATTCGTAATATCTTCGGATTGTGAAACATTTTTTCCACAGAAATACCTTCAGATTTTATAAAAATTTTTCTATAGAAATATTTTCAGCTTCTTTCCAACTTTAGCTCCAAAAAAGATCCATCAATTTAATAACACTTAGAAAAAACATCGGGATGAGAATGCTTTGACGTTGAATTATATCTATTATGTATTAAATTTGGCAACTCTAGTACCATTTACAATACATTGTACCAAAGAGCTTAGCAAATAAAGAGAATGAAATCGTCTCATTTACTGAGAAAAAATTTATAAAATGTGGCTGCAAATAGGAAATTGAAATTTTTATAGTGCATTTTAATTAATAAATTGATATTTTTAATGTTAATACAGATAGTGTTCGTCATATTTATTGTAATTTAAACACAAAATTTATCAATTCAGCTTTGGTTTTGCCTAAAAATGACAGGTTTCCTGCTTGCAGGCACAGGCTATTAATATAGGGTAAGAGTAGTACATAGCCATTGATTGTAAGTAGTTGCATGTTAAATTTTTTATGACTTCAGCAAAGTGTATCAGTTATTTTTTGATATGACCATATTACATTAGTGTTTATACAAATATGTACTCAACTCAAACCAGATATTGTAATTTAGTACCTACTATTTATATATACCCACCCCATGGTAATTTATGACATTCTTTATTTCATGTTTTCTTCAAAGAAGCATTACGATATTTTAATTGTTTATTGTGTACTTTCGTTTTAAATTTTGTTTCAATGAATAAAAGAGTGAAAGCTCATGTGATGAAATGTGATCAAAATGTTAAGACTTTTATCATTGATTTTTTTATACTACTTACAAGTGTTAATATGTTTGGGCGTTATTATTTTCGATGAATGAAATAAAAAAAAAAAAAACACTTAATGAATGAAATAATTTGGTCTTTTCAGTTTAAACAAAACGACTTCTTTGTCAACAGAAATTGAAAGGGATTGTTGAAAAAAAACAACGAATGGTATGAATTTGTTAATGACTTAAAAATAGCAAATGACAGAGCTTTTTTATACAATTATTTATGACCAACAGGGAGATTTGAAATAGTCTTCTTCTTCTTAAAAAAAATAAATAAATTCATCATTAACCAAAACAAACAAGCAACTTTGAACTAACATTTTTACAATTCCAATTAAAATTATGGGTCGGTTGGAACTGGTAGCAAAGTCCAAATAATTAAAAGACTTCCCAATTCCCTCACACTCTGCTAAATTCGTCTCTTCTCTTTTTGTATTTATATGTGTTTTGCATAGGCTAACATAGTTCGATACAAATTTTCAATCTTCGAAAGAGAGTGTCTAAATGGATAACAATTTTATTTCTCCATTTCATTTAAGTATCTAAAATTTTAATTTAAACTTCAATAGCAGTAGAGCTTGTTATGGTTTTTTAGAAATGAATATAAAAACTTAATTTTTGTCGTTTTATTTCTCAATTTTTGGAGTAATTATTCTATTTTTTAAATTTTAGTATTTTATATGATCTTAATTTATTATTGGCGCCCAACGTGCTGCTCAAATAAATATTACCGTGCATAGAGTTCGGCCTTTGGACGAAATTTTGCTTTTGGCAGGGGTACACAAATTTTGAATATATATAAAAAATATTTTTGGAAAATTTCAGCCAAATCGGAATTGATCTTCATCTAAAAATCTTAAATTTTCGAGAAAAGTAAAAAAAAAATTTATAAATAGATATTTTCTTATTTCTTCATTTTGTTTATTAACTACAAATAATTGTCAACAGATGATGTGATATGGAACCCTAATATATGGAAACATTCAGTCGCAAATGAAAGTATACAGTTTTTTCTAAATTTTATTGAAAAATTTATAAATTTGAATCAAAATTTAGCTACTTATATGATTATACTTGAACAGACAAAAATCGTTTTCCACTAAATTGGGTAAAATAACACTATCTTAGTTTTTTGTATGGATTAAAAAAGTTTTTAAATTTTTCAGCCTAAACTTGATAAACTTTTTTTGGCTGAAAATTTTTAAAACTAATTTAATTTGTATGTAGCGTGTTCGTATTGTTGACCTGAATTGAAGTTTGTGATTGTTTTAGGTTCAGCTTAAGGTCTTTTCGGTATAAAAATTTTTCAAATAAAAACACAAAAGTTCGTTTTTTAATTATTTATTTGCTTCCGATATTTCGGTTAAATTCTTTAACCATCTTCTGAAATTTAAAATTAAAATCAGAGACCAAAAAAAACTGTTATATTTATTAAATAGTAACAACCCAAATTTGATTAATTATAATATTTCAATAATGCACTATAGTTTATAAATCATATTGCACAAAAAATCACAAAGTTTGGCAAATATTTTAATTTTTTAAATTTTTATATTTTACTCTATAAATTTCTGTTGTTTTTTTTGATTTTTATTTTAAAACTTTTTATAAAAGTTACAGAATGATTTTTTTTTTGAAAAAATTAAGCACTAACTTTTTTATTTGATAATAAAATAAAAATTAAAAATTGACCTAAATTGAATGCCGGAAGTTGCTGGAATATACATATTTACTCACTTTAAATCACTCTTCAATCTGTTATTAACACTAGTTCACATCATCAGGATTTTATAATTGTTGAAGTCATTGGTTCTATGCCTTTTCATTTATATTCTTAATTGTTATTTTTTGATAAAGAAAAAAAATCACAAAATAACTTTTATTATTTTTGAAAAAATAAAAATCATGTTTGGATTGTTTTGTTTGAATTAAAAATAAAAATCAAACAGAGCAAAGAAACAGAAAATTAAAAATATTCAAACAAGAAATAATTGTAAAACAATCAATTTGTTTAATAAAAGTTATAACTGTTACGTCCCTGGTTAAAACTTTAAATCTGAGTTGAGTACTTGACTATAAAAAAGCTTTTTTCAACTGAAAATATATTTTTTACAAAAATCTTAGGTACCTAATTACCTAATTTATTGGCAAATATTTATTTGCCTGTAGTTTAAACCATTTCCATAAGTAGGTACTCGCAAAAATTTATTATAAAAACTTGACCATTTTTATTGCAGTTTGGAATTACAATCACAAATATTAATGCGTACAATAACTACCCGAGTAAAAAAAATTGATCTCGCGCAATATCTAATTATATCCAATTTGATATTGTTTAAGATCTGCTGTAATATCTAGCTGATCCAATTAGATCTCAAAATTGGGTGTATCCAATCATATCGTATTAGATCCGATTGTATATATGGGGATAAACTAAGATCAAGTTATATCTCAAAATTGGGAGGTCCAGTGATATCTTTGGGGATAAACCTAGATCTATATTGATCCGAAAATTGGCGGATCCAGCTATATATTTGCGGATATTTTTAGATCTAATTTGATCCGAAAAATGGCGGATCCAATTAGATCCAGCTATATATTTGGGGATAAACTTAGATCTAATTTGATCTCAATTTTGGCAGATCAAATTAGATCCCGCAATATATTTGTGGATAAACGTATATCTAATTTGATCCGAAAAAGTGGCAGATCGAATTAGATGTAGCTATATATTTGGGGATAAACTTAGATCTAATTTGATCCAAAAAATGGCACATCGAATTAGATCCAGCAATATATTTGTGGATAAACTTAGATCTAATTTGATCCAAAAAATGGCACATCGAATTAGATCCAGCAATATATTTGTGGATAAACTTAGATCTAATTTGATCCGAAAAAGTGGCAGATCGAATTAGATCCAGCAATATATTTAGGGATAAACATAGATCTAATTTGATCCGAAAAAGTGGCAGATCGAATTAGATCCAGCAATATATTTAGGGATAAACATAGATCTAATTTGATCTCAATTTTGGCAGATCTAATTAGATCTAGCAATATATTTGTGGATAAACTTAGATCTAATTTGATCCGAAAAATGGAAGATCGAATTAGATCCAGCAATATATTTGGGGATTAAGTAAGATCTAAATTTATCCAAAAAATTACAGATAAAATTAGATCCAGTAATATACTTCGGGATTGCGTAAGATCTTAACTTTTCCGATAAATTGCAGATCGAATTAAATCCAGTGATATATTTGGGGATTTGGTAGGATCTTAATTTATCCCATAAATTGCAGATCGAATTAGAAACAGCAATATATTTGGAGATTGACATCTAAAACTATCCAGAAAAATGACAGCTAAAATTAGATCCCGCATTATATTTGGGTACTACGTAAGATCTCCATTTATTTGGGATTAAATAAGATCCCAGACAGATATTGACAATAGTTCAAAAAATAATACACTGGAAGAGCACTGATTTTATAAAAATTAAAATATTTTGTTAAAATAAGGTTTAAAATCAGAAGGTCTCGAGTTCGATACCTTTCACGGCTATGCATTTTTTTTATAAAAATGCGCATTCTCCTTACTGGTCTTATCGAAATTTTTTCAATAATTTTTATTCTTTGTAATTTACTTGTAAAAATTGTATCATCTTTCTGTGATTTGAAAATAATTTAAACAGAAAGTGATATTAATTTATGATCTTGAGTCAAACTAAAATAACATTCATTTACATAAAAATAACAGATCAACTAAAAACATTTCCCCCATTCAAAAGAATTTCTTTTTATAAAATTATAATTTTATTTTCTATAAATGTTTTTACAAAATTATATTTTTTTTATTAAATTGAATTTTTTTTAAAAAATAATTTTATTTACATATTTTTAACGCTCTACACCATTTCCAATTGTATCAATTGTTTTTAAGATTTATCAATTGTATTTCAGAAATAATCAATTGAATTTCAGTTTTATCAATTGTATTTCAGAACTTATGAATTATTTTTCAGATTTATGAATTGTATTTCAGAACTAGTCAATTGAATTTCAGTTTTATCCATTGTATTTCAGAAATTATTAATTGTATTTCCGAAATTCACAACTGTATTTCAGAAATTATCAAACTGTATTTCAGAAATTATCAATTGTATTTCAGAAATTATGAAATGTAATTTAGAAATTTTTCTCTATTAACTATGATAAACCATCAACAAGTTCTGAAATAGATTTGATTATTTCTGAAATACAATTAATAAATTTCTGAAATACATTCCATAATTTCTAAAATACATTTAACATTTTTGAAATACAATTAATAGCTTCTGAAATACAGTTAATATTGTAGTTGCTGATGAGTTACCATATATGATGGCACCACATATGACAATATATTGTTTAAATGGCACCAATATGGAGCTTTAATATATAACTTAGATTCATCCATATACCATTTGATCCGAAAAATGGCCCGATAAAATTGTATCAGTTCTTATTTGTATCAGTTGTTATCTAATTGCATCAGTTTAGATCTGACCTGATTAAATTATGTGTTAATCAGATGAAATTGTATCAGATTTTTGACCTGATACAATTTTATTGGTTTATATTACATGGTATCAGTTTAGGTCCAAATAGATATATTTGTATACAAAATTATATAGTTATATCCCAATTTTGACCTGATATCAGTTTAAAACTTTGATACAATTGTATAAGGTAAATGTCGGATACAATTATATTTTATTTATATAAAATTGAACCAATTACGATCAAACCGATAAAATTGTATCAGGTCAAAAATCTGATACAATTTCATCTGATTAACACATAATTTAATCAGGTCAGATCTAAACTGATACATTTAGATAAAAATTGATAAACAATTGATAAAAATATATCGGGCCATTCTTCGGATGAAACTGTATATTTATACAGATATAACTTAATCACATATATGACTATATGTAACTTGTTTTCCTCGGGTTGTTTAAATGATACGATATATCAAAGTATATGGTACTATATATGGTAGCATATATTATCATATCTGCATCTGTATTAAAAATGTCGTTCATCAGGTACCATATATGAGCATATATTGTTGAAATGGCACCATATATGACAATATATGGTTTAATTGGCACCAAATATGTTAATATATTTCTTAAATAACAGCATATATAAACATATATGGCACTATATAGTAGCATATATTATCATATCTGGAACTGTATTAAAAATGTTGTTCATGAGGTACCATATATGAGCATATATTGTTGAAACGGCACCATATTAGATAATATATGGTTTAAATGGCACCATATATGGTAATATATTGCTTAAATAACACCATATATAAATATATATGGCACTATATATGGTAGCATATATTATCATATGTGGAACTGTATTAAAAATATTGTTCATGAGGTACCATATATGGGCATATATTGTTGAAATTGCACCATATATGATAATATATGGTTTAAATGGTACCATATATGATAATATATGGTTTGAATGGCACCATATATGATAATATATAGCTTAAATAACACCATATATAAATATATATCGCACTATATATAGTACCATATATTATCATATCTGGAACTGAATTAAAGATTTTGTTTATGAGGTACCATATATGACCATATATTGTTTAAATGGCACCATATATGATAATATCTAGTTTAACTGTCACCATATATAATTATATATTGTTTAAATGATACCATATATAATTATATATTGCTAAAATGTTACCATATATATTAAGATATAGTTCTATATATAACTATATATATATGCCATATCTAATATTATGAAGGCCGATATCTAATTAGATGAAATTATATATGGCATAATATAAGGAAAAATTTTGTGAAAAAACGTCATATATAATTATATATGGATATACATAGCCACATGTCTAATTATATATTGTAATATATGCCACATATGATTATTTTTTTACTCGGGTAAGAAATAATTTATCCATTTAGGTGATAATATTTTTTTTTTCTTAACCACATAAAGAAATCAAATAATTACAACAATATCCATTACAAATAATAATAAACAAATAAATATCTCTAATAACTTATGTTTGTCATTTGTGGTTATTTGCAATCATTAAGTTAACGTTTGGAAAACTTCAGACAACATTCCTTAAATTACAATTATGTCCATCTGCTCTCTCAACTAACCACTCACTATGAAGTGACAACATTTCAACACTTGATGATGCATTTCATTTTCTTCCATACTGTTTCTTCATAAAGAAAATATTAGTACATCTTAATTACATTTAAATGGCAATTTATAAAAATCAACGAAACATCGTCCAACAAATAATAATTGCCATATTGTCGTAGTCGCAGTAGTTTGTCTAGTATAGTGGAGAAAAAGAAAATTCATGAATGAATAGTCCAGTCGGTACACACGACCACAACTGTCAAATAATTCAAAATGTCTGACTAACAAATCGTTTAATTTATTAACTTCAACTATTTCGTGTCGTTAAACCAAAAATGGAGAAAAATTACAATTTTATAAAATTTTTAAATAAACATGTACAAAGAAGTTTTACAACTATTTAATAGAGAAAAATTAACAACAAAAAATAACGTCTCGGGAAATAAAGATTAACTTTGTAAATAGTTTATTTAATTGATGTTTAAGCATTAGCGTGTTGACACAGGTGACTATAAATTAGAAAAAAAGATCCTGGGATTTTAAAATATGTACATATGTTTGATCTTTTGTTGAATTCTTAATGAAATATACAATTTTTGTTAAAAAATCAGACAAATATGGACTATCGTGTAATTATAATCACAAGTTAAGATTTCCTTTACAATGGAGTTGGCAACGCAGAAATAACTAACTTTAGTGACAGCACCAAATGTCAATAGTCTTTCTGCATAAAAGCCAATGTAGTGGGACATTTAATAAGAACCAAAAGAAATTAATTTTGCATTGAAATTAAACAAATAGAAATTTTTAATAAACTAAATAATTAAATTGTTTTCAGAACTCAAATTTTAATTAAAAATCTTGACCAAAAAAACTACATGTCTTCAATGTGTTCATTTGATAAATATGCATTTTTTTCCTTAACATCACACAATTTTATACAAAAACCCTCAAAAAAAAGTGCTGTTGCTTGTAAGAACAATTTTTAAGATATAAATCAAAACTCCTGACACAGGATCATTAACCTTAAAATACATTAAACAACCAAGCAAAATCCATTAAAGATGCCCAAAAAGAAAACAAGAAAAACGTCAGTATAAAATGTAATCATTGTTTTTATTTGACTGCTAATAACATTAAGAAAACTTCATTATTAAAAGGTACATCCATCCATAAGATACCAAACCGTTCAGTACATGCATAAAACTCGTGAATAATTTATTAAAACTAAAATATATGGATGGATTTTATGTACAATTTTTTGTTGCTTTTTCGAAAACTGGCATTAGGTTGCACCTTTAAAGTGATGACATAAAAATATTTTTTGTATAAAGCTCGTTTGTTGAAATATTAAACTATTTATTTTTAATAAATATTTTTGTTTTTTTTTTTGTGTAAAAATAAAACACTAAATTCGTTACCCACAAATCTACAAAAAATGCATATTTTATGCATTTACTGCATACACCCTACAGGTTAGAAAATATAATATTATATATATTTACATAATTTTGAGTTGTAATTTGTTTACTCAAAAATATGTATGAACTAAAATTAAGTTTTCACTTTACTAAAACAAAAATAATTAAAACTTCTTTGCAAATTTTATTTGATTTTAGTTTATTCAGCATCCTTATTAACTAAAAAATAATAAAGCGCTTTAATTAAATTTATATTCTTGAATTAGGTTAAAGGTATAATTAGTTTGTACGTAACGTGTCGTAACGAATCAGCTGATTTCTTTTTGAAAGCATCTGCGTCATTAGTTTGTCTGTAACCTAACGTTCCGTGCCGGATGAACCTTTTGAAAACAGAATTTTTGTTATCCGTTAAGTGACAGCGAGTTGACACATGAGATTTTGAGATCTGCGGCGAATGGCTTAAACCGGATTAGCCGAGCCTCCGTCTAATTTTTGTTACCGCGCCGTCGAAATTTTTTTTTACACGATAAAAATCTAAAAATAATAATTTTTTTAAATTTTCTTTTTTACCGTTAACCGATGTTTTGAATGTGTCAACTTAAAGTTGGCTAGCCGATCAGCTTTTGGCTCACAGCCAGCTTTAAACCGCCGCTGCAATTTTTTTTATTTAGCCACCGCAGCCGATTAATCTGGTCGGCGCAGATCTCTGCTAAGAAAAACAACATTAAACAGGTGTGATACGTTGTTATGGAAAAGACTAAAGGCTGAGTTACCAAACCGTAAACGTATCTGTAACGAATCAGCTGTTTCGAAACCACAAGAAGAAATGTATACGAATGGTTACTAACACGTAAATGTAAACGTACTTGCCGGATCATTCTGTTGAAAACAGAATTTTCTATCCGGCATCGAAACAGCTGAATGATTTAGGCGGAAAAAATATGAAATGAATAAAGAAAATTGATTTAAACAACAAATAAGGAATAAAAATTAACAAATAAATGAAAAAATTTAGAATAAAATATAAAACCACATGAAATAGATGCTAAATAGTAATATCGTTTACGGTAATCTAAAAGTGTACTTTTTAGCTACGGCACGGTACAGTTACATCACATTTACTTTAACGGTCCCATAATCCGCCCTTAACGTCACGCAAAGACTAATGTAGCCTTAACTTTTCTTACAACTGTTGAAAAATGTATTTCTTTTTAGTTAAAAGTCTTAAAAATGTTAAGAATTTGGATAAACTAAAAATAAATAAATTTTAAGTTGAATGAAACATTAAAATTCAAATAGTGAAATTTCTTAAATTTAATTTAAACATTTTAACTTATTTATTTAACTTCATAAATTCTGTTAAATATTTTCTTCCACATTCCCAATAATATTCAAAATAATTTAACCCATGGAATTCTTATTCGGTTTGTAGTTTATCAGTAAACCTCGTTTAATACGAACTCGGTTAAGGCGAATTCTCGGTTAATGCGAACCAATTTGAAAGTCCCGACGCTTTGGCATAATTTTTCATATAAAAAACATCTGCTAATACGAACTCGCTTAAGACGAACCCTCGGTTTAACCGAACTATTGCTAACAGTCGCACATGCTACATTTCATATTATTCTCCATGTTTAATACAAAGTTCTAAAAATCTGGGAATATTCCATATAAATATTTTTCAATTTGACAAATCTTAAATTTTTAACATAGTTATTTTCCTTTGAAAAGAATTGGTTATAGCAAATGCAATGAAAGAAGTACCCAATTTGTTATTTAAATTTTTAATTGTATTAGAAATTTTAATTATTTTGTGATTAAAAAAAATGTGTTAAACAAACTTGACCTTGGTTAATACGAACTTCACTTAAAACGAACTAATTTCTTTGCTCCACCGGAGATCGTCTTAACCGAGTTTTACTGTATTTGGTTTCGTAAATTAAAATTTAAGTAATAAATTTCACATTAAAATTTTTTGTTAAAACAAACATAGTGTGGCTAATTCATAGTTTTCTTTCCTATTCAGCTGTCTGTTATTGTTTTTACTCTCAGAAGTGATCAAACAGACATACAAACATTCAACTTTAGATTTTCTGTTTATCTTTTTATCTCCTCCTTGTCACTTTTTTCGCAAATGTTGCCACACTGACGTATGGATTTTACGTGCAAGTGCAAGAATTTTGTGTATATCGGAGACGGACTGCCAACAGGGCATTTTTATATTTTTAGTAAAGTGCTGTTTTTTCAGACGCGTCATATAGACCAACTGCAATTAATATTAGCTGTGTCTTAACTATATCCGTTAACTCATAAAAAAAACTCAAAGTGCATAAAAACGCGTTTAAGATGAAAACTAACACATTACTTTTCGTATGCACGTTAACTTTCAACACGTTGAAAACTCAACGTTTATACATTTTTAAATCTAACGTAACTTATTCGCGTTACTTCCTAAAAACTTTTGCTGACGTACCTTCGATTACAACGGAATAATTATAAACATAACCTGTTTAAAAAATTTTATATTACAATCGGTTTGACGTAGATTTCCTTTAAATACTTAACGTTGATAGGCATAAGACAAAAAACAGCTATTGTAATTAATATGCAGTTTTATTAATGTTCACGCTAGTGAACAATGGTAACCCTATAACTATAAACGCCCCCTAGATGTCATTAACATCAGCTGTTGGCACGCAAAACTGCAGCCAACTTTACTTACATTCGAGTTAAGATGTTAATAGCGCGCGAATAAAACAAGGAAAAAGACACACAAATAAATAACCCAAGAAGAACGTAGATCACGGCAAACAAAAATTAAATAAATATTTGAAATAAAGTTTAAAGGTATTAAAATATTACAAACATACTAAACTTGTGAAATCTAAAATAAACCTTAATCCCTATATTATAAATAAATTAAATATTATAAAGTTGAAACGGAAACAACACAGTTTTTATTTATCTTACTCTCGGATCTGGTAATGTACCCACACCTCCCTAACCCGAAAAAAAACAATTAATTTTAATTTAGTAGGCTTGAGTTAAGAAGAATAAACATTTTTTTCAAAAGTTATAAACACATTATTAATTTGCAAATCAGACTAGATCTAGTTTCTGCCAAGCTTCATCAGTGATTTTCCATTAAATTGTGTTATTGTTTATATTTTATTGTCAGACTAGCGGGCAAAGTTTAGAATTATATTTCTTTTAGATAAAATAAGACAAAATATTTGTTGTTAAGGTAAAATAATTGTTAAGGTAAATTTATTGTACAAAATTTATTGTACAAGTACAAACGCTACTTTTTGCCTCTTCATTTTTATATAAATAAATCATTTAGTATACCAACACGTGAGCATGTAACATAGCATAGTGAGCATAGGGCCGCTAAAAACTATGTGTCGCTAATTTTTTTTTCTCTTCTATCACATAAACAGATTTCGTTGAAATCGAGGAAATATGGGATATCTTCCCTATCAATGAAAATTTATTTCCTAAACATTTGAACTAGATTTGCATGTAAATCTTTATTATGTAATAATGTAGCGTACCTAACGAATCGCTTTAAATCGTATTGAAATTCCTGATTTTTTTAGGGTTCACTTTTTATTTATAGCAAGTGTTTATTTACAAATGTATTGTAGTTAAGCAAAATTTGACTTCAAATATTATTGAATTGTTTATGTGCGAAATAACTTTATGAAAAAAATAAAACAACAAAAAGATAGACAAAGTCAACTGTAAATATGCAGTTAATTTTTCTTTTATAAATTTTTTTATAGATTTTTTATATGCTTAAACAATGAAATGTTATGCACGTTTAAACGCAGTCAAATGCATAAAAAAGCGGCAGGCAAAATAAACGAAAACCAGGCTTTTATAACAAAAAATACAAACTCGTATTCAAACTCATACTCATATATCTTAAAGCAAAGATGTTACGTTTTAGATAAAACTGTTTTAACTTTTTTTTTCAAATTTTGTATTCTTTGTTACTTTTGGCCAAAAAACAACACGACGACTGAGACTACAAAGTATAATGATTAGTGTTTCCAATTATTCGACATAGGCGGTTAACCGGTTAATGCATTATTCGAAAAATCACTAAAATTAATTAACCGGTTATTCGGGTCGGTTAATCGAGAAAATTGGCGATTAATCGTTTAATAAAAATAAATGGATTTTCTTAACATTTTATCAACAAAAACACAAAGGGGTTACTTTTTTTAATATTAAAAACTAGAAGAGCCTTTCGCATTAAGCCATCAGTATAAAAAATGTTAAGATTTATTTGAAAATACCAATTTGCTCTTTAAAAATCAGCAAAAATTTTTTTTAATATTGTAATTAATATAGGGTGACCATTTTTTCTGACTTCAAATCAGTACAAATTTTAAAAAAATATTATCATCATCAAAAAAATTATTATGCAGCCAACCTAATAATAATAACCCTAGTAAAAATGATTTTTATATATTCATATATGATTTTTATACAATCATTTATGATTTCATACAATTATAACTTGTCGAGTATTGTGAAACATATATTTTTATATGATTATATCAAAAGATATTTAATTATAAAAAATTATATTAACCAGATCCACCATTTTACGGATCAAATAATATATTTTTTATATAATTATATTAACCCATACATGATTTGATCCGGAAAATGGTGGATCTGGTTAATATAAAGTTATATAATTAAATATCTTTTGATATAATCATATAAAAATATATGTTTCATAATACTCGAAAAGTTATAATTGTATAAAATCATAAATAATTATATAAAAATCATATCTGATTATATAAAAATCATTTTTACTAGGGAAAACAAAATTTTTCGGTTAACCATCATACCATCCTAAAAAACCTTACACATTTCTTCCTATACAGACCCCAAAACAAAACAATTTTTTTGGCATGAAAAAATCCAGTTTTTTAAGTACAGGAAACGGAATCATTATTTAGAAATTTCAATGATCTGTTACCATTACTTTTCTAGTTTTTTTTTTGTAATAGAACGATGAAATATAGCTATGCTACGAATGGAGTCAAATATGACACCCAGGATAGTATGAACGTTAATTCTTCCGAATTTTTATTCAGGCCAACTAATTTCTGTCGTCACGATCAAATTGCATTGTCTAAACTAATTTTCTGTAGATACAAATTAACCAATTGATTGGCTACAAATTTAGTTGTCAGAACAAATCTTTTTTCTCTCTGCTAATTTGTGCATGATTTCTGAAATAGAAAACCTTAACGATTTGGCTACGTTTTTCTACAAAAACACGTACAATTTTTAAAAATGATTCGAAAATTTTTTCATAGAAATACCCACATACGATATATATCTTCAGATTTTAAGGATTTTTGTACGAAAAAATCTTCAGCTTTTGAGGTCGATTCCCACACTCTGAAAACAGAATCATTCTGACAGTAGCTAACAACCGGATAATTAAAATATTTTTATCACAGACAAATAACTGTTGTATCAACTGATTTTCTATTATCGCAATGTAACCAATTGATGGATTCGGTTGTCACCACGAATCTTCTCTATGTATGAAACTACATATTAGATTAAGAAATTTACATATAGAAAAATCATTTTGAATGCTTTCTGGTAAAGAAAACCGCTCACATTCATAAAAATGTATCATATAAAAAAAACTACATTGTATTTGTATTTTGGCTTTTTTTTTTACTAAAAAAAATTTAATATTTTTTTAAATGCCAAAAATCAGTACAATCAGTACAAATTTTAAAAAATCAGTACAAATCAGTACACGACTTTTTCATCAGTACACGTGACCAAAAATCAGTACATGTACTGATCAAATCAGTACGAATGGTCACCCTAAATTAATATGCAATTTTATCAATTTTAATTAATAGATTTGAGGTTAAGAAAAAGAATAAACCTTTTTCTCTAAAAATTATGAACACATTATTATTTTCAGATCAGACTAGATCTAGTTTCTGCATTTTTTTTGTATGGACAGGCGTCGTCAGTGGTTTTCCATTAAATTTTATTAATTATTTATATGTTTTTATTCTCAGATTGTCTCTATATGATAATTTTTTTCAACAACCCGTCACCCAAGTAAGGCATTGAATGCAATGTAACTAATTCGATGTTTTCTTTCCTATTCAGCTTTCAGTTATTGTTTTTACTCAGAAGTGATCAATACAAACACATACAAACATTCTGTTTTAAATTTTTGTTTATCTTCCAATCTCCTCCGTGTTTCAATGGACGAATTTGAGCGAAATTTCATTAAATCAATATAAAAATTCATAAAAAGCATGTAGACAATTCCCTCAGTGTGCAGATGTCAAATCTTAAGCAGATTTGTTTGTTCGAACTTTATCACAGATTTTCGGCTTTTCAAAATTATATGTATGTTTGCAATAATAAAATTTTAAAAATTAATACGCACTGTTTTTGTTAAAATAAATATAAATAAATTCATCAACTAGAGGCTGAAAAACTGCTCCCACTTTAGAAAATTAATTTTACATTTTAAAAGAATTGAAAAATTGTCTATTGCATTTCCTAAAGCCTGCTCCAGCCAGCACAACGTTAAAGCATTTTTTACAAATAGAAACTTTATTATTTTGTTTAAAAAATTCAAAAAAATTTTATTAAAAATTAATTGCGATAATGTAAAACAAATCCGTTTTAAGAGTATCTTTAAACCCATGACGTGTCTCGCTGGTTCATTGTCGACTTGCTTGGAGTTGCTCAAAAAATTGGATCTAAAGGTTTCTCCTTCAATCGATTTCAAAACAATTTGATAGTATTTTAGTTAGTATTTGTTTTTTAAGCGTTTCTTATAATTTTTTAGCCAAAGTTAAGACAATTATGAAGTTTTGGGCAAAAATAAAGCTAAAAATTACATATTAAAAATTTAACCGGTTAATCGACCTATTTTAACCGATTATTCGGGTCGGATAATTATTTGAGTTCTAAATTATTTGTTTCGACATTAACCGAAATAGAGGCGATTAATCGAGGAATCGGTTAATCGATTAACCGAATTGGAAACACTAATAATGATGTATTATATTTTTGTTAACTGTATAATATATGTTTTGTGGATATTTCGCAGTATAATTAGGCTGACCATTCGAACAGATTTCAGCTGTTGATTTATTCTCATTATTTGTGTTGATTTTTAATCTCATAACTTTATCATAAGGAATATCCCTTTAAGTGATTTTGAGAGTTTTTTAAAAGGAAAATGGTCTCAGAATTTGAAAGTTTCTCTAAGACAGAAATCATTTAAAATAGAATGGGTTTCAAATAATATCTGGAAGCTCAAGAATTGTTCACACAAAGTTGTGCGAAATTTAATATAAAAAACTACTCAGGTTTTTGGGCCATAATTCACAATTATAGTAAATACAAATTGCGCTATTATTCGAATGAAAAATCACCCACAAATTAAATACGAAAAATTGCTCAATATTTTGTATAACTTTTAGCTTTCCTAATTTTTGTATTGGGTATATAACTTAAAAATGCGGATTTTGACAAATTTTGGGCGTTTATTGTGAAACATTAGTACAACATAAATTTATTTAAAGTGTTGACCATCGTTAGCTACGATTTCTTGGGCTTAGGGTTGTCGTAATGGATTCGATGTTCTGATTCGATGATAAAAATGACTTCTTTTTATGGCGTTTAAGCAGCATTTCGGACATGCAAAATCGTCTTTCAACGTCTCTCGGCTTCAACTCGTGTGGTACCCAATTTCCGTACTTCCGTTTAAGAGAACTTTCCGTTTAAAAACAAAATGATTTTAAATATGTTTATTCTGATTGCGATAATATTTAAACTATATATTGTATTTGGCATTGAAAACCTACTATGGCACAAATATTAAAATTTTAATTTATCGTTTTATTTAGGATATATAGCACGATAAAAATTGAGGACCAATCAAGCAATATTTATTATCCCAACACAGCGTTATTGTCTTGCATAAGTAGAAAAAATACGATTTAAGAGCATCATTCAATAATTCTTAATACGAAGTGATCATAGTATGATCATAATATAATTCCGAATGATCATAAAATCATCCTCAATGATGATAGTATTACCTTTTAGAAGTTGGCGAACTGTAGAGCAGTTACTGATAGAAAAATGGTTTTTGTTTTTTGTTGCAGAAATATGCGATTTAAGTCCTTTATTATTTTATTTTTGGTTAGATTTCGTATTTTTTTGATTGATTGTTTATTTTATAATTTGATACATTTTTCGTCTTTGATGGGCAATTTTTTTTTCATTTAAATTTTTGGCCCATATTGCATTGGGTGGTTTTGCCTACAGTCTCAAAATGTATATCAAATTTGACGATATTCTACTGATTTCAGATTAGAAAAATATGGTCACCTTAAAAGTTTGTTATTTGGTTTTTGCTTTGTTTTATTGTGAAATAAACATGTAAAAAACCAACATAATAAATTATTCTTTCTAATATTTTTATGATAAAATTCTTTATGTTTTTTGCCAGGTACACAGCTACAAACATTTTATTGTATTCTTTAACAATAATAATTTATAATGTAAACATCGCTTGTATTAATTTTAAAACATAAATCAATAGGTATATTTTTTTTAAGCCAATGCAGTAGATCATTGATGCCTGAAATATACTCATTAGAGTGGTCCTTATTTTGTCAATTTGCGAATTGCGTCCCTGGCTTCCCAGAAATGTTTCTTTGTGTATAGAAACGTACTGAGGAAAAATTAGGATGATCGCATGTAATACCATAATAACAACGGATCTAAATGCAGAAACCCAATTCAGATACCTTTCACCTTTCTATGCGAAGTAGCTCTGAATATTGACTGATTCTAATAAATTTCTATACGTTTTGTTCTTCGGCCAAGATACACTCATATGACGAATATGACCTAAATTTATATCGGCAGAACAACGGAAATCGATAAAAATCGGCTAAGAATGTGATTATAAGTCGATTGGTTCAATATTTTTGCTTTTTAGAAACTTCAGCAATACCCTATATCTTTCTTTAAATACACTCAAAAAAAAAATGTTGCTGTGTCAGCAAATTTTTAGTCAGGAGCGTGCTTGCAAAAAAGTTGGTAATTTCAGCAAAAGGTTTGCTGAAAACCAGCGAGCTGATTTTTACCAAAAAAATAGTAATCTTTTGTGTAGCAAAATTTTTCTAACACTTAGTCGATTGCAAATGAAAAAAATCCTTGCTAAAATCACTAAACTTTTTGCTGAATATTAGTAGACTGAAAAAACTCAAAAATTGTAAAGTTGTTTTTCTTTTTATCATTTCTGTTCTCTGTACTACATCCAGACAAGCTGCGACATCTACATCTTGTCTATTTGGTTGTCGTCCACGATATAAATGCGGTTCTCAGCATAATTTTGGTAACAAAATAAATTAGTAAAACATTTTTACATATTGAACTGTATAAAATTACGTATGGCATAAATAATTATGCACAACTGCATTGTATTATACACCATTATATCTAGTTGCCTATGATTATATTATATTTGATACATTTGCATGAGGATGAAATTCGAAGTTGTATCGAACCATTTCTTATTCGATTAAATTAGATCAAATTTAATCAAAGTAGATGTTGTAGATGTACTATACAATATGATACAATTAGATGTTCCCATTTTTCGGATACAATTATATATACGATAATACGAAAAGTCACATAATTTTTTTCTTATTAAGGCCGTCTTATAGAATGAGGCCAATGGATTTGTTCCTATTTAAGTCGAATTTTACTTAACTGAGTTATATTTTAAAATTCAGTCACATAAATTTTTTAAGATCTTATGATGTAAACCATTTAAAAACGCCAATTTTTATTGATTTATTTTAATTATCATAGTTTTATTAATATATTTTACTAAAATATTTGTTTTTCTTTTTTCATTTTAGGTAAGTGAACGAGAATTTTCATTCTTCATTATTACTCAATTGAATTTGTAAGTAAAACAGTAGATTATAATCTAAAGTAGGTTAATTTAAAATTTTTACATATTTTTATTAATACTTCTTCTATAATAACAACATAGTTAGGGTTAATACCTTACATAAAGCATTCTCAAACTCTCAAAATTTGACACAATGAAAAACAATGGCGATTTGGTGTTATATACGACGAAATTTAGTATTTTTGCGTAAAATGACCGCATATGGTTTTGGACACTTATATTTGCAAAATGTGACACGCAGGATAGGTCCCCAGGGGGCAGGGACCGGTCCTTGATCGGCCTTTTAGTTTGAAAGAGACACGTCACTTTAACATGGCGTTGTCATTGGAAATGACCAATTGACACAGTTTCGACACTTTGTGACAGTAAGGTGGTGTATAGCTTTTCAAATAAACTAATAAAAAATTAAGAATTAAAAATAATCTACTTGGCGTCGAAGTAGGGCTCGATAACACAACCTTCTGCTTGTAAAGCAAACGCTCTACTGAGTTACTTTGAAAATCATTAAAAAAGTAGTAGAAAATATGCAAATAATTAGAATAAAAACGAGTAAAAAGGCTAAAGTCGGGCATGCCGACTATACAATACCCTACACCAGTCTGGTTAAAAGCAAACTAATGTTTGGATCCGAAATTCGAATGGGTTAAAATGGGACTTGTGTCAAAATTTTCTATAAAATAATAAAAGAAGAGAAAATCGTAAATATAGCCCATATGGGCGATGGGTCCAAATATGGACCGATTCTATCTAGAATCTATCGGCTTTGTTCTCGGGATCATGCGAACCAAATTTCATTATAATATCTTAATATTTGCGACCTGCAGCGTGAAACCAAGCCAACTTTGGGGGACCCTTATATAGGCACTAGGTCTAAACATGGACCGATGTTAACCAAAATCAATAGGCTTTGTCCTTGGACGGACATAAGTCTGCGTACCAAATTTGATCACAGCATGTTAATATTTGCGACCTGCATCGTATAAATAATATAATTTTGGGGGGATCCTTATATGGGCACTAGGTCTAAAAATGGACCGATGATAACCAAAATCAACAGGCTTTGTCCTTGGGCCAACATAGGTCTGCGTACCAAATTTCATCACAATATCTTAATATTTGCGACCTGCAGCGTATAAACAATATAATTTTGGGGGGACCCTTATATGGGCACTAGGTCTAACAGGCTTCGTCCTTGTACCGACGTAAGTCTGTGTACCAAATTTCATCAGAATATCTTAATATTTGCGACCTGTAGAGTGCGCACAAGAATGCATGGACAGACAGACGGACAGACGGACGGACAGTCGGACATCGTTAAATCGAAATAAAACGTGATTCTGAGTCGATCGGTATACTATAAGGTGTTACAAACATCAGCACAAACTTATTATACCCTGACCACGTAGTGGTGTAGGGTATAATCATAAAAATTAAATCCAAGATATGTAGATCTTCAATTTGAAAGTAATTTTTGAAAAATAATTAGGGGTTAAGAAATGCCAGTGCTTTGAAAAAAAGTGGCGAAGGATCCCCCCTCTACCCCACTCACTGTATATTTTTCAAGAAATTCTGTCATATTTTTATAATCAGTTTTCTAATAACTAATTTTTATTTAGAGGTAGTACATTTTTCCATAACATTTATCCATTATTACACTCATAGAAATAAATCTGTAAAAATAGCAGAAAAAGTTACTAAAAATTAGTTAAAAATGACGAAAAGAAACAAGAAACAAGAACAGCAAAATTAAAACTGTTAAATTTACAGAATTTTAGTTATATTTAAGTTAACTTTTAGTTAATTGAAAATAACAAATTGTGCTGTAAAATCTGCCGAAAATTTTGCTAAATATTAGTAGACTGAAAATAACAAAAATAAACTGTTACATCTACAAATTTTTTTACTATTTTTAAGCTAAATTTAGTTGAATGCAAATAGCAGTCTGCCCTGCTAAAATCAGAAGAAATATTTGCTAAAAGAATTGTAAACTGCTGTTTTCAAAAGGCTCAATTTTTATTTTCATTTTAAAAAAAAATTCGAAAATTTTTAATTTTTTTGTGATTTTTTAAGTTACTAATTATTTAGGAAAATTTTTTGCTGTTTTTAGCAGTTAATTTGCTATTTTCTATTAACAAAAATTTAACTCAAATATAACTAAAATTCTGTACATTTAACAGTTTTATTTTTGCTGTTCCTATATTACTAATACATATATAGCAAAAATAATATGCTAATTTTAGCAGTTTTTTCTGCAGCATCATTTTTGACTAGTTCTTAGTAGTTTTAACTAAATTTTTTACAGACTTTTTTTGTAGTAATGTATTATTTAAAAGTCACCTTTGTACCCTATTCCAGATAAACAGTATGAAACCGGAATACAGCCTTAATGTCCAGAGATTTTGTCACTTAGTATATTACCGCGTAAATCGAAGGATAGTTAAGCACTTACCCCTTGTTCGTTGAAATAATTTACCAAGCCTAAAACATTTTACATCAAAGGTTTTGTTTAACTCTATAGAATGTTAAAAAAAACTAGGTTATTTTTTTAAATTGTAAAACAAATGTATGATTATTTGCATATATAGCAATTAACAGCTAGTGTTTGCCCTTGTTTACAAACATTAAAGTTTTATCCTCGTAAGCGATAAAAATAAAAGTTCAACTAAGCAAAAAATACATTTGGAAGTGTAATGAAAATAATATAGTAAAACAATTAAATCAAAAGACAACATATGCTAGGTTTCATTCAACAGTGTTCATTTTCAATTTAGTAGGTTTGAGGTTAAGAAGAAGAATAAACCTTTTTCTCTAAAAGTTATAAACACATTAATTTGCAAATCAGACTAGATCTAGTTTCTACCTTTTTCTATTGACAGGCTTCATCAGTGTAATATTGTTTATATTTTATTGTCATATTGTTTCTATTGTGGTTTCTATATTATAATTTTTTCAACAAACCGTCGGTTGTAGGAATCGAACCTGTGCATATACCTACATTATTATTTAGGAATATGCACAGGTATTATATTTTTTTATTTTCAGAAGTGATCAAACAGACAAATACGAACATTCTACTTTCAGATTTATTGTATATTATTTTCATTTTGCAGTGTTGCCATATTTGAAGCCCCTCATCTTTCACCACCTTTCACTTCTTCACAATGCCCATTCCAAAGAAAGCAACACGTTAATTAATAGGAAGAATTTCCTGAGTGTTCCTTCTCTTTTAAAATAAAAAAATTAAAAACTGACGGTTTATGATTTAACTATTAGTTAACCCAAAAAGTTGTTGTTGTTTTGTGTATAATTTTTTAACATTTTCCAGTGTTTCATATTTAAGTTGCTTTAAGCCTTCCAGATTTCTTTCATCCCCAGTGTAGAAACGGTAATGACATATCATTATTTTTTGGAGTACCAGTAATGACACCCACTTACCTTCTGCATTCTTTTAAAACATATAATAATGAGTTACTGATAATGACTTATTTTTATCATTATTTCAAATAGAAAATAATTTTTTAGATTTTTTGAAAATTTTTTGAAATCTATTTTTAGACTCAATATTTTTTAAACACTGGTTAGGATATATGTAACCACATATTTTTTGATTTTTTGTATGTTGGCGAGTAAGCTTACTTGTGTGCAGCAGGTCAATTATGTTTTTATCTATTAAATATTACATGTCGATATAGCTCAGATGGTGGAGCTATTGACTGGCAATCTGTAGACCCAGGTTCGATTCCCGCACCAGCAAATTTTATTTAAAAAAAAAAATACAATAAAAAATATTTTTTTTATATACCCAGGTGAAAATGTTCATATATGTTCATATATTGTCATATATGGTTTCGTGTATGAGCATATATGGTTTAATGTATGATCATATATGAACATATATGTTATGTATGGAAGTATATATGGATTCATACATTCAAATGTATGAATCCATATATGATAATATACTGCATTTATTGGTCCATATATTGGTTCATATATTCCATATATATTCATATATGAATTCATATATTATTCCATATATGGGTTTTTTGTCATGGGGGTAATTACGTGAGCGGATTCAAAAAATATTTAAATACAATACAATTGATAATTTCTTAAATACAATTGCCAACTTCTAAAATGAAATATAATTGATTATTTGTAAAATACATTTGATAATTTCTGAAATGCAATTGCGAATTTCTGAAATACAATTAATAAACTTCTAAAATACAATTTTCAGTTTCTGAAATACAATTCATATTTCTGAAATACAAATGGTAGTTTCTGATATACAATTGATAAATAAGAAAATCAATTGATAATTTCTGAAAAGCAATTATAAAACTGGAAATAAATTGATTATTTCTGAAATACAATTGGTAAATCTGAAAAAGAATTCATAACTTCTACAATACAATTGATGAAACTGAAATTCAATTGATTATTTCTGAAATACAATTAATAAATCTAAAAAACAATTGATAACTTCTGAAATAAAATGTTAAATTTTGAAATACAATTGAAAATGTTGCAGTAAGATAAAAACAGCAAAAATAAAACTACTAAATTTAGAAAATGTGCAGAAAATTTTACAAAATATTAGAAAACTAAAAATGACTACAACAAACTGTTGTATCTGAAAGAAATTTTTGTTAAATGTTGTTCAATGCAAATAGCAGTTCATAAAATCAACAGAAATATTTGCTAAAAAAAATTAAACTGTTGATTTCAGAAGGCTAGATTTGTATTTCCATTAAAAACAAAAAGGAACTTTGAAAATTTTAAATTTTATGTGATGTTTTTTGTCAACTACTACAATTTAATTTTATTTTCTAATCACTGAAATTAAGCTCAATTATAACTCAAATTTTGTAAATATATTAAACAGTTTTATTTTTGCTGTTCCTATCTTATTTATATTTAGCAAAAATACTCTGCTAATTCAGCAGTTTTTCATTTTTAACTAATTTTTAGTAGCTTTAACTAAAATTTTTACAAACTTTTTTCTATTAGTGTATAAACAATCATTAAATTATCAAAAAACAATCATAAAATAATTTCTAAACTTGAAGTAAAATGTTTATGTCCATTAAAAATTTCATAATTTCTCAATTTCATTCAAAGGTACAAATTCATCAGTAAGAATTATAATATTTACATTTAATTTGAATAAAAAAAGCAATATTTTTATTAAAAAATAAAAAAAAAATTTATATGAACATTCATATATTTCCATATATGGCCATATACCCTCAAATTTCGGATCCGAACCCATATATGAACACATATATGTTGCCATATATGACCACATATGAACATTTTCACCTGGGTAATTAATTTTTTTGAAAATCTATTTTTAGACTCATTATTTTTGTCAGTACTGGTAAGCACATAGGTAACGATATATTTTTTGATTTTTCGTATGCTGGTGTGTAACGACAACTCATTATTTCTCGCGACATCGCCATATAAAGGTAATAAGAAATGTAATAACAAAAGTAAGTAGTTACCATTACCAAGTATGTAGTTACATAACCACATATCTGGTAATAATTTTCTACACTGGGTCCCTAAGAAATTCATAAGGGGATTTCATTTTTGGAATTTCTAGAAATACTTGTTGAGTAAAACCCAAACTCAATGGGAATTTCTTGTTCCAATCTAGGAGCATTATTCACAATATCAAAACAAAAACAACAGTAAATACTTATCACAATTTGCTTTGTCATCTTCAAAAATATTACTCCGTTATTTTGACATTTCTACTGTGTTTTATAAAGTACAATATTGAATTTGGAAAAACGAAGATTTCATCCAGTAACCGTAAATCGAACCTGAGGATTGACTTAAGTTGACTTAAAAAATCTTTTAAGACTTTTGTAGCCCATAAAACTTCTGAACTTCCATATTCCTGCCTGTTCCTCACATTGTACGCCTTGTACACTAAAGAAATGTGATCGACTTATTTAATATTTTTGTTTATTACCTTTTGCAAAAGAACTCACTTGTAAAATTAGCCAATATTACTTCACCAGTCATTTTCTGCCATCCAAAAAACTAATTTAAAAAATAAAGTATTACATTGCAAAGTTTTGTCTATGTTTGTGCAATAGATGCTAATTTTTCTTCCGATTATAAAAAATTGTGTTATTACTTCGTGGTACTTGAAATTGTAAGTATAAATTCCAAACGGTTCTCCATTTATTGCATTTTTATGCATTTATACATACAACATATTTTCTTGTGTTTTATTTGCGAACTAAGAATATATCAATAATAACAAATAACTAACAAAAATAACTGTTAACTCTAAAAATACTGTTTTTGTATTTGTTTATCATGATGTTGAAAACAACTGCGTTAAACAACTCTTACCAAATTACAGTACTTTCCGTTAATTGTTTTCTCAAATAACTGGCATAACAGTTGTTTTTTATTTTCCATAGAAAAACATCTGTAATTACAGTTAAAAATAGCAACTAGTGATTACTACAAAAATAACTGTCATGTAGTAACTGTCAAACTTTTTTGAGTGCGACATTTTGCTATAAAAACTATGAAAACGCAACTCTGTGTTCTGGTATGAAAAGATAGTCTCTTTTTGTATGACTATAAAAACTATTAAGTATTCAAAAGTATCGGAATTTTAAAACTCTACAGTAATTTTGACTTAGCTGCACAACCAACTTTTGCAAAAATTTGTGTGCAGGTAAGCCAAAAACGCAGCTAAGTCAAATTGTTTACCTGCCTTAATGTGCCGGTATACCAATAGAGACTGAAAACAAACATAAAGCGGAGAATACACGAGGGAACATTCGTGAAAAAATTTCCATTTTTTTGTGATTGTATGGGTGTGTTTGTGTGTGTGTGCGTGTTGACATCGTGCAATTCGTGTTTACAAAATATTTGTGATATTTATTGTCCCCTACTCAATGTTCCTCCGTGTATTCTCCGCTAAACAAATGAAGCTAATTTTGCTTTGCACCAAATCTTGCGATTTTTATGGTTAAAAAACGGCTAAAGTAGGATATTTTTGTCACAAAAAAAGTTGACAACACATTTATTTTATGTTTTTTTTTTCCTAGAATTGAAAAACAAAGTAAAACACAAGAGGCAGCTAAAGGTGATCTTTTTTATGAAAATAATGCAAAACTGCCAAAAATATGAGGCAGTTATCTTAAATGCGCAGGTACAAATAGTGCACTTAAAGAAGACAATTGCATAAATAATTTTGTAAAATAGAAATGAAACCAAAATTTTGTGCAGTTATACCAAATGTGCACTTAAGAAAAAGCCAGTTAAATCAAAACTACTGTATATCGTTTGTAACGTTCTAAGAAATTTAAATTGAAAAAGTAATATATTTGGGAGTAGCACAATACAAGATTTTTACATATGCTTACGGTGGGTCTCATACTGTAGGTTTACTTTAACTAAAAACAAAATAAAATGTAAAAAAATATACACAAAACAACAACAAATTTTTTGGATAACTATTGACCTAAGTTTAAACCTGCAGTATGAGACCCACCGTTAGTGTCCAATGTTTAAGTGTGCTAATAGAGAGAATACCCAATTGGGAAGTAAAATATAAATTTTGACAACTCTGTTTTTTGTTAGAACGATACATCAGATAGCACACCCTTGAGAACAACCTAACTATTATAAATCAAGTTTTGAATAATGCTATCGAAATTTTATCATTTACCGTTAGTATTCTGTATACAATTTTTCTTTATTAATATTTAATTACCACCAACAAATAAATGTCAGAATATAATTAATTGTTGCATGTTTTTCAAAAATGTGTGCATTATTTTTCCATATCGTCAGGTGAAATGCAAAACAACGTAACTAACATTGTCAATTTTTTACAGGAAATGTAAAAAACGTCGATAGAAATTTTAATAAATTCATTTATAGTTTTGATGTGGAAACATTACATTTTGTGGAGAAATGTAGTTTAATGCAGTGGTTCGTAATCACTCAACTAGAAAACGTTTAAAATTACAAGCACTTTCCATTTGTTCATAAAACCGCTATTTTTATCCTAGAAGTACAAAAACTTGTGTAGAAATTAATCAAAATTATCATTTAAACAGCCTAGCCAGCAAACTTTGGATACTTTGTTGAGTATTCTTATTTTATGAGTCAAAAATGCTTAAATAAAAACATATTTTTGAAAAAATGGTTTTTTTTTTTTTTTAAATATGAGCCTTATAAAATGAATCATAAAAAGGACAAAAAATTTAGGCAAATTACACTATGGAACATTTTTGGGATTATTGTCTGGGGGGTGAGAAATTCCAAGTCAGGGTGATGGTACTAGGTCAGTATAGTAAAACCCTCAAAGGGTTTGGCGTTCGTATGTGTCATTTTTATTTTATTTTTATGACCTTTTAAATTTGTTCCTTATCTTGATGTTTTTTCGCTTAGTTGTAACATTTTGGCAAAAACGTAGTTTAACATAACTCGAGAACCACTTGTCCGATTTTGATGAAACAAATTTAGAATTACAATTTCTCTAATCTGTTTCTATACCGTTTTCCTATATGTGCAACACTTTCGAAGTTAAAAATGAATGTATGAAGGGAAAAAAGTATTTTTTGCCTAAAAATTTAAATATTTTTTTTTGAAAATTCATAAAAAATCCAAAATGGAAAAAAGTGCCAAAACTAATTACTTTCGCGTAAAGTCACATAACTCATGAGCAAAAAAAGGCATAGATCATGAAAATCGATGCAAGCGTTTCTCATTTATTCACAATTAGGTAAACGTATGAATTTCAAAAATTTGCTCCAGATATGCACAACATTATTTGGAGAAAACATTGACACTAACAAGCCGAACTCTCTCATATTTTTCTACTGTACTAAAAGAGAAATATTGATGTGGCAACACTGGTTCTGTAATGTTCACATAAAACATGCATTGTCATTATACTTCTTCTCTTTCTCACACTGGTTCTGTGATTTTTGTCATTCAACAAGTGCCGACGAACGCGAACAGTAAAAGTGATTTTTCTCCAGTTTTTTAAAAGTGAACAAAAGAGAACAGAATATGGAACTGTGCAAGCCAGATATAAATAGCTTTTGCTACTGCTGTGGTCAATATGTCTCAACACATAAAAAAAGGGGAAATTTCAGTACTGATTTTGTTCAATCAAACATACGAGATGTACTTCAACCAAAATGTTATAGTGAACGAAAATTGGGTACCAAATATAGTGTGTAAAAGCTGCTACAACCGTCTAATGGATTGGAAAAATAGAAGACGTGAAAGTATGCCATTCGGTATCCCAATGACTTGGACTAATCCTGGCGAAGGTCACAATCCATTGAATTGCTATGCATGTGCGAATAAAGGAGCCGCAAAAAGGATAAGAAAATCGTATAATTACGTTGGTGTTGCAAGTGCCGCAACACCATTGCCTCATTCGGACCACATTCCTGTGCCAAAAGCTTCTAGCCCAGATATTTTCTCTTCTACGACTGCTCCGACATATCATGCACGTGATGATTCCCCATATAAGCCATCAGTATCCAATGAGCCAATTTTAATAAATCAAAATAAGCTTGATTCAATTGTTGCCAAGTTGGAATTAACACAGCATAAATCGGAAGAGCTGGCTTCCATTTTGAAATCAAACAATTTGTTGGCACCCGGTGTGAAAGTCACAGCTTATCGAAGTCGTCAGGCAACACTCCAAAGTTTGTTCCTTGTGAATGATGAAAAAACTTCTGCATATTGCCCTGCATAAATAAAAATAAATAAATAAAATAAAAATAAAAAATTATAAAAATGTTTACTTAATTTTTTTAGTAGTTTATGGCCAGAAGTCTGGAGTTATTGGGGAAAATTTATGAAAAAGGCGATAAATGACACTTTTTTGAATAAAAACAAATATCTATATTCTTGTCAAAATGGGATACCTTCACTTAATTGTAAATAAAAGCAGAACGCGTTAAATTTTGTTTATACGTTATGTGACTTTACATGAAATTAATAACACTTGATCCTTTTTTCCGTTTTGGATTTTTTATGAATTTAAAAAAAAAAATTTAATTTTTAGGCAAAAAAATATTTTTTTTTCTCCACAAATTTATTTTTACCGGCAAAACTGTTGATTATAAAAGAAAAACGTTATATGAACGGATTAAAGAAATTGTAATTCTAAATTTTTCTAAATTTGTTTCATCAAAATCGGACAAGTGGTTCTCGAGTTATGTTAAACTACGTTTTTGCCAAAATGTTACAACTAAGCGAAAAAACATCAAGATAAGGAAAAAATTTAAAAGGTCACATACGAACGCCAAGCCCTTTGAGGGTTTTACTATACTGACCTAGTACCATCACCCTGACTTGGAATTTCTCACCCCCCAGATTGGCTGTTGTACTGTGTTATTAAATCCATAAGACATTAGAAATGACTCAGAAATGTAAAAAAATTCAAATTGCTATATAGATTTTTTTAAATCTTTTTTTTCAGTAATTTTTGAATAAAAAAGTAAGGTTGTTTTGGATGAATTACTTTCATACAAATATTTCATCATTTAAAGCTTGTTCGTTTACTTACTAAAAGTTACTACTTTTACTATAGCTAGAAAAATTCAATACAAAAAGTAAACAAAACTTACCAGTAATAGTAAAAGTAGCAAGAATTTCGAGTAAACGAATACACTGTTAATAATATATTTTCAGCTCTTTTTTTATTTTTGGGCTCGTTTGCTGGCTGCGTGGTTTTGAAAATTGTGCCTGTTATATTGTTTTTCATTTTACCTTACTATATGCTTGTTTAAGTATTTCAAAACCAATGTTTGCTTTCATGTTAAATGTACTTTTTGTATGTCATACATATTGCCAATATTTCAAAATTTGTTTTTTTTGTTTTGAACACAACATCGATTTCAACCAAGTTAACCTTAAACCAAAACCACAAGAAAAGGTGAGCAAATGTTTAAATCACACAAAAATATGCTGATCCATTACCAGACATAAAAAACTTATAAAAAAGAGAATAAGAGGTAAAAATAATCATGATATCGACAAAATCTTTGCCAATATTTAATTTAACAGTTTTATATTATTGCTAAAACAGTGCGTGCTTAAATTATGTCCACCATGAGTAATCGATTGATGCACGCTTTTTCACCATACTGGTGTGTTTGTAGTGCACTTAAACAAATTACTTCCTACGCATACCCATTTGTTATTTATTATTCATTCCAATTCAAATTTATACTGGTCATATTTCTTTTTTGTTTTTGCAAATGCAAAAAATGATTTAACGGTTTTAATTGTTTAACAAAATAAAGAATGAGTAATTTCATTTAAAGATCTTGTGATTACAGGGACATTTAAATTTCATATTTTTTTGTCTTTATTTCTTTAACTGTAGGTGTGTTTTTATGAGCAGTGGTAATTTAATAAGAGGGCTTCATATTTTTTTTTTTTTTAAGTAACAAAAAATATTATTTATTATTTGGCCTTAAGAGATTTATACTTGATACAAAAATTGCAATAAAATTTATTAACTTTCACTTGGGACAGTTAACAAGATGTTATATGAAAGAATATTAATTTGTTTTTAAATAATTATAGAGTTGTATCTTTTCCAACATAAAAATAAGTTTTTTGAAACAATAAAACAAAGTCAATTTAATAATCACACTGAATGACAAAATCTTGACTTTTAAAAATCAATAGAGTTCTGACCATCAATTCTATATATTTCGGACTTGCTGATTACAATGACGTACTTTAATTTTCGATCAATGGTACAGATTTTTCGCTAAATGTCTTTAAAGTTTGGCGGTTTTCCATTGTAATCAGCATGTCCGAAATATATAGAACTGATGGTCAGATCTCCATTAATTTTTTGAGTGTCATGCAGTGTTATATTCAAACAAGTCTGCAAATTTGCAAGCATTATTGAGCAAAATGTAGAATCGTAGATGACTCTCTTGCATAAATACTGAATTTCAGTTTCTATTTCATTTTGAAACTTTCTGATGTCTCGAATATTGAGACTGAACTGAAAAACCGTACCCGCTTCTTTTAATATTTCAGTAAAAGTCTTTTATAATTTTTTCGTTTTTTATTTATCGCTTTACCAATTTTCGTATATTTGATGCGAATTCACCTAAAGCCCCAGTGAAGCTCTGAAACTGCGAAAATTACAATCATACAAAAGCAAATGTCTATTAAATTTTTTTTGTAACAACTCCATGAAAGTGAAAATTTAAATTCTCTCATGAACGCTTTATCTTTATTTTACTTGTCTTGGGGAAGATGTCACCTGTGGCAGCACTCTCGTTTGAACGACTTAAAGAATAATGAAGGAATTCACAGTTCAAGTGCTAATGTTCTTTCGTGGTAAAATATAATAATTTTAAAAGTTTACTTCATACAAATTTGTCAAAACTCATAATTTTTACAAATCTGTAAAAATAGCAGAAAAAAATACTAAAAATTAGTTTAGAAAAATTATCTTGCGGAAAAAACTGCTGAAATCTGAAGAAACTATTTTCTAAATATTAGTAAAATAAAACCAGCAAAAAATTTCGTTAAAGCTACTAAATTTTAGTGGATTGCATGAAAATGCATTTGGTTGTTGGTGTAGCTAAGTTGAAGTAGCAGCTCTACCTGTTTGTTAGAAATTGTTTTCTGCATTATAAAAAAAGTTAAGATGAATAAAATGCAGAGTTATATTTGTCTTTCATATTTCTCGTTAGTTTTGCCTCAAACCACAGTGAATTTCCATTTCCATTTGAGTACTATAGCAATAATGTGTTACCACCCGTTTCTTTTTCCTCAATTTATTTTATATCTGAACTAATGAGAAAGATTCCAATAATGCCCAACTATATTTAGCGAAATTGAATTGAGGGATAGAGCGATAACATACAAATACCCTGAAGCACCCATAATTAGCTTAAGTCAACCTTTTTAAGGTTCTATTTCTGTAAATTTTGTTAATTTCCAATCTTTCCAAGTTATTGAGGAAACAAAAATACTTAGAAAAAATATTTTAATTAGTAACAGTTACGCGGCTAGTCTGATTTTCAAATTAATGTGTTTATAATGTTTAGAGAAAAAGGTTTATTCTTCTTCTTAACCTCAAACCTACTCAATTAGGAGTAACTTCCCAGCAGAAATTACTGCTTGTTTGGAAGCAGTTTTGTCAGGGAAAATTGAGCAGTGAAGCGATTGCAATATTGATGATATCATGCATGATTTTTGTTCGAAATAGCTCGCGTGAAAGCACTTGCTTCGATGTTCGAAAAGGCATGAATTCACCGCTTTTAATTAGTGCTCCTGTTTTTCTTTTAAAATGTCGATAATTCATGCCTTCTCGGAAGTGCATATTATAATGCTTTGAAACTATTTAAAAGAATGCCTTCTCAAAAGCACAATAATCCTGCATATTTTTCCGTGAAGAGAAAATGCTTCTTATTTTCAGTAAAACCTCTTCTTCTCATTAAAATAATTTTTTCCTCATTTTAAAAAGTTTTGATATAAAAACCGCAAAAATATTTAAGCAATCAAAATGTATTGCTCATTTCATGCCTTTTTAAAAAACAAAGCAAAAAGCGATGTAAACAATTAATCAACTTAGGCCTTTCATTAGTGCTGTTTACGAAGCTATATATTTTTAGAAGCGGGAAAAGTAGCAGTAAGGAAGCAGTAAACGTTTTTACTGCTTCCACATTTTTGCTGGGATACTTCTATAATACCAAAAGTATTAGGCGTGTTCATTTACTTACTACAAGTTACTACTTTTACCACAGCTGGAAAAATTCAATACAAAGAGTAAACAAAACTTTCCAATTGTAGTAAAGTAGTAAGAATTTCGAGGAAAAGAACACACTGATTAACTGTAAAAAACAGTAGGTTTTACTCCTTTTGTCAGTTGTTTTAAAATATTTGTTGTTAAAATATTTGTTGTTCTAAAGCATTTGTTAGTTATTTTTAAACAGTTAAAAATAACAAAATTTTTAGTTATTTTAAATGCTACAAATACTACACTTTAAATAATACGTCAGTAGAAAAATCTGTCAAATCAAATCGATTTGACTAATTTTTAAAAAATTTTTAGTTGAAACACTGATTTAAGATTTTAGTTATCTTCAGTTAACACAATACTAAAATTCCTCAGTACTTTAACTAATTTTGAGTGTTAATTTTCAAAATTATTTAAAACTAATTTTAAAGAACCCATTAGTTTAATTTTACAAAATTTATTGTTAAAATATAATATGTGGTGTATCTTGTTAATAGGTGATACTACGAGTCATAGCCTATGCAGGGGCTGCTGGTTTAATCCCCGGTCATTGCAACACACAAATTAATAATTAAAAATTACTTTGATCAGTTGACACATAAACTAACCACTGCACAGTGGGCCAGCATCATCGAATTTTGGCCAAAACTAGAATATTGAGTATATGAAACTAAAAGATATCACAAAGGGGGGTCTGGTTGTTGTGATCAGCATAAAATAAAAAATATAAAATTCAAAATAACGGATCCAAGATGGCGGCCATTAATTTTTGGTTTTTAATATATTGGACTTAAAACCATCAATTATGTAGGTCTAGGATCCGCTGATTAAAAATCTGAAATTAAAATATTGAAATTCAAAATGGTGGATCCAATATGGCGACAAACAATTTTTTCATTAAATTTCTTATGTCGTCTGATTTACTTCAAAGTTCCACCAGGGGAAGTTCTTGGGTAGCAGATTACGAATCTGAAATCAAATTTGCAAAATTCAACATGGTGAATCCAATATGGCGGCCATAAATTTAAAATTATTATGTGTTGGAAAATAAATTGCACTGTAGAAAAAAAAAAGGTTCTAATGACAACTGATTCACGCAAAGGGACCAAAGACAAATATAAGTGTATCGTTTTCGTCTGGGGGGTTAAAATTTCCCCTCTTTTGAAAATGTATATTATGAATCGGCATAGGAAACCATGTGAATCTTCCATTTTAGGTGTAGGATATGTTCAGCGAACTTATGTAAAACACTACGAGGTACATCTTTGTGGAACATTTTAACCCTCTAACTCTGCAAAAAAGGGTCTTTTTTGGCCATTTTTTAAAAATGTCAAAAACGGCCCATAAGTTGAAGAGTTAGAGGTTTAAAATGTTCCGCAAAAATATTTGTCATGAAATTCTACTATAAGTCTCTGAAGACATCAAAGTTGAAAATTTAACTTCAATCCCAAAAATAAGTCAAAACTTAAAATGTGTTTAACGGTTAATTTCGTACTTATTCGGAATTGGCACTCAAATATCCCACAAACCTGGACTTTAGGGGGTTAGTCTGTGTCAGAAAACTAGAATCTACATTTACGGTAATTTTTTGTGCTATTTTTTTTTTAATTCTACGACTCAGTATAGTTACAGATAAAACTGTAGTTTTACAAATTTTTTACTTAAATTTAGATTTTTTAAATTTAACAAAAGAATTTGTTAAAATTAACAAATTTTATTTTAAGCCAAAAAGAGGAATACATTTTGTTAAATTAATAAATTTTTCTGTTCAGCCAACAGTCGTATTATTTTGAGTGTACCTTTGTCACCTTTTTCACTGCATATACCTTTGTTTTTACTGTCATTTTTTTTACAAATACGCCCCTTACGCCCTTTCCGATTCCGTTTTTCGATATATTTTTCGTATCTTAGATATCTAGTATCGACTTTGCTCTATATCCGCAATTTTAATAATTAATAAGCATTGTTTTGCTGTACACATCAGCCTTTGGCATATATAGCAAATTTTGCATACAAAAATATTAAAAATTATTTCGTTATTTGAATGTTTTTCGTTCGATTCTAGATCATATATATTAATATCTCTTTCTTTTCACAAGTAAATTACAAAGAATAAAAAAACCAAATTTATCTGAATTCATTTAGTAAAAACGTGAATGATAAGTGATTTTTTTTTTTCATTAATTTTAGTCAAATGGAAAATTTTAATTTGCAGTTACATGCTAAAATATTAGCATAATACAAATTAAAAACATTTAAAATTCATCTTACATAAATAAATAGTACTGTATGCTTTGTTATAGCTGGTGTGCTTTGGTTTTGATTATGTGTTAGTTTAAAACTACACTGCACTAAGTGAATGATAATAAAATTTTTTCATTCAATTAGTAAAATGGTGAATGAGCATGCGATTTGAATGATTCAAGTTGGGAATTCATTCAATACTTATTAAAGCTTTGGGAATGAAGCTTATGAATGAATTCTTTACGAATGGTTTAACGGAATGGTATATGAACAATTTTAAATTCTGAAGTAAATTTTTCGTGATTTAAGCTTAAATTGAATTAAGTCCTTCGAAGCTCTGCTAGTACTGGGAAATAGTAGATTTGGGTGGATAGGGATGATTACCGTGTGAATCAACCTTAAAGCAATTAAGTTTGTTTATTAACAAAAAGTCTCAAGTTATAACAAAATAAAACTGTTTCAACTTCTTGAAGATTTAAGGTTGTTTTTATTTCCGTATAATAAAATTTATATTATGGCAAAAAAAGTTAAAAAGACAATAAATGTGTTTATAAATATTAATAAGTGCTTTCCCGCGGGAATGGTAAAAGTATTGAGTATTTTTGTATTGAGTTCGCAATGCCAACAGTTTTTTTTTCGAGTACTCAGTACTTACAAGTACCTACTCAATACCTTCAGTGTTGTGTTTTTCTGTATATAAGCTCAGTATTTTGTTCGTACTTTAATGAAAAAATCTGTCAAACTCCATATAAAAAATAATATTTCATTTGTGTGGAATTTTTGTGAAATGGCGCTGAAATTTTTTTTTCCATAAATTTAATAGAGAGCACTATTTGAAAATTTAGCGAAAAAGTGAAATTTGGCTATGGTATGGTTGTAGCTTTCTAATGACTGTAAAATAATTGTGAATTTTATATAATACTGGCCTATAAGCGTAATTTGCCAATGACAAAAAACGATCAAAATGTAACTATGTTTTTGGTATGAAAATACAACCGTTTTTTGTTTGAATATAAAAAGTATTGACAGATCCGCACTTTACCGCGGGTACCAAAACTTACAGAAATTATAGCAAAAGTGTTCCTAAAAGGAAAATAGAGTAAATGAGAGCTCTCATGAGAATGCATTTCTGTTTTTCTTTTTACCAAAAGTTACCCAGAATTTTCTTCATGTAAAGTTTGGTAAATTGTAAAACGAACAGCTAAGGCTATACTAAATAAAAAAAATTAATCATGGCTGTGAAAATAAATTAAAAATTTTATTTAAATTAAGAAATGGGCAATAGAAACTTCTTGCGACGGTTACAAACACTACTCAAAAATTTCTTATTTAACGTTACCCAAAAAGTACGGGAACACAGCTAATATGTGCTTTCGAAAAAGAAGATACATTGACCTTCACACATTTATTTATTTATTTTTTGTTATTTCTTTGCTTAGTTCTAGTTTT
This sequence comes from Leucophora obtusa, assembly GCA_949987735.1. NCBI lineage: Eukaryota > Metazoa > Arthropoda > Insecta > Diptera > Anthomyiidae > Leucophora > Leucophora obtusa. The sequence goes on from OX465296.1 coordinate 47,740,820, forward strand.
TTTCTTTTTGTTTACTATTCTCTTTATTTTATGTGGAGGAATATTTAAGATATAAATGAAAACATATTGTGCGATTTCAATTACCTATTGCAGTAACAAATTTAAAGTGTTAAATATCGAAAAAATAGTCAAATAGATAAAACAGTCATTGTAGACAAAATACGAATAAACAATGTGAAAAATTAAAAATTTTTAATATAAATAAAAAATTATGAATGTAAAATTTCTATTTGAGAGTATAAACCCAGCAAATGAGTGCTCATTACTAATATATAATAAGCAGTAGAATTAGGGTCTACAAAAGTAACTAGTACTGATGTCGAACTAAATATAAGTAGCAAACAATTTTAGTTTCATTATATAACCACTTATTTGGTAACAAAAGATTTTGCTGGGAACACAGTGCACACGAGGTTGTTCAGGATTAAATCCTAAATAAAGAAGAAGAAAAAAAGAAAAGATTTTTCACTATATAATTCCGTATGGTTTCCGTAGCTTATTTGTTTATTATTTTATCCGTGATGTTTTCCGGTTAAATTTTACACTTCTTTATGAGGAAAATAAATCAATGTCTAATACTCGTAACTAGGACAGTGGTTCGCTGCGTGCCATAAACAGTGAAACTTTTTGTGAAAGCTTGTCGCGTGCCACCTCAAGTGTTTTTATTTTTTTAAGTTATTTTTTTATTGTAAATTTGGAAAAGTTTTTCTTTCAACAATATTATCAGATATAAATTCTTTTCTTCTTAAAAAACTGTCAATTTTTTAAATCCAGTTTTATAACAGGATGTTTCCCATTTTTGTGCAATTTTCTAGCACTGTTTTATTTCCCCGATGTTGAGGCCTTTTCTTATCGAAACATTTAAACTTCTCTCAATCTAAATCTAGAATTTTGAATGAAAACAATTTTTAATACACAAAAACATTTTTAATATGTTCCGAACTTGGTTCCTGAAAAATGAATTTGCGAATTAACATATTAGCCATAATTCTGTAAACAAAAAATTGTTTCAGTTCACTGGCATAGTTTTGCCAGCACTGATCTAGGGTATTCAAATTATTCGGGTTTGGCTTTGTTCGAGTAACCAAGTAACTAGATTTTGAGATTTTGAACTTAGTCAATTAATCGTGTAAGGTTTTAAAATTACATTCAGATAAAAAAGTTAGTAAAAAAATTTGTAAGCAGTTTCGAATCGAACTTTGCTATTTTTATATTGAATTTTAGTACAATTTTTTTTAGTACAAATTACGGATTTTTTACTAACTCTCGCTGCTGATTTCAGCAAAACATTTTACTAATTTTTCAAAATCGAGTGCTAAATTTAGCAGCAAAATACACTAACCCAGCAAAAAAATTGCAAGTAATGCTTTACAAACTACTTCTTTTAATGCTTCACAAGTATCCGTTACTGTATTTTTACTGCTTTTTAGAAGTTATTCTGAACAACTTCAAAAAATTAATTCTTTCATTGCTTCCAAAGTATCCGTTATTACATTTTTACAGCTTTCTTAGAATTACTTCCGAACCACATCCAAAAAATCACTTAAGTATTGCTTCTAAAGAGTAATTGCTCTAAAAGTGAGCGTAAATAGTGATTTTGGTATCATTTGGCATTTCCAAACAGAGGGTCCCGGGTTCAATTCCCGGCGGGATCAATATCTTTTTTAATTTGTTTTTTAATTCTATTAATTTTTTTAATATTTATAATTAATTTGTTTAAATTCAATATTTTTTAATTTTAAAATTTTTAAAAATATGTATATATAAAAAAATGGTGAGAAATTGCTTTTTATGCACCTGTAAAAATAGTACTGAAAACCATATTGAATTGGAGTGCACCTTTTACACTTGTTTAATAAGTACTTTTATTGAAGAGAATAAGGAAAAATATCTCGCATTAACAAAGTGGTGTTTTTATGCCAGTCAACTTTCATATCAAAGAATAGCTCAGCGGTAGAGCGCTGGACTTGCAATTGTGAGGTCGCAAGTTCGATACCCGGTGGCGGCAATAAAAAAACTTTTGTAAAATAAAAAAAAATATAATTTTTTTTGTGAAGAATTTTTTTTTTACTTTTAATTGGTGAAAAAGAGCTTCCTTTGCACTCGTTCAAAAAGTACTGTAAAAATGTTGGTTGAAGTGGGAGTACTTGTCTCCTATGATAACTCAATGTTAAAATCATTAGTGTTTATGTTAAAAAAGAAGTACATGTAGATTATCAATTGTAGTGCTTTTTCTACTGCTTCGGCATCTATTTTTCTGCTGGGCGGTGCTTAAGCTATAACCACAATTATAAAATGTATGTAAATTAAAGTTTTTATTACATTTTCTTAAGTTTTTTCTTTCTCCTCTAAAAAAAAATTGAGATCTGCAAGAACCCTCTTAACTGCATGAGCTCGGAATAGGGTTGCCACATCGCAAAAGTCTAATAACTTGACACTTCGCAAAAAAAACTTGATTTAAAAAAAAACTTGACAATAAAAAAAATTCAATGGGCATATGTGTGCAGTAGGGTCATTCTTAATACAAAAATTTATAATTTTTTAATACACTCGCCATTTTATTAAGATTCATAAAAAAAATGTCGGTTTTTTTTTGGAATTTTCGGGGACAAACTCGATAGTGCTACCAGCCATTGAAATTTGGACATAGGGGTTAAATTGACCAAATAAAAAAAACACGTAAAATTACAAAACTGACGAAATTGATTAGTGTTTTATTGTTTTTTTTGTTGCAATTATTCCTGTATAATAAGAAGAAAAAGATGAAGTCTGCAAGAAGTCGTTGACATTTTCAAACTTTCGGCCAAAAAAATATATAAACTTTCCATAGTTTTCGAATCGTCAATTTGAAATTTTAACATATTTTTTTTTTCTGAAACGTAAAAAACCAAATCTTTTTTTTTATAAATTAATTAAATGGATGATATATAATCAAAATAAAATAGCACTTAAGGTTTTCCTTCTCCCAGTAAAATTATTGTTTACCGATTTTTAAGGAAAACCGTCTTTCCTAAATCTCTACTCACGCTCTCAAAACCAAAGATATACCTTAAGCGCCATTTTATTTTGATAATATATCATCAATTTAATAAATTTATGAAAAAAAAGTTTTGGTTTTTTACGTTTCAGAAAAGAAAATATGCTAAAATTTTAAAATGGCGTTGCGAGATTTATGAAAAATTTATTTATTTTTTTTGGCCTAAAGTTTGAAAATTTCAACGACTTCCTGCAGGCTTTCTTTTCTTATTGTTTAGAAATAAATGCTACTCAAAAAAATTAAAACACTAACAAATTTTATCAGTTTTATAATTTTACATGTTTTTTTTAACTACTGATAAGACAAAAATTCAATTTAACTTGACAAAATAAATTTGACCCTGGCACTTGACAAGACCTAAATTAACTTGACAATCAAGGCCATGTGGCAACCCTAGCTCGGAAGAACATTCTATGTATAGTAGATACACTTCATCGCTTTCCACCAAGAAAAAGTTTCTTGGAAACATGCTGACATTCTGACTGCAATCAGGTCCTATACAAGTCGCTCACGTACTGTTACGCGCTGTCTTACTGGCTCTGGCTGAGATTTCAAGAAGTTAAATTGCATTATTGGGTTTGGCTTTTTTATTGTATTTTTTCATATTATGCATATTTATTGAAACAATTTGTAATATTTATTAAAATTTAACCATAAAAATTAACTTATCATCTTCTAATAAAATTCCTTGAAATGTTGGCCAGAGCGAGTTAACAGAGATAGAGACGCATGCATCCTCTTGAGATGCAATGCTCGTTGCTGCAATCTAACAGGCATTGGAAAAACAGGAAACAAAACAAAGTTTTTAATGGAAATGACGGAGGATATCGCTGAGCTGAGCCCAATGTGCCTTCTCTTAAATAAAAAACTGAACATTTCGAAGCTGTTGTTAAAACGTTACTAAGTTCGGATACCGAAAAGAAATGATTCTGTATGATTCTTGTATGATTAAATTACCATATTATATTTACATCATGTCTAAATGATTGACAGTAAATTCTTACTTCGTGGAAGCAGTTTAACAGCAGAACTGTTGGCATTCTTTTCGTAATATTAGAGTCGCTCCATTTCCAGATTTCGTCAAAGCAAAGTGATTTCTCGAGACATTTTCAAGGCCTATGGTATACAAAGTAGTATCAAATTATATTGATTTAGTGTCGGTAATAACTACTCAATAGGGTTGTGCCAAAACAAAAAGTTGAGCCCTCTAGAATTAATAAGTTAAAAAATATTCTAGGAATACAGACATTTTTTACCACGCCCCTGTTCACCTAGCCTTAGGTTTTCTGTTTACAGGTGCGTTTACAATGATGGAGTACTCCAATCTGTAGCAAATTTAGTTTTCTTCTCTTTCATACTAACAGTTTTTTATATTTTGCTATCTCTTTTTATTCCACTCCAGAGTAAAACTTGTTTGACTCCACTCTAGACTTAACATTGGTCTGTTAACTGACAAATATACCTAAAAAAATACATCACTAATTTGTTCACATCTCTAGTTGTCAACAAATTATAAAAAAAAATATTGAAAATAATAACAAATTAAAACAAATGATTTCAATTACGAGAAATATATAAAATAAAAAATTATTTTATATTAAATGCAATGGAAATCGTCTAAAGATATTCGCTAAAAACTGAGTAAGTATTGAAATGTCAAATATTCTTTTGAAGTAACTCTACTCTGGCTCAGACGTCAAATTCTACTTAAGACTTTGGGTATCATGGTTAATGGATGCCCTAATGTTCAATTAGTTTTAAAAGAAAAGGTGTTAGAATTTTAATACACTTTGGCTTCTAACGGTGTGTGTTATACTGCAGGATTAATTTTAACTCAAAACTTTATATACAAAAAACAACAAATTGTTGGGTTAACTTATAGTTAACTTAAGAAGCCCAGCGTAAAGTGCATATTTTTATACACAAATAAAAAGTGTATAAGGGGCGAGGCAAAAAAATTGTACTTGACTTAATTAAATTTTTATTCGTCGCATTCTACACTTCACTATTTATCCCGAACTTTGTAAGGGATCGCAATATATGTACATCTTGATCAATGTTGCCATAACGGCGATTTGCTCGTCAGATCTAGCGATTTTATTTAGCCCCTAGCGGTAAAAATTGTCCTGTAGCTATTAGCCAAAAATCTAGCGATTTTTTTATCAGCCGTAATATAATTTTTAAAAATCAGTTTTATGTTGAAAAATATTAAAAAATTCGCATATTAATATTATTTTATTATAAAAAAAACAACTTCTTCAACGATTTTAGTAAAAAAAACTTTTTAAAAAATAGATATTTGGAAAAAAATTTTAATATTTTCAATACTAATATTAATTCAATGAAAATCGCGATTCATTATTTGCAGCTTAATCGTAAAATTTTTTATTATTTACAAGTTTATAACACTTCTTATGAACATCCCAGTGTAGAAACGGTAATGACATATCATTATTTTTTGACTACCAGTAATGACACCCACTTACCTTCTGCATTATTTTAAAACATATAATAATGAGTTACTGCTAATTACTTATTTTTATCATTATTTCAAATAAAAAATAATTTTTTAGATTTTTTTGAAAATTTTTTGAAATCTATTTTTAGACTCAATATTTTTTAAACACTGGTAAGGATATATGTAACCACATATTTTTTGATTTTTTGTATGTTGGCGAGTAAGCTTACTTGTGTGCAGCAGGTCAATTGTGTTTTTATCTATTAAATATTACATGTCGATATAGCTCAGATGGTAGAGCTATTGACTGGCAATCTGTAGACCCAGGTTCGATTCCCGCACCAGCAAATTTTATTTTAAAAAAAAATACAATAAAAAATATTTTTTTTTATATAATTTATATTTTTGAAAATCTATTTTTAGACTCATTATTTTTGTCAGTACTGGTAAGCACATAGGTAACGATATATTTTTTGATTTTTCGTAAGCTAGTGTGTAACCATAACTCATTATTTTTCGCGACATCGCCATATAAAGATAATAAGAAATGTACACTCATAGAAAAAAGTTTGTAGAAAAGTTAGTAAAACTGTTAGTACTTCAACTTAACAAACTTTTAACTAATTTTTAGTTTAAATTTAATTTTTAGTTAATTTTTTTGCTACCCTCACATTACTAACTTACAAACTTTTTTGCTATTTTTTTTTGCTGAATTTAGTTACTAATTTTTAACAATAAATTTGCTAACTTTACAGTATTTTGCTGAATTTTAGATACTAATTTTTAATAGAAGATTTGCTAATTTTACAAATTTTTTGTAAACTAAACCACCAATTTTGGAGCTCTTATGAACAGAATGTTAAATGACTCATAAAAATTACTGCATATTTTTATCTCGCCAAAAATAATGCAAAAAGTTTTTAAATAAAGCTAAATTGAAATGGTTGAAAGTTTGTCCTACTCATAAAATATCTAAATTATTAAAATTTATGAGAAAAGTTTCTGTTTATCGTAATACATTAATTTTCAAAGATCAAGGTTTATTTTGGACGAACCATTTTAATATGAAAATTGTGATTTAAAGTATCTCTCGGGAGCAAGTGGAGTTTACGGGGATACCCTAATTTTTTTCCCCCAATATTGTACTTTTTAAGCTTATTTAAAGAATACAATATTTTTAATCGGCCACACCTTCTTTCCTCTGGGTGGAGCTTTAGAGGTGAAAATGGAAACTCAAATAAATTCGGAAGTACATATCCGATCAGCAAACAATGAACATCAAAAGAAGGGTCTCTTTAATACATTTTGTTATGGTTAACATCATGATACAACCATACTAGGTAAATGCATTAGGGAGAGTTTGACAGTTCAGGGTTTTCTTATGACAGTTCAGGGATTTTTTCGTATGCTTTCGCTATGTATCAAAAGTAGCCGTTTACATTTTTTGTTGTTGTTTGTTGTTCTAATGCATCTTCCTAGTATGGTTGTATCATGGGTTAACATAGTATTGTCTATAAATATTACCACTTTTACAAAAAATCATTCTTGGGAAATTTTCATTGGCATTGAAATATAATTGGCATTACTTTATCTCAATGTCAATGCCAAAAAATTTCATCACCATTCAATGCCAATGAAATTTTTTTTCAATTTGCATTGACGAAAACAATGGTAATGAAATGTACACATAATTGAAGAAAAAGCATTGTAATATAAAAAAAATATAAGAAATACGCGAATTTTTAAATTTTTTTCTTAATTAATTCTTTTATTAAAACATGAAAACAAATACTTCTTTCATCAATTATAAATGGGCATTTAGGCATTGAACAATGCCAATTGAAAAAATTTCAATTAATTGACACATTCAATAAACTGGTCCCAAGTATGTTTTTAAATACACATTTATTTTTTATTTATTAATTTTCATTTCATTTGCTCCTTTTTTTACCTTTTTCCAGTCCACTAGTAATCTGCAAAAGTTTTGTTGATTTCAGAAAATTTTAGCAAAAATTTTGTAGATTTAACAGTTTTTTTTGCTATTTTCATTCTACTATTATTTAGCAATTTTTTTTGCTGATTTCAGCAAGTTAAATTGGTATTTGCAATTAACAAAAATTTAGCTCAAATATTACTAAAATTCTGTAAATTTAACAGTTTTTTTTTTGCTATTTTTATTAAACTACTATTCAGCAATTTTTTTTTGCTAATTTTAGCAGGTTAAATTGTTATTTGCAATTAACAACAATTTAGCTCAAATATTACTAAAATTCTGTAAATTGAACAGTTTTTTTGTTGTTTTCATTTTATTAATATTTAGCAAACTGATTCTGCTAATATTAGCAGTTTTTTCTGCAGCATCATTTTTAACTAATTTTTAGTAACTTTTTCTGCTATTTTTACGGACTTATTTGTATGAGTGTAATAACAAAAGTAACTAGTTACCATTACCAAGTATGTAGTTACATAACCACATATCTGGTAATGATTTTCTACACTGGGATATTAAATAAATTTTTGAGTAAAAAACTCATTTTAGGTACCATTTTTCAACAATCTAGCGATTAAATCGCTAAATTATTGCACTGTTTATAAATCTAGTGATTTTCTAGCGATTTTTAGGTCTGATCTAGCCATTTAGTAGATGGGGTCTAATCTATTTAGATTCAATGAAATTCACGTTTATTTCTACGTTATGTTGTTTCATCATTATACCCTACACCACTATGTGGTCAGGGTATTATAAGTTTGTGCTGATGTTTGTAACACCAAAAAATATTGGTCGTAGACCCACCTTATAGTATACCGATCGGTTCAGAATTTTTTTTATTTCGATTTAATGATGTCCGTCTGTCCGTCCGTCCGTCCGTCCGTCCGTCTGTCTGTCCATGCAATCTTGTGCGCACTCTACAGGTCGCACCTATTAAGATATTTTGATGAAATTTGGTACGCAGACCTATGTTGGCCCAAGGACGAACAAGTTTGATTTTTTTGAACATCGGTCCATGTTTAGACCTAGTGCCCATATAAGGGTCCTACCAAAATTATACTGTTTATATGCTGCAGGTCGTAAATATTAAGATATTTTGATGAAATTTGGTACACAGACCTATATTGGCCCAATAATGCAGCCTATTGATTTTGGTGAACATCGGTCCATGTTTAGACCTAGTGCCCATATAAGGGTCCTACCAAAATTATACTGTTTATACGCTGCAGGTCGCAAATATTATGATATTTTGATGAAATTTGGTACATAGACCTATGTTGGCCCAAGGACGAAGCCTATTGATTTTGGTGAACATCGGTCCATGTTTAGAACTAGTGCCCATAGACATAAGCCCCATTTTAACCCATTCGAATTTCGGATCCAAACAATACACCAGACTGGTGTAGGGTATTGTATAGTCGGCATGCCCGACTTTAACCTTTTTACTCGTTTTATCTTTCCACTGAACTAAACTGTAAGCTAAAAGATAACAAGAACTTAGTTCTGGAGATAGCGTTGTAGTTTGGAGTAAAAGAACCGGTTTATTGTTTATTATTATTTATAGGTTCTAAACCAATAGAAGTTTTTTTACAAATGTTTTTATGAAATCTTAAAACTATTAAACTGACCTGTTAACTTTATCCAAGAAAACAATATGGCAGCCCTTTTTTCAACAAAATAAACAAGAAACCCTACATTTTAATGGTCTATTATTTTCTAATGAAAATATTTCCCAGGAAAAATATGTTGTACTTTTAATATGAACATAATTTATATAATAATAATGAATAGGAAAGAAAATATATAAAAACCGGTGAAAAAATCCATTGCGTTTTTACATAATTTTTCGTTAAGCTTACAAACAATAAGTAATAAAAACACGTACAACTCGCACAAAAAAAATTGTGATCAGTACACATGTTGAACCATACATAAGGTAGCGCCACAGGGTGCTCGAAAAATGCACATAAAAAATACAAATGGTAGAGTGGGGAGAGTTCGCCACCTTTATTTAAATACCCTTGTGAGTAAATCATTTTTACTAAAAAACTTTTTGTTAGCCAGCAAAACTTTGGTAATGGGTGCGACAAACTCATGCATTACCTTGTAATGTGTACTCCTTACAAGTATAATTATTGTTCAACATAAAGTAATTGGTTACCGATAACTGGATATATAATGCATTACTTTGTAATGAATACTCCTTACCTTCATCATTATTTTGAATCATAAAGTAATTAGTTACCGAAAATTTATTACATAATACATTATTTTATAATGTATAATCCTTACCTTGAGCATTATTTAGAAACAGAGTAATGAGTTACCTATAGTTGATTACATAATGCATTACTTTGTGATGTATACTGCATAGATGTATCATTATTTTGAAATATTAAGTATGGGCTACCGAATGTTGATTTCATAATGCATTATAAATAAATATAAAGTAATTACTAATAGAAAATACATTGTTTTAATATAAAAATTATTTACTTAGATTATAGGGTAACTAATTACTATTTCAGTCCTTATAATTCTATGCGTAACCAATTATTCTCAGCCTCTTCGTAATCATATGGGTAACCAATTACTTTTTTAATATCTATCTGCAACTAGGTAACCCATTACTTTTGATTTTTTTGTAAGTATACTGGTAACAATGACACATTACTTTGAGGCTCATCGCCTGTAAAATTCATCAGTGAAGTAAGGTGTAAAGTAACCAGTCCAACTCTATGGCGATACATTACTTTACCCATTATTTGGTAATGTGTGGTTTTGCTGGGTACCCAAAGAATTATATACAGAGTTTTTAAAGACTTCAATCCCTCATTCTATTTTCAATTCTGATTGTCTGCGGAATGATTAAATTCTCAAACTGCAATTTTATCCATCGAATGAAGTCTAAATTGTTCTCAATCGATTTAATTTTAAAGACTTCAATCATTTTTCACCATTCGATTTGTTTAGTCACTGGCTTCAGAATTCAGTCGATTTCAAGTTCATTTAATTGATAATTTGGGAATGACATTCGATTTTAAAATTTTGAAAATAAACAACTAAGTTATTAAATTTTATTAAAGGAATAAAATTTTTTTTTTACAAATACTAGAAAATTAAAAAAAAGACTATATTGGAATTAACAGTTAAGTCATCCAAAAGAAAAACAGCATAAAACGTTCCTATACAAGGGTAAAGCAGGGAACCCTTGAAAAATGTTTATTCAATCTAATTCGTAAAATGTATTAATAAATATAGTATAATATAACAAAGTCTAATTATATCAAATAATATATTTTTGAGTATAATTTGATACAACTGTTTCGGGATTTTCGTCTTATCTTATTGATATTTTTACGCATTTATCAGAACTGTAAAAACCTGAAATCAATTGACATTGAAATTGTGATTTCAACCAAACTGATTTCATTCTTTGATTTTAAAATGAAATCCTGTCAAATTTGCAATATTTTCCGATTGCAATCATTTTGAAATAATTTTTTTTAGAAATCATTGAATGCAATTAATTTAATTGCAATCAATTCGATTGCAATTAAATTTTTGTTGAAATCCTGCGATTTCAATAAATTTCCCTGAAATCACAATGTTTGCGTGAAGGCAAAATATGAAAATAAATAAAAACAATAAAATTTAAATTTTTGGTGAGAAAAAAGGATTCTCTAATTTATTTATATAATTATTAAATTACCGTCGGTAAATTGATGTTGATCGTATGTAGTAAGGACAACGAAATAAGAATAAGAACAAGAATTATTAAGGCGGTGAACAACAACGTTTAAGTACTCGCTAGAATCTGTATAAAAAGTCCCAACAAAGTTGTACAAAAAGGGGAGTAAAAGTTAGATTCTAGTGAAAATTAACCCATCAATGGCAAAAGTGCCCAAAAAGTCATAAAGAGACAAATTATTGATTTGTAGTTAAACACACAACTATAGTAAAAGTGCAACGAAATAATATACACTTAGAATCTAGCGGTTTCCGGTGGAACGAAGATTTTGATTCTGATTTAATTTTGATTGCAATTACTGCAATCGATTAATATATGAATTGGTTTCAAAAAATTGATTCAATCGTTTTTATCGTATTGATTTATGATTTCAAATTGAAATCATAAAAACAATTTACAATTTTGAATGCAATCAAAAAATTAGCAATAATTAACGGGAAATCATGTGATTATAATTAAATCGTTTACAATCTTTTACAGCTCTGACATTTATATATAAATTAATTCATATATAAGTGTACTAATATGAATATATAAAGAAAAATTAATCTAAATGAATAAATTTGATTAATTTTGAATAAAATTATTTTTCACGGGATGCTTTAAATTTTTGCGAAGCTCATCAAGATCTGCGGATACACGCAGGAACATTTCCCTTGTTAGTAGAATTTTTAAAGAAGCTAGTAAAAAGTAACAAGTGGCAGTAACATTAATTTAAAAAAAAATTTAAATCGAATGTCATTCCCAAATTGTTCAATCAAGTGATACAAAATTTAATGATCGATTGAGTTCCCAAAGTGTCAATCGAATGAGTAGGAAATCGAATGAATTCCTAGTGATTGAATTCAATGATTAGTAAAATCGAATGAGATAGATGGATTGAAGTCCTTGTATTCGAATTCGATCGAATGAATTCCCTAAGATTGTTCAAATATGAATTCATTCGATTTAAAAGGAAATCGAATCATATTTTTAGGGAATTTATTCAAAATACGGAATTCATTCTTCGAAGCTCTGCAATTTGAATATTCAGGCGAATTAGCCGTAGTGGCGAAACCTCCCCATCCTACTCTATTTGTTAAACATATTTGTGATTCTTATTCTTCTTCGTCGTCTTCAACTGACAATTATTGTAGAAAGTGAACACATAAATGATGGAAAGACATGTTGATAATGAAATGCAATATAATGCATTTCATTTATTCGTGCGAGCAAGCGCTTGTAAGTTGTATTAAAAGTGCGCGCGTCCAGCATTTAAATTATGATGCATCGTATAACGCCTTGAGTCTCATTAATAATATTGATGAGATTTTATTTAAGTTGCACTGGTAGAATATTAAGTACAGTCTACTGTCTGAAAGAGGTGTGTGTGGGCTACAGAAAAAAACCAAAAGAAGCTGAATAAACTGTGTGAGAATTTTTTACAAAATCTGAATTATAACATTGATGGATAATGATGAATTATTATTAATGTAATGATTTAGCATTTGTAAGGATTAGGAAATTACTGTAATTTTTTAGATTGTTCTTACAAATTTTGTACTAAAATTCATTTTGTATTTTATAATGATTATTCCATGATCTAATTTTAATATTTTTTTTTCTTTTCGTATTCTATTGTATAAATTGCCTTTTGTAGGGACTATTAGCATGATGTCATTATTTTGTATTCTCTTCGATTCTACTGATTGATGCGGGTTTACAATTATAGAAGCGTTAAATTACCGATTACATGTTTATAACGTACCATAATGACAGAAACACTCAGACATCAAATCCAAAGACGACAACAGATATTTTATCATCATAAAAATATGTTTTGGTTTTGGATTCAAATTGCATTTGGATTTTTTGTCTGTGTTTTTTATTTTAAATATTCTTAACAGCAGACGCTATTACCATAAAAACTATAAAACAATCATTAACCCTTTAAACGTTCCCAGCAAAAAAAGTTTAAGTAATGCCTTACAAACTACTTCTTTCACTGCTTCACAAGTATCCGTCAGTGTACTTTTACTGCTTTTTTAGAATTAGTTCTGAACAACATCCCAAAAGTCACTTAAGTATTGCTTCTAAAGCATAATTGCTCTAAAAGTGATCCTAAAAAGTGATTTTGGTATCATTTGGTATTTCTGTTTAAACAGATTACTGGAGGGACCAGTATATTTTTAATTTCAATTTTTAAAAATACATAAAATAAAAATGATGGAAAAGAACTGAAAACAATACTGAATTGCAGGGCACCTTTTGCACTTGTTTAAAAAGTACTTTTATTGAAGAGAATAAAGTACAATATCTCGCAATGACAAAATTGTGTTTTTATGCCACTCAACTTTTATATCAAAGAATAGCTCAGCGGTAGAGAGCTAGCCCAGTAATCATGAGGTCGCAAGTTCGATACCCGATGGCGGCAATAAAAAACTTTTGTAAATAAAAACATATTATTTTTTTGCGAAGAATTTTTTTAATTGATGAAAAAGTGCTTCCTTTGCACTCGTTCAAAAAGTACTGAAAAAATGTTGAAGTGGGAGTACTCCTCTCCTATGACAACTCAATGTTAAAATCATTACTGTTTATATCTACTGCTTCGACATCCCGTTTTTTGCTAGGTTATTACATAAAAGTCCATACTTTAAAAGTTTTTACGTCAATTATGCAACCATTTTTATCGAACAGTTCATTTTAACTTTTTAAAGATTTTGGGTCATTTTGACGCCAAGTGTTTATAAAAGTTTCCTCTTTTTCTTAACAAATGTTAATTTTAGAATTCGGAGAAGAGTTGAGTCAAATTTCATAAAAAATAGAAAAATGTTTCGAAATATTTTCGTGAAAAACACAAAGTATCGAAAATTTTGATTTTTTACCTCAGCGGGAAACAACCCAGCAAAAATGTGGAAGCAGTAAAAACGTTTGAAATGAATTCTAAAAATTATTGCAAATTATAAAATTTGTATACCCGTGTTAAAAAGTAAATATCTCAGTAGATCTGATTGAACCAGATCTAATTAAATTTTAAAATTTAGGACAAATTTGAGGTTTAATTAAATATGAATAAATCTAGCCAGATCTGGCGCATTATATATAAGCCGATCCTATTTTATTTGGATTATGTTTTATCGATAAAATAAAAACTTTAAACTAAAATTTAAAAAAAATATATCTGTAAAATCATCTTTTTACCACGTATTCTTTACTGAGTCATAAAATTTGTTAAAATTTAAGGTCTCGGGCATTCCCTGGGCCTAATCCGTATTATATAAGGGCATGTAAGGACAGTCCCAAGGAGGAAGCATTTTGTGCTTTTTGCTCTATCTCGCTTAGTTTTCTAGATACGGGCCATTTTTGAAATGTAAAATTTTCACGGAGAATGAATGATTTAAATAGTTCAAAACCTTTTAATATGCACTTCCGAGAGGGCATGAATTAGCGACATTTTAAAAGAAAAACAAGAGCACTGATTAAAAGCGGTGAATTCATGCCATTTCGGATCTCGAAACAAGTGCTTTCACGCGAGCTGTCTCGAACAAAAATCAGGCATGATATCATCAATAATGCAATCGCTTCACTGCAAAACTTTCCTTGACAAAACTGCTTCCAAGCAAGCAGTAATTTCTTTTTCTCCAAATTCTCATTGTAAAATTAAAAGAAGGATATGTGAAATATTTGTCAGTTCTATTCCCTACACTGACAGAATTTTCTTTGATTGTATTAATAAATCAATTTCGTTAAAAAATTTTTTAACTGCATGAAAATTCATTTTCATAACTTCATAAATTTCATTAGATTAATGAACATTTTTTAAATGTTTAACTTATGGAATTAATTTCAGAAACAATTTTACCTCTTTATATCCTACACCACTACGTGGACAGTGTATAAGTTTGTGCTGATGTTTACAACAGCAAAAAAGTATTGGACCTAGGCTCAACTTTTAGTATACCGATCGACTCTGAATCACGTTTTGTTTCGATTTAAGTATGTTCGTCTGTCCGTCCGTCTATCTGTCTGTCCATGCATTCTTGTGAGCACTCTACAGGTCGCAAATATCAAGATATTTTGATGAAATTTGGTACACCGATCTATGTCGGCCCAGAGACAAAGCCTGTTGAATTTAGTTCAAATCGGTCCATGTTTGGACCTGGTCTCTTTATAAAGGTCCCCCAAAATTGACTTGTTTACACGCTGCAGGTCGCAAATACGAAGATATTTCAATGAATTTTGGTTCGCTGACTCACATACTCGCAAGGACAACGCCTATTGATTCTAGATAGGAGCGGTCCATATTTGGACCTATCGCCTATATGGGCTATACATATTTCCGATTTTCGCTTCTTTTATCACTTTAGAATCACTTTTTGATTCGATTTAACGATATCCGTCTGTCGCAAATAGTAAGATTTTAGTTCAAATCGGTCCGTGCACTGATAGAATTTTGTGCATAGTATTAATGAATTTGTTCATTAATCCAATGATTTTTTTCATTGAAAAGTCCCCAAAGAACGAGTTCATTAGATCAATGAAACGTATTCATTAAATGAAAACTAATTGAAAAAAGTATATTTTTTTGCGTTCCTTTTTTTATTTATTTTTATTTTATTAATTTTTATTTGTACATATATTTCTTTTTCGTTTTTATAACGTGTTTGACATCTCCCTGAAGTCGACTTGAACCCGCAATCACCAGAATGTAAACATTATCGCGTTACCGATTGATCTAAATAGCCAAAATAAAATGATGTCATTATTTGGACTTTTATATTTAAATAATTTCAGTTTGCAACCCTAGCGTTCATTACTGGAACAAATATCTATTTTAGTAATTAGCAAATTCAAAACCCTTATAAAAATTATAGCATATCTTACGCGTTAGTTGAAAATATATAATGAAAAAACTCATTAAATTAATGAATTTTTCATTAACTCAATGAAATTTTTTCATTAAATCAGTGAATTCAGATTAATGAAATCGATTCATTAATAGTATGAACGAAAATTCTATCAGTGTGTTTAGACCTTGTGAACATGTAAAAGTTCCCACAAAACTGGCTTCTCGCAAGCTACAGGTCGCAAATACTAAGATATTTTAATGAAATTTAGTACACGCATTCACATGGCCCAATGGACAAAGTTTAGAATCGGTCCATGTTTAGACATAGTGCCGCATAAGTTATTTTAATGAAATTTCCCAGACAGAAATTGCCAACTGTAACAAAAATAATACACTGGTAGAGCACTGATATCATAAAAATGACTACGCTTTGTTAAAAATTCAGAAGGTCTCGAGTCTCGAGAAAGTCTTAAAGTCAGAAGATCTCGAGTTCGATTCCGATCACAAACATAAAATTTTTTTGTTTTTTTTCATAATTTTTTTTTTCTTAAAATTAAATTTTTTTTATTAAAAAATTTAATAAACATTTTTTCAGTATTTTTTGAACAAGTGCAAAGGAAACTCTTTTCACCAATTAAAAGTTTAAAAAAAATTCTTCACAAAAAAATTATATATTTTTATTTCACAAAAGGTTTTTTATTGCCGCCACCGGGTATCGAACTTGCGACCTTACGATTGCTAGTCTAGCGATCTACCGCTGAGCTATTCTTTGACATGAAAGTTGACTGGCATTAAAACACCACTTTGTTACTGCGAGATATTGTTCCTTATTCTCTTCAATAAAAGTAATTATTAAAGAAGTGTAAAAGGTCCACTCCAATTCAATATTGTTTTCAATACTATTTTTACAGGTGCATAAAAATCAATTTCTCACCATTTTTTTATATAGACATATTTTTAAAAATTTAAAAATTAAAAAAATATTGAATTAATAGAATAAAAAAAAATTTCAAAAAAATAATATTGGTCCCGCCGAGATTCGAACCCGGGACCCTCTGTTTGGAAATGCCAAATGGAACCAAAATCACTTTTTTCGATCACTTTTAGAGCAATTACTCTTTAGAAGCAATACTTAAGTGATTTTTTGGATGTTGTTCAGAAGTAATTTTAAAAAAGCTGTAAAAATATACTAACGGATACTTTAGAAGCAATGAAAGAAGTGATTTTTTGATGTTGTTCTGAATAACTTCTAAAAAAGCAGTAAAAATACACTAACGGATATTTGTGAAGCGGTGAACTAAGTAGTTTGTAAAGCATTACTACCAATTTTTTTTGCTGGTTGGTATTTTGAAAATGCTTAAAAAAATTTACAATTTTTGATCATAACCACAAATGGGCAAATGAAAATGAGAAGTAGTTTTGGGTGTGAAGAATTAAAAACTAAGGTTGAATTAGAAAATTTTACAAAAAAATAAAATTTATACTTAGATTTCATATTCATTCTTGACTCATTACTTTAACTTATTTTGAGTGTTAATTTTTAAAATTATTTATAGCTAATTTCTAAGAACACATTTTTTTTTTTTTTTATAGACCAACACTCAGGGGATGCCCCCTACTAATGCAGTGCATTGTGTTGATATCAGGAAAATAGGTTGTGGGAAGGAGGAAAGAGGGAGTAGTGATTGCGGACATTTGATTTGAATTTCCCTACATTGAAAGTATCAGGAAAGACATTCGCGGGTAGTTTATTCCACATACGGGATGTTCGACTAATGAACGAATTTTCCCTGTAATGCGTTGTGCGATCCACTGGACAATCGATTACAAACGGATGAGATCTACTAGATAAGCGTGTGTTCCAAGCAAAAACATGGGACCTAGGAATAAGTTCACTTATTTCGTTAGAACACTTCCCATGGTAATATCGATAGAACAGTGTTACACAACCCACATTCCGTCGATGCTCCAATGAATCAATAGAGCTGGATATCCTACTGTCATTGATAAGCGCCTTCGCCCTCCTTTGGACACGGTCCAGAAGCTCCAAAATAGACTTTGAAGCTCCTGCCCATAAATGGGAGTTGTATTCCATCTTCGGTCGGATATAGGTGGTATAAATAGTAAGGAGATCAGAGGAAGTGAAATATTTACGACACCGATTAAGAAAACCAAGACACTTGTTAAGTTTTACACAATTTGTTGTTGAAATATAATATTTTCATGTTTCTGCTACTAACCGGTAGAAGGCACCCTCAGTGTATACGAATTTGTAAAGATGGCGATATTGCTTTCTCTTCCTATTTTTTAAAATGGCAAATGATAGAGCAAAATGAACGAACATCTAGACTACCCCTAACTGAGGAAGATAGAGCAAAACGATAGGGTCCTGAGACCCTATAATTTCAACAAATATTAGGACTCAGTATAAATACAAATAAAGTGTAGTTTTACTAATTTTTTACTAAAATTTAGATTTGTTATATTTAACAAATAATGTGTTAAAATCAACAAATTTTATTTTAAGCCAAAAAATAATAATAAATTTTATTAAATTAACAAATTTTTCTGTTGGGCCAACAGACATATTATTTTGAGTATATCATAAAGCATTTTAAACCAATACTTAAGATACGTACCTTTAATATTACTGAATTTGAATTAAGTGAAAGAGAACATTTTCACCACAAAGATGAGAGCGGGTAGTCCCATAGGAATAAAACGCTTTGGTCTTTGTGCACCGTCGACTCATTTTCCGGTACACTTAAAATACTACGTCAATAAAAAATCTTTCAAACTGTTTTCAAATTGATTGGATGTAGTACAAAAATTTTGTTTTCAACAGGTTCATCCGGAACGTATCATTGCGTTACAGACAAACTAACGACTCAAACGTTTTTTCATGCAACAAAAACAATTCAGCTGATCCGTTACGTACAAACTAATACTACCTTAACAGTTTTCGTTTTTTTCAAGTTTTCGGTTTAGCGCATATTTAGGAAATAGTTAAGTAAACTGAGAAACCAGATTGGTTGTTTTAATCCTCCCTATACGTTGTAGGGTTAAGTAAACAGCCTACCTGTGTATATGTCTGGTAAACTTTTGAAAACTGATATATTGAATAATGTGGTAACAAAAAAAATTGTCATGATATTAAAAATGCATTAAAATTATAGTTGATCTTTTGTTTTTATAAAAATTTCATAAGCACTTGTCGCCTTTTAAAATTCAATATTGATTTTATTGTATTTCCACATCTATTTAGAATCAATCAAACCCATCAATCATTGCAAGAAATTCGATTAATAATATGGTGTTGGCTAAAACCATATAAATAGTTTGAAATTTATAACCTTTTTGGCGCTAGAAATAAAAGAAATAATTAACATGTATGAATGTTGAATTAGAGTAGTTTACGATTTTATTTTATTTTAGTTTAAACTGGATTAATTTTATGTTAAATATAAACTGTTGTGATTTCAACGGAAACTTTATTCAATATCAATTTGAAAAAATAACTTCATTCAAAAATGTATTTCTGTATTTATTCTATAATCGCAAACAGGAAATATTAAAATTAGTAGTGCACAGTGTGCTTCTTTTTCGATAAAAAATTTATTTGTATCATACAACTACTATTTTATGTGGGCTTCACCTTTGTTAAACACTTCATTCATGTTTTTAAACATCAAATTGCCATAGACTTTGCCATTTCCAAAGAAGTATGAAGTGTTTAAAAATGTTGGTGTGAAATCTTTTAAAGTTCTGCCTTTTTGTTCTTCGCTTTTTTGCAATATTAAAAATTTTCTCAGAATGCAATACTTTTAACAATTTTTCTAATTATACAGTCATGTTTTTATTATTTTTATATTCGTTGAAACTATTTTTCTTAATTAGCGTTATCGCGTTACAACGAATAAAAGTGCTAAAATTAACAAACTGTTTAAATAAATTTACATATGTGCCAAAGGAAATCTTTAAAAACTCAGCACATTTTTCATAAGGAAATAAAAGTTACTAATTAATATTTTAAAACGCAATAAAATTCTAAAATTTGTTTCTCACAACTTCACACAAATTAAAAAATGTATTATAAATTAAAAAATCTATATGAGCAAAAATATAAAAGAATTGAAAATTTTTTTTGCAATGCCCTGAAATTAAACAACAATCGACCGTCGACGTTTAGTAAAACAAAAATCAAAATAAGAATTGTTGCCGTATTTTTTTTAATATTTTCACAAATTCCATTAATTAATTATGCATTAAATTTTGTCGTTTCAATTTTACTGTATTTAATTTTGCTTTTTGGAGGTAAATTCCGTATTTTCATTTTAATTAGTTTACTTCTGTCAAAAAAAATAATTTTTTATAAAAATTTTGATACTTGCAAATTGTTGCAACTCTGTACTGACATGCAACCCTAATTTAGGTAAAAATATGGCAACATGTTGACAAATATTTTGAGTATGTGAGTTAGTGCACAGAGAAGAAAGGGGCCCTACGAAATTAGTCGCAATGAAATAAACCCCAAACCTTAAAACGAAAAAGGCCAGAATTTGAGTTTGGAGATTGTTTCATTTATTTTGAGGATTGTGTCGTTAACAATTTCTGGGGTTTTTGTCATTATTAAATAAGCCCCAAATGATAGTATTTCCAAACATGTTAATTTGGGGGTTTCTGCATTTACTTACTTTTTTGGGAGAATTTAATTTTTTTTTGGAGGTATTTCATTTCATTACAATATTTGGCGAGCACAGTCTTTATATTAAAACATTAAAACTTCAGCAAGCTTTTTTGAAGGAATCATATTTCAGAAGTTCGGCTCAAGTAGGCACGAATTATTAAAATATGCCATTATGAAAAAGATTTTGCATATTACGTTTTCGTGTCCGAAAAAGCATTAATATCATAAAAGCCAACATTACTGATATCTCGTCCAGGATGATTTTAAGCTGTTATTGTTCAACATCGATTATATGGAGAGGGTAGGTACAGACTGCAGCACTGTTTTCTTTTGATTTCTGAAACAGTGCTGCAGGCTTTTTATTTTTTTAAATACTTTTGAAATACTTGGATGAGGAGAAAGATGAATCAAGTACGGCATATAACCCTTGTAGAAATTTTGAGCCCAAAGTATGCATAATTTGTACTGCCGAAGAACCTAATGTTTTACTATGCCTTCTAGACATTTAAAAATATGCAGCCAGTGCGTTTTAAAATTGCTACCACCGGGTATCGAACTTGCGACCTCATAATTGCTAGTCTAACTCTCTACCGCTGAGCTATTCTTTGATATGAAAATTGACTGGCATAAAACACCACTTTGTCTTTGCGAGATATTGTGCTTTATTCTCTTCAATAAAAGTAATTTTTAAGCAAGTACAAAAGGTGCACTGAAATTGTTTCAGTTCTTTTGCATCATTTTTATTTCATATATTTTTAGAAATTGAAAAATTAAAAAAATATTGAATTTGAAGAAATTAATTATAAATATTGAAAACAAATAAAAAAAAAATTAAAAATATATTGGTCGCTCCATCCCGCGATCATCTGTTTAAAAATTAGTAAAACGTCTTGTATATCAAGTGTACTAGTTTTTAGCAATTTTTTTTGCTGAAATTCCGTTTTCAGCAAAAATTTTAGTTATATTTTTTTAGCACTAAACTGATTTTGAACTAATGTTTTACTAATTTATGTTGCTACAAAAATTGTGCTGATAACCGCATGCATAGCGTGGACGACAACCAGATAGACAAGATGTAGATGTCGCAGCTTGTCTGGAAACGGAAATGACAAAAAAAGAAAAACAACTCTACACATATTCTATATTTAAATTTGCAGCAAATAAATTAACTACAAGCTTTTTGAGTTTTTTTCAGTCTACTAATATTCAGCAAAAAGTTTAGTGATTTTAGCAAGGATTTTTTTCATTTGCAGTCGACTAGGTGTTAGCAAAACTTTTGCTGAAGATTACTATTTTTTTGGTAGAAATCAGCTCGCTGATTTTCAGCAAACCTTTAGCTGAAATTACCAACTTTTTTGCAAGCACGCTCCTGACTAAAAATTTGCTGACACAGCAACATTTTTTGATGACTTTACTGACTTTTTTTTTGAGTGTACGTTTGGATGTTTTATTGGTATAAATAATTCGTTCTTCTAGAAAATTTTAGAAATTCTATTTTTGTTAAAAACCCGTGAATTTAAAATTGATATTCGGTTTAACAAATTAAAATTTAAACAAAATGTTTTTAAAAGCTCCTTACCTGTAAGTTCATTTTACTAGGTAAGGAGTTACATCGATGGACATGCCTTTGTTAAAATAATAGGTCTAGTAATAGAAGAGTAAGAGCTTACCCTTACAAAATGCTTATTTTTATAACGAAAACTTATAAAAAAATTATTTCCAAAATTTTTTGTTAAAATTATGTAATTTTTAATTTAATAGTAAATATGAAACAAGATGAATTTTTAAGAGAAAAAAAACGTATTATTTTAAGGTTTTTTGTAACGTAGAGGTAACGTAACATATAAGTTTAGAATAACATATTACTAGGTAAGGAGTTACCTCGATGGATATGCCCTTGTTAAAATAATAGCTTTGGTAATAGAAAAGTAAGAGGTTACCTACCCTAATTTCTTCTAACGAAAGTCATCACCGGGTAATAGAAGGTTTTGCTGGGCACTTTTAGAGCAATTATGGTTTAGAAGCAATACTTAAGTGATTTTTTGTATGTTGTTCAGAAGTAATTCTAAAAAAGCTGTAAAAATATACTAACGTATACTTTGGAAGCAATGAAAGAAGTGATTTTTTCTAAGTTGTTCAGAATTACTTCTAAAAAAGCAGTAAAAATACACAAAAGGATACTTGTGAAGCAGTGACAGAAGTAGTTTGTAAAGCATTACTTCAAATTTTTTTTTGCTCTGGGATAATATAAAAAATAACTGCTTTAAACAACTGCTACGAAGTATAGTACTGAAGTTATTATTTAAATAATTTTCATAATAGATGTTTCATATTTTTCCATAGAAAACAGCTTTAATTATAGTTAAAAACAACACAAAGTAATCATAGAGCTACTGTCAAAATTTTTTGAATGCACTTATTTAGTAATGGAATTTTTTTCTTATTATGGCTTTGATCTAGGTACTGACTATTTTTCAAAAAATTAAATAGGAATAGATCACATATAATGTACCCGTATCTTGATATTTCGTATCATATCTGAGCTATCCAGTATTGACTTTTGTGTACCTGCTAATTTTGCATACAGTCTTTCTTTATCGTTTTCCCCGATAACGACTTTTTGTCATATAAATCAAAATAATAATAAGTATGCATTATGATAGCAGTATTATTAACAAAAAACAGCTTTTAATTGGGTTTCTAAATGCTCGCGTTGCCAAATTATATTTTTAAAATTCATTCCCATACACATGATAGATAGATTTTGTTTGTGAACACAATGGGCACGTTTACCAGAGAAACCCGCTACCGCTACACTTGATATGTAGCGCTTTATGATTACCTTAATCTGGTGAACGATGCTACTTTTGTTTTTGTTTTAAAGTAAAAATATTTGTAGATGTTTCATTTATTTTTTTTTTTTAATTTTTTTTTCTTTATAATTATATTTGTATATGTTTATTATTCTTTAAAAAAAGTATATAAAAAATAAACGACAGCTGATGTATCATTACCCTATGGGAAATTTTAACAAACTGTCAGCGAACTGGCCCCTTTATATGAAATAGACTGGTCACTTTTACATGGCGTTGTCATAGGAGGGGGAAATTGACCCCTTGTGACATGTCACAAGACAAATCCCAGGACAGGTCCTTTGTTTTTATGAGAGTTCAGTAACCTGTCCTAGGATTTGTCTTGTGACAGGTCACAAGGGGTCAATTTCCCCCTCCTATAACAACGCCATGTAAAAGTGACCAGTCTATTTCATATAAAGGGGCCAGTTCGGTGACAGTTTGTTAAAATTTCCCGTAGGGTAACTGCTCACAAGTAGCGTAAAATTTTTACGCTACCAAAACATGGTAGCGCTACCACAACATGTTGAGTTAGCGGTAGCTAATCAAATCGTTCACCAGATTGTTGAGTAGCGGATTAGCAACAGTTGAGCATCTGATAAACGCAATCAATATTTAACTAAAATATTCGTTTAAATAAAAATTGAATTCATATTAAAATAAATCTACTTTACTGTCAACAATATAGTCAATATTTGTGCTATTAAATATTATAAATAAGCTATTTTACTATAAAATATAGTAAAAAACCTAATTTGCCTTAAAATATTTAATGATGTGTTAATCTTCTTATAAAAAACTAACCGAAAAATTGGAAATAAAAAATATATTTATTAATTTAAATAAATCTAAAGAATATCTAAATCTTATTTATGTATTATGTTAAAAACAGTTGGTTACAAACATGTAAAATTTAATAAAGAAAAAATACGGAAATAATAAAAAAAGATTAATAACAATTTATTAACAAATATACAATTTGAAAACAAAATCTAAAACTTTTGTGATTTAAGAGTATAAGACTGAAAAGAAGATTGAATTTAAAAAGATTAAAATATTTTATAATGAGTACACTATTTAGACAATAACATACATGGGACTAGTTATGTTAATTAGGTGGACTAATTATTTGATGATTTCATCACTATTGCATTGATATCAATTGCAATGAAATTACTTTCATTACAATTTTTTTAATTAATGTTAATTATGATTTAAGAATTTAATTTCATTGATTAATGAGAATGGTTCTAAATTTCATTACGATTTTATTACTCATCAATTAAATAAAATAATTCGCTGAAATCGGAAATGGAAATTGCTCGCTCAGGCTTTAAGTAAAGTAGAACGAAATAGAATGGCACGGGGAACGAATTAAATTTCAGCACCAAATACAGGGATTAAATGGGAAAAGAACAGAGTACGAAATTTGCATTACCGAAGCGTGTTAATTTGTATTATCAAAAAAATTGGTTAGAAATTAATCCCTCGGAATCCCTACCGTACCTACCTCATTTAATTTATAGGACTATATAGCACAATAAAATTTTGGAAAAGTTTTGTATATTTTGCGCTATCTATTTATCAGACGGACATATTTTGGAACGGCCAGTATCTCAAAAAATAAGCGACAAATTTTTATGCTCCTTTAAAGCAAAAACACACATTGCGATAATGCAAATAGGCCAGGGAGAGATCCCAAGGGATCCAGTTTCACAAAACCAAAAATAAGTCACCCTGTGGAATTTTTTTTTTTTATCAATTTACGTAATAATACACATTGACAAACTCCAAAATGCAAATGTCGTTTCCCGTTTTAATCCTTTCCCTTCCCGTGTGTATTGTTTCAATTCCACTCGTTTTTCATTCCATTCAATATCGTTCCCCATGTTAAGTGTTTCAGTTCCTCTCGTTCCCAGTTCTATTACCTTTCGTTCCCATTTCGAACAATAGCTGTATATTCGTTCATGCCTATTAACATTATGTATTTAAAGCAGTGATCGGCACAAAGAGAGAATGTGAATGTATTGTATTTCTACACTGTGAGAAATTAGTTTATCATTTTTAAATTTATATTTGTATATTAAGAACATGAATTAATGAAGAAATGTAATAATGAATGAATGAATTAAAGAAATAAAAAAAATAATTTATAGTCATTTAATTTTTTAAAATAATTCATAATAAATTTTATTATACACATTATTTAAAAAATATTTATTTTTTTGTATATAAATTATTTATTCTTAAAAAAGTATTCCATTAGTTAGTAAATTTTAATGAACTAAAGAAATAAAAATAATTCATAATAAATTTCCTGTTCTTGTAAAATTTTAATAGTGTAATATTTTTCTAAAATTTCTTAAACAAAGCGACGTCAACCTGATTTGTTGAAAGATACAATGCTACTGAATAAATTTTACGCTCTTAGTTAAGAGTTTTGTTGCCATTCGTGTTGTGTACGTGCAGTGTGGCCATATAGCCAGTTTTAACTGTTTTTTTTTTGCAGTTTTTTGGGATGCCTAACAGTTTTCCAGTTTTTTCATGTAAAAAACAGTTTTTTTAAATTCATGAATTTTTTTTTACAGTTTTTTATATTAAATTGGCACATTTGTTTCATTTACAATTTTTTTTTATTTTTTTAACTAAAATTTAGGAATTAAAATATAAAAGTGTTTATGCATAATAATTTGAAAACTTTATAACACGATTATAAAAATGAATTTTGTATAAAATATTTGTTTTATAAGCCAGTGGTTATGCATATGGTTATATAAAACTTTCAAATTGTCAGAAATTAGGTACAAATCGAAACATAAATAAATTTAAAAATACCAATATAATACTGTAAAATATGCTTACTGGAAAAACGAATCATTTTTATAACAAATTTCATAAAAAATTAGCACGGAATAAAATTGGCTAAGCCATATCTGAGAAGTTATAGACCCGGCGGACATTTTTTAGCCGAACTTTTAAGATCATTTAGAAGTTTATATTTTTTGAAAAAATTAAAACAATGGTAGCATTCGGCAGAGAAACCTTAAACTGATACCGGTGACTTGTAGCGCTTTGTGATTACTTACTCTGCTGAACGATGTTTTCTTTGTTTTGTTTTTTTTTAAATATAGTTTTTCTATATTTTTCTTTGATTTTTTAATTTTTTTGTTTTTGAATTATATTTGTATGTTTTTATTTGTCAATCATACAAAACAAAAATTTTTTTAAATCAACAACAACAAATGTATCACTATTTGATCAAAAGTAGCAAACATTTTTTACGCTACCAAAATATGACAGCGCTCAGACTGAGCGGTTATTGATCAGGTCGTTCAGCAGATAGTTGCACAACTGTTGTAGAGCTGTTGACTGTCAAATTGTATCTGCCGAACCCACCCAATATCTCATCGAGAAAGGCCAAAATTGATTTTTTAGTTTTTTAAATAAATATTTGCCAATTCTGAATAACAATTTCCTACTAGAGATGAGCGATATTTTCATACCGGTGATTTAATCACAGTTATTGATAAATCACTGGTAACAGCAGTGATCAAATATTTCAAGTCGCAGTTACTCGGAATGTCGTTCTTTTAATATTTTTGTACTATTCTTTCTTGCAAACTTCATTGTGTACAGTAATTAGGGTTTTTCTTTTCCCGGACTTTTTCATTTCCCGGGACAGCGGGATTTTTTTCTGAATTTCCCGGGATCCCGGGAATTCCCGCTAGTTAGAAAATAAATGAATCCGACATATGTTGTACTTGAAAAACTCAATTTATATTAAAACACCGTCCGAAAAAGTACATCGTTTGGTTGTACCCATGATAAAATCTACTTAATATATTCTGAAAAGAGGGCTAAATATAAAATATCCATGACTTCCACTTTTTCTAGATCAATTCGTTTAACAGTTTAAATCGCGAATTACTATTAAGGTAATATATTTATATGGAAGGACGTCTTAATTTTAAAATGAAATATATTAACTAAATATTAATTCGCCGTTTAAATGGTTAAACTAATTGATATAGAAAAAGTGAGACACTGGTGTTTTAATTTGTTCCCTTCTTTCAGGGTATACTGGAATTGTTAATGGGTGCACAATTGTGTCCGACCAGTTTTATAGTCAGAACTAAGATAGATTTTTTGCTTAAGTATTTGTTAAATATGGAATCCAAAAATTTCTATTTCTAAATATTTTGTTTTTCATTAGTATTCGTATAGAATTATTTTATAAAAAAGTTTAAAAGTGAGTATTTTTCACACAAATTATTAGGCAAATTCTCTAAACCCTTTTTATAAAAATCGACACTATTTTATATTTATTTATTATATAATAGCTGTGTTTGTGCGGCATTCCTATCAATGATATCTCGAACAATTTTGACAGTGGAAAGCCAGAATACGTTGAAAAACTGTCAAAATCGTTCTTGATAACTCTGATAGAGAGTCACACAAATACAGCAAATATTTTATTCATCTTAACACACTAGATAAATATAGTGAAAAATATAATTTAATAACATGGATTTACATTGTACATAGATTAAAAAATAATTAGAATATACATTTAAAATTAACGGTTCGTTGTCGTTTATAAGATACTTTAAGCATTAAAGTTCAAAGCAAAAACAGTAATAATAGAAGATAAAAATAGCATTGCTAGAATTTCGTTGATGTTAGTCTAATTGAGTTGTTTCAATTTGATATTTGTTTCAATTCAATACAAATAGATCATCATCAATTATTAACCCATAAAGGCATAAAACATTTGTGTAGCAGGACCCAAAAATACATATTCTATCCTGCTTGCCTTATCGATTTTTTTTAAATTTTTATTCTCTCTAATTTACTTCTGAAAATATTATCATCTCTGTTTTAATTTGAAAATAATTTAAAGGAAAATGTGATAATATTTGATCTCGAATTGAACGAAAAACATTAATTAAAATAATTTTTTAACTTTAATTAGTATCTCCTGAATAGAAATTTTTTATGCCACAACTATTTAAAAATAAATTATTTAATTTGCATAGTTGCATTTTAAGTTGACATATAAAGAAATCCAAAATAATTTGAAAAATCATTTGCATAATATTGAAAAAATACAATTTAAATAGAGAAATAGCATTTGAAATTTAAATGAAATTATTTGAAGTGAAAAAAACCTCAAAATACTCAATTGAAAATAAGAAAATATTACTAATTCTTTAATGCCTAGTTTTTGGAGGTATTTTGAACTGAGATACGGATGTTGAAGTGTTGTATATATTGCTTTATTTGAACAAAGATCACCATTTTAAAGAAAAAAATGTTCTGAAGTTCGAGTATTTTTGTTGGTAAACTTGGTAAAATTTGTTTTCGGTTTAACTTAACCAAATTCAATTGACATCCAAAAACAATTTGGCCTAATAATATTTTTTTTATACTAATTCAGTTTATTAAATTTTAAATCCCATTTTATAGTTTCAAATATTTCTTATTTAAATTAATTTCAAATCAATGCTTTAAATTTAAATTTATTTAGCTTCCAAAATTGCAATATATAATAGCTAAAACTTCTTTTAAAGAATAAAAAAAAAATCCCGGGAAATCCCGCACAAAATTCCCGGGATTGCGGGATTGAAAAAAGGCCGGGATTCCCGGGAATCCCGTCCCGGGAATTCCCGGGACATAAACTCTAACAGTAATACATGTTTTTTTTTTTCAATAACAGTGACTTGCTTTCACACTCTTTTGAATAAAATGTCTCCTTTTATCATGTCTTTGTTACCGGTCGCAACTATTCTTCTTTTAAGGCCCAGTTTTTAGGAAGTGGATTATCTTTAAACTTAGTTTAACGCAGTTTGTAACTGGAATACTGCTTTTAAAATGTGGTTTATTTTGTTTTATTTCAATAAAGAAATAAATTATACTCGAGAAAAAGATTTTCCGGCAAATTTTTTTTAATAAACTTTGAAATGGCTGACAAAATTCGTTTTCAGGTTAACTAAACCAAGTTTAACTGACATCTTAAAAACTCGCCATAAATATTATTTCGTTTATTTATCAGAAAATCGCAGTCTTTTCCATAGAAAAACCGTGATCACGACCACAGTTTAAAAGAACAGCGATTTGCAAATCACATTCACTGAGAACAATGTTACTGAAAAATCGCCGGATCGCCCATATCTATTACAAACTCGTGATCACGGTCTCTGTTTAAAAGAACGGTGATTTGAAAATCACGATCACTGGTAGCAGCGTTATTCAAAAATCACCTGATCGCTCATCTCTATTTCCTACTATTTTTCAATTATGATCAAGGACAATTCCAAAAACGTAATTTTTTCAAACAAACAATTCCCGACATAATGTGGAATGCAAATCAATAAATAATATTTTGAAGTACAACATTGACCAGTAAAGTATTCTATCCTAAGTTAGGGGTCAATCTCGGAAGGGTGATTCGATGAACTTTTTCTAACTTTAGATTCGGGCCTAGGAGACCAAAATTCTTAAAAAAAAATTGTGTTAGGAGTCTATGCAAAAAGTCGATTACTATAAATGCCAAAGGCAATTAAACTATTAAAATATCGATATTTTGAAAATTGACAAACTGGGATAATATGTATTTTAGTCCCAGGATACTTCGGGATCCCAAAATTTCTTCTGATTTTTAAAATATTTTCGAAGAACAGTTTTTCTATAAAGAAACAGTTTTTATTTACAGTTTTTCTAAAAATATATATGGTAACACTGTGTAAGTGTGAAAAGACGATTATGATCGGCCACTGGTGGCTATGAGTGCCGACCACTGATTTAAAGCAAATCTACATTAAACCGATCAGCGAATAAGAAGATTTTAAACAACTGGTGTTTATAATAGTTTCGGTATAATCGTATGTACGTTAGAAAAACTTTTTAGAAAATAACCCGAAAAAGTTACGTCGGATGTGAAAATGTATAAACTTTGAGTTTTCAAAGTTGATAATTATCCACGTTGAAAGTTAACATGCATATGAAAAGTAATGTTTTAGTTTTCGTCTTAAACGCGTTTTTATGTACTTTGAGTTTTTTTATGAGTTAACGGATATAGTTAAGCCGAAAACACAGCTAATGTTCCACTTTATCCATTCAATGGCGTCCTTAAAAAAATTATGTCAAAACCCGATGTTCGATTCCACATAACATTGAAAGTTTAGAAAATTTGATTGTAATTAAATTTCAACGGTAATGAAAAATTCCCAAGTATTGACAATAACATGTTTGAAAAAATATTGGATATGAATTTTTTGTATATACCGAAATAATTCTTTAGAATAATTGTCACTAATTTTAAGTTGATTTGAATAAGTTATAAGTGACTGATTTTAAGTTACCCTAAACTAGTTTTATAGAGTGCAAAAACTTAGGTAAACAAAGAAAATATAATAACAAATAAAAAACAAGAAAAAGATAAAATCATGATTTATGCCTAATTTATACAAAAATTATCCGCTACTGTCTATTGTTCTAAAACTAATTCTAAACATATTTTAAGTTGTTTCAACATAATAAAATTAACTAAAGCTTACCACATATATTTGAGATTGTATCGGGTCAGTTATTTTTGTCTCCTTTACAAATATCCAAATTTCATCAAAATGGAAGTGAAGCACGCCGAGACTTTCCTTGTTAGTTGGAAGTATGTCATTTGAAAAAAATTTCAGTTTTAAATAAATTACTTTAGGAAAAAATATCTTGGTGAAATTCTAATCCCAATCTTTTTGACACTAACCAATCTATATATTTTACTACACAATTTTTAAAACAACTGACACAATAGGTAAAAACTGCTGATTTGTTTTACAGTTATTTTTTAGTAATATACAATAATAGGTCTGTTCGAGTACTCAACATTGGGATCCCGCGGGATCCCAATTTTACCAAAAAGCGTTTTCTTACTGCACAATTGGGTAAATGAGAGCTGTCATGAGAGAGTAATATTCTTGTTCTTCTTGCACGAAAAAGCCCAGACCTTTTTTCGTGTAAATTTGGGTAAATTGTTTTTATCAGCTGTTATATCATTAGTTGGGTTCAACTAGTTCAATTGAACTATTCACTAATTTGAACCAAAGACCTAGTTCACAACTAATAGCTCTTTTAGTTCAATCGCTCATTTCATTCATTCAGAAAATATGTTTATCATTTACAAAAATTAGTATAAAAGTTGCAAAAGTTTATCAGTTATGTTACAGCTCCATAAAATTAAAATGTGTTAAAGAGATAAATATGTAAATAAATCGAAGCTTTTGTTTAATATTAAAATTTTTACCAAATTTAATAAAGTACGTATTCCTTTTTATAAATAGAAATGCCTAAAAAGGAAAGTTTTATTAAAGTTTTTGATTTAAAAAGGGGTTTAACTAGAAAAGCTATCTAGATTTTTACAACAAATTGAACAAGAGCGCTCACCAAAACGAACTATAATGCACAAATCTATTGACGTTTATTTTTCGGGCTTCAAATATGGTTTTTCGCATTCGTTTACTTTTAGGCATTTTTGTCACTTCGTGAGAGTATTTCTTGTTAACTCTCATTTTACCGAACTTTACCCAAAAAGTAAAAAAACAGACCTAATATAATCTTTCGATTATAAAAAATGTGTAAATATCCAATCGAGCTTGAACTTTGAAATAAAAATTCCAAACCGTTCTCCAGCTATTACCATTTTGTGCATTGTAGATAAAACACTGAATCTACTGAAAATAACAGTTAAAACAAAGGTATATGCAGTTAAAAAGACGAACAAGGTATTTACCTTTAAAATAACTAAAAATATTGTTATTTTTAACTGTTGGGAAATAACTAACAAATGCATTAAAAATAACTAACAACGTCGTAAAATTAGCTGACAAATTTTTACTATAAAATTTTCAATACAACCGATAAAATTCTTTTGGTATTTTAAAAGTACATTTTAATAAAAAAAAATGTTTTGCCTATTTAAAATTTGTAGTAAAAATTAGAAACGGTTCTCCAGTTATTATACTTTAATGCATTGGAGATACAATAAAAGATTTAGCTATTTGTCTTCAAACTAGAAATATATCAATAATAACAAATATAAACTAAAAAACTATTTTTAAAATTAAACGAAACTCAACGAACTTTTTTATTTTTAAATAACTACTTAGCCAGCAGAATCTAAGCGCTCATAAATAAGATTTTTAAATGGCTCATGGAAATGATTATTGTTATTTTGAAAACACTCTTTTTTGGTAGAAAATATGAACCCTCAGAAAACAATCCAAAAAGTTGTCTCTACAATCTAAAAAGCTATCTCAAAACGAGGGTACATTCTTCGGACTCAAAGAAGATTTTAAAATTATTTGAATTAACTTTCATAGGAAAAAGTGGAAAAATGTTTATGTTTTTGGAGCTCATTTCTGAGTCAGTAATGATCATCTTTGTTTGCTGGGTAACAAAAACAACTTTTAAAATACTGTTTTGAACTGACAGTATTCATTAGTTGTTTTCTTAAATAACTGTCATAACAGTTGTTTAGAATTTTTCCATATAAAAACAACTATACCCAATCAGAAAAATATGTACAAACTGGAAAGCGGTGGCAAAGCACTTTAACAAAGTGCTTTCCCATTCCCAAAATGATAACATCATTAGAGAAAAGAACCGGCTGTTCAAAAAGCGCCGGAAAAGCACTGGAGGAACAAAATTTTTGCACATTGGCAAAACCAATAAATAGGTGGTCTGGAAATATATTTTGTAAAATAAAATTTAAAAAAAGTTCATATGAATTTTTTTTGGTCCTGCCGTGATTTGCACCCAGGCCATCAGATTAACAGACGATTGCTCTACCCACTGAGCTAACGAGACTTATAATACTTGGTGGCTAAACACATCAATGAGTGATAACTGCTGGACAACTACTGACTGTGCTAAAATGCTAGTACTGGCAAACAAGTTTTTGGAACTAATATAATATGCCAGCGTTGGGAAAACAAAAAAAAAGTTGGTCTTAAAGGAGCTTTCCCACAAAAAAAATGATTTTATAAAACAAAAAAAAATTTTAAATTAAAAAAAATCCAAAAAAAATTTTTTCCCCTGCAACCTGATTTGAACTTGTCACCTCCTGACTACAAACCTTTATCATCATTTTTAAAAAATCATTGCTCTACCAGTGAATAGCTTTTTGTACAGCTGCAATTTCTTACTAGGTAGCACCTTATAACCACTGGCTGCAAACGTTGGCATAGCACTCTAAGCCCATTCTTTGCCAGTGGTTTTTTATAAACCACCGAAATTTTTGTAAAACAAATACTGGCAAAACGCTTTTTGCAAACGCTGGCAAAGCGTACCAAATAAGTGTTCTCCCAGTCATTTATTTTTAACACTGTGGTTACCCAGTGGTATGCCAGGGCTTGATTTTTTGTACCACTGGCGATTTCCGACTGGGTAATTATAGCTAAAAACAACAACTACTGATTACTACACAAACAACTGTCATACAGTAACTGTCAAACTTTTTTGAGTGCAGTTGCAAATAAAGAATATATCAATAATAACAAACATAAACTAAACAAGGATTTTAAAAGAATTTTTTTTTGTTTTTTAAATAACAAACAAAAAATAACTGTTTAATAGAAAAATACCGTTTTGGTAGTTGGTTATTATGTTATTAAAAATACCTGCTTTAAACAACTGTTACGTAATAACAGCACTTTTCCTTAGTAGTTTTTTAAATAATAGTTGTTTTGTATTTTCCATAGAAAAACAACTATAATTACAGTTAAAAAACTAAAGCTAATTACAACACAAACACCTGTCGTCTAGTTACTGTCAAGCTTTTTTGAGTGTAGAAAATATAATCAATTACACTATTATTACTTAGTAAAATTTTAATCTCAATCTTTTTTTAAACAAGACAATTTAAAAACATTTATATTAGTCGTTATTATAAAATACGCATTATCTTGTTGTAGATTGTTTTGGTGTTTCATTCTTAATAGAGTTAATTTTTTAAAAACAATTTTATACGAGTATTATCAATACAACACAAAATAATAAGCATTAAAATGATCGTGACATTAATGGCATTGAAACCTAGAAATAATGGAATTTAATAAAACCAAATACTATTGTTAGAAAATAAATCTTTTTCATCATAGTATTCAATTGGAAACATTTTCTTATAAAAAAATTATAATGTCGTGAGATGAAATAGAAAACAACCTAACTTAAAAAATTCTCAAACCTGGTTTATTGATGATTATTATTCATGATGATTCAGATGAACTATACAACTGCATAAAATTTTGGATTTCTACGATAAAATATATCGGCTTTATCAACAAAATTCCAATATAAAATTTAATTTAATTTTTTTTTAATTTTCCGCGTTTTTTATTTTACTGCCGTGCAAAAATTCAAAATCGGGTGAAGTCTTATGAACAACTGTATTGAACTATATTTCACCACAAAATTGTATTGTTCTATAATCAAAACTATTACCCCGTGGTACAAAAAATCGAGCACTGGCATACCACTCGGAGACCGTGGAGTTAAAATTAAATGACCTGCGGAACACTCATTTGGCACACTTATCACTCCAGACAATGTATTTTCGAAAATAATCTACTAGGCCTATTTTTTGGTCTTGCCAGCAATCTACCAACGTTGAAAATTTTGTTTTCCCAGTGCTTTTCTGGCGCTTTTTTAACAGATGGCTTTTTGTCTAACATTGTTATTATTTTGGTATTGGGAAATCATTTTTTGCCAGCGCTTGTACCTCCATTTCACCCAACGATATGTATGTAAATATTTAAAATTAAATAGTCCAATTAATTTAACCCTCAACTACATTATTAGAAATTTTTTACAAAAAAAAATAAAAACATTGTAATAAAAACAAATAAAAAAATATTTACCCCTAAATTCATAAATGCTTTGTAAAGTTATATCAGGTTTACAAAACGTCATTTTCATACAAAATTTGTTCAATAAACCTCCTATCTTCTCTATATATAAAAGAATAACGTGACTGACTGACTGACTGACTCAACATCGCCCAGCCCAAACCGCTGAAGCTAGGAAGTTGAAATTTGGTATGTAGGTTCCTCTTTCGGCGTAGACGTCCGTTAAGACGGGATTTTTGGAAATTCCTACCGGAAAGGGCAAAAGTCTCCCCCTTGGCGGCCTGCCAAAACCCCTTTGGCTAGAAAGCTGAAATTTAAGATATGTGTTCCTTGGAGTATGGGCTAACTTTTCTGGAAAGTACTTTCTGGAATTTTGGACAGGGACGTTGTAAAAATGGGGGTTAAAAAGGGGAAAAAGGCCCCCCTTGACGGCCTGCCCAAACCGCTGGAGGTAGGAAGTTGAAATTTGGTATAAAGGTTCCTCCACTATCGTAGACATCCACCAAGACGGAATTTTGGAAATTTTTACAGGAGGGGCAAAAAGGGGAAAAAGTCTCCCCCTTGACGGCCTG
This sequence comes from Leucophora obtusa, assembly GCA_949987735.1. NCBI lineage: Eukaryota > Metazoa > Arthropoda > Insecta > Diptera > Anthomyiidae > Leucophora > Leucophora obtusa. The sequence goes on from OX465296.1 coordinate 47,776,892, forward strand.
CTCAAACTGCTGGAGCTATGAAGTTGAGAGACGGCATTTTTGGAAATTATTATCGGGAGGGGCAAAAAAGGGATAAAAAAAGTACCTTTTTCCAAAAAAGTACCTTTTTCCAAAAAAAGTACCTTTTTCCAAAAAAAGTACCTTTTTCCAAAAAAAGTACCTTTTTCCAAAAAAGTACCTTTTTCCAAAAAAAGTACCTTTTTCCAAAAAAAAAGTACCTTTTTCCAAAAAAAGTTCCTTTTTGCAAAAAAAGTACCTTTTTCCAAAAAAGTACCTTTTTCCAAAAAAGTACCCTTTTCCAAAAAAAGTACCTTTTTCCAAAAAAAGTACCTTTTTCCAAAAAAAATTTCCTTTTCCAAAAGAAGTACTTTTTCCAAAAAAAGTACCTTTTTCCAAAAAACATACATTTTTCCAAAAAACACCTTTTTAAAAAAAAAGGAATTTTTTTTTAAAAAAGGTACCAAAAAAAAGTACCTTTTTCCAAAAAATGTACCTTTTTCTAAAAAAATGTACCTTTTCCAAAAAAAAGTACCTTTTCCAAAAAAAGTACCTTTTCCCAAAAAACATACATTTTTCAAAAAAAATACCTTTTTCAAAAAAAAGTACCTTTTCCAAAAAAAAGTACCTTTTCCCAAAAAAAAGTACCTTTTTCTAAAAAAATTTTCCTTTCCCAAAAGAAGTACCTTTTCCAAAAAAGTACCTTTTTCCAAAAAACATACATTTTTACAAAAAAAAACACCTTTAAAAAAAAAATACCTTTTCCAAAAAAATTACAAATAAAGTACTTTGTAAAAACAAAGTATCTTTTTCCAAAAAATTTCGTTTTTCCAAAAAGTACCATTTAAAATAATATATAATTTCAAAAAAACTACTTTTTTTCCTCCCCCCACGGATATCTCCACTAAAACAAGGTTTCTTGATATTCGGCATAGACGTGCGCTAAGACGGGATTTTTGGAAATTCCTACCGGAACGGGCAAAAAGGGGAAAAGTCTCCCCATAAACAGTCTCACAAATTGGACAAGTGCCTGCCCAAACCACTGGATGTAAGAAGTTGAAATCTGGTATAAAGGTTCCTCCACTGTAGTAGACATCGACTAAGTTTGTATTTTTGGAATTCCCTACAGGATATCCCAAAAGGAAACTCGGTATGTGAGTTCCTCCTTCTTCCTTTCCCTTTTTGGGGGCTCAAAAAGGGAAAGTTGCCCCTTAACGACCTGTCCAAACTGCTGGAACTAGGAAGCTGAAATTCGGTACTTAGGTTCCTCTTCCAGCCTAATTCCAACCGGGAAGGACAAAAAAAGAAAAAGTGTCCCCCTTGACAGCCTGCTCAAACTGCTGGAACTGGGAAGCTGAAATTCCCTGTCGATGGATTTTCGGAAATTCCTACCGAGAGGGGCACAAATAGTAAAAGTTGGCTAGAAACCTGAAATGTAAAACATATGTTACTTGGAGTATGGGCTCACTTACAGGGAAGGTGCTTTTTGGACAGGGACATTGCAAAAATGGGGATTAATGAAGCGAAAGGCCTGCCCAAACCGCTGAAGGTAGGAAGTTGAAATTTGGTATTAAAGTTCCTCCTCTATTGTAGACATCCGCTAAGATGAGATTTTTGGAAATTTCTACAGGCAGGGTCAAAAACAGGAAAAGTCTCCCCCTTAAGGGCCTGGCCAAACTGCTGGAACAAGGGATCTTAAATTCGGTATTTGGGTTCCTTCTCCAACGTTGACGTCCCCTAAGATGGTATTTTTGGAAATTCATACCGGGAGGGGTAAAAAGGGAAAAAACTTCCCCCTTGACGGCCTGGCCAAACTGCTGGATATAGAGACCTAAAATTATGTATGTAGTAGGTTCCTCCTCCAACGCAGACGTCCTCTAAGACGGAATTTTTGGAAATTCCTACCGGGAGGGGTAAAAACGGAATAATTCTCCCCCTTGATGGCCTAACCGAACCATTCGGCTAGAAACCTGTAATATATAATATGTTTTCGTTGGAGTATGGGCTAACTTATCGACAAGGCATTTCTAGGACTTTGGACAGGAACGTGGTAAAAAGGGGAAAATTGCCCCCCCCCCCTCCTTAACGTCTGCGTCTTTAGCTAGAAACCTAAAACTTAAAGAACAAGTGTATACGAAACACTAAAATTAAGAAACTAAATAGGAAACGAATGGAATTGAAGCACTACACAAGTGGAATGAAATGGATATAAACGTTGAACGAGTGGAATTGAAATTATAGACAATGCAAATGGATTGGAAGAGGGAATTACCTGTTCAAACACTATCCACGGAATATGAAACTTATGTAGCATTGAAACATACTCTCGAAAAAGTTAAACAAATTTTCTGAAAGAGAAAAAACCTTAGAAAAGGAATGGAACTTATATATTCCGATATTTAAACTTCATGTAACGAAGCACCGGTGGAAGAAACCGACGCAGTAAATTTTCCAACTGAATTTGTGAATATACTTGAATTGCCATGTCTACCTTTACATAAACTGGAATTAAAAAAAAAACTTTAAGATACGGTAACAACGTAGCGGGCTTTGCCCGCTATTTTTAATATTATAAAATGCTTTCCAACCCTGCTTTACGTTATTTATTTTCATTCAAAACACAAATGAACAAAACTACTTACGGGTATATCTACCTAAGTTCGCACTTTACCAAATTATCTTAACATACACACGTATATTGCAATTTATTATGGATTCATTACTAACAATCCACTTTCATGAGAAAAAGTGATCAAATATTTATTTATTTTAAACCCATTGTTGTGCAGAATTATTTATTTGTGGTGGCTGGGTGAAGGCTTTTATTATAAAAACTGTACTTTAAATAAAAAGCGAATCAAAAAAAAATTGTCGGGGGGGGGGCTGTGCCCTTTAAACTTTAACTTTAAGGCACGCTAACAACGTAGCGGGCTGCGCCCGCTAGTACTTACATGAAACGTAGCCCTAACTAGAGCCATTTTTCGACCACTAGAGGCCGAAAAAAGTAAAAAATCAATAAGAAAAAAATGGTACTCAAATGAAAGGAAATTTTCTCACGAGGCTTTTTTTACTAATCCTTTGGACGTGAATCGCATTAGAGGCATTTTGTTAAATTTTAAACCTTCGAAAAATTAAAAAAAGTCTGAAATCACGTTATTTTAGTTTTGGTAAAACTCCAGTTTTTGTTGTTTATTTTGAAAATTTGGAACACAAAAGGCAGTTGGAAGTGGATATGGCAAAAGGAATCAACTTTTAATTGACGAAAAATGCAATTTCAAAACTGATATAGTTTAATTGCACCGCAGGTAAAATTATTTTGTAAAATCGAGCGATTTTTTCAACAAAACAAATACCTAAACTTTTTAGGTGATATAAAAATTAAACTTTTTGATGAAAAATATAATTTCAGAAGTGTATGGTAAAATGGTACTCAAATGATAGAAAATGTGCCCACGACTTCAAAAATTATTTTTTTTCAACAATTAAAAATTTAGACATTAAAAAATAAAAAAATTGTTGGAAAAATCTTGCGATTTTTATAAAAAAATTGTTGGAAAAATCTCGTGATTTTTTTAATGTCTAAATTTTTAATTATTGAAAAAAAAATAATTTTTGAAGTCGTGGGCACATTTTCTATCATTTGAATACCATTTTACCATACATGAAAATTTCATTGCTTTCAATCCCCCCACCCCTGTAAGGGACTAAAATAGCTCTAGTAAGAGCTACGTTTTATGGATAAAAAAAAATTTTGAAATCGTGAGTCAATTTCCTTTAATTTGAGTACTCACACTTACATGTTACTATGTTTCCCGTTTTTTGCCCCCCCCCCCACGGGCCTCCCGGGTCCGAAACCTTGGTTTTTTTTTTAATTCCAGAGGGGTCATATATTTTATTTTTTTGATGAAACCCCATAACCTGCAGTTTAGCCGAAAAATGTGCTGATTGATTCTACTTTTCTTACAAGAAAGTTCTTCGTGTGGTTACTTCGATTTGGATGAAATCTTGATAATAATAGAAAGGACAGAAGAAATAAGCCCGTTTATAATTTTATCGGCCCATTCTCATATTGAAGCGTTTTTTAATTTTTCATGTTTTACAAAGAAATACACTCACAATAACTTTACCGTAAAAGTTCAACAGTTGTTTAAAAAGTAAATCAGTAACGTTGTTTCAATTGATAAGTAGTTAAATTGCAAAGAAATATATTTTTTAACTTTTTCTATCAGTCATTCAATAAACAAAATACACAAAATACGGACTTTCGGTAGAAGTTAAAATATTCAATCAAAATTTTCTGTTAAAAACAATCAGTTGTTATAATACGATTAATTTTAAAATAAACGAGAAATCTGTTATTTTTACCGACTTTTCCAGTTAATAAATTAACAATTAAAAATAAACGACAAAATACAATTGTTTCGAACGAAAAATGGGTAGTCCTTTTTTAACTTATTTTCAATTGTACATTTACATATTCGGTTGATTTTAAGGAAAATATATTGTGAGTGTATATACAAATTGTGAATTAAAAGAAATAAATCTATAAAAATAGCAGAAAAAGTTACTAAAAATCAGTTAAAAATGATGCTGCAGAAAAGACTGCTAAAATTAGGAGATTTTTTCCTAAGATAAATTAAAACTGTTAAATTTACAGAAGTTTAGTTATATTTAAGTTAACTTTAAGTTTATTGAAATTAGCAAATTGTACTGTAAAATAATATTTTGCTAACATCAGGAAACGAAAATTAGTAAAAAAAACATTAATAACTTGTAATTTTACCAAAAAAACTATTTCGTGCCAAAAACTTTGTAAAAAAGAAACTGTACAGTGGGAAATAAATCGTTTTACAAAGTTATCTACTAACTTCTTTATTTAAATGTATGTAATTGTTATTATCGTACCAGGGCAAGTTTAAAATGGCACAAAAAATTTTAACTTGCCACCCAAAATGGCGCACTAATAGAAAAAAGTCCGTAAAAATTGTGTTAAAACTACTAGAAATTAGCTAAAACTGATGCTGCAGAAAATACCTGCTAAGTTAGCAGATTATATTTGCTATATATTAGTAACATAGGAACAGCAAAAATAAAACTATTAAATGTACACAATTTTAGTTAAATTTTTGTAAATGCAAAATAGCAAATTAACCTGCTTAAATCAGCAAAAAAATTTTATAAATAATTAGTAGCCTAAAAACTCAAAAAAAAATTTTAAATTTTCGAAGTCTTTTTTTTAGATTTTTTTGAAATGCAAATAAGAATCGAGCCTTTTGAAAACAGCAGTTTCAAACTTTTTTAGCAAATATTTTTGCTGAGTTTAGCAGTATAGTCTGCTATTTGCATTCAACTAAATTTAGCTTAAAAATAGCAAAAATTTTGTAGGTTTTACAGTTTATTTTTGCAATTTTTAGTCTACAAATATTTAGCAAAATTTTCTCCAGATTTTACAGTATAATTTGCTAATTTCAATGAACTAAAAGTTAGCTTAAATATAACTAAAATTCTGTAAATTTAACAATTTTAATTTTGCTGTTCTCATTTTACTAGTATTTAGTAAAAAAATCTGCTTATTTTAGCAGTTTTTTCTGCACCATCATTTTTAACTAATTTTTAGTAACTTTTTCTGCTATTTTTACAGATGTATTTCTATGAGTGTACGAAAAACCAGTAAAATTCGCATGAAAAAAGCAAAAACAGCATGCTTATTCCAAACATTTAAAAAAAATATTGGTTGATTTAAGTGTGTATTTGTTTTTTTTTTAATATTAAAAAAAATAACAATAATGAAAGAATTTACAGTTTTACTGCTAAAGTGCAGTTGACGTATATAAATTAGTATAATTTTTAAAGTTTTATATTTCCGTTGCCGTAAAAAAATTCCGGAATTTCGTTTTTACCAACATTAAAAGATTTTTTTTTTGTAATTTTTTTACAAAAATTATTTACAAAAGCTGGGAACTTACAGTATTTTATTGCATTTTTAATGCTTAAAGTGGTATGTTTACAAAATAATTGGAAAATGGCATTTAATGGCAAATGCCAAAAAATTGACCTGGTTATTACCTACCTAATATTTTCTTAAATCCTTATAAATATTTAATTTTGCGGTCTTTAAAATTTTGACAACGTAATATATCTATCACAGTTACTTTATTTGTCATGTCAAACAATTTATACAACTATTTCATTATTTTGTTAAATTGATAAAGTACTTGGGTATTCTTGATTGCGACATACATGTAATTGCCGCTTTTTTGATACATTTGTCATTTCTTTTGTTTTTATATTTATTTACATAAATTATTTCATATCTTAAATTATTTTGTTCAACACATTAAAATTGTTAATCTTACAATTTTTTATAACCTGTTTGTCTTTTGATTTGTTTTTTTTTTTTCATCACATTTTTCAAAAACAGTTTTTTTACAGATATTTTAAGTTCAGTTTTACCTTATGGTTAAATTTTTTTGTAACAGATTACAAGGTTTGATTACCACCTCATTCATAATGTATTAAAGTATGTTTGTGTACATGGCGCCGAAATAATAAATGCCATTATTGATGTGTAATTGTTGAAACTGATGAGTAATTGGTTTATTACACTCATAGAAATAAATCTATAAAAATAGCAGAAAGAGCAACTAAAAAAAGCAGCAGTAAAAAAACTGCTGAAATTAGCACTTCTTTTTTGCGGAATACTAGTATAATAAGAACAGCAAAAATAAAACTGTTAAATTTACAGAATTTTAGTTATATTTACTTTAACTTTTAGTTATATATAAAAATGACAAATTGTACTGCAAAATCTGCAGAAAATTTAGCAAAATATTAGCATTAAAATAGCATAAAAACAATTGTTATATCTACAAAATTTCTGTTATTTTTAAGCCAAATTTGGTTCAATGCAAATAGCAGTCTATCCTGCTAAAATCAGCGGAAATATTTGCTACAAAAAATTGTAACCTGCTATTTTTAAAAGGCTCGATTTTGATTTGCATCAAAAAAAATTCGAAAAAACTTTGAAAATTTTAAATTTTTTGTGATATTTTAGATTAATTAGTACTTAAAGTTTTGCCCAATGGCCCTATGCTCCAACTTGGAACGACGGGAATAAATATATAATATAAATTTTTGCTGATTTTAGGCAGTTTAAGTTGTTATTTTCTATTAGCAAAAATTAAACTCAAATATAACTAAAAATCTGCATATTTAACAGTTTTATTTCTGCTGTTCCTATCTTACTAATATATAGAAAAAATAATCTGCTAATTTCAGCAGTTTTTTAATTTTTAACTATTTTTAACCAAATTTTTTACCGACTTTTTTCTGTTAGTGTAAAACTACTTTTCATAACATAAAATCTGCCGAAACCCAAACTAAAATAGGTTTATGAATCAAAAAACAGAAACCATTTGAAAAAAATGTTTGACAAAAATTTTTATGTATGGACAGCGAGTAGTGGGAGATTGGGAACTCAATTGTGTTTAATTGCTTTTCGATGAGAAGTCAATTGTGTTTAATTGCTTTTCGATGAGAAGTCAATTGTGTTTAATTGCTTTTCGATGGGAACACAATTGTGTTAATTGCTTTTTGAATCATTTTCTACTATGGGATTTAAATTCTGTTAATTGCTTATTACATATTGTGTGCCCATAGTGTAAAATGGTTGGTGGCTAAAAATCGGTTATGTCTTCCCATAGTGTAAATAGGTGGTAATTAAAAAATCGATTATGTGTTCCAGTAGTGTGAAATGATTGGTGAAAAATCAATTGTGTGGTGGTGGAGGATCGTTTTGAATTCTACAGTTTGTTTTGTGGGTTGTAAATGTAGTAGTGTGAAATGATGTGAGCCACTTAAGAAAAAATTGTCCGTTGTGTGTTTTGATTTAAGGAAAAAAATAAAAAATGTAATATTAAAATGAAAAATCAATTGTGTGGTGGTGGTGGAGGATCGTTTTGAATTCTACAGTATGTTTTGTTTGTTTCTGCCTCTTCTAAATATTCTATATTATTTTGTTTTGGATTTTTGGGGTTGTAAAATCTCGTATTGTGAAATGATGTGAGCCACTTAAGAAACAATTGTCCGTTGTGTGTTTTGATTTAAGGAAAAAATAAAAAAATGTAATATTAAAAATGCAGATATAGGTCAGGCAAGTGTTTTGTTTAATTCTGCCTCTTACTTGTCCGTTATGTGTTTTGATTTAAGGAAAAAATAAAAAAATGTATACTAAAAATAAATTTCATATATTTGATTTTATTAGAATTTTATTTTATATAATAATTCATAAATAAAAACATCATTAAATCTTTGTTCATAAATTAAAATTACTAAAAATTTACATGTTTATAGTACATATTTATAAGATCGTAAACACTATTTTTTTTAAATTTATAGATGACGCAATTACAAGTATCAGGCCCTTCAGTACACCCATCATCAGACCATGGACAACCTTCAAAATGCTCTCCATGTGCTGAAAAAACAATCTCTTTATTCTCATATGAATCGAGATAAGCAGCATTCTGTAAAAGAAAGTTTAAATCTTCTAGAGACATAAACTCCTTATATTCATTAAGGAATTCTATAATATTTTCTCGCATTGACATCGTAATCGTCTGAGTATTTCTTTATTTCTGAATCCATTAGTTTTAAATACAGCAACAATAAATTGTTGTTTTCATAATACTGTGAAATAGAGAGTCAGCACTCGATCTGTCCATATAAGTTATTTGCATCTAAATAAGTGCTTTTTTCGTATTGGTCCGTTGAATTTATTATACTCTCTGGGGTGGGGAATTCTAAAAAAGTTAATTTAAAATTTAATTCATCTTAAGGTTTCATTCTAAAAACAAAAGTCGTCGAAGAAGAAACCACCACCACCATGAGCGCTGTATCAAAATCATTGTTAAACAAATTTGATGACCTCAACAACAAGCCTATTCTCCATACAAAAGATATGGAGGATCTTAAATTATATAATATTTTGAAAGCTATTAAAATGCAAACAAAATATGGAGAAAGTATCCAGATTGAGGTGGAAAACTATGTCATCTTTCTGCCAAAAAGATTTAATGCTATAACAGAGGAAGAGGTAAAGGAGTTTTCATCGGGCAAATACTGCATCAAAAAAGTACCTGCAGTAGGTGACCAACCCTTCCGATTAGTGTTGGAGGTTTTTGATCTTAATGAATTTATTATTCCCAAAATTGGGGAATATCCACAATGGAATTGAAATTGTTAAAATGTATAAACTATTGCATTAAATAAATCGAAAAAATAAAGAAAATATATTAAAATATAAATAATAATTGTTTTTATTTATCATTAATTTCATACAAAAATTTTAGGCATAAGTGACCACAATTAAATGAATTATATTTTTGATGTTGTCTATAATTGTACTCTATATTAGAGCCTAAATATATAACTAATTCGAGAGGTGGCTGCAAATTTCCAAAACTATCGAAATATTCCTTATGATCTTTATTTTTGTAGTATGCTACCCAATGCGTGCCGTCTCCTATTGAGGAGTCTAGGTTGATAATGCCACATTCTATTCGTCGAGGGTGTTTGGGGAGTGAATCTCTCATAAAAATCCCTCTAAAGTTGGGAATATATGCGCTGAACTTAACTAAATCGATGTCAGTAAGTGGTCTCTTGGGGAGCATCTTTAATAGTTTTTTGACATTTTATCGAATACAAGACCATACCCCTTCTTATATGGTTTTAGGTAAAGACCTTTTCCCATTGCTATTGCCTCCATACTTTTATTGTGTCTAGAAGCCTCTTCGAGTTGTTTCTTAGCATCTTTTGCAGCATTAATAGCTTTCACAATAGCTGCTCCACCAGATGATAGACCACCTAAGGCTCCTAGAGCAGTTAGTATTGGTACTAGCGGTAAGAAACCTCCTATTTTGGGTACACTGATAATGCGAGGTATAACAACTTTTGATTTTTTTCCTTTCAGCGATTTATTTAAAATTTTACGAGCAATTTTGATTGCATCATTTATATCTGCAGGTTTATCCTTCTTTAAAGTTGTCGTAGCCATTCGTATTGCGGTGCTAAAGATCTTCTTTCCAAATTTATTTTTTTCCTTTTGGCCCATGCCTAATTTCACTTTAGCCTTCATTGTGTTAGTTATAAAATATGCGTTCGTTTTTTCTCCGATACTGCTGTCTTTGGATAAAACTCGCTCCCAAGCTCGATTTTCGAGTATTTTATCCGCTTGATGTCGCTTATTGATTTTCTTATTTTGAGAATAAGCTATATCGTGCTCTCTACAAGCAGCATCCAACGGATTTATCCCCTTATCACCTCTTTTCAAACGTTTTTGCAGCTTAGTGCCTGGTCCACAAAATTCATAGCCGGGTAAATGAAGTTCAAATGGTAGAGAATTTATAACTCTATCTACTAATCCACCTCCAGTGACAGAACTCATATGATTAATAGGTCTGTGATATTGAAACATCTATTTATATAATCTGAACGCTAATAAAAAGGAAATATTATAATATTAGCTTTAGTAGTTAAAATGCGGTTGATCAAACAACGTAACAATATATTTGTGAGGGATGTGGATTCCACAACAAACACAGATAAGAGGAGAAGAAGGCACAATCCTCTATTACCGAATTCTATAAGAGCACTTATAGTAGGACCTTCCAACTGTGGAAAGACTAACGTAATGATTAGCTTGATTGAAAGTCCGAATGGACTAAAATTTGAAAATATTTATTTATATTCGAAATCATTATTTCAACCTAAATATGAGTACTTAAAGAAGCTCATATCACCGATTAATGGAATGGGGTATTTTACATTTTCTGACAATGACAGCGTTATCCCACCACACGAAGCTAAAAATAACTCTATAATTATATTTGATGACGTTGCATGTGAAAATCAAAATACTATACGTGCATACTTTTGTATGGGTCGTCATAAAAATGTGGATTCATTTTATTTATGTCAAACTTATACCCGAATTCCTAAACATTTGATACGAGATAATGCCAATATGATTATAATGTTTAAGCAGGATGAAATGAATATGAAGCATGTATATAGTGATCATGTTGGAACGGATATGACCTATGAGCAATTTTCTAAAATATGTCGAGAATGTTGGAAAGAAAAATATGGATTTTTAACAATAAGTAAAGATGATGAATTAAATGCTGGCCGCTATAGAAAATCATTTAATATTTTTATTGAAATATAAGTTAGCTGCAATAATAAGATGACATTAGTAACGCTTCAAATCTTGAATCGGATGGATTATCAAGTCAAAAAGTTAAAAATTTATTACATCCTTTTATAAATTAAACTGATACTGAATAAACTTAATCTGTTTCTGATCTATTCCTGGTCTGTTTCTGATATATTTCTGGTCTGTTTCTGATATATTCTTGGTCTGCTCCTGATCTGTTTCTGATTAATATGACTGAAGTGTTGGAAGAACTGGTAAAGGCAAGAAACGTTTTAAAGAAGAAATTCCGAAGCATAAAAACGGGTGAAGTCAACTCACATGAAATACTCGAAGATACTTTTAAGCCCGTAACTAATCCGTTGAAAGAATTAATCAAAATTTCTAGTAAAAGAAAGAGAATTTCTAAAGGCGAAAAAGAAGAAATTAAAAATGAAATCAAAAATGAAATGGAAAATGAGAGTAGTTTATCGCTTAGGAAATTACCAATGAAACTGGAGACAAGTACCCCAAAGAAAGATTATACGAGAAATGAATACAAAACAATTGATGATGAGGATGAGGATGATTTTTACTATCAAACTGAACCCCCAGTTAATGTTACTAACAATAATACAACAACAAGCTCAATCGATTTATCACTTTTAGGTCAAAAAAATGAACTAGATACGCTTTATGGTCCTCACAAAGACTCGAATGGTGAGTGGAAATTTGGCAACAGCTACATTAAGTTGAATGAGGATAAAATTATGATAGGAAATCAAAATTGGTTACTAACGCCTGGTCTGCTTCAGCTAATGTTTCATAGAATACCAAAAAACTATGATAAAACAGAATTAGATATTTACAAAAAGATTTTAATGGATACAAATGCTCACAAAAGAGATTATAATTCTGATGGCCAAATAAAGGGTACAAGGGCCTACAAGTATCAAAATATTATCAGCAAATTATTTAAAATTGATAAAACAGGGAGCGGTCTTATGAAATTGAATTCTAGTAAACCTAATTATATTTATTGGGATGATCCGAATGAGTTAGTTGATCGCCTCAGACTATTAATCGCCTCTCAAGCTGCTGGTCATAATAATCATAATAATGAAATAGTTTCGATTATCGAAGAATTGCAGGAAGCTGGTATAATAGTATAAAATATCAAATTTTATGAGTTCAGTTAATATACTGAGAATGTCTGTCGACAAGTTCGGACACTATTACAATTCTAAGCTAAACTATGATAATAATATAATAAGGAAGAATGAGTCGAAAATGTTTAATCTCGTTTTGGATAGTGATAAAAACCTTAATCTACAAAACAAAAGGATTAAAAATGTTGCGAGCCCTATGGAAGAAAACGACGCCGTCACAAAAGATTTTCTTCTCTCACAAATCAACCAATTTCAAACAGACGTACTTTTGAATATATATAACAAAGATGATGATAGGTATGAGAAAATTTCCAATATGAATCAAAGACTAAAATCGTACATGGACGAAAAACTTGAGCTGTTGCGTCAACAAATTAACTATTTGAAAACTTTAGTACTAAAATTCGTGTCAGAGGAAGAGGGGTTTGTTGCGGTGTCTAAATAAAATAAAATATTTAAGCAATGGTATAAAGACGAATGATACAATAATAAACTGTTTAATATATAATATCGATAATGAATAAGAAGAGAATTTTGGTGAAAGAGTTGCATAAACAAGCTCGAAAAAATTTTAAACGTCGAAGAGTTATAATGAAAGGTATAGATGACTTATGGCAAGCTGATCTGGTTGAAATGGGAAATTATTCATCGGATAACAAGGAATATCGATATCTGTTGACAGTAATTGACACATTCTCAAAATTTGCTTGGGCCGCACCTCTTAAATCTAAAAGTGCATCTGATGTTTGCAAATCAATGGAAAATATTTTCGGCCTAGGTCGTATACCGAAAAACTTACATACTGATGACGGCAAGGAATTCTTTAATAAAATCTTTGCTAAATTGATGAAAAAGCATAATATTAATCACTACTCAACGTATAGTGTAATGAAGGCATCTATTGTTGAACGCTTCAATAGAACTCTTAAAGGTATGATGTGGAAGGAATTTAGCTACAACGGATCATATCACTGGATTGATTTATATAAAAATTTAATTGATGATTACAATCGAAAAGTTCATCGTACGATTAAAATGGCGCCCATAAACGTTAATTCTGCAAATGAGAAAATATTGCTAAATACAGTATATAATCATCTGAAAATATACAAAATCTCAAAATTTCATGTTGGAGATTACGTACGCATCAGTAAATATAAACATATTTTTGAAAAGGGGTACACGCCGAACTGGACAACAGAAATTTTTAAAATCAAATTTATAAACAATACATACCCCGCAACATATATTTTGGAGGATTACCAGGGAAAGAAAATTGAAGGTGGATTCTATGATGAGGAACTCTCAAAGACTCGATTTCCCGATACATATCTTGTTGAAAAAGTGCTTAAAACTAAGGATAATAAAGTATTCGTGAAATGGTTGGGTTTCTCAAATCATCACAATTCTTGGATTAATAAAAACGAAATATTATAATATGTATGATTACTTTTAAGACTATAGAGTTAAGTATAAAAGGACTAAATGTGTTGTCAACTATATTAATTGAATGAAAACCTTCCACTTGATAACACATTAAAAATTTTCATATATTAGCAGAGGGGTAGAAAAATGGATAAAATTTTTAAGAGTTCTGAGATTAGATATGAAAAACTAAAGTATTGTAATTATTGTGGTAGTAATGATCACAATGAAAATAATTGTAATCAGAAGAAAGATGATAATAAAATTAAGAATTGGGAATCTTCCAAAAAGAAGTGAATGTTAAAATTTATCAATAAGAAATATATATATATATGCATATCCGTGTAGTATATTTAATAACAAAAAAGTAAAAATAAAAAAATATACATCCTTTTAAAACCCAACGTTTTTGTTTTGTTTACTACATTAATCAATCGGAAAGCAAAATGTCAATAACACTAACATTGAGCGGAAATTCCTCAAATTTATCAGCAAACTATTTTCCTCCAATAAATTTAAATGATGATTATGAGTGTGCTCTCATAGATTTCCACTCCTACAACAGCATACCAAATGTGGACACAAACAATAATTTATGTCACATCGGTAATAAAATTATTACAATACCTATTGGATCGTATGAGCTGAACGATATTGTCGATTTTATAAAGGAGGAATATGAGAGAGATGAATTGGGGGAGAAGAAAATTTTTATAGAAGCTAATAATAATACAATGCAAGTCAAAGTATATAGTACGGAAGATTCGATATACTTTAACAAGAACAATTCGATAGGGGAATTGTTTGGCTTCAATAAAAAAGTCCTCTCTCCCTCTGTAAATAATTTTTCAGATCTACCAGTAAATATTTTTAAGGTCAATCTCTTGCGAATAGAATGTAATATTGTAGTAAATACTTATATAAACAATTCTCATGCACATACCTTACATGAGTTTGCAATAAATGTCCCACCTGGCTATAAAATGGATGAAATACCTAGAAATCTCATTTATTTGCCAGTGAACTCTAAAGAAGTAAGTTCACTAACACTACGGATTGTTGATCAACACGGCGATTTTATTAATTTTCGAGGAGAAGTAATAACTATTCGATTACATTTAAGGCCCAGAAAATAATGATAATTTACAGCAAAGAAATTGTAACAAATAACATTCCATATACCACATCATTACCACCAAAATACCTATTGCCACCAGTTACACCGAAGCCAACACCATCGTCATTGTTATCGTCACATTTAGCCAGCAAATTGACTGAATCAAATATAAATTTTCTCAAATCATTGAATTTCCAATTAAAAAAACAACAACAACGTCATCAACAATGAGTTCCTTAATTAATGTTTTGGGTGTACCCTTATCGGATGATAATATTATAAAAAAAGATTATCACACATACACTCCGTACTTGCAATCATTTAACAATAACGATGAAATAAGAATCTCAATACAAAATCAGGATTTATATGTTTTGCCAAGTGAAAGTTTTATTTACATTGAAGGTTCCGTTGAAGATAGCGATAGTAAAAAATTAGTACCATCTTCTACTAATTTCAGATTGAAAAACAATTTTGTTGCTCATCTATTTGACGAAATTCGTTATGAGCTCAATGGTGTTGAAATTGACCGTACTAGACACCTAGGTGTTTCAAGCACTATCAAAAATTATGTTTCATTGATGGCAATGGACGGTGCTGTCATGGAAAATGCTGGTTGGAATAAAGTAGATGATCTAAATGTGCTAAATGGACACTTTAACTTTTACGTACCATTAAAAGTATTATTGGGATTTGCTGAAGACTTTAATAAAATTATTTTAAATTGTAAACATGAATTGATTCTACTACGAAGCAAAAGTGATGATCAGCTGGTATACTCAACTGCATCTACTGAAAAACCAAAAATTACTATTAAGAATATTTCATGGAGGATACAACATGTACATCTTTCCGACTCGAGTAAAATAAATATGATTAAAATCATACAAAAGGGAGTAAATTTACCAATAGCATTCCGCAGTTGGGACTGCCATTATAATCCACAGTTAACAACAGGAACTAATCACAATTAACGAATTTATTGTCATGCAGAAAGGCTATCAAGACAAAACGGGGTCGTTCTCTATTTGAAGACAATTTAACATTCCAAATGTGATTAGTTCCTGTTGTTAACTGTGGATTATAATGGCAGTCCCAACTGCGGAATGCTATTGGTAAATTTACTCCCTTTTGTATGATTTTAATCATATTTATTTTACTCGAGTCGGAAAGATGTACATGTTGTATCCTCCATGAAATATTCTTAATAGTAATTTTTGGTTTTTCAGTAGATGCAGTTGAGTATACCAGCTGATCATCACTTTTGCTTCGTAGTAGAATCAATTCATGTTTACAATTTAAAATAATTTTATTAAAGTCTTCAGCAAATCCCAATAATACTTTTAATGGTACGTAAAAGTTAAAGTGTCCATTTAGCACATTTAGATCATCTACTTTATTCCAACCAGCATTTTCCATGACAGCACCGTCCATTGCCATCAATGAAACATAATTTTTGATAGTGCTTGAAACACCTAGGTGTCTAGTACGGTCAATTTCAACACCATTGAGCTCATAACGAATTTCGTCAAATAGATGAGCAACAAAATTGTTTTTCAATCTGAAATTAGTAGAAGATGGTACTAATTTTTTACTATCGCTATCTTCAACGGAACCTTCAATGTAAATAAAACTTTCACTTGGCAAAACATATAAATCCTGATTTTATATTGAGATTCTTATTTCATCGTTATTGTTAAATGATTGCAAGTACGGAGTGTATGTGTGATAATCTTTTTTTATAATATTATCATCCGATAAGGGTACACCCAAAACATTAATTAAGGAACTCATTGTTGATGACGTTGTTGTTGTTTTTTTAATTGGAAATTCAATGATTTGAGAAAATTTATATTTGATTCAGTCAATTTGCTGGCTAAATGTGACGATAACAATGACGATGGTGTTGGCTTCGGTGTAACTGGTGGCAATAGGTATTTTGGTGGTAATGATGTGGTATATGGAATGTTATTTGTTACAATTTCTTTGCTGTAAATTATCATTATTTTCTGGGCCTTAAATGTAATCGAATAGTTATTACTTCTCCTCGAAAATTAATAAAATCGCCGTGTTGATCAACAATCCGTAGTGTTAGTGAACTTACTTCTTTAGAGTTCACTGGCAAATAAATGAGATTTCTAGGTATTTCATCCATTTTATAGCCAGGTGGGACATTTATTGCAAACTCATGTAAGGTATGTGCATGAGAATTGTTTATATAAGTATTTACTACAATATTACATTCTATTCGCAAGAGATTGACCTTAAAAATATTTACTGGTAGATCTGAAAAATTATTTACAGAGGGAGAGAGGACTTTTTTATTGAAGCCAAACAATTCCCCTATCGAATTGTTCTTGTTAAAGTATATCGAATCTTCCGTACTATATACTTTGACTTGCATTGTATTATTATTAGCTTCTATAAAAATTTTCTTCTCCCCCAATTCATCTCTCTCGTATTCCTCCTTTATAAAATCGACAATATCGTTCAGCTCATACGATCCAATAGGTATTGTAATAATTTTATTACCGATGTGAAATAAATTATTGTTTGTGTCCACATTTGGTATGCTGTTGTAGGAGTGGAAATCTATGAGAGCACACTCATAATCATCATTTAAATTTATTGGAGGAAAATAGTTTGCTGATAAATTTGAGGAATTTCCGCTCAATGTTAGTGTTATTGACATTTTGCTTTCCGATTGATTAATGTAGTAAACAAAACAAAAACGTTGGGTTTTAAAAGGATGTATATTTTTTTATTTTTACTTTTTTGTTATTAAATATACTACACGGATATGCATATATATATATATTTCTTATTGATAAATTTTAACATTCACTTCTTTTTGGAAGATTCCCAATTCTTAATTTTATTATCATCTTTCTTCTGATTACAATTATTTTCATTGTGATCATTACTACCACAATAATTACAATACTTTAGTTTTTCATATCTAATCTCAGAACTCTTAAAAATTTTATCCATTTTTCTACCCCTCTGCTAATATATGAAAATTTTTAATGTGTTATCAAGTGGAAGGTTTTCATTCAATTAATATAGTTGACAACACATTTAGTCCTTTTATACTTAACTCTATAGTCTTAAAAGTAATCATACATATTATAATATTTCGTTTTTATTAATCCAAGAATTGTGATGATTTGAGAAACCCAACCATTTCACGAATACTTTATTATCCTTAGTTTTAAGCACTTTTTCAACAAGATATGTATCGGGAAATCGAGTCTTTGAGAGTTCCTCATCATAGAATCCACCTTCAATTTTCTTTCCCTGGTAATCCTCCAAAATATATGTTGCGGGGTATGTATTGTTTATAAATTTGATTTTAAAAATTTCTGTTGTCCAGTTCGGCGTGTACCCCTTTTCAAAAATATGTTTATATTTACTGATGCGTACGTAATCTCCAACATGAAATTTTGAGATTTTGTATATTTTCAGATGATTATATACTGTATTTAGCAATATTTTCTCATTTGCAGAATTAACGTTTATGGGCGCCATTTTAATCGTACGATGAACTTTTCGATTGTAATCATCAATTAAATTTTTATATAAATCAATCCAGTGATATGATCCGTTGTAGCTAAATTCCTTCCACATCATACCTTTAAGAGTTCTATTGAAGCGTTCAACAATAGATGCCTTCATTACACTATACGTTGAGTAGTGATTAATATTATGCTTTTTCATCAATTTAGCAAAGATTTTATTAAAGAATTCCTTGCCGTCATCAGTATGTAAGTTTTTCGGTATACGACCTAGGCCGAAAATATTTTCCATTGATTTGCAAACATCAGATGCACTTTTAGATTTAAGAGGTGCGGCCCAAGCAAATTTTGAGAATGTGTCAATTACTGTCAACAGATATCGATATTCCTTGTTATCCGATGAATAATTTCCCATTTCAACCAGATCAGCTTGCCATAAGTCATCTATACCTTTCATTATAACTCTTCGACGTTTAAAATTTTTTCGAGCTTGTTTATGCAACTCTTTCACCAAAATTCTCTTCTTATTCATTATCGATATTATATATTAAACAGTTTATTATTGTATCATTCGTCTTTATACCATTGCTTAAATATTTTATTTTATTTAGACACCGCAACAAACCCCTCTTCCTCTGACACGAATTTTAGTACTAAAGTTTTCAAATAGTTAATTTGTTGACGCAACAGCTCAAGTTTTTCGTCCATGTACGATTTTAGTCTTTGATTCATATTGGAAATTTTCTCATACCTATCATCATCTTTGTTATATATATTCAAAAGTACGTCTGTTTGAAATTGGTTGATTTGTGAGAGAAGAAAATCTTTTGTGACGGCGTCGTTTTCTTCCATAGGGCTCGCAACATTTTTAATCCTTTTGTTTTGTAGATTAAGGTTTTTATCACTATCCAAAACGAGATTAAACATTTTCGACTCATTCTTCCTTATTATATTATTATCATAGTTTAGCTTAGAATTGTAATAGTGTCCGAACTTGTCGACAGACATTCTCAGTATATTAACTGAACTCATAAAATTTGATATTTTATACTATTATACCAGCTTCCTGCAATTCTTCGATAATCGAAACTATTTCATTATTATGATTATTATGACCAGCAGCTTGAGAGGCGATTAATAGTCTGAGGCGATCAACTAACTCATTCGGATCATCCCAATAAATATAATTAGGTTTACTAGAATTCAATTTCATAAGACCGCTCCCTGTTTTATCAATTTTAAATAATTTGCTGATAATATTTTGATACTTGTAGGCCCTTGTACCCTTTATTTGGCCATCAGAATTATAATCTCTTTTGTGAGCATTTGTATCCATTAAAATCTTTTTGTAAATATCTAATTCTGTTTTATCATAGTTTTTTGGTATTCTATGAAACATTAGCTGAAGCAGACCAGGCGTTAGTAACCAATTTTGATTTCCTATCATAATTTTATCCTCATTCAACTTAATGTAGCTGTTGCCAAATTTCCACTCACCATTCGAGTCTTTGTGAGGACCATAAAGCGTATCTAGTTCATTTTTTTGACCTAAAAGTGATAAATCGATTGAGCTTGTTGTTGTATTATTGTTAGTAACATTAACTGGGGGTTCAGTTTGATAGTAAAAATCATCCTCATCCTCATCATCAATTGTTTTGTATTCATTTCTCGTATAATCTTTCTTTGGGGTACTTGTCTCCAGTTTCATTGGTAATTTCCTAAGCGATAAACTACTCTCATTTTCCATTTCATTTTTGATTTCATTTTTAATTTCTTCTTTTTCGCCTTTAGAAATTCTCTTTCTTTTACTAGAAATTTTGATTAATTCTTTCAACGGATTAGTTACGGGCTTAAAAGTATCTTCGAGTATTTCATGTGAGTTGACTTCACCCGTTTTTATGCTTCGGAATTTCTTCTTTAAAACGTTTCTTGCCTTTACCAGTTCTTCCAACACTTCAGTCATATTAATCAGAAACAGATCAGGAGCAGACCAAGAATATATCAGAAACAGACCAGAAATATATCAGAAACAGACCAGGAATAGATCAGAAACAGATTAAGTTTATTCAGTATCAGTTTAATTTATAAAAGGATGTAATAAATTTTTAACTTTTTGACTTGATAATCCATCCGATTCAAGATTTGAAGCGTTACTAATGTCATCTTATTATTGCAGCTAACTTATATTTCAATAAAAATATTAAATGACTTTCTATAGCGGCCAGCATTTAATTCATCATCTTTACTTATTGTTAAAAATCCATATTTTTCTTTCCAACATTCTCGACATATTTTAGAAAATTGCTCATAGGTCATATCCGTTCCAACATGATCACTATATACATGCTTCATATTCATTTCATCCTGCTTAAACATTATAATCATATTGGCATTATCTCGTATCAAATGTTTAGGAATTCGGGTATAAGTTTGACATAAATAAAATGAATCCACATTTTTATGACGACCCATACAAAAGTATGCACGTATAGTATTTTGATTTTCACATGCAACGTCATCAAATATAATTATAGAGTTATTTTTAGCTTCGTGTGGTGGGATAACGCTGTCATTGTCAGAAAATGTAAAATACCCCATTCCATTAATCGGTGATATGAGCTTCTTTAAGTACTCATATTTAGGTTGAAATAATGATTTCGAATATAAATAAATATTTTCAAATTTTAGTCCATTCGGACTTTCAATCAAGCTAATCATTACGTTAGTCTTTCCACAGTTGGAAGGTCCTACTATAAGTGCTCTTATAGAATTCGGTAATAGAGGATTGTGCCTTCTTCTCCTCTTATCTGTGTTTGTTGTGGAATCCACATCCCTCACAAATATATTGTTACGTTGTTTGATCAACCGCATTTTAACTACTAAAGCTAATATTATAATATTTCCTTTTTATTAGCGTTCAGATTATATAAATAGATGTTTCAATATCACAGACCTATTAATCATATGAGTTCTGTCACTGGAGGTGGATTAGTAGATAGAGTTATAAATTCTCTACCATTTGAACTTCATTTACCCGGCTATGAATTTTGTGGACCAGGCACTAAGCTGCAAAAACGTTTGAAAAGAGGTGATAAGGGGATAAATCCGTTGGATGCTGCTTGTAGAGAGCACGATATAGCTTATTCTCAAAATAAGAAAATCAATAAGCGACATCAAGCGGATAAAATACTCGAAAATCGAGCTTGGGAGCGAGTTTTATCCAAAGACAGCAGTATCGGAGAAAAAACGAACGCATATTTTATAACTAACACAATGAAGGCTAAAGTGAAATTAGGCATGGGCCAAAAGGAAAAAAATAAATTTGGAAAGAAGATCTTTAGCACCGCAATACGAATGGCTACGACAACTTTAAAGAAGGATAAACCTGCAGATATAAATGATGCAATCAAAATTGCTCGTAAAATTTTAAATAAATCGCTGAAAGGAAAAAAATCAAAAGTTGTTATACCTCGCATTATCAGTGTACCCAAAATAGGAGGTTTCTTACCGCTAGTACCAATACTAACTGCTCTAGGAGCCTTAGGTGGTCTATCATCTGGTGGAGCAGCTATTGTGAAAGCTATTAATGCTGCAAAAGATGCTAAGAAACAACTCGAAGAGGCTTCTAGACACAATAAAAGTATGGAGGCAATAGCAATGGGAAAAGGTCTTTACCTAAAACCATATAAGAAGGGGTATGGTCTTGTATTCGATAAAATGTCAAAAAACTATTAAAGATGCTCCCCAAGAGACCACTTACTGACATCGATTTAGTTAAGTTCAGCGCATATATTCCCAACTTTAGAGGGATTTTTATGAGAGATTCACTCCCCAAACACCCTCGACGAATAGAATGTGGCATTATCAACCTAGACTCCTCAATAGGAGACGGCACGCATTGGGTAGCATACTACAAAAATAAAGATCATAAGGAATATTTCGATAGTTTTGGAAATTTGCAGCCACCTCTCGAATTAGTTATATATTTAGGCTCTAATATAGAGTACAATTATAGACAACATCAAAAATATAATTCATTTAATTGTGGTCACTTATGCCTAAAATTTTTGTATGAAATTAATGATAAATAAAAACAATTATTATTTATATTTTAATATATTTTCTTTATTTTTTCGATTTATTTAATGCAATAGTTTATACATTTTAACAATTTCAATTCCATTGTGGATATTCCCCAATTTTGGGAATAATAAATTCATTAAGATCAAAAACCTCCAACACTAATCGGAAGGGTTGGTCACCTACTGCAGGTACTTTTTTGATGCAGTATTTGCCCGATGAAAACTCCTTTACCTCTTCCTCTGTTATAGCATTAAATCTTTTTGGCAGAAAGATGACATAGTTTTCCACCTCAATCTGGATACTTTCTCCATATTTTGTTTGCATTTTAATAGCTTTCAAAATATTATATAATTTAAGATCCTCCATATCTTTTGTATGGAGAATAGGCTTGTTGTTGAGGTCATCAAATTTGTTTAACAATGATTTTGATACAGCGCTCATGGTGGTGGTGGTTTCTTCTTCGACGACTTTTGTTTTTAGAATGAAACCTTAAGATGAATTAAATTTTAAATTAACTTTTTTAGAATTCCCCACCCCAGAGAGTATAATAAATTCAACGGACCAATACGAAAAAAGCACTTATTTAGATGCAAATAACTTATATGGACAGATCGAGTGCTGACTCTCTATTTCACAGTATTATGAAAACAACAATTTATTGTTGCTGTATTTAAAACTAATGGATTCAGAAATAAAGAAATACTCAGACGATTAAGATGTCAATGCGAGAAAATATTATAGAATTCCTTAATGAATATAAGGAGTTTATGTCTCTAGAAGATTTAAACTTTCTTTTACAGAATGCTGCTTATCTCGATTCATATGAGAATAAAGAGATTGTTTTTTCAGCACATGGAGAGCATTTTGAAGGTTGTCCATGGTCTGATGATGGGTGTACTGAAGGGCCTGATACTTGTAATTGCGTCATCTATAAATTTAAAAAAAATAGTGTTTACGATCTTATAAATATGTACTATAAACATGTAAATTTTTAGTAATTTTAATTTATGAACAAAGATTTAATGATGTTTTTATTTATGAATTATTATATAAAATAAAATTCTAATAAAATCAAATATATGAAATTTATTTTTAGTATACATTTTTTTATTTTTTCCTTAAATCAAAACACATAACGGACAAGTAAGAGGCAGAATTAAACAAAACACTTGCCTGACCTATATCTGCATTTTTAATATTACATTTTTTTATTTTTTCCTTAAATCAAAACACACAACGGACAATTGTTTCTTAAGTGGCTCACATCATTTCACAATACGAGATTTTACAACCCCAAAAATCCAAAACAAAATAATATAGAATATTTAGAAGAGGCAGAAACAAACAAAACATACTGTAGAATTCAAAACGATCCTCCACCACCACCACACAATTGATTTTTCATTTTAATATTACATTTTTTATTTTTTTCCTTAAATCAAAACACACAACGGACAATTTTTTCTTAAGTGGCTCACATCATTTCACACTACTACATTTACAACCCACAAAACAAACTGTAGAATTCAAAACGATCCTCCACCACCACACAATTGATTTTTCACCAATCATTTCACACTACTGGAACACATAATCGATTTTTTAATTACCACCTATTTACACTATGGGAAGACATAACCGATTTTTAGCCACCAACCATTTTACACTATGGGCACACAATATGTAATAAGCAATTAACAGAATTTAAATCCCATAGTAGAAAATGATTCAAAAAGCAATTAACACAATTGTGTTCCCATCGAAAAGCAATTAAACACAATTGACTTCTCATCGAAAAGCAATTAAACACAATTGACTTCTCATCGAAAAGCAATTAAACACAATTGAGTTCCCAATCTCCCACTACTACAGCGCATGCTGCCGGGATATTTTTTCGATCCAGAGTTTAGTCTGGAGACATTTGGTAAGTTTGGGGACTGTCCTCAAACTCTTTCTAGGTCTACCGAATAGTATGAAGACATTTTTGACTAATATACAGCATAGTTTGGGCACATTTTTGGCTATGTCCCCAAACTACGCGCTTTACATACATATATATTTTTATCGCTTAAAACTTCGCGACTCATCTATAGGTCAAAAGTGCTTATGGAAAAATGTTTCTCACTAATTGGGTATAGATATGCTTATTTAGTATTTAGGCTTTAAACTAATTTTAGATCATTTTTAGGGCTAAAAATCACAGCATTTCATGAATGGGCTAATATACAGTCTGTTCTCTATTCTCTTTATATTTTTCCTTTCCACAGCTTTATACAATTTTATTAATATTTTTATTAACATGTTCTTCTCTTTTTATTTCGTTTTAGGTAAGTGCTTCATAATATAATAAAATTTATAAAAACTGCTAAATTTAATCAGTAAGTAAACATTGTTATAAAGGTTGTCAATAAATTGCTAAAAGCTACTAAAACCGGGGATGGAAAGAAAGCTCGAGCGAGCCAAAAATATATACATTTTTCTAAAAAACCGAATAGAGTTTTTTAAATCGAGCAGCTCATAAAAAAATTTCATAGAGCTTTTTTATAGAGCAGCTCTTTACCGAAATTTAATTGAGTTTTTTGAAATCGAGCCGCAAAAAAAGCTCGCTCCCATTAAAATAATTTAGTTATTATAAAAAACAAAAACGGTAACTTAGTTACACTACATCCAACAGTACTATAGTCCCTAGATTTTGAATTTTAAAAAGCCACACGTAAAAAATTACAAAATAATGGCATGTGCAAATAGGTTTTGTGGTTCAAAAATTGCAATTTTTTGCAACTTACCATTTTATGAAATGGGTATTAACGTCGTATTACAAATTTAAAAAATTGCAAAATAATGGTGGAACGCGAAAAAAGACTTTATGATAAGAATAAATTATTTAAAACTCAGAAACATTGTATTTGACAATGATGGAAAAAGTTTTTTTTTCTAAATTTTTTTTCACGACTTTTTTTTTCAAACTAGGCATTAAACTTTGGTTTATGAAATTGGTATTATAGTCCCAAGACTATGGATTTAATTAAAACACACTTAATAAACTGCAAAATAATAGCGGAATGCGAAGAAAGACTTTATGGTGCAAAAATTTAATTAAAAAACGTAATCAGCGATTTACATTCTGCAAACAAATATGTTGATGAAAAATTTTCGTTATTGTAAATTTTTTTTCCCGATTATTTTCGCGATTTTTTTTTTTTTGCAACTAGCCACCAAACTTTATTTCATGAAATGGGTATTATAGTCCCTAACTAATTCTAAAAAACCGAACTTAAAATATTGCAAAATAATGGCGGAACGCGAAAAAAGGATTTATGGTGCAAAAATTTAATTAAAAACCTTAATCAGCGACTTGCATTCTGCAAATAAATATATTGATGCAGAAATTTTGCTTTTAGCGATTTTTTTCGCGATTTCGTTTTTGCAACTAGCCGCCAAACTTTCTGTTACGAAATGGGTATTATAGTCCTTGGGTTATGAATTTCAAAAAGCCGCACTGCAAAATAATGGCGGAATGCAAAAGAAGGCTTTGTGGTGCAGAAAATAAATTAAACGGCTTAATTGGCGATTAACATTCTGTAAACGAATATGTTAATGCAAATATTTTCCTTTTTGCAAATTTTTTTTGTTGCAAACAACCACCATACTTTGTATAAAAATTGGGCATCTTAGTCCCTTATATATGGCTGAAATCAAAAAATGTGATAAATTTTTGGGCCAAATTTGTGAGAAGCAAAAAGTGTTAATATTTCGGTTTTTTCCTAATGGAATCAGTAAGTTTAGTCATTATAAACCTAATTGCAAAAAATCTCATCTACAAGTTGTCGCAATAACTTTTTTTGCACAATTTTAATTTTTTTTGTTTTAACGGAGTTTGCATTTCTGCAAGCAAAAGATATAACAAAAAAAATTGCGTACGAATTTTCTTCAATTTATTAGTTTTTCGTATTTGGGTTTTCAAATTGCTTTCCAATGATATATAATTTGTGTTTATCAAATTGGCGGTTTCGCGAATAAAAATACAATTCATTCCGCAAAAAAATTTTTATTTTTTTTTTAATTTTGTATTTTTGGTCCTTTTAAATGCTTTTCAAAAAAATAAAATTTTTTAAAATCCCAACAGCGGTTGCGCAGTTACAAAATAATATATTAAAAACATAACATTTCGCGATCAAAAAATTCTTAAATTGTGTGAAACAAATTTAATTTGTCAAACTAATGTCAGTAATGACTCGAAATATCGATTCAAAACCAATGAAATGCAAAATCAATCGTTTTTCGCTCCAGCAGCTTAGGGTAAAAAACTGATAACTTTTTTTGATTTGACGCAAAATTATTAGTTGAATCGTCTTTTGACGCATAAATATTAGTTGAATCACCTCTGTTTATGGTTATTTTAAAATATTTTAAACATTTATCTACATTTATTTGAATGAAATCTGATGCAAACAATTGTGGTTACGGAGTTTACAGTTACGGAGTTTACATTTGGTTACTTTTTTCGTTTTCTTTCAGAAACGCTTTGTCAAAATTTTTTTCCGAAACAAAATCGCATGATGCCTACAAGGTGAATCTAAATATGACATTGTTTTTCTTACTCGTTAAATAGTTTGATGTAAAAATTAGGAACGGAGTTTACAACATTTTTTCAAATCTTATTAAAGACATCCATTTTCATCTCGAGAATGTTACATGCTGCCCAAAAGCTTCAAGTCTGTTATACTGGATGATTATTTACAGTCCAACGATCATTTGAGCAAAAATAACATTATACTTTTCGCAATAAAAATAATATATAACTCCAAAATTCTGGTATATGCATTTTTATCAAAAATTATGACGAAAAATCGTTACAGAATTGAAGTCGTGATAGCTAAGATCAACGAAAAAGTTTGTAAAATGTATTAATTTTTATTAAAAACTGCACTTTTCCTGTTCATAAAAATTCTTACAGTTAGTGTTTAGATTTATTGGTTATTAAAATATAAGCTATTAAAGTTAAAAAACCTTATGAGTTACTTGTTACGGAGTTTACATTTGGCCTATAAAATTGGTCACAAATTTTATGTATTAACCAAAAATTGGTCAGATTGTTATAAATTTTGTAAAACAGGTGACAATGCGCTGATATATATCGAAATATGTAACTCAAATGTAATCCATGCATTAGAAATTCGGTGATTACACGGTTTTTATCACATTTTTTGATATCACCCATATGTATTTAACAATTTTTAATATTTCTTTTGAAATTCTATTGGAAATGCTATATTTAATATCTAACCCCTTAATTCATAAATGCTTTGTAAAGTTATAGCAGGTTTACAAAACGTCATTTTCATACAAAATTTGTTCAATAAACCTCCTATAATTTTACAAAGCGTTTATGAATTTAGGGGTAAATATTTAATTTTAATTTTTTTTGTAAACAAGCCAAAAGAGTTTTCAAATTTACTTGAAAAGGCCCCCAAAATTGGCTTTTTTACTTGCTGGAGGTCGCAAATACGAAGATATTTCAATGAAATTTGGTTCGCTGACTCACATGGTCCCAAGGACAAAACCTATAGATTCTAGATAGGATCGGTCAATATTTGGAGCTGTTCTTTTATCATTTTATGGAAAACTTTGACACAAATCCCATTTTAACCCATTCGAATTTCGGATCCAAACATTAGTTGGCTTTTAACCAGACTGGTGTAGGGTACTGTATAGTCGGCATGCCCGACTTTAACTTTTTTACTCGTTTTTAACTGTAATTGTGTTGAAAGAACTACAATATCAGTTAATTTTAAATGCAATTGTACAGTTTTTTAATTACAAATGCAGTTAATTTCACCAACATAATTCTCTTAGTGTATGTCAACTAATGTGTCAGATGCCACATTTTGCTGACAGCACCCCCTACTTTAGTGAGTTTTGTTTATATTTGTGTTAAATTCCTTTGGGAAAGTAAGAGTTGCCAGTAGATTTTTTATTTTATTGTCAAATTATTGATTCCTATGCTTAGTACCAAACGACGACCAAAGTGGCAACGAAAAGCCGGCCTCATACATTTTTGATATTGATTTTGACGACTATCGCCATCTAGGCGACAGCAAGCTACAACATTTGTCTTCTCTGTAGCTTTTTTCTCATAATTTCTTATATATCTTAATAATATCTTTTATATTAATAGATTTGTATTTTTTGTTTTAATTTACACTTTAATACTTGTCATCTCAATTTGTTGAAGACAAATTTCTTATGAATTAGATTAACATTGACCTACTTCCTATTTAAGTAATAAACAAAAAAATACTGAACTAACTTCATCTTTGCGACAAGAGATGCTCCAAATCGCAACTAAAATCCCCAACAAACAATATGTTTAAAACAACAAGTTGTCATCCTAATTTACCAAATATGAATTGGAAAAAAATCTTGAGAAGTTCGTTTCTACCATATATGAACATTTAAGATTTATGATACCGCCTTAATAAATAAACCTAAAACTATAACAGTTTCAACCAACAACAACAACAAAATTTAAAACTAATAAAATAACAACGACCCAAAATTAAACATGTGTCAAACAAAATGTACATCAATTTAACAACAGTGAGAGAGTGAACAAAATAAAAATCAGACATAAAACACTAATATTAATTTAATGTGTGTCAACAAATAATACACCGGAAACCGCCATTTAATATGAATAACAAAAACAATGCAGTATTTACATGTGTGAATATAAATAATATTTCGTGTGTGAGGTAGGTTAGTACTTGTTGGTATTTTTAAACACAAATCTTCAATTCAATACTTAAAAACAACAACCATAAACAAATAAAGTGTAAAATATATAATACATAAATCAATAAAAAACATAAGCGACAACAACACTTCCGTTTAACACAATTTTTTGATGGGGGCACTTCTTTTGTACACTGAGTTTTGACAAATACTTCCAATACAGTTCAAAAAACCCACTTGCGAATAGTGTTTTCACAAAATGAGACATTTCTATAAAATATAATTTAACTTGTAAAAAGTTAAACTTAATTGTATTAACGCATTTTTATTTCCACTTTTCCACATAAAAAAAAAACAAATCAATTTAAATTGAAAAGTAGTATGATTTTTCTTCTTTTTTAATTGGGCGTTAAACCGCCTAAACACATCCAACTATACACATATATTGTACACATAGTAAGATAAGAAGTTAGAAAAACATTCAAATATATAACTACCAAAAAAAGAAAAAACAACTACAGTCGAACCTCGATTATCCGAGTTGTTCGGGACCAGGCTCAGCACGTATAATCGAAAAACACGGTTAAAAAAGTCATATAGGATATTTTAACTAAATCTTTGGTATTTGAATGTGACACTTCTACAAAAATACCTGCTGAGATATCTTTAACTACTGAAAGTACGGATAATAGAGTTAACAACGGTTAATAGAGGTGTAAAATTAAATACAAGCATGCCGGTTAACAGATGTACCCGGTTAAAGGATAATCGAGGTTCAACTGTATATTCCAAAAAAAAAAAAAAACAACTTCACGTCACACTAAAAATCTTTTACTATTGCATTTATTTAATTTTTTGAATGGTTGGTTGTTTAATTCATTCAAATGAACTGCATGTAAATAAAACTAGTTTTTTGGCAGTACATATTTATTTTTTATTTTTTTTTTTTCAATCTTACCAATTGACAACCCACGCAATATTATTTCTTTGAGTATTTTTCTAGTTTTACAATTTTCATTCATTCATTTATTATTTTTTGCAAACAGTTGTCAAATATTACGTGATTTTATGGCGGTTATACGAACGTGTAGTTGGGTGTTAAGTGCCTGCCTATTGGAGGAGAACATTGTTTCGGCATTTATGTTTTTTGTTGTAATTTTTAAAATTTTGTCTATAGGCCAGTGGGTAACAGTAGTTGTGTTTTATGTTTAGTTGTTATGCCAAAAATGGTGTTGAGTGTCAGTGTACCATCGATCAAATACAACAAAAATAATGATCAATTTAATGCTTTTAACTTAAATAGGATTTGGTTGAGTATGTAACGATATTCAAATTACACAGGCTGATAAGATCTGAACTTTTAAAAATTAATAGAGTTCTGACTATTAATTCTATATACTTATTTCGGACATGCTAATTAATAGGGCAAGGAATTTCACGCACTTATAAACCGAAAATATGTGCCTATAAAATGCAACTAAAAAAGACAAATATGCATTAAAAACATAAAAATATGCACTTAAACAACTTAGTTATTTTGCAAATATGTAGACACAGAATTCTAAAGTTTTCAGTTGGTCAACAAGATTTCTAAGAATGTTAAATTTTCGAAATAACTAACAAAAAATAATATTTTGTTTGAATCAGGGATGGAAAAGCTCGCTCGCTCGGGCTCTTGCTCTTTTTAAAAAAAGAGCGAGCTTTTTTTTTGGGCTCGGCCATAAAATGTTAGCTCGCTCTTATATAAAAATGTAAGTAGCTAAAAAAATATAGCTTCCTCAATTTTTTACAACAAGCGAGCTCAATGATTACGCTCAAAAAATGAAAAAGAGCTTCACAAAAAAAGGCTCTTTTCCAAAAAATAAATCGAGTATTATGAAAACGTAAGCTCTTTTCAAGTAAATTTGAAAACTCTTTTGGCTTGTTTACAAAAACAATTAAAATTAAATATTTAGATATTAAATACAGCATTTCCAATAGAATTTCAAAAGAAATGTTAAAAGTTTTTACTACATGAGGGACTAAAATACCCAAATATTATAAATACAAAGTATGGTGCAGGGTTCGTAATGCACGCAAAAAAGTCAAAATTTGAAAAAAAAATTCCAAAATTGGAAAAAATCAAAAAAATTGGAAAACATCGTCAAAATTTGAAAAATCGTCAAAAATTTTAAAAAATCGGGAAAATTTAAAACAATTGCCAATATTGAAAAAAATCTTCAAAAATTTTAAAA
Source organism: Leucophora obtusa (assembly GCA_949987735.1). Lineage (NCBI taxonomy): Eukaryota > Metazoa > Arthropoda > Insecta > Diptera > Anthomyiidae > Leucophora > Leucophora obtusa. The sequence goes on from OX465296.1 coordinate 47,808,358, forward strand.
AATCGCCAAAATTGAAAAATCGTCAAAATTTGAAAAATAGTCATAAGTTGAAAAAATCGTCATAATTTAAAAAATTCGCGAATATCGTCACAATTAAAAAAAAAAAATTCCAAAATTGAAAAATGCCAAAACTGTCAGAAATTCTAAATTTTGAAAATCGTCAGAATTAGAAACTATGGTGAAAATTTCAACAAAAAAAATCGTCAAAAATTAGAAAAAATCGCCACAATTCATTTCTTGCATTTATTTTTCTCTACGATAAAAACGCGATCTAGCAATGCAAGTCTAAATTTAGTTTCGCAATCGGAGCATTAGTGGCGGGTTTTGACCTTAGGTGCAGTCATTTTTCCTCTAGCTCCTCTAGTTTGGGAGATATGGACGATAAAAATTTTATTTAAGCGATTTTCGCACTTATTTTTCCACAGATGACTCACTATGACCTCCTTGTTCAAAAACCGTTGTCCGTTTTCATTTAACTCATTCAATTTTCGAGATATGGGCGATATGCCAAATAAAAGCCCTTTTCTCTCTACGAAGCTTAGTTTTAGAGAAAAACGCGATTTTAAAATCTAGCAATGCAAGTCAAAATTTAGTTTCGGTATCGGGGTATTGGTAGTGGGTTTTGACATTAGGTGCAGTCAGTTTTTCTCTAGCTCTTCTACTTTGGGAGATATGGACGATTAAAATTTTATTTAAGCGATTTTCGCACAGATGACTCACTATGACTTACCCGTTCCAAAACCGTTGTCCGTTTTCATTTAACTCATTTAGTTTTAAAGATAGTAGCGATATTACAAATAAAAGCCCTTTTCTCTCTACGAGGCTTAGTTTTCGAGAAAAACGCGATTTTAAAATCTAGCAATGCAAGTCAAAATTTAGTTTCGGTATCGGGGTATTGGTAGTGGGTTTTGACCTTAGGTGTAGTCATTTTTCCTTTAGCTCTTCCAGTTTGGGAGATATGGACGATATGTTTGACCTCTGAAAAATTTCCCAATTTTTTACAACTCTTTGAAATTTTGACGATTTTGGTAATTTTTTCACATATTGAAAATTTTTTCAGACGATTTTTTCAAAATTTTTACGATATTTTTCAATTTTGGCGATTTTGTCTAATTTTTCAAATTTTTTTTTTAAATTTTGACTATTTGGGCAATTTTTTCAAATACGATTTTTTCAAGTTATGACGATTTTTTCAAAATTTTTACAAAATTTTTTAATTTTAGCAATTTTTCAAATTTTTTCGTTTTTTCCAATTTTTGACGACTTTTTGAAATTTTGGTAATTTTTTCAAATATTGACAATTTTTTCAAAATTTTTACAATATTTCGCAATTTTTGCGATTTTGTAAATTTTTGACGATTTTTTCTTTTAATTTTGACTATTTGGTCAATTTTTGCAAATATTGACAATTTTTTCAAATTATGACGATTTTTTCAAAATTTTTCAATTTTGCCAATTTTTCAAAATTTTCCGATTTTTTTAAAATTTTTACGACATTTTGCAATTTTGGCGATTTTGTTTAATTTTAGACGATTTTTTATAAATTTTTCAAATATTGACAATTTTTTCAAGTTATAACGATTTTTTCAAAATTTTTCAATTTTGGCAATTTTTCAAATTTTGGCGAATTTTTGTAATTTTTAACGATTTTTTTTAATTTGGAGATTTTTTTTATAAATTTTGACATTTTTTAAAATTTTTGCAATTATTTTGTTTTGGCGATTTTTTCTGATATTTGAAACTTTTTTTCAATTTCAGCAATGTTTTTTTTTTTCAATTTTTAAAATTAAAAATCTGTTGGATATAGTGTAAATAAATTAACGTTTTTTTTTTATAATAACTAAATTATTTTAGTGGGAGCGAGCCTTTTTAGCGGCTCGATTTTAAAAAAACTCAATTAAATTTTGTTAAAGAGCTGCTCGATAAAAAAAGCTCTATGAAATTTTTTATACGAGCTGCTCGATTTAAAAAACTCTATTCAGCCTTTTCATTTTTATAAGCTCTTTATTTTTTTTAGTTGCGAGCTTTTTATATTTTTGGCTCGCTCCGAGCTTTATTTCCATCCCTGGTTTGAATCAAAATATAAAAACCATAAATTAAAGATCATTTCTAAATTTTTTAACAATTTCAAAAATTGATACTAAAAATGCAAAATATGCACAAATATGCATTAAAAAGTATAATATATGCATTAAAAAGTCTCCAAATATGCATCTGAAGTCAAAATATGCAGAAACATGCATTTTTGGCCAAATATGCAACTACAAATCGATGATATTTTGTTCTATTTTGGACTATCGAGAAAACATGCATTTGCATGGAATTTCTTGCCCTAGTGATAACCAAGGTTAGTTACCGAAACGAATAAAGGTAAGGGTAACGGTAGCAAATTTTTTGTTTCGGTATAGCTATAGCAAAAATAAATCTGTAAAAATAGCAGAAAAATCTATTAAAAATTACTTAAAAATTTCTTTCCAGAAGAAACTGCAGAAATTAGCATATTTTTTTGCTAAGTACTAGTAAAATAAGAACAGCAAAAACAAAACTGTCAAAATTACAGGTTTTAAGGGGGTAATTTTCGAAAACACTTCGGTGAAGTGTTGCGTTATTTCTATAGAAATTGTTTTTGTTACAAAAACAATTTACATTGAAAGTTCCCTTCACTTCACCCAAGTGTTTTACGAAATTAGGTACTAAGTTATATCTGAGTTAACTTCTAGTTAATTGAAAATGACGAATTATACTGTAAAATCTGCAGAAAATTTTGCTAAATATTGGCAGACTAAAAATAACAAATTCAAGTTGAATTACAGAAGAAAGCTATAAATACACTTAGATAAAAAAGTTAGTAAAAAAATTTGTAAATAGTTTCCAATCGCACTTTACTATTTTTATACTGATTTTTAGTACAATTTTTTTAGTAATCATTTTTGCTATTCTCTTATTACAAATTACGGATTTTTTTACTAATTTTCGCCGCTTATTTCAGCAAAACATTTTACTAATTTTTCAAAACCGAGTGCTAAATTTAGCAGAAAAATATACTAATTTAAAATCGAAAGGAAAAAAGATTTTTTTTATTAATTTTTTTTCAGATTTTACTGTTTGTTTATTTTTTAGTACACTTTTTTGTTAATTTCAGCAGATTGATTTTAAATTACAACTATTTGCTGAAATTTAGTAGCTGCAACTAATTATTTGTACTATTTTCATTGTACTAAAATTATTGATATTTAGTAAGTTTTTTAACTGATTTTAGCAAATTGATTTTGAATTACAATTTACAATAATTTTGCTAGAATTTAGTAGTGACTACTAATTTTGTTGTACTACAGATCAGCAGCCATGTGTTGGTAAAATTAGGAAAAAATACCACTGGGCTCAAAACAGTTAAATTTCCTGTAATAACAGAAACATTTTTAGTATCCATTACAGACTTTGGTTGAGTGTATGAGTTGTCAGTTGCAAATTTTTGTTAGAATGATTGCAGTCCACTTCTGCAATTCCAATATTTGGTTAGATCTTTAAAGTAGGGGACATTAGTCATATAAAACTCTGAGGCAAAAAGGATTTATCACATGTGTTAAAAAGTTTTAATTAAATAATACGAAAAATCCACTAAAGAGTGAATTTGGAACTTTCTTTGAAATTATGCGAACAAACTAAACAAAGTAAATACAATCTTCAAAATTTATAAAGCATTTTAAATATCCCAAAACATTTTTTGAATCCCCAAAAAAATCCCCTGTCCCCAAATCACAATTTTTGTATCAAAACCAAAAAAAAATCCCCAAATTTAGGGACAAAACCCTGGCCAGCCTGCAAGAATATATGGCCAGCCTGCAATAATATATAAAGTCAAAAAGTTATTCTGTGTCCAGGTACACACATTATCATATTCTAATAATACCCTGACCTGTAGAGATGTTCTGTAGCTACGTGAGTAGACTTCTCACCGACAAATTTTGAACAGAGCGAGCCACACAATATCGAATTTAAACACAGGATCATATATTTTAGATGGTGAAGCATTTGAAACTGAAAGAAAGCTTTAAGATAGAACAAAAATGTGAGTAGGACCATCCAGTGCTAACAATGATTGTACAATAACTTTATCATCATATAACTCTATCAGCTGTTTTTTTATTTTTAAATCAACTTTAAATAATTCTGCCAAATAGATAAAAGAAGAAAGAATTACATACATATAAATATATGTATAATAAATTTATAAATGCTTTATAAAGTTATAGGAGGCTTACAAAACAAATTTTTCATACAAACTTTATAAAGCACTTATGAATTTAAACATTAAAGTTTAAAAACGACCTTAGCTAGTGCCATTAAAATTAAAATGCTATAAAATATGCCATAAATATTTGTAGTAAAATATGCCATAAAATTGTTTTCATTATTTTTGTTTTGTATGTAATTTTCAAATTGCATATCATATTTTACTACGTATGAAGATATGGGGCAATAATCATATATGGAATATACAGGTCAATTTCATCATGGTTCCAAATGTGGTGTGATGTACGAGTTATTTATGGTAATTTCCTTTTAAAGTCATACAAACAACATAATTGTTTTTCTACAATCATCATTTCTTTTAAACATCAGCTGATGCTCACTTCTAATTGGAAGAGGCTGGATTTTCAGCTTGTTTTAGAAACAATTTGTTCATAATCTATATTTTTTAAAATCAACTAAGGCTACAATAAAGTGATATATGATAAAATTTGCAATTGGGTTTTTTTCTACAAATTTACACATATGTATGTATGTATCCCATTGCTGATAATAAATTTATTTTTTTTTTACTTTAAAAATATGAATGCCCTCATTGTTTTCCACAAAAACCCTTATTTCAATAACTTTGAATTTAAAATTCATAACAATTAGCAATTGTCAACAAAGTGTTAAGTTGACTAATTGCCATAAATAATAGTTATGAAAATTGAAACTATGCTATTGGATAATTGTTGCTAAATAGTGCCAAGTTATAGTACAAGTGTGTGGTTAAACAAGAAAGTACTTAAACTAAATTAGTTTCTATTTGTTAAGTACTTTTTTAATATGAAATGGGGTTTATGTACTTTGCTAAATAAAAACATCAAGTTTCATAGAATTTAAAGTAGTTAGTTATGAGTTCATTCTAGTTTTTGCTAAAAAATAAAAAGTAGTTAAGATAAGAATTGAACTGGCGCTTTGAATTTACATAATATACAATAATTTATCGTACAATAATATCATCACGTTTCTTTGCGCAAAAAAAAAATAGTAAAAAAATAAACAATTACAAAATGTTTTTATTTTTAGATTATTAACTATTTCATGGAATACAAATTATAGCTCTTGAGATGTGTTTGAATAAGAGTATTTGCAGAACTAATTGTTTAATGGTTTCGTTTCATAAATTTCATTCTTTTCATGAGTTAACATAAATCCAGTGTTGCCACCAGTAAAACAAAAAATTACACAGCCGTAGGTCAAAAATTATCCAAAACCGTATGAAATTACACAAAAAAATATAATGTTTTATATTATTTCACAATAAACTCTCCTGAGCATAGTGGGGAAGAATAAAAATATTTTGGACTCATATGAAATTTCAAGCTGTAAATCTGGACTCCAAAGTTTTGCCATTTTTCTCTTTATAAACCGATTTTTAAAGACTTAGAATTTTTGTCATCTCCAACATGCAAAAGTTATTTGCATTTTAGAACTAAAATTTTTCATTTTTGCAAATAACCTGATCCGAATTTTTGCCTTCTACAAAAGCAAATCCAGGCCAATTTTTTTGAAAAATATTATAACAAATTATTATATTAACTAAAGGGATTTTCAATGCAATATCTTTTTCAGGCTTACAATGGCGTGCTTTTAAATTTGAATATTAAAAAACTTGTATCCACATTAAAATCTTCTTTCAGAACAAAATATTTATGTTTTTCAGAAAAGGTACTTTATTCAGATACGTTGCATGCAAAAATATTACGTACTTGATAATTATTCTCTTCCATACCCCTCAAATTTTAACAATTTTTATATAAATTTAACCAATTTTTCTCTGAGTTTAAAGCTAGGATTTAATAACAAAAAGCGTTCCTAATGTGATGACATAAGTCCTGTTCAATCCTAGCTTTCGATGTCGGCAAGACAGCAAAAATTGTAAAAATTCCATATTTGTAAAATTTTGTTTGTTTTCTTTAATTTTTACAATAAATTACTTTGAAGTATGTATATCAACAAATTTTCTTTTGGAAAATAAAAATGTAACATTTTCCCAAAAAATTACTGATAGTTTTTTTTTTTTAATTTCATATGATTCTGTTGAAATCTGGAACATGTTGGATTTAGAGATTTCTAAAATTTTCATATAATGAGTTAGAATATTCTTCTACCTCAAGTCCAAATTCTAATATGATATTGTCATATTAGATTTTATTTGTTGTTTCAAAAAGGTTGATCATTTTCCTGATAGACAACACAATTGTTTCGTAGCCATCACGCTAACTCATCAGTTGTCCGCAATAAGAAATTGATTGCTTTACTAAACCAACCGAGACATTACATAAGGTACAAAAAATCAACGGGACGAGAATTTTGTACTTTCGTATATGAACTATCTGATCTGGTAAAACCAGCTATAATTCAACTCCTTTTTTAAAGCAACAATTATGTATGTTCGTGTGTTCGTTTGTAAAAACAACGAATTTTAAACTCAAAACAAATAAATATTTGAATGAGATTTTAGCAGTGGTATGCTTATTTTTCATAATATTTTTCTAAAATATTTCGATTCTGCTCCACCTTGCGGCGTTAAAAAATTTTTTTCTGGTCAAAGCCAAGTATCATGTTACCTACAGAAAAAAAATTTCAGAGATTAGAAAGTAAGAATTATAACAAACTCAAATTTTTCCACTCTTTCGCTGCATTTTTAAATGGTCTTGCAAACAAAGAGAATTTTTAGAAGAAGCTTGACAATTATTTTCGCAAAAAATAAACAAAGGCAATGCTTTAAACATAACAAAAAGATACATATCAATATTTTTGATTTTTTCTAAATTGGGTTTAGTGTTGAACAAATTTACAAAAGTAAATATCGACTGATTGTTATTAACTTTTAAAAATTTACGGAAATTTCTGTAAAAAGTGAAATTACACAAAAACTACACAAAAATGTCATTATTCAAAAATTATCCAACGAATGTGTAAACAGTCCCGTTTTTGAATAATTATTCAAAAAGTGGCAACACTGCATAAATCATACTTTATTTGAACATTAAAGTTGGCAACACCATTAAGGCTTAATTGATTGACGCAGTGGCTGAAGATAACAACAGCAGGGGAAAAGAATATAGCAGAACCTTTTGATTCAATTCGGTTTCATATAGATAAATATGATGTCATAATACAATATGATGTCATTAGCTGTGTTCGCATAGTTAATATTGGGATACCGCGGCATCGCAATTTCACCAAAAAGCGTGCCCGTATAACACCGTAACTTGTTTCGATTTCACGTAAAAAAACTGTTTACTCCATATGAAAAAAATGATTTGTCACGATAACGAGTTTCACGTGAAAATTGTGTAGAGTTTGTTTTCATGCAAATTTAATGCACAAGACTATTATTTTTCTTTGGAAAAAGTTTGTTTTTATTGTGATTGTGTCTTTGTTATAAAATAAAAAATTGTTAATTTTTATAAATTAAATCCTGTTTTTATAAAGCGAACAGAATTATTCCTCCAGAAGAATTGTGTGTATCTTGTCTTCGTTACAATAACCAAATATATACATTCCTCAGGGGGAATTATTCCGCTCGCTTTATAAAAACAGGTGGTAAATTGCAATTTGAGGTCTTTAAAGTTCGAGTGAAATTTATCCACGTGAAAACAACTTACGGTGCTAAAGTAAATAAGGGTCATGAGAACATGATGTTCTTCTTGCACATAGAAATCCAGATTTTTTTTCGTGTAAATTTCGGTAAATTGTTTTAATCGATATCGATAAATAGACTCAATATTTTTTGACCACTGGTAATGATATATGTAACCACATATTTTTTGTTTTTTATAAGTTGGCGAGTAAGCTGCCTTGTGCGTAACAAGTTAATTATATTTTTAGCTATCAAATATTACATGTCGAGATAGCTCAGCTATAGACTGGCAGTCTGGAGTCCCGGGTTCGATTCCCGCACGAGAAAATTTTATTACAAAAATTTTTACATTAAAAAAATATTAGAGGTTTAAAATTTTCCACAAAAATATTTATCATGAAATTCTACCATAAACCTCTGAAGAGGAGTTGCAAATTTAAGTTCAATACCAGAAATAAGTCAAAACTTAATATGTGTTTAAGGGTTAATTTCGTACATATTCAGAATTGGTGCTCAAATGTCCCACAAACCTGGATTTTAGGAGGAAACCATGTGAATTTTCCATTTCATATAAAACACTATGAGGAACATTTCTGTGGAACATTTTAAATCTTCAACTCTTTTTTGTCCCTTTTTAAAACGGGGCCAAAAAGTCCCTTTAATTGAAGAGCTAGAAGGTTAAATAGTTCCACAAAAATGTACCTCGTAGTGTTTAACATAAGTTCGCTGAACACATCCTATACCTAAAATGGAAGTTTCAAATGGTTTCCTAGTGCACATGTGTAATAAATCTATAACTTGGAATCGTTTTTTGGCCTTTTTGTTATGGAATGGACAAAATGTATAAAAAAAGTTTATTTTGCTTTTAATCTACGCTAAATTTTCTATTATATTATGAAGAGTTTACGTATTTACAGATTTCCAAAATTAATTGAGAGACATTCAAAATTTAGTTTTGACACAATTTTTGTAGTTTACCGCTTAAAACACCACTAACGGTCATGAGAAGATTAAAAGCTTGTATAAAGAAAATGTTTGCCTTTTCATTGTGTAAACAACAGCTATATAACTAAATCAACAGAAGCTTCTAGTTTAAGAGTTATAGATGAATAAATCCATGAACCTTTTTTAGGGTAATTTTGAGGACATAAATGTAAACGGCCTGGCCAGTTTACATCGCAGAAACCCAATTTTTACACAGATCTTATTTTTTACTCTCAACCTATCCGAAAATGAGATGGGAACTGGAAAAATAACACTTTTGCACATTTGGGTGCTCTAGTGCAAATATAATGTGTAATTTTACATTGAAAGTGCGTAAAAATTAAATGATATTTTGAAATTAGAGTGTGAATTTACTAAATTTGTACAAAAAAACATGTTTTATATGGAAATGTATGCAAAAATCCACAGAAAATGCGTAAAAATACCCCAAAAATGCGTATATTTACCACAGCTGTGCTTTAAGTTAAACCACCCAAAAACAGTTTTTTTTTTTTAATGAAAAAACAAATTAATTTTAAGTACGTATTTTATTAATAATAATATCCGTGTCATTCTCGTATATAACTTAAAATTGCGGGGTTTTTGGCGAATTTTGGGCGTTTATTTTGAAATATTTGTACAATATAAATTTATTGAAAGTATTGCCCATCATTAGTTATGAAATTTTCCCATCTTTCTGGCAACATATGTATTCCACGCCAAGAGAACTGCTCATTTTTTGAGGCCAAGGAAAAAGCAAGCCAATTTCGGATACCCTGTTCTGAAGAGAAGCGTATTCCAGTGAGAGCGTTCTGCATCGGTCGAAACAAATGGTAGTCGCACGGGGTAAAGTTTGGACTAGAAGGCGAGTGAGGCAAAACTTCTATTTTCTAAATAGTTTTTAGTTCTTGCAACATGTGGCCGAGCCTTGTTATGACGGAATATTATGGCTTCACGTCTAGTCGCATATTCCGGGCATTTTTCGGTTAATGCTCGCTTCAAACGAATCAACTGTGTTCGGCACAGGTACCCTGTGATCGTCTTGGCCGATTTCAGCAGCACACAATAGATGGGACCCTTCTGGTCGCACCAAATACAGATCATTACCTTGGAGACATGGCTATTTGGCTTTGGCGTTGATTCGGCTGGTTGGTCGGGCTTCAAATACGATTTTTTGCGCTTCTGGTTGTCGTAATGGATCCATTTTTCATCGCCAGTAATGTTTCGAAGCAAAAATTATTTATTTTTTTGGCGTTCCAGCAGCGAAGAAACCTAAGAAAAAATGAAATTTATATATTCTGATATTTAAACCGCAGATAACGAAGCATCGGTGGAAGAAACCGACGCAGTAAATTTTCCAACTCAATTATTTGAATTTACTTGAATTGCCAGGTCTACCTTTTCATAAACTGGAATTAAATAAACTTTAAGGCACGCTAACAACGTAGCGGGTTTGCCTGCTAGTACCGTATAAGATAGGAAAAATGTTTACCCCCCCCCCCTTTGAGTGAATCCTAGATCCGCGCCTGCGTGCTGACAACCGAATGGTTCAAATGCGATGACCGAATTTTTCGGTTTTTACAACAGAAAATATATTGCGACCAGAGACTATTAATTATAGAGATAAGACATCAGAACGAACTTACACTACTCACCGGTTTTCGGGGTTAAAACTTAATATTATCTGAGCAACTATTTAGTATCAGTTTAGTATCAGCTGAGCTTATATATAAAAACACAAAAATTGTTGAAAACAGCACGAAATGAAAAGGAAACAAATGCTAAATAAGTTTGCTTAAAAATTTTTAAATATGATTTAATTTTTTTAAGCAATTTGTTTATTTTTATTTAAATTTTGAATAAAAGAGGAAAGTGTCAGTTTACTGAAGAAAGTGCCACCTAGTGGTAACGATGTTATAACTTTTCTTTTGTGATGACATAGCCCTGATTGCGACTAGGGTTTACGTTTTCTATATGTTGAATGCATAAGAATGGAACAAAAAACACACATCTTCTGTTCTTATTTAACTCATTATTTCAGCTTTGCAGAGATACGTTACGTTTACTGCTGGATAACTCAGGCTTTACTGTGACAAATATGCGGTAGCCACAAATAAATTTGTTTTCTGTATGCAAAATTTTGATACTAGAAACGCATTTGGGCGAAATTGAATTCACTCGGTAACGAACCCCTGCAACAAAGCTATTACGTTTAGATTTGCATTCAAATTTAGTTTAAACTTTAAATTATTTCTCTTTGCACCATTTTAACATTTTTGGGCGTGAGAATCATAAAAAACATAAATTATAAAAGAAATATAAAATGACATGTTATGTTGAAACTTGGCCAACAAAAAAATGTAACATTTTCACACCTTTTTACAGTGTTTAATTCCAGCGGGAAGTTTTATTAGTTTTCTTGATAACAACTAAACATTTTATTCATGAATGATTTGTACTTCCACTGGGAAGTTTATTTTTCTGTGTTATATGCCACAGCACGAAATGAGTTCATCATTCCAACTAAATCTCACGACTTTAGTTTCTTTTACTACTACTAGTACTTCTACTAATTTTTTCCTCTATATCATAGAAATTTTAAATTTTTATGAATTTTTTTTTTAATATTTTTTCTCAAAAAAAAAATGAAGTATATGATCGACCAGCTTAAGGAAACTGTTAATTTACGAGTTCGTTTAAACAACGTCAGTTTTTTGAACAATTTCTCCATGCGCCAAAAACAAAAAAAAAAGTTATATGAAAATTGTCAGATGATGTATTTGTTGGCTTCTACCTGGTATACTGGCAAACACATAAATTATGATATTTTTTGAACTTGTTAACAATTTCTTATTTATATTTTTTTTCCAGCTGACACAAATTTATTTTCCATATTCAAATTTTCATCGTTTATTTTTCATTTTATTACATTGTCATATATATTTTAATTTAATGTTAAAATTTTGTTTATTTTTTTCTGTTGATTAATTTTTTGAAAGTTTTTTTATTTACTAATAAACCAAATATATAAAACAAATTGGAGTCATATTACTTTCGCTGGAATCTGTTGAGTTTTATTATTTTAAAGTTGTTTGCATGTATATTTATTCACTTTATGGTTTGTGCCAAATTTATTTGTACACTTTTCCAAAAGAATGATTTTTCAATTTAACATGGCTACAAAGTTTTGATTAAAGTTTTGTATTTTTATTTAACAACAGTCAAATCTTGATGTATAATTTTGTTTGTTTTTTTGTTTTTTCTTTTAATAAAATATCAAATTTCTTCATTATAAAAATTTTAAATTTTAATTAAGGCCATTAACTTAAGCTAATGGTTCCACTGTGCTGTAAGCAGGGCTTCCCGAACTTTTTCCATTCCCGTGTTACGGGAATAGAAATTGTTCATTCTCGGGAATTTTACTTAAATATTGAAATATTAAGGGCCAGTTTTATTTTCAAACAAAATTTTTTACTTTAGTAATATTTAAGACAAAAATTGATCTAAGCTCTGACGATTAAACTGGTCCTAAAACTTTTTAAGTATAAAACCCTGTTTTTTTAGTAAATTGCGTTAGTTGTGAATACCCGTGTGAAAAACATCAGATCTCAAAAATTGGGGACAAATGTCGTACCACTGCTAAATATAGCAATAACAAACTGTTAAATTTAGTTAAATGCAAAAAGCAATCTATCCTGCTAAAATCAACAGAAAAAACTTTCAGATTTCTTTGTGATTTTTCGGTCTACTTATTATTTAGCAAAATAGCAGGTTAATTTGTTATTTTTTATTAACCAAAATTTAACTCAAATACAACCAAAATCCTGTGTATTGAATAGTTTAATTTTGCTAATTCCAGCAGTTTTTTCTGTACTAAAAGTTTTACAGACCTTTTTCTGTTAGTATAGTTGTTTAAGTAGCATTTCAGTTTTGTTTTTTTAAATGAAAATGACATTAATTTGTAGAAGAAATGTAAATTTTAACTGCATTCGTAAGTCATTAAAAAACAAGAAAATGAAATACTGAAAATTCGTAACATTAATTTTATTCAGTCAGTTAGTAAACCAAAAAAAAATTATGTCAGCAGGTAATTATTGTTAGTTGTTTTGACTAATTTGTGGTTTATTTTATTAACGGTCAAAAACAAAGAAAATGTATGTTTAATTCAATAAAATTTTAGGAGTGCAGTTTTCGAATGAAATTTCATTTTTTTTTTTTAAAGATTTCCAGTGGTCTTTATATACAAAATATTTTAAGTGTACTTTAATCAAAACATTGGTCGATAATTTTAAAAGAAAATTGCCTTAAGTCTTATATATGTTCTCCAATGAAAAATTAATTGCAATCGGTTAGTTAGAAGAATTTTTATACAAAAAACTGAGGAAAATGTGATTAACTTTCAACTTTCAATTTCCAAGAGAACTGAACTATGCATTAAAAACAGATTGCACCTTTGCCTACAGCCAGCCGCTATCACGCGAATGAACAAACACACATAAAAAATTTAAAAATTACCCAAAAAGAAAAATACGTAATACGTAAAATTACCCAAAATGACACGAAAAATCACCCAAAAAATGCGAAAAAATGCCCGAAATTTAAGTAAACTAATTTTTACCAACAACACATAAAAACCGAGTAAAAAAGCCAATTCGCGCCTGTCGATTCAAAGTCAAATAATTCTTGAATCCTACAAAGTAGTGAAAAAAAATCGGTAAAAATTTTTGATCCCGCCTAATATGTATTACTAGGGGATTCCAGCTTGTTTGGAGAAAAATAAATGTTGAGTTATGAACGGGCTACCCCTGCAAATATTTATTTCGGTGTAAAAATACGTTCCCCAAGGAAATAGGATAATTGGATATCGGTAAGGCGTACCGCATCGGCCCTGAAGTTTGGAACATGGATTACAAGGGGAAAATATGATTTTTTGTACATTTTCTCAAAAATATTGATATTTTAAAACTAATTCCAATTAATCGTGATTTGGAATTAATTCTCTTTGTAAAAAGGCAATAAAACCTTAAATTGGTAAAAAAAAACATCCGCGTTATTACGATTCCCCCGGCAACTGATGTGTCGCAAACCACTTAATCAAGAAATTCGGGTCCAAATTTTAAAATTTATTGAAATAATCTACTACAGAAACATTTTTTTATTCTATAAGTTCCAAGAAACTCAGATAAGAAGTGTTTTTTTTTATATTGCATTTTGCCCACTCGTTTTAAATTAGTGCCAAAAAGGTCAGACCTTTTAAACACTGTTACCAAATAAAAAAGACAAAAGAAAATTGAAAGGGCAATTTTTGAAAATAAAATTGATCATGGGAGACAAAACTAATATTTTTTTCGGGATACCGATAGAGGATTTAAATACCTTTTTTCGACATTCAAACAAAAAATAAAAAATTTTAAAAACTGAAATTCAAAAAGCGGCCATAACAGATTTGTGCGGGATTTTGTAAAGTCAAATATAAAAAAAAATTGGAAAATCGGTTAAGAATTGTGGCCTAAAAAGGTTTTTGCTCAAAAAAAGTGCTTTCGGACACACTGTGCCCAAGGAGAATTTTTTACAATCGGTTTCCAACCACACCAATTCTGTAACTGATTCCACTGCAACCGATTCCATGGAAGAGGTTCCGGAACCAGTTCCCACAGATATTATATGGCAGATATTACTGACGGGGAATCAGTTTTAGATTCTGATTATAGGGCAACCGGTTCCACTTTGGACCTATATTAGCGCTTGCTTTTGAGACAATCGGTGTTAGAATTGACAGTTCTTTGAAACAGAACATTTTTCTGGGCCAATTTGTTTGAACAATGTTTGGGCAAATACAATTGTAATACTGCGTTCACAGTACGATTCTTAATCACATTTATCTAAAAGTTAAACATATCAGTTCACACATAAAAATGAAGTGTTTAAGTTGAACATCTCGAACAGCTGTTCCTTAACAATTGTAAAAAAAACAAAAATTTAACAAAATTTACAAAAAAGTTATTTTTTCTTCGGCCAGAGGAAATAATTAATAGTTTTTGGCATTATCCAACTTTATAATTGCCCCAGTCGGAAACAAGATTTTTCAATTTCTAGTTAAGGTACAACTTCATGATTGTTTTTGGATTTTTCGTTCACCGGAAGCAAAGTTTAATTAATTGTTTTGTTCATCTATTTATCACTTTAATAAAAAAAATAACACATTTTAACTTGTTTTATTTAAATTTAGTTTATTTTCTTCAATTTTAATTTTTTTATTTTTCTTGTTGTGTCTTCTTCTGCTTCAAACTTGTCATTCAACACCAATTGATATCAAACTTATCGTGTTTAACAGCGTGTTTAAAAATTAAACACGATAATTTAGCGTGTGTAAAGGGCAGAAAAATGTACCGTAAAAAACTCACTTAACCCTCGAAGTGGCACATATTTTGAGCCCTTAGTTCTGGCACATGGTGTCTGGCCAGACCCCTATACATTTACATGCATTTGTATGGAAATAAGGGCTGTTTGCCGTTAAATTTTTTACTAAGATAGGAAAATATTTGTTATATTTTGTGTTTCTATTTCTTTTTACTATGTTATTAGCTACCTGAGGAAGAAAAAATAGACCTGAAAAAATCTTTGGAATGAAAAGGGCAACAATTTTTTTGTTCTATATATATTTCTCTTCATTATGGGTAAAGTAATAAATGTTTATGACAAAATAGAAAATTATTATGAAGAATACATTGATTTTTTTATTCAGAATTTTGCGGAAGGCAACAAAAACATAAATAATCTACTTTTGAATGTTGCTGACAAACAGGATTGTTGCATTTGCAGCAAAAAAAGCGTGTCTTACGGCGTATTTTGTCACCTTGCTGCAGGCAAATTCTGCAATCTTTTTGGCAGCTAATGTGTCTGGACCACTGCGTGAAGCCACATTAAGGTTTGCTATATTGAGAAGTCTCCCAAAGAATGCTTCAAATGCTATACGAGTTGTTGGTTGAGCCACAATGTGCGGATTATTGATGCGATTTTCAACGTTGGCCAGTACCAATTGCTTTGCAAGTTTATATAAAAATATGCGTCTTCTTTCTTTTCTTGTATTTTCATCAATTAGCTTACATATAATGTAACTTGCCAATGCCATCACATCAATCATGTTGCAGAAAAACGCGTATGTCCAGCGTCTGGTTGACCGTTTTGTTGTGTAATGAGTTAGCATTTGATCCATCGTATGACTCCGGCTTTAGTTGAATTATAAAATAAAATTGCTTCCGGTTTCATGGCTACGCCTTCAACATGTTTCGTGTAATGCACGGTTGAAATTAAATTGACTGCCTTTTTTTTGGCACGTAGCTGCAAAGTGCAACAAGATTTTCATGAAAACCAAACACACTTGAAAGAATTGGTCGTCTGGTGCTCTTCATAACTTCCTTAGGAAGACATCTTTTGTTTGCTCGAATGGTGCCAACAAATGCCAGTCCCATAGCAGCAAATCGTTTAGCGCCGTTCAATGAGGTGAAAAAATTATCAGAAATAATTGTTCTGCCGCTGTTTGCGTAACAATTTGCGAAATACATTAGAACGTTTTCACCTTGATTTATCTCCCGATTGTCTCCTTCCTTTCCAGTGTATAGTTTTCCTTTCAATGGAAATTTAGTCTTAGCATCGCATGCCCACCAAACTTTGATCCCATACCTTGCAGGTTTTGATGGGATATATTGGGTGAACTTTGTGCGCCCACGATACGGAAACAACTGCTCATCGATGGTGATATTTTCATAAGGTTCATAATAATTTTGCAGATTTTCATTGAGAAAATTCCAAAGGTCCCGGATAGGAGCTGCTTTATCTGTTTGCTGTCGGAATGCCCGCGTACGACTATTATCGAAACGAATATATCTGGACAGAGTAATGAATCGTTTGTGCGACATAGCCGCACGGAATATGGGCAGCGAATCAGAACGCCACAATATACTGGAGTCTTGCATATTATTATGGCTGAGACCAGAAGCCAACAAAATCCCAATGAATGCATCTAGCTCAGAGCTTGTCAAATCAATCCATTTTCTTTGGGTAGACTCTGGATGTTCTTCATTCCATTTTCTAATTGATTCTCGCCCATGCCGATTTGTTTCACTAATGATGACGAACGTAATATTGGTTGAGAAATATAAATATAAAATAGCTTGAATACCTCAACTGGATTGGTGAGCCTTGTTTTTGTTCCAGCTTGAAAACGCATGATATTATGCTGGCGCAAACGAGATGCAGGGGGTTCAGTTTCTTTCCATTTAGTACCGTCTTTACCATAAAAACAGCCTGAGTCGACTTCATTTGCTGCTTCAGCATCATTTCCACTTTCTTCATCTACGTCTTCATCACTATCATAAAGTTCGTTAGGTTCAATTTCCAAATCATTTTCTATGTCTGATGCATCATCTTCTGGCACATAATCAGCAGTGTCGTCACCATCGTTTTCAAAAACATCATCATTTTCATCAGCTTCTACCTGACTTTGAAAATCACGCACTAATGCCTCTGACAATTGGGGTTGCAAATTCGCGCTACGCAAGCGTGTATTATAAATAAATTCCAGTTCATCAGCCATAATATACTAACAACGCAACAAATCTACCTGCGTAAAATTATTCACAAGTTCAAAATTACCGCACAAAAACTAGATTACCTCTTCACTGTTCAACGTTCAATGAATAACTAACTCACAAACAAAATCAGAAGAAAGAAAGAAGCATAAAAGAATAAAGTAAATACAAATTTCCAACTCGTGCCATGTGCTTTGCCTATGCGTTCATACAAAATGCATAGGGGTCTGGCCAGACACCATGTACCAAAAGTAAGGTGAAGATTTTTTATTTGGCTTTTTAGTCCCGTTCCAAGGACTTTTTTTCAATTATTAATTTATACATCGAAAGCCAACAATATTTTGGAAGATTACCTGAAATTACAGCCATGTACCTAAAATAGAAGTATGCTAAATTGAAGAATGAAAATGAAATATGTCTGGCCAGAACCATGTGCCACTTCGAGGGTTAAACATGTTTACCGCTTAAACGCGTAAAATCGAGTTAGAACAGGTGTAACTAGGGGTATGGCATCACCAAAAATATAAGTTATAACAACATAGTTATCACTAGATGACACTTTGTTCAAAAAATTTACAATTTTCTTTTTTATTTAGCATCAGTCTCAGCTGATACTAAACTGATACTAAATAGTTGCTCAGGTAATATTAAATTTCAGCGCCCTCTGCCGGTGAGTAGTGCAAGTTTTGATTTCCTATCTCTATATTTGAATGCTTTATTTGCCAAATCGATTAACTCCATAAAAAAAAATGAATGAGTCTCAATGGGAAAATATTAAGTGTGTTTATTTACATGCTATTTTTTACTTGCTTTACTTACCATTTTTACCAATTTTACTTAAAAATCCGTTCGAGTACAAAAAAAATAGTAAGAACTACCCAGTGCACTATAGGTAATTTGACCCATTTTTGTGGCAAAAAGTCATTTTTCAAACATTCCAGAATGAATTTTTTTTTGTTGGTATTCAATTAAGAACACATCAAAGCAAGTAACGGCAAGTTTTGCTTTTGTAAAAAAATAACAAAGACTGCTTAGCAAGTGGTCAAAGTCATTGTTTGTGAGCAAAGTGTTCAACGCAGTATATACAGTGCAATTTGGTCGTATTTTTTATTTAATTTCTTTAAATAGTTAAAAAAAAACACAAATTTAAACTTAATATGGAAAACAAAAGTGACAGTAAGTGCTTAATGGTTTAAGAGAAATAATTTATTAAAAAAAAATTTTTTTTGGCGAAAAAACTCATACTTCTGACATAACTTTTAATTCAAGTTTTTTTTCTGAAAAATTAACTTTGGATAAGCTTTTAAAAAGTTGGCCGAATTTGGCTGTGTTTAAACAATCAGAAACGTGTTAAATGATGAGTTTTAAGTTTAATTTGTCAATTTCTTTTTTGCGTTTTTTGATATGAAATATTGAAATATCATTTTTGGTAGGCAGCCTCCGCTTGCAAAATAGCGAACTTGCGGAAGTTTACTTGGATGAGCAAAAGAAAGAGGAGAATAATACTACTGTTTACAATTTTATTGTTGGTAAAGCTGAATGCGGCAATGTTTTGAATGAGGAAGCGGCTTATGGGAAGGAGAAAGTGAGAATTTTTTGTAAGAATATCTCAGTTAGATGGGAGAGTTCTCATAGGAAGAGAAACATAGCTTTATTAAAAAATAAAAAAGAAATGAAACTACTTTAGATAATGAAATGTAAAGCAAAATTTTAAATAGCTTTATTGAAAAAAAAAATGTTTCTATAAAAGTTTCCACTCGTTCAAATTTCTGCTATAATATGCCCCAGATTAAAAAAAAAATACTTTTTTTTTGAGATTTTGAACAAAAAAAGGGTGCATCTAACACAGGTAACATTTTTACCCACCGCCATATTGGATCCGCCATTTCGAATTTGAAAAATCTTACCTCAGATTCGAAATCAGCAACCTTGAAAACCCCCGTATACCAATTTTAAGTAAATCAGAAGAAATTTTAAAATTTACGCCTCCATATTGGATTCGCCATTTTGAATTTAAAAAATTTTACCTCAGATTCGAAATCAGCAACTTTGAAAACCCCCCGTCTACCGATTTTTATGTAAATTTAAATAAATTTTAAAATTTATGCCGCCCTATTGGATCCGCCATTTTGAATTTGAAAAATTTTAATTCAGATTCGAAATCAGCAACCTTGAAAACCCCCATATACCAATTTTCATGTAAATCTAAAGAAATTTTAAAATTTATGCCGCCATATTGGATCCGCCATTTCGAATTTGAAAAATCTTACCTCAGATTAAAAATCAGCAACCTTGAAAATCCCCGTATACCAATTTTCATGTAAATCTAAAGAAATTTTAAAATTTAAGCCGCCATATTGGATCCGCCATTTTGAATTTGAAAAATTTTACCTCAGATTCGAAATCAGCAACCTCGAAAACCCCCCGTATATAGATTTTCATCCTTCTTCAGTGATTCCTTATAGTTTTGGCCAGAAAATGGGGTCATTTTACCTATAGTGCAGTGTAGAAACGGTAATGACATATCATAATTTATTGGACTACCAGTAATGACACCCACTTACCTTCTGCATTATTTTAAAACATATAATAATGAGTTACTGATTATGACTTATTTTTATCATTATTTCAAATAGAAAATAATTTTCTAGATTTTTTTGAAAATTTTTTTAAATCTATTTTTAGACTCAATATTTTTTAAACACTGGTAAGGATATATGTAACCACATATTTTTTGATTGTTTGTATGTTGGCGAGTAAGCTTACTTGTGTGCAGCAGGTCAATTATGTTTTTATCTATTAAATATTACATGTCGAGATAGCTCAGATGGTAGAGCTATTGACTGGCAATCTATAGACCCGCACCAGCAAATTTTATTTAAAAAAAAAATACAATAAAAAATATTTTTTTTTATATATTTTATTTTTTTTTTTTTTAATCTATTTTTAGACTCATTATTTTTGTCAGTACTGGTAAGCACATAGGTAACGATATATTTTTTGATTTTTCGTACGCTGGTGTGTAACCATAACTCATTATTTTTCGCGACATCGCCATATAAAGTTAATAAGAAATGTAATAACAAAAGTAACTAGTTACCATTACCAATTATGTTGTTACATAACCACATATCTGATAATAATTTTCTACACTGGGTAGTAAAAAATTTAAGGATAAATTTTACTAGTTTTTATTTGAAAAATTTCTTTCAGCAAAAACTAGTAATACATTTTTTTTATTTAACAAATGATAAAATTCAACACATTTTTATGTTAATCATTATTAAATTAAGTAACTCTTATGATTCGCATTAAAGTTTGCACTCCGCTGACATTTTTATGCGATTTTCGTAAATTTTTTTTTTTTTAGTTTACTATTCTTACAATTTTTTTGTTCGATTACTTTTGAATATTTTGACAACTTTTTCAATATTTTTCTCTTTTACTACCCAGCCAAAAAGTGGAAGAGATCTTAACAAATAAATTTTTCATTGATTCCAAAGTATCATTAGTTCTAATTTTCCGCTTCTAAAGCAATTCTTTTTCACAACTTCCAAAAATGTGATTTTGAATGAAAATAATTCTTTTCAAATCTATCTAACTATATATATTTGTATATAAAGTTAACATTTATAACTATGGTTAAGCACTTAACTTTAATTATTTTGAGACAAGTTGTCAGGTCCAAGTGATTTGCTTAAATTTTTTATGAATAAAAATGAATTCCTTTTCACCAATTAAAAAGAACATCAAAAGGATCATAAAAGAAAACTTCCACCCTATGACAAGCTTATGTAAAATTCATTGGTTCCGATCCAAATTTTCACAAATCGAAATCCAAATCACTGCTTCTTTTTCTCTTCTTTTGATGATTTTTTTTGCTGGGTAGTTTTACTAGAAATGTAATCGTTCAAACCTATTATATATTGTTTTTTTTTTTCAAATTCCTGTTAAATCATAAATTTTGTCATTTAGGAATTAAATATGCTAAAATCCCAAACGTATTTAACAAATTGTGAAAAACAATCCGTTGTAGGCATGTCCCTATCCGGATTTCATTCTTGCCTAAGTGCAATTAACAATAAACAAATAAACCTAAAGTTTTAGCTAACTTAGAGTTACTGATGTCAAATTCCATACATATTTGAATTTTTTAACTTTCAGTTTATGTTAACTTTAGGTTATTTGTTTATTGTTAATGGGGGTTAGTAGTGTCAATATTTATTATCAGAAAAATTTGTTTTGAATATTATACGGTTAGGAGTCAATGGGTGCGTTCGGCAGATACAATTTAATAGTCAACAGTTCTGCAACAGTTGTACAACTATCTGCTGAATGACCTGATCACTAACCGCTCAGTCTGAGCGCTCAGGTAGCGCTGCCATATATTGGTAGCGTAAAAAATGTTTGCTACTTTTGATCAAATAGTAATACATTTGTTGTTGGTGATTTAAAAAGAAATTTTTTTTTATAAGAATGACAATTAAAAACATACAAATATAATTTAAAAATAAAATTCTTAAAATATCAAAGGAAACTATAGAAAAAGTGTATTTAAAAACAAAACAAAGAAAACATCGTTCAGCAGAGTCAGTAATCACAAAGCGCTACAAGTCACCGGTATCAGTTTAAGGTTTCTCTGCCGAATGCTACCAATAAAGTGTTTTGAAATTAAAGTTTTATAAAATTCAGAAAGTAGAGTTAATCGATTTGGCAACTGAAGCATCCAATTAATAGTCTCTGGGTGTAAACATTCACCATTTTGATATTGTTCACTACCGTGAATTGGTTGCGATATTGCGGTGAAAATTTTTGCATTTGGATTTGTTATGATTGTGACTTTCTAATGTCATTATATAATTGGTGATTTCCAAAGTTTATATTTGCATTTGGGAGGCTCAAAAGTCGTGCAGAAATTTCGTCAATGCAGTGCACAGACCACTAGGCTTGAAAAAATACAATTCAATGAATAGGCAATTTAATTGATTGCCTTTTATTTTAATAACAAGAAAAAACATGCAAAAGAATTATTATTGACGTCAGCATATTTGAACAAACGATATTGCCAAAGACTTCTAATTTAATGACATACAAAACATAGATTACACAGATCTCTTACTCTTTGACATTTGCTGTCAATTCAAGTAAGACATGAGAATGTGCTGGACATACGTTCTATACCTATACAAAAAATATTTGATTGTATTTCAAAAAATGCGTTTGTTGAAAAACAAGAAGAAGAGTAACATATCTATGTAATCTACGGTACAAAATTCCAACGATTTAATGACATTTCAGAGTCCACATACAATATTCGTCGCAAACATACAACAGCATCAATTAAAATTTAGCATACAAACTATAAATTAAAATAAAAAAAGAGTACAAAAAAAAAATTAAAACTACAAAGCATTATAAAATATTTCACACAAAAATGAATATGTTTGCATATTCCAGAGGGTTAGTTTTTTTTTTTTATACATTAGAGGTTTTCATATAAACACGTAAATTTCTTGTAAACCTTGTATGAATACAAACTATATTTTTTATGTATGGAGTTTGACATTAAACTCATAAACATACCAGCTTTACACCGTTGATGAGTAGAATACGAGTTTATATGAAAACCCCTATTATATTTTAGAGTGGAAAGAAAAACAAAAAATGTGATTTGAAAAGCTACAGTGCAGCTAATTGGTAGAAACAAAATTGAACTGTCGAAAAATTAAATCGTTTTATATTTAATCCTTTCGCATTCCTAAATCGTTGCGCGGAAAATTTTAATCTGAACTTAACAATAAAATTCACTACACGAATTTTATGTCTATAACATAATCGAACATTTTTTATATGGGCATCACTCTTCTATACATACTAGCTGTGTTTGTACGGCAAGCTATCAACATTGGCTTATGTCATTCCCATATAAATTTGGCATTAGCTAACGTTTAGTGTTAACTCTTAAAGTTACTAATGTCAAATTTTTTTGGGAATGACATAAGTCAACGTTGATAGCTTGCCGCACAAACACAGCTACTGCTCAAGTTTTGTATGCGAAGTTGTCAACAAAAGTGAACAATTTTTTTTTTTGTTCTTGTTTATAGAATAGCAAAGGGGTTTCAGTTAAATTACAATTAATATGACGCTAATTGTTGATTTTTGTGATCAATGTAGAAAATATGTATATTTAACTACCTAATTAAAAAAGTATATCAAGTTCAATATACGAGATTAAAAATGAAATAACAAAAAAAAAAAAAACAATTTATTGTTAATAAGGAAATTAAAATTAATACATTTTAAATTAACGGAAATTCATTGTCGGTTTTTTTTAACAAATGCTAAATAGCTTAATGTGTTTCTTTTTTTTTCATTTTGTCACTTAAAAGCATGCAAATATTTTTACTGTAGTTTTGTTTTAAATAACTGTGATGACGCATATCAAATTAGTTTTTTTTGTTTTAATTTCGAAAGATTAACAAAGTGTTAACTGAACCATTTAATTATAGTCTCAAATTTCACATATTCAGTTCCCAAACATGACCTAAACTTTTAACCTTTATCGATAACAAAAAACCTTAGCAAAAAAAAAATTTTTTTTGTATGCAGAAACAATTGAAAGTGTCATTTTTATAGTTAAAATAAAAATTTCAAACAATATCTGATTGTCCGCTACCAAAATAATTGAACCAAAACAAGCTTAATTAGTTACAAACAGTTTTTAAGTGTATGAAGGTCAAATATACTTATTCAAATAACACACCTCTTATTACAATTCTTGTTCTTATTTTTTATTCAAAAATTATAACTAGCTGAAATAATTGACATATCCCGGTGTAGAAAATCATTACCAGATATGTGGTTATGTAACTACATACTTGGTAATGATATCTAGTTACTTTTGTTATTACATTTCTTATTACCTTTATATGGCGATGTCGCGAAAAATAATGAGTTATGGTTACACACCAGCATACGAAAAATCAAAAAATATATCGTTACCTATGTACTTACCAGTACTGACAAAAAAAATGAGTCTAAAAAAAGATTTTCAAAAAAATAAATTATATAAAAAAAATATTTTTTATTGTATTTTTTTTAATAAAATTTGCTGGTGCGGGAATCGAACCTAGGTCTACAACAGATTGCCAGTCAATAGCTTTACCATCTGAGCTATATCGACATGTAATATTTAATAGATAAAAACATAATTGACCTGCTGCACACAAGTAAGCTTACTCGCCAACATACAAAAAATCAAAAAATATGTGGTTACATATATCCTTACCCGTGTTTAAAAAATATTGAGTCTAAAAATAGGTTTCAAAAAATTTTAAAAAAATCTATATTTTATATTTGAAATAATGATAAAAAGAAGTCATTATCAGTAACTCATTATTATATGTTTTAAAATAATACAGAAGGTAAGTGGGTGTCATTACTGGTAGTCCAAAAAATAATGATATGTCATTACCGTTTCTACACTGGGTATGTTTCTAAAGTATGAACTTTATTATAGGTAATCACTTCGCAAACGAACTTTTTAAATATGAAGTACGTGTTCTAAATTTAAATAAAATGGATAGAAAACTTGGCAACCAGTTACTGGCTAGAAATAGTATGCTTGCCTAATTATTTGTTTTAATTACGCAAAAACTTAAGAAAATATGCTAAACACCTTCGTATATCTTACATAGTTTTTGCTTAATATATGCGAAAATTAAAAGCGGTTTATTTTAACCATAGAACTCATAACTATCGCACGCAAAAAATAAAAAGTCTATAGTTGCCGAAGTATTTCGGTAAAAAACAACTTCAAAAGTTTTGTGCTAAGTTACACAATTCTTTAATTAGAATATAATATTTTCTAAGTTATAAAAGAAACAACTTTGGTAACTTAACATATATACATATTTCGAAGTGTGTGAAAATTGAATGGGTCAAAAACTAAAGCAAGTTGACAAAAAGTAAAAATCTATAAATATACATGTTTCTTTTTTATTAACTTACACATATTTTACCTAAGTACTTCGATAATTATACACTTTTTATTTTTTCCGTGCGTAATTTTGAATGCAGTTTTTTAATATCCCTACCAGATGTTTCCCAGCGTTCGAAAATAAGATTTTTAAACGACTCATAAAAGTTACTATTGGTTTTTTTTTTTGGAGATACTCTTTTCTTGGTAGAAAATATGAACCATCAGAAAACAACCCAAAAAGTTGTCTCTACAATCTAAAAAACTGTCTCAAAATGAATGTTCATTTTTCAGACTCAACATTGATGCTAAAATTATTAAAATTTATGATGAAAATTTTGATTTTATCCGTTCCATTTTGGAGTGATTGCCAAGATATACTCGACAAACGTGTGTTCAAAACAAACCACGGGCCCAGGGATAAGTTCACTTATTTTAGCAGAACATTGTTACACAACCCACATTCCGATGATACCCCCATAAGTCAATAGAGCGGTATAAGCTCTTGTCATTGAAGAGCGCCGACGCCACCCTTTTCACACGACCCACAAGCTCCAAAATATACTATAAAGCCCCTGCCCATATATGGGAGTTGTATTCCATAGTAAGGAGATCAGAAGGAGTCCAGTAGTTCTTACACCAGTTAAGAAAACCAAGACACTTAAACGCTTCTTTCGACATTTGAATAACGTGATTTTTCCAGCGGATACACGCAGAAAAAAACATATTTTGAACATGTTTACAGGCAATTATATATATGTTTGCTAACTATCATATATATTTTTGAAGCATATTTGCAATTATTTAGGAGGTTTATTGAACAAATTTTGTATGAAAATTACGTTTTGTAAACCTGCTGTAACTTCACAAAGTATTTATGAATCGAGGGGTTTATTTTTATCGTTATTATATATATGTTTCCCAGCAAACATTATAATGTTTGTATGTGTGTCATATTTTACCATATATATTTGCAATTCTAATTTATCATTGTTATATTTGTGGGATGCAAATATAATAATGATAAATACTCGTATATATGTATAAGCAGAGCTTTGAAGAATTAATTCCTTTCCTAACTATTAATTTTTTAAACTAATCATATAGTTATATTTTTTCCTAATTTTTACTAGCACACGCTGTAAAATTGCTTATTTAAAACTTTTATTTGTACATTATTGTTTTCTTCTACTGAACGGCAGAAAACAGGCTTTGAATTCAGTGAACTTATTTTATTTTTTTTTAATTCAGTGAACTTATTTTATTTCTTTTTTCAATTCAGTGAACTAATTATTTTTTTTTTAATTCACTGAATGTAATTTTATTTTTTTTTTAATTCACTGAATGAAAATGAAATTGAATGAATTCAGTGGTGAATTAATTCAGTAAGGAATTAATTCACTTTTTTTCCGTTCTATTTATA
Source organism: Leucophora obtusa (assembly GCA_949987735.1). Taxonomy (NCBI): domain Eukaryota; kingdom Metazoa; phylum Arthropoda; class Insecta; order Diptera; family Anthomyiidae; genus Leucophora; species Leucophora obtusa. The sequence continues at coordinate 47,835,219 of OX465296.1, forward strand.
AAATTGAACGCGTTCACCGGTGAATTAATTCATTTGATTTAATAAAAAGAACTATTGCAATTGAATTAATTCGTAACAAAATAAATCGAATGAAAGCAAATATGAATTAATTCCATTCAATATATGGTCCTTAGTGAATTAATTCATCGAATTTTTAATTCAGAATTGAAAAATTGAATTAAGGAATTAAATCTTCAAAGCTCTGTGTATAAGAGTGTCCCTTAAAAATAGATTTGTCATTACACCCCCCCCCCCCCCAGTTTTATTGGAAATGGTCCCAAATAGAAGAAATCGATTTTTTTTTTTGAAAACGTTAACCCGTGCCGAAAGTTGGACGAAACTGGCCCATTTTGGAAAAAAAGTGTATTTCTATTAAAAATTCCCAAAATTCGAAATTTCGAAAAAAAATTATTTTTTATTCCATTTATTCATTTAATATAGTCAAAATGGCCCTATGCTCCTTGCATGAGTAAAAGGAACAAATATATATATTTATATATTTAAAATGATTCAGACATGGAATTTTGACTTCATCGGATATCATTAACCCACCTTAGCCTGGAATCCAAAATGACCCACGAATTTGATAAAAATGCAAAAACGTGTTTTTTCTTAAATTAATTTTAAAGATTTTTTAAAATACCTCTTTTGGAGATGTCGATTGCTGTTTGTACCACATAATAGTTGATATTAAAGAAAAAAAAATAAATTGGAAAAATGATAATTCTCCAATGTCCTGGAGAGACTGCTTTCCAGGACATTGTAAAAAAATTGCTCATTTTATTAAAAATTAAACAAAATTTTAATGTTTTCATAAAATTTTACACAGTTTTCGGAAAACATCTCTTAAATTTGGTTAGACTAGAATTATTTTTACATTTGTTAAAAAAATATTTAACCCTTAGTGGCCTGGGGTCAGAAAAGACCCATGAAACTTAATATTAATTATGACTACGAGATTGTAAACCCATTAAATTGATAAACAAAAATCTCAACTGGATAAAAATAATTATTTTATGTAACGTGATCCATATGGGGTTAATTTTTATACTTTTGGCCAAAAACGACCCACTAGGAAATTTACAGAATACCACCTTTTATAATTTTCGGAAAAATATCACTACATCGAACTATATGAAAAACATCGATGTATCATAATTTAGGTCGCACATCGGATCGGACATCAGACAGAAAATTATTACCTTGTCAGACATATCCTCTCACAAGACCAAGCGCCGCAAATATCCTTACATCATAGTGGTAAGGGTGTGAAATAAGGAAAAGGTAGATTCGAAACTGCTCTTGAACTGCGAAAAGCTCCACATAAGTGTCAACGGAAGTCATCCTACGCGAGTGACGAAGGTAGAGTTGTGAATATTGAAATTGTCAGCAACAACGATTTCACTATTCGGGCAACTCTCCAAGATTCCGAATATGGAGTCAGAAAGAGCATCATAACAATTGAATGTTTTGACCGTCTTCATATTTGGGCTTCTATACAGCTACCCGAAATATAAGATGAGACCCTGATTTTGAATTCAGCCCAGAAACAGTTAAATACGGTATCATGCATTATCAATTGTTGCTGCCACTGGTATACAACATCATTACGAAAGTTGCGATCTATATTCGGCCCTATAGAAAACAAAAAGCGATAGAAGGTTATATGAAAATCCTGAGGTTCAGTATCTTCATTTATATAATTCATTCTTTACATTTCGAAAAAGTCTGAATTTGAATTTGCAATTATCTTCACAAACTTTCGTACATTGTCCATAAATTGACCTCAATCAAAGAAAAAAATTTCTTTTACCAAAAAAAATCAATTTTCTCAAGAAAATTTATATCTTAATTTGTTTTTCCTAAATTGACTTTTACGACATGAAATTTGCAAGTAGACACAACAACTACAACAATAAACTAACTAATTTTGCGGTCGAATCAATTTACCAGAATAAATTTTTAACTAAACTCTAACCCTAACTGAAAAAAAATTTAAAACAACAAACACTAGACAATAATAATCTCAGCCTAAGCCTTAATATAATGCGTCGTTTTATCATACTAAAACATAAATTTCAAACACAAAAAACACTCAAAATGGAATTCTTTTCAATATACAAAAGACTGAAAACTAAAAAATGACCACAAATTCAATTTACTAAACTGACGACTAAGAAGAAGAAAAATATAAATTATCTAAATACTTAATAGTGAAATAAAATATACCGCAGCAGCAACTGCAGAAAAATCTAAACGGGTAAACAAGTTTATTTAATCATTTTAGAGATTGCATTACGTTCATGGATCTAATCTGTACTATGGCTCCATCCCGTATAGAGGTTATTTACATTTTTGCCAATTTTCATAGTTTGTTGTAGTAAATTAACGCCTACACACAATCATATTATTTATGTTGTGTAGGCGGGTGTCATTGCATTTGCAAGCTCAATAATGCAATAAATTGTTTTAAAAAATAAAAACACAAGAAAAAACAAAAAAAATTCATTCATAAAAATCGAAATAAAGAGGAAAATTGCAATCACTACACACGCAATTTTTATATTGAATTATAAAAAGTATTGAGCGAAAAACTTAAGTTTTATAATAAATTTTATCAAATTGTTAACGCAGTGATTCACAGACAAATTAAAACAAATTTGGCGCCCAATGTACATATGAGCCATGCTGAAACACCAGTTCAGTTTTATTATACGTCTCTGTAGGGAAAGGGATGAACATCATAACCGTTTAATGAAGAAAGGGATTTCAAACGGGGCGCAAAGATTTCTTGTACCCTATTACTTACAGATAAAATTTTTAAGAAAATCATCATTATTTATTTTAAAAGCTATATAATGCCGCCATATACCCAAACTAAAATGTCTCGAAGCAGAGGCTGCAAAAGCTGGTCTAAAAATAAACATAGGCAAAAGTAAAGTTATGCGCTGCAATACTTTGCTATCAATATGCAATACTTTGCTACCTTTTGCTATCTAGGTGGTATTTTAACAAACACAGGTTATTCCAGCAAGGATGTAGCGTACCGAATCTCAGAAGCCAACCAAGAATTCGGTACCCTGCGGTCAGTATGAAAGTCTCCTGCAATTTCCAAAAACACCAAGATAAGTATCTTTAACTCGTGTGTCAAATCTGTGCTACTTTATGCATGCGAGACGTGTAATACAACGGAATACGAACTTCCTACAAGTATTTGTCAATCGATGCCTACGAAGAATACTTAAAGTTTTCTGGCCTAACACCATATGCAATGTGGAACTTTGGAGACAGACAAACCAGCGGCCAATCCATATTGAATCGTAAATGGCGTTGGATTGGTCACACGCTGCGCAGGCCTCCTGGCGATGTAACTAAAATCGCCATTGACTGGAACCCACAGGATAGGACACGAAGAGTAGGCAGACCGTCCCACACGTGGTGTCGTCAACTGAACATCAAAGTCAGCCGTAGTGATCTAAGCTGGGGAGAAGTAAAAAGAATATCATCAAACCGGACCGGATGGAATCAATTTGTTGTGGCCCTTTGTTCCCAATAGGAACCACAGGACATAATATATATATACCTATGATATTGTCCTCCATTCTGGAAGAGATAAAGAAAGTTTTGTTTATTTGGAAAATAAAGTATATGTAAGTGAAAAAATGTGCAGTGACCAAACAAAGGGCTATTATTCATATTTTATCACCCTTTTAATTTTTTTTGGTTTTGGGCCTTGTATTCAGTTGTTGATGGATTATACAATAACGAAGATTTAACACTGATCATTGGTTTATCAGATCATCAAATACACAGAATACCTGATCAGTGGAACTGTCATAATAGTATGGACTTGAGTTTTGTTTGCTGTACCATACGCGCATTGACATCGAACTTCTTTTGTGCAATACTCATATTGGCTTTCTTCTTGTATAAGATTAAGCTACGTGGGGATGACGATCCACAGGATTTTTACAACCATCATCGTCTAAATATTCCTGCTGGTCAAAGGACAATTATTGCCCTCTCTACTAAGTATTTCACAGTATTGGGGTGGTGCAATAGTATTCTTCTTGTTAAATTTACAGCAGTATCGGTTCTTTCCTATGACACGCACATGTTAAATTCATTGATGGAAATGCCAAATTTTGAACTACTACCAGCTCCAGAAAAAACACAACTCAAAAATAAAAGTAGTTCAAATTTGGCATTTCCATCAATGAATTTAACACGTGCGTGTCATAGGAAAAAACCGATACTGCTGTAAATTTAACAATTTTTCAGTATAAAACTATGCTTGTGAGTCATGTCGCTATGTGTTGTTATATTTCATTTATCTTATTTTTGTATATTATTTTGTTAGATGTAGATAAAAAAGTCATTCTTTTTGAAGTAGTCCTTAATATTTTTGCTGGGTGGAGTTTTGGACTATCGAGAAAAAAACATGTACACTGAAAAAATTATACTTCTTGGTATTAATGATATAATTTCATAGAATTTTTTTTCCTAGAATCAATGAAGAATTTCATTATGTATATAATATTTAATTAATATTATGAAATTTTTCATAACTTTTCTTTCATACAATTTCATAATTTCATTAAAAAATATTCATTGAATTTCATAAATTAGATCTTCATAAATGTGAAAATGTTCGTTATACATACATATATGACATTCTTAAATAGTATTTACTTTTTTAATTTTTTTTACAAAATATCGTCATTTCATTAATTTTTAAAAATTTTCATACAATTAGAATTTTTTATTATATTTAATTCTCAAATACAATAGTTTTATATAACCATAAGGCCGAGTTTTAGTGATGTGCATAAATTTCCATACTGAGAGAAATATATAATTTTTTTTGTTAACTAACTTTTTATTATTAATTTTGGACTATGAAATTTTTTTATAAATCGTATTAATTTTTTCGAAAAGGATTTCAATTATTGAATTAAGCTTGTTATAAAATTTTATGAAACTTTTTAATTTAATGAATTCTTTCATTGGATATATTTAGTACATCCGTAAAATATGCTACAATTTTATTACGCCTTTTGCATTTGCTAAATACTTTTTATTTATCCACTCCAGCTTAACAACGACAACAGCCAACTATAATAAATAATAAATGAAATTGCTTCATAGATTTTATGAAGCTCTTCATTGGTTGAATGTTTTATTCATTGGTCTCTTCATTTTATAGAGTTTCACTAATTTTATGAACTTTTCATAAACTTTGACTTTAATGAAACCTGTTTCATAGATTTTGTGAAAACTTTCATTGGACGAGTTCAAGTGACAATTTTCATTGAAACTATGAAGAAATTCTTTACTGAAGTGATGACAATTCTCTCAGTGTATTTGCATGTAATTCCTTGCCATAGTTATTACCTTATTGACGCCACAATCACTGCGTATTGTTGTTAGTAAACAACGTTTTTGGTGTCAATAAGAGGAAATTTCTTTACAGGTATTTTTTCAAATTCGTTTACTTTTAAACTACGAAAGTGGGCACCCTGCTCTTTTGGTCATTAGAATAAAAATGTCAAGGTTAATATTTTAACAAAATTTTCTTAAAATCGGACTACTTTATATTTTTAGTGTGGACCGAATAGAAATTCGTCCTCATATGTTATAGAGGATACATTTGTTACATTTGTTTGGCAATTTTTTGTTTTCGTTAAGATGTTGTTGTAAGAAATGTATTTATATTAGGGTGCTTTATATGAGTATATGTGTTAGTCACATATGTATCACACAAAAAAATATTGTTCAACTTTTTTCAATTAAAACGATTTGTTAAATTATTTCAAAAGGTATCAATCAAAAATTAATCCAATAGATTAAATAATTGCTCAAAACTGCAATTTGCTTGACATTTTTTTTATTCTATCGCTCAAAAGCATTTCATAAAACAAGAGAAAAACATCAGCATGTTGTTGTTGTTTTTCGTTTGTTATACCCTACACCACTATGTGGTCAGGGTATTATAAGTTTGTGCTGATGTTTGTAACACCAAAAAATATTGGTCGTAGACCCACCTTATAGTATACCGATCGGTTCAGAATTTTTTTTATTTCGATTTAACGATGTCCGTCTGTCTGTCCGTCCGTCCGTCCGTCTGTCTGTCTGTACATGCAATCTTGTGCGCACTCTACAGGTCGCAACTATTAAGATAATTTGATGAAATTTGGTACGCAGACCTATGTTGGCCCAAGGACGAACAAGTTTTATTTTGGTGAACATCGGTCCATGTTTAGACCTAGTGCCCATATAAGGGTCCTACCAAAATTATATTGTTTATACGCTGCAGGTCGTAAATATTAAGATATTTTGACGAAATTTAGTACACAGACCTATGTTAGCCCAATAACGCAGCCTATTGATTTTGGTGAACATCGGTCCATGTTTAGACCTAGTGCCCATATAAGGGTCCTACCAAAATTATACTATTTATACGCTGCAGGTCGTAAATATTAAGATATTTTGATGAAATTTGGTACACAGACCTATATTGGCCCAATAACGCAGCCTATTGATTTTGGTGAACATCGGTCCATGTTTAGACCTAGTGCCCATATAAGGGTCCTACCAAAATTATACTGTTTATACGCTGCAGGTCGTAAATATTAAGATATTTTGATGAAATTTGGTACATAGACCCCAATAACGCAGCCTATTGATTTTGGTGAACATCGGTCCATGTTTAGACCTAGTGCCCATATAAGGGTTCTACCAAAATTATAATGTTTATACGCTGCAGGTCGCAAATATTAAGATATTTTGATGAAATTTCGTATACCGACCTATATCAGCCCAAAGACGAAGCCTATTGATTTTGGTGGACATGGGTCCATGTTTAGAACTAGTGCCCATATAAGGGTCCCCCCAAAATTATATTGTTTATACGCTGCAGGTCGCAAATATTAAGATATTTTGATGAAATTTGGTACATAGACCTATGTTGGCCCAAGGACGAAGCCTATTGATTTTGGTGAACATCGGTCCATGTTTAGAACTAGTGCCCATATAAGGGTCCCCCCAAAATTATATTGTTTATACGCTGCAGGTCGCAAATATTAAGATATTTTGATGAAATTTGCTATACCGACCTATATCAGCCCAAAGACGAAGCCTATTGATTTTGGTGAACATGGGTCCATGTTTAGAACTAGTGCCCATATAAGGGTCCCCCCAAAATTATATTGTTTATACGCTGCAGGTCGCAAATATTAAGATATTTTGATGAAATTTGGTACATAGACCTATGTTGGCCCAAGGACGAAGCCTATTGATTTTGGTGAACATCGGTCCATGTTTAGAACTAGTGCCCATATAAGGGTCCCACCAAAATTGGCTTGGTTACAAACTGCAGGTCGCAAATATTAAGATATTTTAATGAAATTTGGTGCGCTGACTCACATTATAGAAAATTTTGACATAAGCCCCATTTTAACCCATTCGAATTTCGGATCCAAACAATACACCAGACTGGTGTAGGGTATTGTATAGTCGGCATGCCCGACTTTAACCTTTTTACTCGTTTTATTTATGTAGTGGTTTTTATAAATGTTTATGTATTAGTAACTGGCATTTTAAATTATTTCTTATAAAATTTTATAAATTTTCGTTGAGTTTATTATTTTATTTAGTTACATATTTTAATTTTGCCATATTAAATATGAATATTTATTTATTCTAGAACATTACTGTAAAATAGTAATCTAATTTTTGAAATTTTGTTTAGAAACTAAAATTTTTTTAAACAAAAAATCGCAAAAAATAAATTACCCAGCAAACAAAGATGATCATTAATGACTCACAAATGAGCTCCAAAAACATAAACATTTTTCCACTTTTTCCTATGAAAGTGGTCCGTCCAAAAGAGCCCCGTGTGTACTCAGAAATGACTCAGAAAAAAGAACGTATAAAATCGGAATTTTCATCATAAATTTAAATAATTTTGTAATCTTTTTTGAGTCCGAAAAATGAACCCTCATTTTGAGACAGCTTTTTTGATTGTAGAGACAACTTTTTGGGTTGTTTTCTGAGGGTTCATATTTTTTACCAAAAAAAAGAGTGTTTTCAAAAAAACAATAATCATTTCTGTGAGCCATTTAAGAATCTTATTTATGAGCGCTCCGAAATTGCTGGCTGGGTAAGAAATTATTTAAAATAAAATATATTTTCTTTAGTTTTCAATAAAAACAAACTATTTTTTTAATGAATGGGGGAAATGTTTTTAGTTGATCTGTTATTTAAGTAAATGAATGTTATTTTAGTTTGACTCTGTAGCTTTGACTTTGTAGCGAAAGCCGAAAATGCGCATTCTACCTTACTTAAATAACAGATCAACTAAAAACATTTCCCCCATTCATCATAAACACATTGACACTGTGCAAAAATATAAGTTAATAACATACATTTAAATTTAACGGTTCGTTGTAATTCAAAAATCTAAGTTTATCATACACAGAGTTGAATAGATTCAGCTGAGATATCTTAAGAATTAAGGTTCAAAGCAAAAAAGAGTAATAATAACAAAAGGATAAAAATAGCATTGTTAAATTTCGTTGATGTTAGTCTAAGTTGAGTTGTTGATAACAAACTCGATTTGCTTTCAACAGTCACATAAGTAGACGATTATCAAAATATTAACCCACTCAAAGGCGAAAGGCACTGATGATGGCTTTGTAGCGAAAGCCGAAAATGCGCATTCTGCCTTGCTGGTCTTATCGAATTTTTTCAATAATTTTTATTCTTTGTAATTTACTTGTAAAAATTGTATCATCTTTCTTTGATTTGAAAATAATTTAAACAGAAAGTGATATTAATTTATGATCTTGAGTCAAACTAAAATAACATTCATTTATTTTTTTAATATTCAAAAAAATTTTGACAGAGTCCTTATGCCTCAGAAAAAAGAAGAAAACTAATTTCTGTGAGAGAATCTTTCATATAAGTATAAATAAATCTATCAAATGAATGAAAATTGCATGCAGGTTTTATTTTAATAAAATTCAATGTTAGGAAATTCAAGCTAAAAATAAAGAAATATATTTTTTTTATAGTTGGCATGACAACTACCACTTTATCCAGCTGATTAGAGACTTATTTGGAATTTACACAATATTGATAAATTTTTCATCCAATGGATTAATTTTTAATCAAATGCATATAATATGCTATTTAGAAGGTATACGATATTGATCAATTTTTAATCCAATGGATTAATTTTTAATCAAATATTTATAAAAAAAAAACCAATAAAAATCCTAATCAAATGTATCACTATTTTATTGAAAATTTATTCAATTAAAGAGCTACAAATTTCTAATTGAATGGACAATTTTTGTGATTGGAGGAATTTAAACGATAAAATTTATTGAATAGGCGGTTTTCGTGATTGAATTAAGTTTTTATTTTTTTGTGAGATATTAATCCTTATTAAGTTTGAGCGGACACGTATTTTTCAGTTTTTCGATATTCGTCCTACTTCTACTCTAATCGAATTTTTCCGAAGCCTTTTTTTGTACTTTTTAGAACAACTTGGTAACCCTGCACAAAAACTTGAGCATTAGCATATAAAACTTCTGAATTTGACGAATGCAATATCATAGATTTGCAATATTTTTTTTTATCCTATTTTTATATCAATGTCGAAAGTTTCTGACATGCCGGCAAACAAAAAAGTATCAAAAAACAGTCGATGTTCTTTCGCCAATTTTTTAAACAAATTTCTGAAATTCTTATGAAATATAAGCGAAATAAAACCACTAATTAAGGCTAAGAGAGAGAGGAGCATGTTTCAAAGTTTGCATCGAAGAAATAGCAGTATGCTTGACAATTTCATTCTTACAAAATGTCTTAATTTTTTTTTTTGTTTTTTCTGTTGCAAGAATAAAATAACATTGACTTGTATTTTTTTTAAGCTTTGCAATGTCAACCCAAAAATAAAGAATTTTAACAGCCGAAAACGCCTGCGTATTAAATATACATAAAAAAAAAATTACAGACAAAAAGCAAACCCACGTACGCAAATGCGCCAAAATAAAGAAAATTAACATACGAAACATTAAGTAAAACAAAACACATTGGAGACGAAAGCCTAGACTACAAAAAAGCACAAAACCATATGCCAGCCTTTACTGCAACTAAAAACGGAAAAAGGGGCAAGGTGTATGTAAAAAGAAGTTTACATTTTTGCAGGATATTTAACAAGTGCAAATGTTTGTTATTGTCATGTTTATGTTACAAGACAATAAACAAAATACAATGCTTCTCATTTAGCTTACAGTTAAACAGAAAAAAAATATATTAAAATGACATATTGCTCCTAATTCTAGTGGCAACTACAGCGAGGGTCTTTTAATTAAAATTTGCATAGTTAAAGAAACCCCTAAAAACTATTTCCCTGTTGCTGTCAGTCCAACTCGGAATATGTATAGTAGCATCATTTGGTAATATGTACAGCCTTAATTTTGCAATACCCTTAAACAAAACACATGTTGTTTTTAATACACTACAAATAAATTTAAAGAAAAAGCGCGGGAACGCTTTTACATAAACATCATCTGTTGTTGTTAACTTCAAGTACGTGTTGAATGCATTTTTTACCAGAGTTGTATACCCAAAATGCCTTTTTAAACAACAGTTGCAATGACTGTCTGTTGTTGACAAGCTATTGACAATTAACATTTTTATTGTTCACATAAAAACAATAGTTCACAAAAAAGCTAACTTTTGTTTTCGCTTTAGGTTTGAAAGTAAAATTTAGTTGAATATTTAAAAGTCAATTTCAGGATGTTGTTGTTGTTTTAATAAGTTTACATTGTACCTTCACTTTTCTTTTCTTTGTTAACAAACATGTTATTGATGTTTTTGAGTGTTTCCAAAAACAAATAAAATACACACAGACTGTTTTAAAACATCTTTAGCTTTTCGAAATTATTAAAACAAAAAGTACTTGAAAGCTATCATCAGTATCCAAATAAGGCCAAAGAAAATTTGGATTAGGTTTTTTAAAGAGCACTTGCTTATGCTATTAAAATATCAACTTTTTTCTAGAAATGTACAACTAATCGCACTATTGGAAGTTTGGAAAATATATTCGAAATTTTATGTCAATTTACAGCCTTTTTTGCTAAATTAAATCTACAACTTTACATACACTCTGAAGAAACAATTTTTCGGTTCCAGTAACCGAATATTTCGGTTTTAAATATAAATTTTTTTCGATTACCGTAAACCAAAGAACTAAAGGCTCAACTATATTTTGCCAAGTTGAATTAAAGAAAAGAGAGATAGGATGCAAATACATTGAAGTATCCATATTAATTTTTTATTTTTATTCGTAAAAATTGTAAAAACAATCCTTCGCACATATTGTAAAAACAATCCTTATAAAAATTCTACTTTTGCTATTTTTTATACTTACACTGATAGAAATAAATAATTAAAAAGGGATCTAACATATAGGAACAACTGTTAATAAAAACAGCAAGAAAAAATCTGTTAAAGCTGAGTCAGCAACAAAATTTGCCTAATATTAATACATCATATTTAAGATAAATTTAGTTTAATGCAAATAACATTTTACCGCTAAAATCAACTAAAATATTTGCTGAAAATAGTAGAGTGCTGATTTCAAAGGTGTTGTCAGTTTAGGGGATTTTTTTCGTCAATGGGGATAAAAATTTCCATTTGGGGATCCGGGGATTTATTGGGGATGACACGAAATTTTAGGGGATTTTTTGGGGATAACATATTATTGCCTTTTTATATTTTTATGAATTTAACCCTTATAATTCTAAATATTTACATATTTCTATTAAGTATGATGATAATAGTTCATGATTTTAGGCTACACAAATTTGTGTCTGGAAAGTTAATGTGCGTACAAACCTTAATTTCTTTTGGTGAAAATTTGAATTCCTTTTGGTTCCAGAATATTTAAGGTTATTCGGATGTAATATGAGTTATAAGAAGCTCTTCTTATATTAAATATATACTTTACATGTTATTCAATTGTCAAAAATTCAATCCATCTGCTGAAATATTAAAACTTTTTTATACAGTAGGTACCATACGCAACAAAATGTCTGAAGCTGATGAATCAGAAAATTTTGATTCTGAAATATTTAAACAAAAAAATTTGGCTCCCATTTTTTTATGCTGTTATTTAAATTTATTTGTTCTTTTTTATAATTTGTTGGAATTACAAAATTTATTGAGTTTGAGTGTATAAGGTACCGAAAAGAATTAACTAAATATGGTATTTTTACATTAATTTAAAAAAAAAAGTTAACGAATACGAATTTTTTCCAGAAAATAAAAATTGGGGATTTTTGGGGATAACAAACTGAAAATTGGGGATTTTTGGGGATAACAATTTGAAAATTGGGGATAAAGTCTGAAAAAAACTGGCAACACTGGATTAGATTGCTACGATAGTGTTGCCAGTTTCTTTCTGGACCTTATCCCCAATTATTAATTTTTCATCCCCAAAAATCGCCAAATTATTTTTCCTGATCCCTAAAAATCCGCATTAATTATTTGCTGTATAAAATTTATATTCATTGCAATTCACCATTTACTTCATTTTTCGAAAATTATTTTCCCTCGTGTTTTACAAGTTGTTAGATTTTTTCTTGCCTAGACGTCTTTGTTATATCACACGGGAAAAATTAGAGTTCGAAAATTGATGTGAATGGGAAAAATGAGAACTGGAAATGCAACAATTAATAATCGGCCTTATTACGAGTGTCGTAGTCGTAGTCGAGACTAAGTCGAATTTGCTGAAAATTCGCTAAAACACAACTTTTGAACAATTTTTCAATTGTAGTTATCATATATAGCACTCAGATTTAAAAAAATCCAGCATCAGAGTTTCATTTCTTTATAATTATTATTATTATTATTATTATTATTATTATTATTATTATTATTATTATTCTTTATTCAGTCTATGGAACATCATTTCCTTACAGACTATGATTAAACTATAAAATAATTATAAATAGTAATTATTATTATACATGTTTTAAGATATAGGCTTTTGAAAGAACAAGAACGGACGCACTTTTACATTAGTAGGCCACAAGGAAGGCTCAAATAGATTATCATATAATTCAGCGGAGATCCCAATTTTAAAAGAAACACTCCTCAATGTGTTCTGCTCAATTTCCTTTTTAACCAATTTAAAACATTTTAGATGGGTTTTGGAAATATTAGCACCTTTTGCAACATAACTCAGGATTTGTTCTGCTGTTACGCTAGGCTTAAATGAGGAAATATGCACCCATTTTTGATTAGCAATAACTTCTAAGTCTTTGGAATTATTATCTCCAAACACCACAGGCTTACGTTGCTTTTTTTTGTAGTTAACATTAGTCCATCCAGCATTGTTAACTGGGATATTACTTTCTGCTTGAGAGTATGCAATTGAAGCTGAGCTAACAGTATTGTCAGAGTTTTGAGAACAACAAATGCTAGCTCTTCGTTTAGAATTTAAAACGGCATTTGGCTCAGTAGCAGCAATAACATCATTTGGTTTAATTGTAGCAATATTATCATTATGAATATCATCATCATCATGTAAAGAAAGACAAAGACTAGCTCTACGTATTCGCATATTAGAATTTAAAACATTTTTACTTGGTTCAGTAGTATCAACAACATCTTTACGAAAAGCATAATTAGCAGAACTTGAAGAAAAGGAATCACTCAGAGTTGAACAACCTTTTTGTTGTAAATCATTATTTTTTGAATTTAAGCTTGACTCAGCATGTATGTTTTTATTTTTAATGGAGGCACTCTCAACTGCATTGTTGTTGTATATACAGGCATTGAATAACTTTTTAAATTCTCTTACTTCATTTGACAAAAATGTTATTATAGCAATTAAATTATTAGATCCTTTAGCGCATTTATTGCAGTTATAAACAATATTATTTGATGAAATTAAAACATTAAAATCACGATCACTATTGACACCAGAGCACCCTTTATGGAATAGACCACTGCATGTTATGCATCTAATAAATATACTACCAACAGCTCTAAAGCAACTAACACACTCAGTATTAGACTGCATTAGGAAGAAAAAATAAAAATGAACTTGTTTAAACGACAATCACTACTGAACTGATTTCTATTATATACAAAATCATTTTATATGGAGTCGAAAATTTCGACTGCAAATTCGACACTCATAATCAGGCCGAATATTTTTTTTAGATAACACACTTTGGTCAAAATCTTTTTTGTGCCGCTGACTGCAAACATGCATTTGCATGATAGTCGATGCCCTAATTATAACAAATGAAGGAGAAAAACGAACACATTATTTCCCTTAAACTACCGACTTTTTGTTTGCGGATGTATCGTTATTCTGACTTCAGATTCTTTTTAAGAGTCCTCAAATTAGGAAAAAAAATATCTAACATATTTGGCCCCTCCCCCGATCGATTTTTTGAAACTTCTCATCCGCGGTTTACTCCTTAAACATTCGAATAGCCAAAAATCCGTCGGTTTGTTTTCTTTTCGTCATAAAACGAAGCTGTGTGCCAAATTTCAATTATATATCTTGATTAGTTTATGAGAAACACCAAAACCCCTTTTTCTCGGAGATTATGATATATTCAAAAAATTTGACTTCATTAACAAATATCGCGACTATATTGCCATGTTGAACTGCCCTACGAGAAATTTTAACAAAATGTCACCGAACTGGCCCATTTATATGAAATAGAGTGGTCACTTTTACATGGCGTTGTCATAGGAGGGGAAATTGACCCCTTGTGACATGTCACAAGACAAATCCCAGGACATGTCCCTGAACTTTGTTTTTTTATGAGAGTTCAGTAACCTGTCCTAGGATTTGTCTTGTGACATGTCACAAGGGGTCAATTTCCCCCTGCTATGACAACGTCATGTAAAAGTGACCACTCTATTTCATATAAAGGGGCCAGTTCGGTGAGAGTTTGTTAAAATTTCCCGTAGGGTGGTTATACATATAGTGATTGTTATTTGAAGGCCAAGAGCTTAATCTTATTTACAAAAAGTACAGTTTTTTTTTGCATTATCCAATTTTATATATTCTTTTAAAAATGTGTACACTGTAACATAACCATATAAAATTTTATAATTTCTTCAGCATCAATATCTTCTATCAGTTTAAAAAACATGGCGTTTAAATTTAAATGTTTCACTATTTTAAAAGATGGATAGAATTCTGACAACAAATTTATTTGTAAACTATGTTTTAATCTGAGAAGAGCTTAGAACCAGCGTCATTTTGGGAAGAAAGCCTAGCAAGACTCAAACCTGCTTGCCAAACACAAATTTCTGTAGCCTACACCTTTCACTGCACAGTGGGCCAGCATCATCGAATTTTGGCCAAAACTATAATGTTGAGCATATGAGACTAAAAAGTATCACAAGGGGGGCTTTGAAAGTTGCTAATCACGAATCTGAAATAAAAAATTTTAAATTCAAAATGGTGGATCCAAGATGGCGGCCATGAATTTTTAATGTTTAATATGTATGACTTAAAATAATCAATTATATAGGCCTAGGGCCCGCTGATTAAAAATCTGAAATTAAAATTTTGAAATTCAAAATGGCGGATCCAATATGGCGACAAACAATTTTTTCATTAAATTTCTTATGTCGTCTGATTTACTTAAAATTTCCATCAGGGGAAGCTATAGGGTAGCAGATTACGAATCTCGGAGATTTCAAATTTAAAAAATTCAACACGGTGGATCCAATATGGCGGCCATAAATTTAAAATTATTGCATTGGAAAATAAATTACACTGTACAAAAAAAAACAAAATAAGATCCTGACAACCGATTCTGGCAGAGGGAATCAAACAAAAACATAAGTGTATCGGCGTTTTAAAAGTTTACGTCTGGCCCTATGTTTTTGGGGGTTAATATTTCCCCCATTTTGCAAATGCTTATTGTGAATCAGCATAGGAAACCATGTGAATCTTCCCTTCTATCTTCCCTAAACCTAGGATGTATTCAGCAAACTTATGTAAAACACCACGAGGGACATTTTTGTAGAACATTTTAAACCTCTAACTCTTTTTGGGCCTTTTTTAAATAGTGTCAAAAGGACCCGTAAGTTGAAGAGTTTGAGGGTTAATATGTTTCGAAAAATATTTGTCATAAAATTCTACTATAAGTCTCTGAAGACATCAAATTTTAAAATTTAACTTCAATGCCAGAAATAAGTGAAAACCTAAAATGTGTTTTAAGGGTTAATTTCGTACTTATTCAGAATTGGATCTCAAATGATCCACAAACCTGGACTTTAGCGGGTTAGTTTATATAAGAAAACCAGAACCTTCATTTAAGGCAATTTTGAGTCCTATTGTTTTAGTTTTTACTAAAACTCTGGAATGCTGGAAATCAGCGAGACCTAAAGGTACTTTTTCAGTTAAAGGGCAAAATCTCGAAAGTTTATGAACGGTCGCAAACGGTCGCAAAAACCTAGGTAGAAGACATCTTAGGAAACACATTGGCATTCAAGGTTTTCAAATATCTCTTGGAACATTTTGGAGCTTTTTTTTTAAATTTAGGACTTTCAAAAAAACCTATATTTTTGAGGTAAAATTAATAATTTCGTTACATTTTTCGTAAATATTTCACAGGTTTCTATTTTTTTCCATTGAACTCTCGCCAACTAACAACGAGTAACCATAATGATACAATATTTCACTCAAAAATATTCAAGAATGCTAGATGTTGAATATATTAACATATTTTCCCTTTACCTGAATTGTACTTTTGGCCAAAAAAACGGCGATTCTGGCCCACAGTGCACTGTTACCATCAATTATAAAGGTAATATAACAAATATTAAAAGATTGTCAGGGTTAAAAATTTAGAGACAAATTTTTAATGGGTTTATCCCCAAAACTCCTCTTAAATTTTTTGTCTTCCCTAACAAATCCCCGGATCCCCAAACGTAAATTTTTATCCCCAATCACGAAAAAAAATCCACAATTTGGGGATAAATCCCCTAAACTGACAACACTGTATTACAAGTATTCACATTCAAAAACAAACCTTAAAGAAAGTTTTAAAATATCTACATGCAATAAAATAATATGCAAAAATAAAATAATACAAATACAACAACACATGGGAATACGACTCACAATTATAGAGGTATTCACAGTTCATACTATTTTAAGTAGTAAATTAGCATGTATAGTAAATTTGACAACTTTCTATGAGTAAAACTTCAAAAATCACGCTATTTTACAACGATATCACATTAGCACTTAAACTGTGAATTCCTTCATAGTTTTCTAGCGAAAATTTGTTAAATTTACAACAGTATCTGTTCTTCCCTATGACTTCCACGTCTTAAATTCATTGATGGAACTACCAAATTCGAATTACAATACTTTTTGTTCAGTTGTTTTTTTTTTTCTGGAACTGGTATTTCCATCAATGCGTGTTATAGGAAAGAACCGATACCGTTGTAAATTTAACATATTTTAGGTAGAAAACTATACTTGTGCATGAAATTTTTATATGTTGTTGTATATGTTGTATGTAAATTTTGCACTATTACCCAGCAAAAATACAATTGATGATCTAGATGTACTTCTTTTTTAACATAAACACTAATGATTTTAACATTGAGTTGTCATAGGAGAGGAGTACTCCCACTTCAACATTTTTTCAGTACTTTTGGAACGAGGGCAAAGGAAGCTCTTTTTCACCAATTAAAAGTTAAAAAAAATTGTTTACAAAAAAAAATTATATATTTTTTTTTATTTTACAAAAGTTTTTTATTGCCGCCACCGGGTATCGAACTTGCGACCTCCCGATTGCTAGTCTAGCGCTCTACCGCTGAGCTATTCTTTGATATGAAAGTTGACTGGCACAAAAACACCACTTTGTTAATGCGAGATATTGTTCCTAATTCTCTTCAATAAAAGTACTTATTAAACAAGCGTAAAAGGTGCACTCCAATTCAATATTGTTTTCAGTACTATTTTTACAAGTGCATAAAAAGCAATTTCCCACCATTTTTTTATATATATAGATATTTTTAAAAATTAAAAAAATATTGAATTTAAACAATTAATTCTAAATATTAAGAAAAAAATTAATAGAATAAAAACAAAAAATTTAAAAAAATAAAAAAATATTGGTCCGGCCGGGAATCGAACCGGGGACCCTCTGTTTGAAAATGCCAAATGATACCAAAATCACTTTTTACGATCACTTTTAGAGCAATTACTCTTTAGAAGCAATACTTAGGTGATTTTTTGGATGTGGTTCAGAAGTAATTCTAAAAAAGCTGTAAAAATGTAATAACGGATACTTTGGAAGCAATGAATGAAGTGATTTTTTGAAGTTGTTCAGAATAACTTCTAAAAAAGCAGTAAAAATACACTAACGGATACTTGTGAAGCATTGAAAGAAGTAGTTTGTAAAGCATTACTTGCAATTTTTTCCTGGGTATCGTCTCTTTTTTATTTATGTAAATACAGTTTTACCAGGCTATAAATAAGAACTTCTTTAATGCATTCTTCTCATTGACAATTAGAATATTGTATGTATTTCTTATCTAACTGCTTATAGATTTACATCATTACATAGAAATTTCTGAATTGTTTTTACTTATCGAATATTTTAACAGATCTGTTTTTGCAAAAACTTCCATTGGTGTTTTAACCCTTTCTACGAACTACTGCTTTATTTGAACACTAAAAATGCATACAATTGATGCATTCAAATAAAAGCCATTATAAAGGCATTCCCACTTCCTTCCAATTTTGCAGAAATATACAAAAAAATACTCAATATTATAATGAACAAAAAAAGCAAATAATGAATAATATTCCCGCATTAAATATTAAATACAAAAATCAGTAGTGTTACTGATGTAATTTTCAGTACCAGACTTTGTGTCGTGGTTGTTTGGATTTCTTTTTGTTGTATTCCAATTCAATGTAATATGAAATGTTATGAAAAAATCGTGGTCTACAACCCACACGCAAAATTAAAAAAAAAAAAAAAAAAAAATTGCATGGATTTTTTTGTTTAAATACACTAAATAAAATAAGTTAGTTAAGATAAGCGAAAAGAATAAAAAGTAAATGATTTTAATGAAATTTTTATCTAGAAAAAATTTAGTTTCGAACATGTTTTCCCATATATTCAAAACGAAGTGCTTTTGCCAAAACTTTTGCTATATAAAATTACTTTAAGGAATTATTTTAAAAATTTTGAAATCTACTGCATTCTGATTTTAATCTAGCCCAAGAAACATTTTTACGGACTGTCCGCAACGTACGGAGTCATAAATCCTTCTTTTACGGCACGTTAATGGTCCGTATGCACGTATCCGTAATAGCATGTGCGTGTACGGAACACAAACGGACCGTATAATCGGATTTCGAACATAACACGTTTTAACTCCGTTTTGGTGTATCCGTTTCCGTTCTGTTAAATATGCACTTGTTGTTGTTGTTGTTTTTTTTAAGTACACAAATTATTTTAAAAAAATACAGCAAAGCTAAAAAATAATATTGGGACGAAAAATAAGTGGCAATAGCGTGAATCCGTCCTAACACGCCATCAAGCAAAGAACTTCAAGTCACATACATCAGATGGTAAGATTTATTCAAATTGTTATGTGTTTTAAATATGGTTTTTTGTAATGCAATTAAGAAATATTTACTGACATATTTAGTTGTTTTGATAGCAAAGTGTGCGAATTTACATCGTATGCAAAAAACCACCGTGATTAGAGTTAGTTAAAATTTATCTAATTTATTTTTCCTTTTGAATGCAGGTATTGAATTTTATTGTGTGCTGATGTTGTAAATTGATGCAGGATAGAGACGTAAGCTGCACCAAATGTAAATATAGTGTAAATATAAAAATAAATTTCATTTTTAATAAATCTACAAAAAAAACTTAAAAACTATTACTTATAATTAATAAAAATAGGGTAAATATAGGTAGACATGCAAATCCGTTTTTGTTTCAAAAAACGGTACGAATACGGACCGAAAACGACATAACGGTCCGGCATTGACGGACTTTCAACGGACTAGTCCGTTTTTTACATGACATAACGGTCCGTAAACGGTCCGTCATTGACGGACTTTAAACGGACTTGTCAGTTTTTAACACGACATTGCGGTCCGTAAACGGTCCGTCATTGACGGACTTTCAACGGATTCGAATCAGTTTCGATGTTCCGTAAACGATGTATGTAAACGGAGTCGGATTTCGTTTTCGACGGACCGAAAACGGTGCGTAACCGGAACGAATTGTTTGTTGGGAGGTTTCGCATTCAACATTTTCCATTTCGAAGCTTTGGCTGAGTAAAGTCAATAAAAAACGTAATCCGCTCCCGAATTCTTGTTGTAAGTAGAAATTTGATATGATATAGAATTGTGATGGTTTTCGCAAATGCACACAAAAGAGAAAAACTGCAGGGGATGGGACAAAAGCAAATTAAATCATCACAATATAACTATTATTAGGTGTTGTTTGCTCTATATCTAGCAGTTTTCCCTCTCGTGATTATAGATGTAAAAATTAAACCTGAATCAAATTTAGGTTTTAATATTTGAGTGTATTCAAAGAAAAAGTGGAATGAATACAAATTTTTACAACTCAACATATATTTTTTGAGTGCACCGGACGTTGGAAGCTTGTTGGCTTTTAGTTTTTGCATAAGAACCCACTCAAAATTTTAGAAATTGTTAAAATATTAAAAAAGGTGTTTTATGCAAAAAACAAAAAAAAACCTACATATTCCAGACATATGATATCTGAAGAGTGCGTATAAGAATATAGTAGTATATTTTAAATTCAAATTTTAATTAAAATTTTCGAGGTTAAAACCCTTAAAAATTTGAACTTAAAGTGGAATTTGTTTAATGCTTTTAATCTTCAGATAATCTTTTTTGTAAATTAATGTAAATTTGTTTTAATGGTGTATAATTATTCCCTTAAAAGGTTGTTTAGTTGTTAATGTTTGAAAAGTGTTATAATATTCATAAATTCTATATAATTTATACAAACAATGACTCAAAACAAAATACAACTTTAACGTAAAACTTCAACCCACATTCAATATTTTTACCTTAAACAATATTTTGTGAACTACAACTACAACTGCTGCTGCTGGTAACACAAATAACCAAAAGTCGCTGCTGGTGATTTAAAAAAAATTTTAGATCACATTATGCATAAGAAGTAACACTATCGAAAAAAAAACTACAAATAAAAAAACTTGTTAACTAAACAGGTTAATATATCTACAATAGGGTCATAACTTTTTGCAAATACCCAAAATTACATCGCATAGCAATCCAGGCCTTGGAAAAATATAATTACAAGCAAGAGATTACTTTTTCGTGGTTGTTAAAAAATAATATAATTTTGCTCAATCCCAATTTCCGAAAAATGTTTAACAAAATCGAATAAGTACTGGGCCAGAAAAATACGAACGGCAAAACGTTAGCCCATTTTTAACGGTGGTAGCAGCCTTGGTAAGGTGATAGATTTTGAAATATATAGTGCTTTGCCAACCTTTTGTTTTTTAAAACGTTGGCAAAGCATTGGCCAAATAACAAGGTTGGTTACCGTTATCGTTATAATACCGTTATCGTTAAATACCGTTACCGTTACCAATACCTTTAAAAAGTTTTACAATTACCGTTATCGTTACCGATACCGTTATTTTTATGGGTTTACCGGTATTTATTAATTTATATAAAAATGCAAATTTTTTAACGTTTTTGTAATGATCTTCAGTCTTTTTTTTCTACAAAAAAATTTATGGATAACAATTTTAGTTATAAAAACTCCCAGCATTGAATTTAAAGCATATAATCTGCATTTTTAACACTCAAAATTGAATATATGTTAATGTGCTAATTCATAAATAAAATTTATTTGGTATTTGAAGCTTTAATTTAATAGTTAAAGTACATATTTCGCTTAATAAAGAGTTATTGGAAATCTTTATTCATAATCGTATTTTAACTATAAATTAGTTTTTCAATTTGATACTGGCAACACTATTGTTTATTTTCTCTCTTCTCCCAAATAAGTCGTAAATGATGTACAAATTTAGTAAACGATTAACTTGGTAATCGGAAGTGAAAATGTATTTTCTTAAATTAGAGAACTAATGATGTGCTAAGATAAATTTAAAATGCATTAAAAATATTTTTTTTTTTATTTATAAAGCAAATTAATGGAAATGTGTGTAAAAAAGTAATTTTTTAGAACATATTATTCGAAGCATACAAAATTAATCGAATTTCGAATAATGTTTTGACAGTCTGTACATCACTATTTTTTTGTTTTTCTTTTTAATTTTATTTTTACATTTTTTTTGGAAATTTTTCGAAAAAGGTGATTGGCTACGCAATTATTGTAGCTTTTTTCAGTTTGATGGATGTAAGTTGTTGGAAGCCACACATTCTAGGGATGGGATGGCTTTAATAAATCATTTCATGCCTGAAAATGAAATAATTAACAATTAAATGGTGGCATCCTCACTCCAAACTTTATGAAAGGTTTAAAGTAAATGAGTATCGACTATAAACCTATATTATTTTTTTCGTTATTAAGCAAATATGAATACTGTTTTTCACAAATTAGCTTAAAATCCTGCAATAAGACTATTGCAAAAGTTTATGAATTAGACCATAAGTTTTTACTTGTTTTTATATTTTTTTAAAATAATTTATATTACCGGTACGTACCGGTATTGCTGTTTCGATAACGGTATACCGTTACCGAAACAGTCTTAAATACCGTTACCTTTACCGTTACCGAAACAAATTAAATTGGATACCGTTACCGTTACCCTTACCGTTATTCGTTTCGGTAACCAACCTTGCCAAATAATCAACAAAGTTCTTAAGGAATAATAAAATGAGTGCTTCGCCAGGATCAAAATTATAATTTTTGTGCTAATGCAGTTTGCAAAAACTATCTCGCGAATATAACGAACAGTGTGGATATTTGCAAAAATTTATTTGCGATGTTTGCGAGATAGTTTTTACAATTAGCTTGCGGAGTGCGAACATTGTTCATTACGCCGAAAAAACGATTCACAGTCCGTTTGTATTTCCTTGTTTATATGTTCCTTGATAAAGCCGTGGTTCCAAAAACAACACAGTTCAGTTGATAAATAACATTGCCGCCCTGGCTATCAGAAAATATATTGGCCATATTGTAAACTTGACTGTGAAATAAAAAGTTGGCAAATCTCAATAATCTCGAAGGTGATTCCCCATTTATCAAGTTTTCTTATGCAATATCAAACCATCCAGCATCAAGAGAAGCTTTTAAGGAGCTTTAACAATGGTAGAGTGACTCTACTCTGCAGCACAGATTAAACTGTTAGCTGTTCACAATGCAAAGCAGAGTTACTTCAAAAAATATTTGACACTTAAATACTTACATTTTGTTTCGCGAATTTTTTATTTTATTATAAAATTCCCAACACAAATATTTTGTGTGGGTTTTGTGTTTTTTAATATCTTTTTCTAATTTGTTGTTAAACAGTTAACAGATCGATGTTAACTCTAGAGTGCAACAAATCCGTACTCGAGAGTAGAACAAGTTTGACTATGGAGTGGAATAATAAAGATAGCAAAATATAAAAATGTATTAGTATGAAAAAGAAAATAACTAAATTTGCTACAGTTTGGAATACTCCATCATTGTTAACGCACCTTTAAGGTGCTTTCACAATGGTGGAGTGGCTCTACTCTGCAGCACAGATTCAAATGTTAACTTTTCACAATGCAGAGTAGAGTTACTTCAAAAAAATATATGACGTTTCAGTACTTATGCAGTTTTTGCGAATATCTTGGCATGGCTTTCACTGCTAGTACATATTATAAAATATTTTTTATTTTATATATTATTAGAAATTGAAACTATTTGCTTTTATTTTTCAATATTTTGTTATAATTTGTTGACAATTAGAGATGTGAACAAATTAGTGATGTGTTTTTTTAGTTATATTTGTCATGTTAAACAGTTAACAGAGTGATGTTAACTCTAGAGTGCAACAAATATGTACTCCAGAGTCAAACAAATTTAACTCTGGAGTGGAATAAAAAAAGATAGCCAAATACAAAAATGTATTAGTAAGAAAGAGAAAACAACTAAATTTCCTACAGATTCGAGTACTCCATCATTGTAAACGCACCTTTAGAATTGTATTGCATTTAATTTTTTGCCTAAAAAACTTATACCCCTAATATACATGTACTCATACTCATCATCTGTTCTCCTGCCCACACTTGCAGTTTTAAAGACAGTAAAAAAAACTATGTTGAAAAACTACAAGATCTGCATAAGATCGATTGTCTGATGGTTTTGATCATGTCCATGTTTTAAACGTTTTTTTGTTTTTAATCAGCTGGCAACAGCGAACGGACGTGCAAAATTAAGTTGACAATACTATTTAACAACTATTCTAAAACATAAACTGTATGTACAACTGTTATCTAACTATGTGAGCAATGTAACACCACCTAATTTATTCGAAACTTTGGGAATTCCCTACATTAAGTCGATAGTTATAGGTTAGGTTGAATATGAGCCAGCCAAAAGGTGAGTACGCTTGGAGACCACATTCTAATGAAAAACCACGAGCTCAAACATTCCGGATTTCTTTAAAAAGTCCGCGGGACTGGAGGTACATAATGTAGATTGGTAAGATGCTCTAACAATCTCCCTTTTAGATATTTAATTCGTTATGTCTTCAGTCTTGAACATCCACTGAGTAGATGCTCTACTGTCTGTTCCTCTTAATCCCCACAGCTGCTAGTAGGCAGTCCTGGTGATTGTCTTCTTGACAAAACCAAGAAGTGTCCTTGCTTTCCTTGGTTAGGATTCGATATCCACCAGCGGAATCAGGTCTCTCATGTGTATCGAGTCTCCGATCGACTAAAAGCCGTTTAATGTGTATATATCAGCCAACTCTTTCCCCATATCTCCATTATGGACTGCACTCAAACGGATTTGACAAAGGGATTTAATGCAGTCCCTCTCACACTAAGATCTTATAAGTACTTATTTCAAGGCTTTCAAAACAGAAAAACTGCTCGAAAATGCTAATGTACGAAGTCGCATGCATGGATGTATATTTCGTTCAATTATTATCCGCGCGGCTTTGTTGATTGCATGTAAAGGGTGGTCCAACCAAAAAGCACGATATTAATTGTAAATAAAACAAAAATTTTTCGGAGAATTATCTTAATATTTTTTATTATGATAGAATACTCTATGGCAATTATGTGTGAAACAAAATATCGGCCAAATGCTTGCCATGGCTTCGGTGGCATACCTCTATCCGATGGTCCATATTTTCAATTACTCTGAGATATAATTGAGGTTCAATGTCGTTACTGTGCCGATTTATCTCATCCTCTAGCTCTTGAATTGTTCTTGGCTTATTGACGTACACTTTTTCTTTTAAATATCCCCAAAGAAAGAAGTCCAACGGTGTCAAATCACATAATCGTGGCGGCCAATTAACATCGCCACGACGTGAGATAACACGGCCATTGAATTGTTTATTTGGCTGTGTGGCAAGTGGCACCATCCTGTTGGAAGCACATATCGTCCAGGTCCATATCCTCAACTACTGGCCACAAGAAGTCGGTTATCATCTCGCGATAGCGAACACCATTCACGGTGGCTCTTCTGCCACACTATCGCGAACAACAGAATTGTTTTCCGCAGAACGAACTGGGCGAGCATGCACAGGTGTTTTCACATTTCCTACTGACCCGGTTTGCTGAAATTTGCACACAATTCTCCCGATTGTGGACACATTTGCTCGATTATGCTGACCAAAGAAATCACGAAATGCATTTCGATTTGAACGCCCATTTTCAGAAAAGGCTGCAACAATCTTAATGCGCTGCTAAATTGTGTACCTCTCCATGGTTGAATTTTTCGAACACTGAAACAAAGAAATGTCAAATTAAGTTGGGCAAAAAACTTGATGTTAAGGTGTGACTCACAATTAACATCGTGCATTATGGTTGGACCACCATTTACTTCTACATTAAAAACGCTACTACAAACTAGCAAATTATAAGTCGCATGAAATACGCAGTTCCTCTAAATATGTATATTTCCATTACTATCTCCATGCTCATCTTCAAACAGTCCGTAAAACGAAGATCTCATCTCTTCTTAGTCGATTCAGTCCTTCCTAGTCAATATTATTACCTAACAATGGTAGAGTAGGCTCTGAGATTTTACTTCCTTCAGTCTAAAAGTCGAACTGGCAGTCGTATTCCTAGCACACATATACATTCAGCGGGGGAATGCCGATCATCACTTCCAGACCCGTTTGGAGCGTTGATGTGCTAGATTGGACAGATATGACTTTGTGTCTATCGCCGTCCACCATACCAAGATGTAATAGCTCAATATCTATCCGATAATTACAATTACCATGTACATCCAGTGCAAATGGGAAGTAGTATGGAAAAATATAAGATTTTTCCCCCACCTCATTTCGAAAGTCTTACTGCAGTTATAAAAAGCATAAAGGAACTTTTTAATTCTTTTTCGGTATTTCTCTTCCAGGATATTTTAAGAGCACAAACGACAGCCAGGTTCTTAGCCTTCTTTGGAAGTTTAATTTACGGACGCCAAAGTGGTCTTCTTTGCAAACAAGACAAGTTCACCATGTAAGCACTAATTCCATGAGGTCACTATCATAGCAGTCCGCGAAGAGTCTGAAAAATACTTTAAAAACACGAAATTTATAAAAAAAAAAATTTTAATTAAAATCTAATTATAAAACATGGATGGTAACCGAAACGATGGGGTTATCGGTAAGGGTAACGTTTTTTTAGATTATTTCGGTAACGGTATTTTAAGGGTAACGCTATTACATTTATTTCGGTATCGGTATTTTAAGGATAACAGTTTTTTAGTTATTTCGGTAACGGTATTTTAAGGATAACGGGTTTTTGATTAATTCGGTAACGATATTTTAAGGTTAGCGGTATTTCGGTTATTTCGGTAACGGTATTTTAGGGATATCGGTAGTCAGTTTTATCGATGCATTCCTCAATTTTATTTACCAAAAACAAACGAGATTAAAAACAGAACCAATTTACCAACTTAATTGTACGAAAAATACTCAATAATCCAGTGCAATTGCCAAAAACAGAAAATTTAAAATATCGGTAACGGTATTTTAGGGGTAACGGTATTTCATTTAAATCAGTAAGGGTATTTTAAGGGTATCGATATTTAATTTATTTCGGTATCGGTATTTTAAGGGTAACGGTATTTTAGTTATTTCGGTAACGGTATTTTAAAGATAGTTATTTCGGTAACGGTATTTTAGGGGTAACGGTAGTCAGTTAAAAGGGTTTTGAATCGATAACGGTATTTTAGCGGTATTGCCTGCCAACCCTGTTAGAAAATCTAATTATCCCGGCGATGTTTTTCGTGAAATTGAATAAACATTCTTGATTTTTGCTATAGGAAAACGTTCTACACTCTGCAGAGTTGAGTATATTCGAATAGAGATGGCAGATGCAAAAAATATGTAAGTGCCAAAAAAGGAAAAGAACAAAATTCACTATTCATAGTGGAGTACTCAAGCATTGTGAATACAGTTTAAATATTTATTTGTATTTCTTCAATTCTTAGCCAACATTTGGCTCGCTCCCCACAACTTGAATCAAATCATTCTCTGGCATAGATGATCTCATGGTCGATCTTGCCCGTATATAAAAAATGACTTGCTTTTAAAAGAACTACTACTGTTTATTTATAAACTAGAAATAATTATTTCACGCATGAGAATATTACCTACTATGTTGTTGATTTTTTATGGAATGGTTTGGAATTGAGTTATGTTTTTTTATTGTATCAAACAAAAGCTAATTTTAAATTAAATATTCACATTGAGTACCTACACAAAATGTGAGTGTGTGAACGCATAAATTTCAGACATAAATGTAGAAGAAGAGCTAAAATTATGCAAATTAAAAAATGTATAGCATGCTATAAAAAAATTGTATATTTTAATTAAGTTTTTAAAAAAGAATTTTTTAACCCTTTACTAATAAACCCATAAACAATTTTGTATTTTTTTTGTAGATTTGCAATCTATACGCCGTTTATTGGAACATGATACCAGCGGTTCTGTTTGCCCCAGTTGCCGCATTTCATTCGACAAAGGTAAACGACGAAAATTAATCGATAATTGCGGTCATGAACGCTGTTATTCCTGTATGTTTCGTAACGATCAGTGTCCGATGTGCATGAATAGTTCGCTGAAAGGTAAGTGGGAACAATTTATGAAATTTTAAGTTTTACTAAACTTAATAAGGGGTTTACTCTGGGAACTACTTAGAATTAGATTATTTATATGGAATAATATAATGATTGAGATTTATTTGAATTAGATTTAAAATATTCATTAATTAATTCTCTTTGCGTATTTTAATATTATTTGCCTCGGTTTAGGATTTAGGTTGAATTTTTAAAATTTTGACACACAGTGGTGGAAAATATAATAGAAACGATTCAAGTTTTTTCTAATTTTATTCTCGTTGTCTTTATTTATAAAGATCAAAATAATGGCTAAATTCGCCCCGAAAGGAGAGGAAATGATTCAGAAAGATGTGCAGAATTTTAGCGTAACATTTTTTATTATTATTTTGTCACTTGTTTTAAGTGGGCGTGGCTTTTAACGAAAAAAAATTAGCGATACCGACCTTTTACCAAATTACATAGTACAACTTAGCGAGTACTAATCGCTTCTATACAAACCGTACATTTTTGGAAATCCTATAAAATTTCCTTAAGTCTTGCATTATTTTTATTTACAAATGGTTGCCAAACTTAAAATTGCAGTGCCTTAAACATGACAAAATTTTAATTTTTTTTAGCGATTTTAAAAGAAAGTTAACAACACTGAAATTTTAACATGAAATGCTTTTTACTATAACGTAAAGAAAAGCTTGACTGATTTGTTCGATTGTGGTAAGAAAATCATAAAACTTTTCACTTTTTATATATTTTATACGGAAAACACCACAAATTTTATATTTATTTAATATATTTTGTTATTATTTCTTTTAATTTGTTGACACTAACCCCCCGTTTCCACATGCAAGTACAAGTTCGAAATTTCAATACACTCACACTTTTTCACTAATACAATCACACTTATACGACTTGCGGCTTAACTTGCAAGTAAATTTTGAAGGCAATAATCTCGTCCATATAACGAAGGTCACCCTAATGTCCATATAAAGTACCCTAAAATTAACACATTTCTTACAATAAAAACGTACCAAAGAAAAAACGGCCCCTAAAAACCTCTATTCGCGGACCCCTTACGATGCAGCTACGGACCGCCAGGTTTCGGAACCGTTGAACTAGAATATATTTTAAGTGTAGCAGCATGTTAGAATAGAGTTTATTCATAATGATTTCTTCGCACGCCGATTAAGAGCAACCCTGTATTTGAAAATTGAATGCCTTTTTATTATTGTGAATATAATTTTTTGTTATTTGACGTTTAAGGACAAAATTTTAGAGGCAATACAGTAACAATACTGGAAAGATCAATAACACTACTCGTGTTATTGATGCTATACTAAATTTTCATTATAACTAAAGCTGTCGTTTAATTCTATCGGTTCAGATGATTCATATTAATCAAAACCTCAACAATTTGTATTAAATTACCAGTAATTGTTTTTAACACTTTTATTTGTTAATTATATATGTACTACAATATATAAATAACACACATTCTGACATAAATTGCATCCACTTATACGCAATTAAAACTGTATGTTTTTATCTATTCTCAATAATTTATAAAATACTACATCGAAAAATCA
Source organism: Leucophora obtusa (assembly GCA_949987735.1). Lineage (NCBI taxonomy): Eukaryota > Metazoa > Arthropoda > Insecta > Diptera > Anthomyiidae > Leucophora > Leucophora obtusa. Next base: position 47,865,139 of record OX465296.1, read on the forward strand.
AGCCCCGATCTATAATGCATTAAATAAATGAGATATTTAAACAACAAAAAAATAAAATAATGAAAAATATCATAAACAAATCATTAAAGGTCATTTATTTTGCATATTTATAGTAGAGTACACAGAAAAAATTAAAATCGAGTTTCAATTAAAGTATTTGTAAATACAATTAAAAATTTAATTGAATTCGGACCAATTAAGAAAATCGTTATATCAATTAAATTTTTTTGTAAAGTTTTAATTGAAAAATTTTCAATTAAAGTTTTAATCATATTAATTAAGAATGTAATCAAAAATCGTTACATTAAGTTATGGCGCTTTTATTAAAATGTGTGGTATTAAAAATGTTATTAATAAATATTTATTAATTTTCTTATGTTTTTGACTGATTTGAGACACATTTTTGTAATTTTTATACTTTAATAGAAGAAATATATTAATAATACAATATAATTTAATTTTCTCAACGCATATTAAGGCCCGATTATTGAATGTCTAGTTGCAATTTATCCGGCAGTTAAAGTCCTAGTTAGTAGCTAACTGGACATTCAGTAATCGAACCTAAGAGTTTTTTTTTATATGTTGTCAATAGTACTTGTGGTAAACTAAAAATTTTTTCAAGACCATACTCATTTTCAATTAAAATTCGAATTGATATGATTGAAATTAATTGATGATAATTGAAAATTAATTTGAAATGAAACAAAATTTTAATTGAAATTTTTTTGGCAATAATTTTTTCTGTGTGGTATTCAAAGTAGTTAATAACACTTGTTTTACAAATTTAAATAACAAAAATCTGAAAAAATGTTGGAAACAAAACCAAAACAAATTCACACATTATTTACAAAAATAATACAGAATATTTGAATACATTTTCAAATATATTTTTAATGTAAAAAAAATGCAATTTGCATAAAGTAGCAACAATAACAATAACAAAAATCTGAAATCCAAAAATACATTTAGTTTTTTCATACTAAACATTATTTCGTATTTATTTCATATGAAAAAATAACAATCTAAGGTAAATTTTTTTTTTCGAATTTCGAGTTGTTTTTTATGCAAAAGGCCATGGTAAATTTTTAAAGTGTTAGAAGGTTTTCAAAGATCGCTTGTTAAGATTTGTTTCGATATGATTTGTTTATTGTGTAATTGAATATATGAACTTTTTTTCTATTTTGTTGCAGTTTGCTGCATTTTACTGCAAAATTTGCATTCGCAATTTTTTAAGCTGCATAAAATATTGTGCACATTTAAGTGTATTACCAGTTAACTTTGGATACGTATTGCATTGTGTTGTTTTTATTAGTGATGCCATAGTGAATAATGCAAATAGTATTGGTAAAATATCAGCAGTATGTGTGCCTGTTATATGGCGTTTACATCTTAATCAAAATTTTAAGATTTCTATCGAAATTTCCATACAACTGCAGTATCGAAAAATTGCTAGATTTGTATTAATGATAATCTCGAAACATTTGTATCTTTTGAAAAATACAACACTGCGTTTCTCGTTCATTTTGCATATTAAGCCCAAACCAGATAGTGAAAGTGCCAGTGAACAGTGGCAGTTCTCGACAGCAACAAATAAAGAAAATAAAAACAAGAAACTGGTTTATCGACAAAATGCCGCGCTGCGGTAAAACACTGTCGACAAAGGGTTTATCTGGTTTAGGTTTTTTATTTAAAAAAGTGACCTTGTTGGTCAACAAGTCCTGAAAATGCGAAATAAGAGGGTCTGTAATACGAACCAGAAGTCGAAAATGTATTTTTTCGACAAACTAAAAGTCGGCAGTGAAAGGATTAACATTAAGTGCGTCCCGTTAAATCTAGTAATAATTAATCCAACAGCATAATTGTAAATTAAAAAATCAATCATATGTTTTTTATGTTTGGAAATTCTTGCTGGAAAAATACGTTTAATAAAAGCTTGCAAACTCTCAGCATCGAGCCTTACACAAACGCCATCCACTAAAAATTTATACATATTTTATACAAGCTATCCAGCGGTTGGATCCCCGTTCTGTGATAAACTCATAAATGATTAATTATTACATCCCTAGTAAAAATGATTTTTATATAATCAGATATGATTTTTATATAATCATTTATGATTTTATACAATTATAACTTGTCGAGTTTTGTGAAACATATATTTTTATATGATTATATCAAAAGATATTTAATTATATAAAATTATATTAACCAGATCCACCATTTTCCATGGAACAGGTTCTAGAACTGATTCCTGGGAGTCAAAATATAAGGTTTAAGTGACGCAGTTTTAAAAAAACCTGTTGCTTTTGGGATTAATTTAAACAAAAATCACCGATGATAGAACATAAAGTAGAACAGGTTGCATGCAAGTACAAGGTTCTTTGCATCCGACAATTTCGATGGGTAGTACTTTGCTTAAAAAATCTTGCACTTAAAATTGATCGATATATTTGAACCAAAATCTTGAGATTTCAAATCAAATGTAAACGCAGTACTAGTGTTACAAATAATAACTAATTGACTACAAATATTGTAAACACTGAGAGAAATTTTTTGACTTGTTTGAAATTTATATTGAGAGTGAAATCCAGTTAAGAGTAAAAGCACAATTCAAACGGAAATCTAAATGAAAACGTTACGAAGGAAATAATGATCAGAATATCAACAGAGATAGTTGACAATTGAGTTCGCAATTGCACGGTGGCTCTACTCTGCAGCACAAATTGACATGATAACTTTACCAAACACTTATTTCCCATCTTTGACATGGAGAAATAGCTGCAATATAAATTACAATTTTTCACTCTACTATAAGTAATTTAATTAAATCCAATTGGTGAATATTAAATATTGCAGTGGAATATTTTAATTGTGTAGAAATATACATTGAAGTGATGAAACTCAAAAGAAACACTATTTCTTGACGTTTTATATAAAATATAATAACGAATTTAAAGTTACAATAAAATCCTGCACCTTTGTATTTATTGTTAAAAATTGGGGTAAAAGAAGGTAGAATAAAAAAGTTCTATTAAAATAGGTGGACGCTAGCTCCATCTATTGAGCACTTTGAGAACTACTTTTTGGATTTATTAAATCCAAGTGATTAAAAAATGCGGTTAATATTCCAAACACAAATATTTTGTACTAGTTTTATGGGTTTTCAATAGTTTGACTCTGGAGGGGAACAAAAAAAGATAACAAAATACAAACATGTATTAGTATGAAAGAGAAAAAAAACTAAATTTTCTACAGCTTGGAGTACGCCCTCATTGGGCACAAGTGTTGCCACATGGCATGGAATGGCCTTGATTGTCAAGTAATTTTAGAGTGAATTTCAAGCTAAAATATAATTTGTCGACTTTGAACCACTTTTATCAATTTTAAGAAATTGCCCTGAGAAAATAGGATATTTTTCCACCATATTTCATATATATTACATTTAGTAACACAAAAATAAACTTTAAATTTTTAAAGTGTAATATTTCCTTTCGGTTTAAATTTTAAAGATATTTGGGATCCATATTGGAATGCTTACGTGATGAACACTGGCTCTATCGTTTGTAATTTTTTTAAGTGTATGCCGTTGTATAGAGTGTTACAATTAAATATTTTGTAAGAGAGACAAATTTAAAAATTACAAAATTGAAAAAAAATACATAACCCAGGAAAATTTTTAACAATCGGTAGCCAACCACACCCATTCTACAACTGGTTCCACTGCAACCGATTCCATGGAACTGGTTCCGGAACCACTTCCTGGGATCCTATATGGAAGGTGTGGGTGACGTAGAATTAGTTCCAGAACTGATTCTAGAGCAACCGGTTCCACTTTGAGGCTATAGAAGGGGTTGCGTTTGGGACAATTTCAAACAAAAAGAATCGGTGTTAGAATCGACAATAGAAGGGGTTGTGAATAAAAAGTAGCTATTCTACAACCGATTCTTTGGAACAGAAAATTTTCCTGGGAAAGTGCACGAAATTGCCATAACATGTTCCTAATTATCATAACGTGACTCAAAATTGTTACAAAATTTCCTTACATGATCATAATATTATCACTGGGAGAATATGATTTTTTAAAATATTGTGATCGTTAGAAATCAATGTTGGTTACCGTTATCTTTATAATACCATTATCGCTGAAATACCGTTTCAAATTGAATACCGTTACCGTTACCAATACATCTAAAAAATTTTCCCAATACCGTTATCATTACCGTTATTTTTATGGCTAGTTAGCGGTATTTTTTAATTTATATTAAAAATTACAATTTTTAACTTTTTTATTTTCTAATCTTGACTATTTTTACAAAAAAATGTACCTATAGATAATAATATTACCCAACAAACAATTCGTTCCGTTTACGCACCGTTTTCGGTCCGTCATAAACGGAAACCAACTCCGTAAAGGAACATAAGGAACATGGAAACTGATTCGAATCCGTTCAAAACCCGTCAATGACGGACCGTTATGTCATGTAAAAAATGGACTAGTCCGCTGAAAGTCCGTCAATGCCGGACCGTTTCCGGACCGATATGTCGTGTAATAACGGAGTATTTCCTTGTCCATATCCTACCGATTTTTTCAAAAAAATAGACCATATGTTTATTATTTTCAATACAAAGTACTTTTTTTCTTTTTTATAAATTCATTAACAATTATTATTTATAATTACAATATTTAGCACATCTAGCTCGGTTTACCTATCTATCCAGCGCTTAGGGACCCGGAACAAAATCCAACATCTATATGGAAAAGAGACAATAAATTAGTTATGGTTTAATTGAATGTGTACACGATGGAAATTCTCACATGTTATACACAAAACATTGTGAAACATTAAGTTTCATAAATCTTACCTTGTTACTTGATGTTGTTTGATTAATGGTGAGATAGAAAGAATTACCTCTATTGCATATTCTCCATATATTCCCATTATAATAATATTTTCACCGACTTTACAAAAATTTTTTATTTTGTAAACAACCCGATGAAATCCGTATTTAAAGGTACGGAAACGGATACACCAATACGGAGTTAAAACGTATTGTGTTCGAAAATCCATTTATACGGTCCGTTAATGTTCCGTATATGTACAGGCATTGAGGGATACGTACCTTACGGACAGTTAATGTGCCGTAAAAGCCGGATTCATGAATCCGTATGTGCCGGAGAGTCCATTAAAAAGTTTATTGGGTACTTATGAAAACAACCAGCATTGAATTTATAGGTTATAATCTGTATTTTTAAGACTTAAAATTAAGAATATGCTATGTTTTTACTTGTTTTTATATGTCTTTAACGTAATTTTTAATACCGGTACGTACCGGTATTGCTGTTTCGATAATGATATACCGTTACCGCTTTATTGTTTTTCAAAATATTCCTCTTGATAATGAATACACTTTTGCATTCGTTCAAACCATTTGTCATAGCAGTTTTTCCATTCCTCTTGAGAAACCTCCAAAACATGGTTTTTGATCGCTTCAGCCGCTTCTTCGGCGCTGGTAAATCGTTGACCACGGAGTTGACCTTTGATATTCGGGAACAAGAAGAAGTCATTGGGTGCCAAATCAGGACTGTATGGAGGATAAGTCATCAATTCGATGTTTTGACTGCTCAAAAATTCACCTGTTTGACGAGATGTGTGAGAGCTCGCATTGTCATGATGGAGAAACATTCGTCTTTGGGGATGGTTTTGCGAATTTCTCCGAAGACTTCCGGCAAATAAATGGTCATGTACCACTCAGAATTGACAGTCATATATTTCTCAAGCGGAATAGTGGGCACATGACCCATTCGGCGGAAGAAACAGGCGGCCATTTTCTTCGCTGTGCTTCTTCCACGAACAACTTTTGATGGATTTCGCTCGTCTTGGATACCCACACGGTCGATTGCTTTTTTTTCCGGCTTATGCGCACATATCCATGATTCATCACCTGTCACGATTTTATAGCACCACGGTCGAACTTTTTAATCATTCCCTTACACCAATCGACGCGAGCCTTTTTTTGAGCGATTGATAAATTATGGGGTATCCAACGAGAGTAATTTTTTTACAACTACGTGTTCATGCAAAATCGAATGTATTGAAGTGGAACTAATGTGCAAGGATGCCCTTATCTCACGATATGTCACATGACGATCTTGCATTATCAGTTCACGCACTGCATCGATGTTTTGTGGCACAACAACCGATTTTGGACGTCCTTCACGGAATTCGTCGGCAACCGAACTACGGCCACAATTGAATTCACTATACCAGCGATATACTGTGGTTTTTGATGGTGATTTATCGCCATATAAAGAACTGAGTTCATCGACACATTCTTGTTGAAATAATCCACGTCGAAAGTTGTGAAAAATAGTCCAACGAAAAACTTCTCTTGAAATTTCCATTTTTTTGCCAAATTGATTTTCTTAACTCACAGCAAACAAAACATATAGCACTTGTACATCAAAACCGTGTGAGTACGTTTATGCTAAAAAATGTCAAATTTTATTATGGTGTTGCCAGATTTTAGCTATTGACATTAGTGTTACCAGTTCCCAAATAAAAATAGTACCCTAGTAAAATTAAGCCCTGGTTTATGTATTACGAAAATGCTTAAACGAAAGAAAAATAGCGAAATTTTGTTTTTTGTTACCCATGTATTTTTGACGAAAGTAATTGTCAATTTCTTTCATAATAGATGAATATATTTAAATGTGTAAATTTTTCACTGAATAACTATATGTAATATTTTAAATAAAACAAATCGTTCCTAGATTTTTGACTCAGTTTCAAGAGAATGCTGACAGAATACTACTGCGATCATAGTATGATATAAAAAATAATACGTCAGTAGAAAAATCTGTCAAACGGGTTTCAAATCGATTTGACTAATTTTTAACAAATTTTTAATTGAAACACTGATTTAAACAAAGATTTTAGTATCTTCATTTAACACAATACTAAAAATCCTTAGTATTTTAACTAATTTTGCGTGTTAATTTTCAAAATTATTTATAACTAATTTTTAAGAACCCATTCGTAAAACTTTACACAATTTATTGTTAAAATATAATATTTTCATGTTTTTGTTATTATCCGGTAGATGGCGCCACCAGTGCACCAGAAGTTTTAAAGGTGGCGCTATTTCTTTCCCTCTCGGTTTCTTAAAATGGCCCATATCTCGAAAACTAAAAGAGACGGAGCAAAATTTCGACTACCTCTAACCATATACAGTAAAACTCGCTTACAACAAACTCCGGGGGACTAGATTAATTAGTTCGTTGTAAGCGAGGTTCATATTAACCGGGGTAAAATTTATTTAAAATTCTCTAATTATCCACAAAATATTTAAAGTTCCTTGAAACAACTATAAAAATTTTACAATTTTTCCATTTGGTTTCCTAAATATATTGTTTTTAATATATATAAGAAAAAACTGTGTGTTCGGTTTAAAATTTGTCAGAAAACAAAAAAAAAATATAGAAAAAATTGTCGAATATTGTAAAGTTCGTATTAAAAGTGGAAAATTATATAGAAATTTGTTACGTTACGTTAGGGTATGTTACGTCTACGTTTGGGTAACGAACCCTTTAGTGTTCGCCAAAAACGAGCAAGGTAATAAATTTTAATATTATTTCTTCTTTTGATCATATTTATATGAAAAGTTTTTAATGATTACCATATTGCATTGTTTTAAATATTTTGTTCACAGAATTTCCTCAGAAAACAATAAGCGTTACGAAATTAAAATCTCGGTAATGCAGTATTTTTCTCAGTGTGGTTAGATCAATTATTTGCTTTTCAAACCAGTGGCTTTTTTGTTGCAAATTTACATTTTCATACAAATTTACATTATATTTGATATTTGCTGGCAATTAACAATTATTCTTGTTTTTAGTAGTAGTATTATTTCTTTCCATGTTTTATATTTAGTTTTGTTTAAAAGTTTATTTTTTGTTGTTGTTTTGCTTACTTTGTAATTCCAGATGTCGACTGTAGCAATGCCCAAGGCTATGACACGGGCATTGGTGGTTCAACATCAACGATAGTAAGCCCTCTGGGCTCACCGCAGCCTCAGTTGAGATCACAAGTACAACGTACAAATGCAGCCGCTTTGGCTAGATATATGCAGGTGAGTGGAGTGCAAATATGTACAACTATGCACTATAAAATATGTACTAGTAGTAGCTAAATTAAAAAAAAGTATTGTCGTTTTTTTTCACAATCATACGTTCCATATGATACGAACTTGTTAAGAGAATACCACATGCTATGAATGCATAATTTGAACATAATGCAAAGTGAAATACAGAATTGTAAAGCATTTATTATTGTTTTGTATTATTAAATTAACAAATTGAATAAATTTTGTGAGTTTAGTTTTGAAAATGTAATTAATGTATTTACTCCTTTGAGACTCTGTATGAAGCCAAAGTATAAAGGATTTATATGTTTTTGTTATTTGATGTTTTAAGTGGTAATTGCGGTTGTTATTTACAATTGTTAGATTTTGAGAAATCATAAGAGATTAAGTTTTAATCACTACGTAATTATTTGTTTAAACTAATTAAACTTTTTTTTAAATAAAACGTGCTTTATTAGTGTAGCCAATATTCCCAGCAAAATTTCTTTAAACTAGTTGTAAATAATATCAACTGCTATTGATAGTAAAAATTTATACTGCAGTTTCATTCAAAATCAACTAATATTGCAGTCAATTTTAACTGTTAAACTTAATTTAACAACTAAAAAATGACTACAAATTATAAAGTCTTAAGTATAAATATAAGTATAAATCTAAGATATTATATTTTAAAATATCTTACTATCATGATTAACGAACATGTAGAATTATTGTAGATAGTAATACACTCAAAAAAGTTCGCAGATTACTACATGATAGCTGTATTAATCAGTAGTTGCTGTTGTTAACTATAATTATAGTTGTTTTTCTATGGAAAAATACAAAACAACTATTATGGCAATTATTTAAAAAAAACAACTAACGAAAAGTTATGTATTTCATAACAGTTATTTAAAATAGTTATTAAAATGTTGGGTTTTAATTTTTATTCAAAAAAATAAAAATAGTTTTTTCGACCTTTTTATTAATTAATTAGAAATTTATTAATTCAGTTCGAGGCCAATTTCCTTATTATGAATTAACATAATAAGTAATTTTTTCAAAATTCTAATAAATTTCTAATTAAAATAGTTATTTTTAAGATTATAATAAGCAACTACCAAAATAATATTTTTGCAATAGGCAGTTTGCTAGTTATATAAAAAATAAAAAATTTCGTTAAATTTTCTTAAAATTCTTGTTTATTTGTTATTATTGATGTATTCTTAGTTTGCAAATAAAATCAGAAAATTATATTGTATGTACACTCAAAAAAGTTTGACAGTTACTACAGGACAGTTGTTTGTGTAGTAATCAGTACACTCAGATAAAAAAGTTAGTAAAAAAATTTGTAAACAGTTTCCAATCGAACTTTACTATTTTTTTAATGATTTTTAGTACAATTTTTTTAGTAATCATTTTTGCTATTCTCTTATTACAAATTACGGATTTTTTTACTAATTCTCGCTGCTGATTTTAGCAAAACATTTTACTAATTTTTTAAAAACGAGTGCTAAATTTAGCAGAAAAATATACTAATTAAAATTTTTTTTTTTGATTTTTTACAGTTCTTGTTTAGTTTATACTTGTTACTATTGATATATTGTTAGTTTGGAAATAACACTCAGAAAATTTTATTGTATCTCCAATGCATAAATAGGTCATAACTGGAGAACCGTTTGCAATTTTGACTCCAAATTTCAAGTACAATGAAGTAAATATACGCTTGTTACAATCGAAAGAAAAAAAAATTTTTTAGATTTTACAGTTTTTGTTTTTTTAGTACAATTTTTTGCTAATTTCAGCATATTGATTTTAAATTACAGTTTACAACAATTTACTGAAATTTAGTAGCTGCAATTAATTACTTATACTAATTTCATTGTACTGAAATTATGATATTTAGTAAGCTTTTTAACTGATTTTAGCAAATCGATTTTGAATTGCAGTTTACATAAATTTTACTAAAATTTAGTAGCGACTACTAATTTGTTCTACTAATTTTATTGTACTACAGATCAGCAGACATGTGTTGCTAAAATTAGCAAAAAATACCGCTGGCCTGAAAACAGTTAAATTTCCCGTAATAAGAGTAAAATTTTCAGTAGCCATTACAGACTTTTTTGGTTGAGTGTAGTTGTTGTTTTTAACAGTAATTTCAGTTGTTGGCAAAATGTAAAACAACTGTTACGACGGTTGTTTAAGAAAACAACTAACGAAAAATACTCTAGTTTCGTAACAGTTATTTAAATCAGTTCCTTTAAGTATCATAATAAACAACTACCAAAAAAGTATTTTTACAGTAAACAGTTGTTTTTGTTAGTTATTTAACAAATAAAATATTTCGTTAAATTTCATTGAATTTTAAAAATTCTTTTGTTATTATTGATATATTCCTAGTTTGTAATTTAAAATCAGGAACTTGTATGGTATCACCAAAGCATTTTAACTGGAGAATCATTTGGAATTCTTACTTAAAATTTTAAATAGGCATATTTTTTTAATCAAAGAAACAAAATTATTTTTTTTTTAAATATACTTTTATAATATATATATATAAGTTCCCGTAGTTCCTATACGGAACATAGAACATACTTTTATAATAACAAACTAAAACTGCAAAAAACAGTAGTTTTTATTTATTTTGTCAGTTGTTTAAAAATTTTTGTGGTAAAAATTTGTCAGTTAATTTTACGACATTTTTAATGCATTTGTTAGTTATTTTCAAGGTTGGTTACCATTATCGTTATAATACTGTTATCGCTAAAATACCGTTTCAAATTGAATACTACAAGAATAATTTTTAACACGTAAAATGAAATACCCAGTGTAGAAACGGTAATGACATATCATTATTTTTTGGACTACCAGTAATGGCACCCACTTACCTTCTGTATTATTTTAAAACATATAATAATGAGTTACTGATATTTACTTATATCAAAAGTAACTAGTTACCATTACCAAGTATGTAGTTACATAACCACATATCTGGTAATGATTTCCTACACTGGGTATGTATATGTTAAGTTTTTACTTGTTTTTTTACCGGTATTGCTGTTTCGATAACTGTATACGAACTCACAAAAGTTTGTCGGTAGAATTTAGTGAAAATGACAGTTAAAACAAAGGTATATGCAGTTAAAAAGGCGACAAAGGTATTTACCTTTAAAATAACTAAAAATTTTGTTAATTTTAACTGTTTAAAAATAACTAACAAATGCATTAAAAATAACTACCAATGTCGTAAAATTAACTGATAAATTTTTACTACAAAAATTTCAAAACAACTGACAAAATCGATAAAAACTACTGTTTTTACAGTCAATTCTTTTTGTTTACAAACATATATTTTAATAAAAAAAAATAATTTTTTTTCCTTCGATTTCAAAAATATGTGGTTTTACTTCAGCCTATTTAAAATTTGAAAAATTCCAAACCGTTCTCCAGTTATTATGCTTTTATGCATTGGAGATACAATACAAGTTTCTGATTTTTATTTGCAAACTAGAAATATATCAATAATAACAAATATAAACTAAACAAGAATTTTTAAAATTCAACGAAATTTTTTATTTAAAAAAAAACTACTGTTTACTGTAAAAATACGGTTTTTGTAGTTGTTTATTATGATATTAAAAATAACTGATTTAAACAACTGTTACGTAATTACAGTACTTTTGGTTAGTTGTTTTCTTAAATAACCGTCATAAAAGTTGTTTTGCATTTTTCTATAGAAAAAGCACTGTAATTTCTGTTAAAAATAACAACTACTGATTTCTACACAAACAGTTGTCAAGTAGTAACTGTCAAACTTGTTTGAGTGCAGTTACCGAAACAGTCTTATATACCGTAACCCTTACCGTTACCCTTGCCGTTACCCCTACCGTTATTCGTTTCGGCAACCAACCTTGGTTATTTTTCATCAGTTAAAAATAACAACATTTTTCGTTATTTTAAAGGTAAATAGCTTTGTCGCCTTTTTAACTGCATATACCTTTGTTTTAACTGTCAATTTTAGTAGATTCTTCCGACAAACTGTTTTGAGTGTATGTATATGGGCAAATCTACGGAACCAGACGCTTCCGTGTAACTCAGGATTTAAAACATTTTAATAACAATATATACTATTTTTGATGGTATCAGCATTTTCTAGGCAACGAATTTACATTTTCAAGGCAACGAATTTAATCAGGCGAACATCTTAACCCTTAAATGCATGATCTCTTCAATTTTAACCATTTTTATATATGATTTCTAAAGGCGTGTGCATTTCAAGAAAAATACCAAAAACAAAATATTTTTTAAAAAAGGTGATTTTTATTGAAAAATATGGTTTTTTGCCAAATAGCTAAATTGTGATTATTTTAACGTCTATGAAAAAAAAAACAAAAAAAATCTGTAAAATATAATTTATACATTTATTGTCACCAAATTGAATTTTATTGCGAGAATACAAATTTATATAATTAAACAAATATTTTTGTTTAAATATTTAACTTTTTGTAAAAAAAACGCGTGTTTCAGATTTTTCACAAATATACAGAGCAAAACCAAGATTTTTACTCTGTTTAAAAATTCTCCGCTAAACTATAGGAACACTATGTGCCCAAAAATGCAGTTTTGTGCATCAAGTCCGGTATGTTTCCAAATGGCTAAATCATGCATTTAAGGGTCAAATTTTAATATTTATACTGTTAATGGGCTCTACTGATTTAATTTACTCTAATTATGCCAATACGCCAATACGTGGAGAGGGTATAATAAGTTTGTTCTGATGTTTGTAACACCAAAAAATATTGGAATATTGAACCTTTTGGTATACCGATCGACTCAGAATCACTTTTTTGTTTCGATTTAACTATGTCCGTCTGTTTCGATTTAACAATGTCCGTCATTTCTGTGCGAAATTTGGTACACCGACCTATGTCGGCCCAAGGACAAAGCCTTTTGATTTTGGTAAAAATCGGTCCATGTTTAGACCTAGTGTCCATATAAGCGTCCCCCCAAAATTGGCTGACTAAGATGGTCCTAAGAATAAAGCCTATTGATTCTAGATAGGATCGGTCCACATTTGGACCTATCGCCCAAATGGGCTATATTTCCGATTTTCTCTTATTTTATAGAAAATTTTGACACAAGTCCATTTTAACCCATTCGAATTTCGGATCCAAACATTAGTTGGCTTTATTATGTTATTGAATCTCACACTTGTTGAAAAACTAGGTGCCCTCAATTAGGAACAAATGGTAGTACTTTAAAATATGTAACTCTGTTTTTTTGAATAAATAGTAATTTCAGAGATTTTTAATTTTTGCGCTTTCAGCCTCATGCATTAAACACATAGACGACTGCAGCTTCACGACTACAGCCTGTCAAAAATAAAATACACACGTTTATATGAAAACGATTATTTTGACACCAACAGAGCTACACGGCTACACGACTACTTTTGCCGCTGTAGTCAACTTAGGATAATTTCTATTTTTGTTGGCTACAAAACAAAAATAGTGTTGACAATATAACAAAATGTGTAAAACAGGACAATTTTTCCCGCTAGAGGCGAAATAAAATCGCTATATGACTATAAAATCGCCGTTATGGGAACACTGAAGAAACATCTCTTTTTATTTTACAATTGTTTGAAGGTTTCATTAATTTATATTTGGAAATAAATTTATTGTGATGTTTTTTAAAAAAAATGGATGTTACAAAATTAAAAAAATATTCCTCAGCCATTATTTTAGAAGCACAAACCAAAAAAAATTAATATTTATCAAAACGTCAAATTTTTAGGATCATCTGTTTACTATGTCGCTGTCGTTTTCAGAAAAATTAAGTAGCTGACTACACGACTACAATTGCAGCCAGCGGCATTTGTAGTCGGGTAGTCGTGTAGCCGCAGTCGTCTATGTGTTTAATGCATCAATGTAATTGAAAATTTTTCGATACTGACATATAAACAAAATAAATGAGGTAAAGTTGATTAGTGCGCCTTCAGAAATCAAGAAGATATGATAATAATAATCTCTTCATGTATGTGCGTTAAGAACTTAAAATTTTATATTTGTTGAAGTGCACATTCGCAGTTTGAGAAATAATTAGTTGCAGTCCTGCGTGATCAGTAAATATCAGTAATACTATTTTTGTTTGTAAGTGCTAGCGTATTCAATCGATTAACCGTTACTCGATTAATCAATGAACTCCTTTCAAAAACTTGTTCGAGTAATTTCAAATGGCCAGTTTCGAGTAACGAATTACTCGAGTAATTTTGTTCGATAAATCGAGTACCTCGAGTAAATCTACAAAGGATTTTTTTTAATTTATACCAATTTGTTTTTAATTTGCTGACTACTTTTTTATTTTTTTTTTTTATAGATTTTAAAGTAATATTTCAGTAACAGTTTGCATTTAAATACTATAATCACTTTCTGAATCATAACCACTGTAAAACAACGGTTTGAAACTAAACAAAGTGAGATATGATTTAAATAAATATATCTTGATTAAAGTGCCTATGCATAATAATTTGAAAACCTTATAACACATTTATTAAATGAATTTTGTATGGAAAATTTGTTTTATAAGTCACTTATAAATTTTAAAAGTGATTATACATATGACCCTAAATTTTTAAAGAATTTATTTGTTTTATAATTTGATTCGATATCGAAGGCAACCATTATTGGTTAAATTAATTTGTTAAAATTGAATCAGTTCGTTTGATTACACTATGAGACAGTCAAAATCGGGATGGGATGAAACCAACGGGAAATGTTATATCGGGCAAAAACAATTTATACGTGTCCCGGCGTTTCGCTGGGTCACCCCTAGCAATCGAGATATATCTTTTTTTGACATAACTCGAGAACCACTAGTCCGATTTTGCTCAAACAATTTTAAAAAAATTAAAAATTAAAAATTACAATTCCTTTAATCTGTTCATATAACGTTTTTCTATATACTCAACAGTTTTGCTGGTAAAAATAAATGTTTGTTACCGCTACCATAAAAATCAATAACCTTTTGTTTATTACTTTTTTTTAATATTTTAGGCAAAAAATATTTTTTTCTTCATACATTTATTTTTACCGGCAAAACTGTTGAGTATATAGAAAAACGTTATATGAACAGATTAAAGGAATTGTAATTTTTAATTTTTTTAAAATTGTTTGAGCAAAATCGGACTAGTGGTTCTCGAGTTATGTCAAAAAAAAGACCACCAAAGGTCAAATCGATATATCTCGATTCCTAGGGGTGACCCAGCGAAACGCCGGGACATGTATAACTTCTTTTTTACCAATATAACTTTCCCCGGTAGTTTGAACCCTTCCCGATCACTGACCCCTACCATTTGTCTCACAGTGTTATATGAAAAGAATCAACAAAAATCAAATTGTGATGGAATTTAAATGCTTATGGATTTGTTCAAAATTTAATCAGAGTTAAAAATCTAATTAAGAATTATATCTTTGAAGGTCTACATTTTACTATATTTGAAGGTATTGTGTAAGCAAAATAGAATTCCCAAAGAAGACCTTTATAAAAATTTAAGGGAAGTCTTTTAAAAAGCAAAACACCTTAACTGTATATTTTTAGAAGATCTCTTTAACTTTAAGTAAAAACATCCAAAAGGCTTACTACATACAAAAAGCCCATAACTCTATTTCTTATTTTTTTAAAGGGGTATGAAAAAAACTTAATAGAATCTAAAATAACTTTAAATCTAACATTTATTTGAATGCATCTTTTATCACTATAAAATTTCATTCACACATATTCACAGTTTTTAGATTTTATTTTTTATCGTTCTCCTCTAAAGAAATAAAAAATCTAGTTGGGATCATTTTAAATTAAGCCATCCAAAATTTTTTAGCTTTTTAGAATACTGCGCTACAAATTATTTTTAAACGAGTATTTAACAGACCTCTCTTATATTTCAAAGTTAACTTAAATAAATGATCTAAACAATTTTTTAAACTTCTACTTATGGATTCATTTCAATTGTTAATTTTAAACCTTACACGATTAATCGAGCTACTCGAGTAATTTGAAAATCTTACACGATTCATCGAGTAATTTCAAAACCTCAAAATTGAGTTACTCAGTTACTCGAACAAATCCAAACCCGAGTAATTTGAATGCCCTAGTAAGTGCTATATGGATCGTACTATTATTTTGTGTATCCAGAGCCATTTTAGGTTAAATTTTGTAGCTTTTCATAGATTTCTGGAGCTAAAAGTTATGTAGAAACGAATCGGAAATTCCAATCGTTTTAGCACTTACCCATAACAATATCAGTGGCGATATATATTATATAAGCCAGATTTTAACCATTAATTCTTTTATCTATCGATGTGCCCGGCAATTAAAACTTGAATTTTTACAGTATTGTGCAGCGAAAAGTCATGTAAAGCGTAAAAAAAATCCGATCTGTTTAGCACTTTCACATAATGGTAGTTATGATAGCATCTACCGTTCCAGATTGATTGGACTCCATAATTCTTAAAACTGTGGAGGTGCCTTCAATTTGAATTTGACCTTTTAGCAATTTTTGGAGAAGTATGTGCTGTATTCTACAATGTTCATCCGATCCATTTAGCACTTTCAGATAATAAAAGTAATGGAGATATGTATCATTCAAGACATATTTGACCCCATAATTCTTTAAACCGTGGATGTGCCATTAAATTTTGTGCTGCAATTTTGGGCCGAACTCTAGGTGGGCACTAGGTCCATCATAGGCCGAATTAAACCAAAATCAGTAGACTTCATCCTTGTGTCGATATAAGTAGGTCTACCAAATTTCATCACAATATCTTAATATTTGCGACCTGTTGCATGCGCACAAGAATACATGGAGATACAGACGGACGGACGGAAAAATTAAAAAAAACAACATTACTTAAAATCAATAATGGAAATATAGCGCGACTATGCGTTTTCGAATAAACTTACCATGATAATTGCAAAACTTATGTCATCTTTTTGCATTGACTCGACAACTCAAAAATAGATACACCCAGAAAACCGTCTCAGCCACCGAATTTGTTACCAATCGAATTCGTGCGGTTACGACAACTATCGTTATATTAAATTACATTTTTCGTCGTGAAAGCCAATATTCGGTTGTCTTATTAAATATTATGTTCCACATAAATATTATTATGTTCCACATAAATATTATTATGTTCCACAAAATTTTATTGAAATTAAAAAATTTTTTTTTTAATTTTCTGGTATTGAACCCGGCCATTCAGGTTAATAGTTCACACTCTTACCCACTGCACCACAACTACTTTTAATTTTCTTGGCCATATTTACTGTTTATACATATGAATATTTTATTTTAATTTAAAAACAAAAATATAAATTTTTGTCTTGTCCGGGATTTGAACTCGGAAATACGGCGTACTAGGCCAACTCTCTACCGACTATACCACAAACACTTATTAATTTTGAAGTCTAATTTTGAATTTATATGTTTTGCTTGGAAAACAAATATAGTAAAAAATTCATTTACCAATACCAATCAATAGTTGTGTGTGTTATCAATACAATCCACAATTCGGTTGGTTCTACAGAAACTTGACTTTATGGTCATATTTAATTAGGATACCCGTATTTGTAGTTACCACTTTCGAATATTGAAATTTTTTTAATAAAGGTTACAGGTAACACCAATTTTCTTGTATATACCCTACATGAATGGCTGCTTCTACTGCATAGAATTACTAAACTGATACTAATTTTAAAATTGATTGGAGATACCAATAATTTGTTAAAAGGATTGTGTTTTAATTCATTTTCCCTATTTTTAATACCTAGTAAAATACTTTTGGTGTAGTATTCACTTATAGGCAGTGATGCCAAAACTTATTTAGGAAAAAATGCTAGATTTTTTTCATAAAAATGCTAAAAAATGCTAAAAACTAAAAAAATATGCTAGAAAAAATATGCTAAAAAATTTTATAAAAAAATGTTTCAATTTGGTAAAAAAAAAAAGTATTTTAGTGACTTTTTACAATTAAACTGAAAATAAGTCATCTATAGTCGTGAATTCATTTCTTTTTATTAACAAAAATTATATAAAAGATAAATTAAAAACAACTCAAAAGTTGATTCTTGTAAAAAAAGTTCAAAAGTCCTTTATACTACTTTTATCCCTGAGCAAAAACTACCTGGGTTTTGGCTCTTGAAGTGTTTAACTTGTCAAAACTCATACAAAAAAACAATCAAAAACTAGTTTTGTACAAAAAATAGGTGGTTTTTGCACAAGTATAAATATAGTATTAAAATAAATTTATTATTATTTGATTTCCCAAGTGTGTCATTGAAAATAAGTTATCTCAAAAAGCTACAGACGGATAAACAAAAGTGCCCAAAATTTGGCGGGTAAAATGGAATTTCCATTCTGCCTTAATTTATCGACTCCAAATTAATTTATGGTTTTTATTAAAGATGGGCGCGTGAGTGAATTTTGAGTCACGCTGACGCACCCTCACGAAAGAAAAATAATAATCACGCACGAACATTTTTTTATAATCAGGCTCACTCACGCTCGCGTGATTAGTTTTAATTTGAATCACGCTCACGAAATACTCACGAAAAATATGAAATTTGTTTTTATCCATGGATAATAACCGAAACGATGCGGTTATCGGTAAGGGTAACGCTATTTTAGATTATTTCGGTAAAGGCATTTTAAGGGTAGCGCTATTTCATTTATTTCGGTATCGGTATTTTAAGGATAACTGTTTTTTAGTTATTTCGGTAACGGTTTTTTGATTATTTCGGTAACGGAATTTTTCCTCAATTTTTTTTACAAAAAATAAACGAGGTTAAAAACAGAACCAATTTACCAACTTAATGTTCGAAAAATACTCATAGAAAATTAAAAATATCGGAAACGGTATTTTAGGGGTAACGGCATTTCATTTATATCGGTAAAGGTATTTTAAGGGTATCGATATTTAATTTATTTCGGTAACGGTATTGTAAGGGTAACGGTATTTCAGTTATTTCGGTAAAGGTATTTTAAAGATAGCGGTATTTCGGTAACGGTATTTTAGGGGTAACGGTAGTCAGTTGAAAGGGTTTTGAATCGATAACGGTATTTTAGCTGTATTGCCTGCCAACCGTGTTTTTATCTTAATTATTTAAGGAAACTTTCTTTATTGAATATAACTTTTATTTATTTAGGGCCATTAACAATAAACAAATTAACCTAAAGTTTGAGCTAACTTAGAGTTACAGATGTCAAATTCCATACAAATTTGAATTTTTTAACTTTCAGTTTGTGTTAACTTCAAACTTCAAACTTAAAAAAAATAAATATAAATAATTAAAAGTACCACTTTTAACATGTTATTAAAAAACTATAAAATCCCAGTTCAGTTGTTAAATGAGAACCGTGGAAAAAGGTTAATTTAATACTGTTGTTGCGTTTTTATATGAGAAACCACATCAATAATATTTTTTTATAGCAAAAATTCAATTTAATGGAAAATATTCTAAAAAAAAAAACAAAAAATAAAACTGTAAAAAATGCCAAAAATAGCTAAATTTTTTTGCAAAAATGCTAAATGATTTAAAAAATGCTACTAAATCTAGCATTAAATATGCTAAATTGGCAACACTGCTGCAAATAAAATAACGTCCCGGCAAATTCATTTTAATGGTTTTGATCGTATACCAACCAATCTTTTTCCTGGGTGTAAAAACAAAAGGTTTTGTTAACTTTGACCTCAATTTTCTCAAAAACCAGATGTGTTGGAAAAATTTGAGAACCAAATTCGGACTCAGCACGGGAAGGTAACTTGAAAATGTGTGGTCGCATGCCCGAAAAATCCAAAAATTTTAAAATTTTTATCAGCAAAAATGTGTGCGGTTTTTTGTTTATAACTTTTTCAGCACTCAAAAAAAATTAATTCACGCGAACAGATTACTTATTTTTAATGTATTTTAAATAAGTTAAGTTATATGTTTTGCATGTGTACTAAAGCAAAATCTTACCGAAAATCTTGTAGTGTAAACCAGCCTTTAAGAAGTTCATTAAAGTTCACTTTAGAACATAAGGGTTTTCCTAAATACTTCTTAAAGGCTGGTTTACACTATAAGATTTTCGGTACGATTTTGCTTTAGTACACATGCAAAACTTATAGGCAAGGTTGCAAAATCCTACCGAAAATCTTATAGTGTAAACCAGCCTATATATTTTGCTTATGTACTAAAGCAAAATCGTAACGTAAATCTTATAGTGTAACCCTTAAATGCATGATCTCTTCGATTTTAACCATTTTTATATATATGATTTCTAAAGGCGTGTACATTTCAAGAAAAATACCAAAAAAAATTTATTTTTAAAAAAATTTTTTTTGCCAAATAGCTAAATTGTGATTATTTTAACGTCCCGGTGAAAAATGTTCGTATATGTTCATATATGGTTTGCACATATATGAAGAAATTCAAAAAATGAGGTAACACCTAAGTATATGTCCATATATGGACATATATGAACAAATACATTTATTAAATATATGCGAATACATGCGAACGTTGCTGTCCTTTATTATAAGGTTGTACGATAGATATAAATTTATGTATGACATTCAAATTAGGCGCTACATATGTTCCTTTTTTTATTCATGGCATTAAATATAATTCCATATTTATCCAAATATGAGTTCCTTTTACATATATGGAAAAATGTATTCTTCGAAATATGTTCATATACAAGTCCCTTTTGCATAAATTGAATAACATATACTTTCATATTTGTCCATATATGAGTGCCATTTCCATATATGAAATAACAGATGCTTCCATATATGTCTGTATATGAAATTTTTTCCATATATGTAATCACATATACTTCCATATATGTTCATATAAAATCCATATATGTTCATAAAAAATCCATATTTGTTCATATGTGTCCATACATAAACCATATATGAACATGTTTGAGCGTATATGAACATTTTTCACCGGGGTGTATGAAAAAAAAAACGAAAAAATATCTATAAACTATCATTTATACATTTATTGTCTCCAAAATGAATTTTATTGCGAGAATACCACTTTAAATATTTAAACAAATATTTTTGAATATTACACTTTTTGTAAAAAAAACGCGTGTTTTAGATTTTTCACAAATATACAGAGCAAAACCAAGATTTTCACTGTAACTGTTTAGAGATTCTGCGCTAAACTATAGGAACACTATGTACAATATTACTATAAAAAACAAAAGCACATTATAGGAAAATTTTGGGAATTACAAGTATCTCTTGAAAAGATGTTTTTATTAATTAAACAAATTCTTGAATCCAAGAATATACACAAAATGTCGAAATTGAAAATGTTTGTTTAATGTTTAATTTTAAAAAATTAATCATGTTGTTCATTATAGCATTATTTGCAAAAGACAAAAATTTGGTCCTCAAGGGGGGGGGGGGCTTTTATACGCACCTGTAACCATTCGATTGGCACGAATTCGGCTGGCAATATAATTTTTTTTTTGGTGATTATACGAGTATTATCTAATTATGTCATATTTCTTTTTCGAAGTTTTTTCATTATGTAATAAAAGCCAATTTTTGGCCTTAATTTTTTTCTTTTTTGTTTATTGGTAATTTCCATTTATTTTGAGAGTTGGTTCATTATTTTCTCTCCTTTGTATTATTTCATTTCCTTTGTCTTTTATTTCATTGGGGGCTGTTGCATTTTTGTGCTTGGGAGTCATTTCATTGGGCCTAATTTCGTAGTGACTTAAAAACAGGCGCCATCAAAGTGATATCAAACAACAATTTCTAAAGCCCCAGTGCCTTTTTCGCTATTCGCTATATCTACTTTGACTTTTGACCATTTATTGTAATTATAATAAATAGGGCAAGGAATTTCATGCAAACCCAGTCAGAAAAATACAAACGGGAAAGCGATGGCAAAGCACTTTAACAGGTGGTACAAGTACTGGCAAAAAGTGCTTTCCCATTCCCAAAATGATAACATCATTAGACAAAAGGACCGGCTGTTCAAAAAGCGACGGAAAAGCACTGGAGAAACAAAATTTTTGAACGTTGGCAAAACGCTGGCAAAACCAATAAATAGGTGGTCTGGAAATATATTTTCCAAAATAAAATTTAAAAAAAGTTCATATGTATTTTTTTTGGTCCTGCCGTGATTTGAACCCAGGCCGTCAGATTGGCAGACGATTGCTCTACCCACTGAGCTAACGAGACATATAATATTTGATAGCTAAACACATAATTAAGTGATAATCGCTGGACAACTACTGGATGTGCGAAAAAGCAAGCACTGGCAAACAATTTTTTGGAACTAATAAGCCAGCGTTGGGAGAGAAAAAAAAAGTTGGTCTTAAAGGAGCTTTCCCACAAACAAAAAAATTGATTTTATAGAACAAAAAAAATTTTAAATTAAAAAAAATCCAAAAAAAATTTTTTGCTTGAAACCGGATTTGAACTCGGAACCTCCTGACTACAAACCTTTTTTAACGAAGCGTCAGCATTTTTATAAAATCATTGCTCTACCAGTGAATTGGTTTTTGTACTACTGGTAGCATTGGCGAGGTAGCACTGGATAACCACTGGTTGCAAACCTTGGCATATCACTCTTAGACCATTCTTTGCCAGTGGTTTTTTTTATAAACCACCGAAATTTTTGTAAAACAAATGCTGGAAAAACGCTTTTTAAAAGCGCTGGCAAAGCATCCTAAATGAGTGCTCTCCCAGTCATTTATTTTCAACACCATGGTTACCCAGTGATACGCCAGTGCTTGATTTTTTGTACCACTGGCGATTTCTGATTGGGAATGCATGTCTTTTCTCGATAGTCCAAAACTAATATGGACTAAATATTTATCCAAATCATCAAATTTAGAACAAAATGGCATCGATTTGTAGTTGCATATTTTTGCATATTTTGTCATAAATGCATGTTTTTGCATATTTTAACTTTAAATGCATATTTGGTGCCTTTTTAATGCATATTTTGTGCTTTTTAATGCATATTTGTGCATATTTTTCTGTTTTAGGACCATTTTTTATTTTCTAAAAAAAATATAAAAAATTGATGTTTTAATATTTTAGCCCAAACCACATGGTGAAAGTGGATAGTGGCAGTGCTGTCAAACTTTGTTCTTTTCGCGAAAACAATTTAATATTTTTAAAAACTTCTTTTTGCGTTTTGTTTAAAAACAAGTTTTGTTTATTTAGAAACTTTTCTAATTGCTCAGCAGTAACAAATAGAGAATATACAAAACCTGCTTTATCGACAAAGCGTCGGGCAGCGGTCGACACTGCGTTTATTTGGTTTAGGCTTTTGATTCAATCAAAATAAACATTCTTAAAACCTTAATAACTAACTTAAATACATTTTTAAGTTTTAGAGTGCATTATTTTTGCAAAAATAATAGTTTTTAGTGCATATTTCTTATATTTTTAATGCATATTTTTCTTTTTTAACCGCATATTTTAGGCGCATATTTTCCATTTTTAAGTGCATGAAATTCCTTGCCCTAATAATAAACATTTTTATTCAAGTTTTTATTACCATGAGTACAAGAATAAGTCTTCTCCTTTTATTCATGTATTCAAACAACTTATAATCGTAAACAACTACACTCAAAAAAAAAAAGTCAGTAAAGTCAGCAAAAAATTTTGCTGTGTCAGCAAATTTTTAGTCAGGAGCGTGCTTGCGAAAAAGTTGGTAATTTCAGCAAAAGGTTTGCTGAAAATCAGCGAGCTGATTTTTACCAAAAAAATGGTAATCTTCAGCAAAAGTTTTGCTAACACTTAGTCGACTGCAAATGAAAAAAATCCTTCCTAAAATCACTAAAATTTTTGCTGAATATTAGTAGACTGAAAAAAACTCAAAAAACTTGTAGCGAAATTTTACTTTAGTTAATTTATTTGCTGAAAATTTAAATATAGAATATGTGTAGAGTTGTTTTCCTTTTTTTGTCATTTCCGTTTCCAGACAAGCTGCGACATCTACATCTTGTCTATCTGGTTGTTGTCCACGATATGAATGCGGTTATCAGCACAATTTTTGTAGTAAAATAAATTAGTAAAACATTAGTTCAAAATAAGTTGAGTGCTAAAAAAATATAATTAAAATTTTTGCTGAAAACGGAATTTCAGCAAAAAAATTGCTGAAAACTAGTACACTTGATATACAAGACGTGTTACTAATTTTGCTACTAACTTATTTTTTGAGTGTATTTGTATTAAATTAAATCAAAATTCTTAAACGCTACACAAAAAGTCACATTAAAGTCATTTAGATTTCAAGAATCTTTAAAAGGCAAAAGAACTCAGTTAACTTTAAACATAATTAAAAATCAATTTAGCGTAATAAAACATTAATGGTAAGCGTGCTTGGTAAACAACCAACCATTTAATGATCATTACTTAGCTAAAGCTAAATAGACAATAAAAATATGTACTAAAAAATGTTTGTATAAAATTTTCAAAATGCTAAAAAAAGCGAAATCTATTTAAGCTGATCTATTACACTTCGAATTGTGAATGACACTTTGAAGTGTGTTGTTGAATTTGAGATTTTATGTTTCTTTTTTTTTTTGAGCCATTTGAAGCTTAAATTTGAAAAAGACGAGATGTGTAATGAAAGAATGTCTTAAATAAATAAATTTAACGAAAAAATAAGTTCAGCAAATATTTAAAATGTCTTTTCAGCACACAAGGCAGACAGACAAACATTTAGATGTCAAAATATCAAGTAGATCATTTGAAAAGATTTGTTTGTTTTGTTTTAATTTTGCACTGAGATGTAGTGGCGTTTAAAGTGAAATTTCATGTCACGTGTCAAATCATTTATACACAATGTGCAATTTTGTATTTTTTATTATATTATTTTTGATTTGTTCGCATTTCTTTTAGTTTATTTAGTTAAAAGCTTAATGAAATGAAACAAAACATAGAATTGAAAATCAACATTACCTTCTTAAGCTGTCTAAGAGCATGCGTGTTTTTCTGTTTGCCGGTCCGCCAGTCGTTCTTTTATTTTATTATTTTTTTTTTTTTTTGCAGAGCAAATAAAAAAATAAACTGATATTTGACCTAATTTTCCAGTGTTTTTTCCTGAGACTACAAAAATTTAAACCATACTGTTTTGGTATCGTTTCTTAAAACAACAAACTATCAGACTGTCTGTCATTTCAAAGAGGATTGACAGTTTTACAGATGCAGACACAATAAAAATAAGTTTCATTTAAAGATTCACTTAATGTAACACAAAAAATGTACGTGTATCAAAACCTCTTTTGACGGCCAAATTCGGATATCTAAGAAATTTCATTAATATTATGAAAAATTTAATTGTTAATTTTATGAAACAATTCGTTTATATCATAGAGTTACCTATCAGAAAAATTGTATCAAGCAGCGTAATTACATATGTCAAAAAAAAATCAAAATGGAGGGATTTGCCAAACTTTAGCGGGATAAAAAATTTAAATCGCGAGTGAAATAATCGTTAGCTATAAAAAATATTTTATAATTTTTTGAGGATATTAAAGTTGAGGGGTATAACTTTTTATTTGTGAAAAAAAATTATATGACACTACCATATGGGCAATATTATACTGATATAAAAATCATTTTCTTGGGTCATTTTGGAAAAGAACTTCCGCATTTAAAATTTCTAAAACACCACATTTTTAGTGGTTTCTGCATATCCTCGATCAACTACAGATATAATTATACTCAAATGAATTTATGTATACCTTAAAATTGTCACCAAAAATTTGAAAATAAAAAAAGTTCTATTTCCTGAAATTGATAGAAAACTAAAATGTATGTTTTGTTATCAGAAGAGCCGGAATTGATTGATAAATGAGCAATTTATTTCACAGTTAGAATGTTTCATTCTTTTAATTCTATTATCTCTCTTTTACAAGTAATTGTCACATTATGGTGCGCTTTATTTGCATTCAATAGTTAGATACCAAGTGTTGATCGGAGATTTCGTTGGCACTGGGCAAATTTGTAACAAATTTAAAGCCCGTTTACAAGAAGAATAAGATGGAAACAATTTCATTGAAAATTTTAACAGATACAAGGGAATCACCAGACTTCCACCGTTTCGTCTCACCCAATCTTGTATCCTTCCTGTAAATGAACTTAAGTAATTAATTCCAATATTGATAAGATTGCCCTATGCAACAGTTACAAACAATACTCAATAAGATTCAAAATTTTATTATTATTCTTAAGCTGATATACAAGAAGAAGAAGAAAACATTTTTATTAAAAATTTTACAGACACAAGGCAATTATTTTTGGTTTAGTAAAATTCTCTCATGTAGTCACATTGATGGCATCTTAAGGAGCTGGAAAACTCCAACGTCTTGTAATTTGAGAATCCTAATATTCATTTCGGCGTTATCAGCTATTGGGTAGTTACCAAATGTTATGCTGATAATTGAGAGTTTAGTGCTTTGTTATTAAGTTTTTTAACACAATCATTTTGAAATATTTAAATAAAACTTTATTTACGATGGACAAAATCAAACAATTGAAAGCAATTAAAAAAGATTATGTATTGGTAATTTAAATTGAGAAGAATTTATTTTTTTATCAAATCCCCAAAAGACCTTCATTTTCTTCTTTAAATTAAGTTTAAAAATTAAACCAAGGTTTTCATTATTAATCTTTTATTAAATTTAGGTATTTTTTTCTTAATTAAAATTCTTAATCAACAACATGTATTGTGTCTAAACATCAATAGCAACAACTCTATTTAATTAGTTTTTTTTTTTTATTTTTTAAATTTGAGTTTTGAAAAATAATTATGCATGTTTTTTTCAAATAAAATCAACAAAAAGTGTTAATAATCGCATAAATTAATGTCGTACATGTTTAAAAATGTTTAAGATATCATTGTACGATATAAAAATATTAACAACAAGAAACAAACAAAAAAACCAACAACATATTGTCTATCAACATATAAAAATTCCATCTAATTAGCGTCAATTCAACAAGTTGCAATTGAATCCCAATGGAGCCAAAATAAAAACTAACTTCTACAAATTCACAACGTTAAACGTACACTCGTAAACAACGACACCACATGCACTCACTATTCCATCCATCCATTCTACTACAATCAATGAGTTGTAGCTGAAAATTACACAAAAAAATCGAAATACAATAAAAATGATTTAGTATCTGTTGTGACATTATAATACGAGTATAAAAATACACCAAAACATTTAATATTGAAGCATGAAATAACACTTTAATTGCCAACTTAGAACATGTCTTTTTAGTATATTGTTAGCATTTTTAAAAACTGTACTCGTAAATGACATTTTTAATAAAATTTACACCAAAACATGATAAATTGTTTGTAATTCATACTTTCAAAATAATAACAGTAAAAAATTTTATGAATTTTGTCAATGTTACTGTAGAAAATAAGAACAAACTATATTTATAAGTTTGTTGCTTTTAAACAGTTTTTAAAACAGTTTGTTTCGCGTTGCCAACTTACTATATATTACTATATAAAATTTTGCATTCCCTTGATCATATTTTCACACACGTATTTTGTAGTACGGTCCACAAAAATATTAGAACTTTAAGACAGGGATGGAAATGAGTTTTTACATTTTGTACGAACCATATACATATAAAATTGTACTTTTCAGCCCTCACGGTACCAAATTCTTTCATATATAGTAGAGTTGTAAAAGTATTGAGTATTCCGGTACTGAGTACTCAATACTGACTGTTTTTTTGAGTACTCAATACTAAAACCGTACTACTCAATCCTTTAAAAGATGCAATTTCCGTAGAAATGTGTATTTTTCGTATGAAAATACAACTCTAAAAATAGTACTCCAAAAATACAACTCTATTTGTAAATAAATGAAACTTTTAACGAATTTTTTGGAAAAATTATTTAATTAATTTATTTAAAATGTTTAAAATTAATTAAAATGTAAGTGACAATAGTTATTTAACACGTGTATGTGAATTGTTATTTTCTTAATAAATACGAATTCATAACATTTTTATTTTTAAATTAAAAAAAACCGTTAAAAGTATTGAGTAGTATCGAGTACTCAATTGAAAAGTATTGAGTAGTATTGAGTACTCAAAAATTATCGAAATTTCACAACTCTAATATATAGAAAATTTGTCCGAGCAATGTCAAACTTGCAGAAAATATTCTTCTACAAAAATTGTACTATTCCAGCCCTCAGCAATTTTTTTGATACAAAAAGTATGTGCGATCGAGAGCAAGCTTGCAGGAAAACTTTTCTATACGACACAAAGACCTGCTAACTTTTCTTAAAATAACTTAAAATAAATAATAAATAAATGAATATCAAATTTATGTATATGCAAATATATGTTGTTAATGTTTTGTTTTGGTTATATTTTAGATAAGTTACCCGTCCTAAGAAAACAAGTTATTGTATATTTTTTTTTACTTTTCGTATACAATGAGTGCGTTTACCAGATGCTCAACTGTTGCTAATCCGCTACTCAACAATCTGGTGAACGATTTGATTATCTACCGCTAAGTCAACATGTTGTGGTAGCGCTACCTTGTTTCGGTAGCGTAAAAATTTAACACTACTTGTGAACAGTTAAAATTTGATTTTCGGATATCATCACTTTTTTAAAATGTTTGCATAGAAAACAAGAATGGACTTTTTTTTTTCTTTTTTGTTTCAACTCCTTCCACTGCACTATAGGTAAAATGACCCCATTTTCTGGCCAAAACTATAAGGAATCACTGAACAAGGATGAAAATCTACATAGGGGGGTTTTCAAGATTGCTGATTTCGAATCTGAGGTAAAATTTTTCAAATTCAAAATGGCGGATCCGATATGGCGGCGTAAATTTCAAAATTTCTTCTGACTTACATGAAAATCGGTAGACGGGGGGTTTTCAAAATTGCTGATTTCGAATCTGAGGTAAAATTTTTCAAATTCAAAATGGCGAATCCAATATGGCGGCGTAAATTTTAAAATTTCTTTAGATTTACATGAAAATCGGTAGACGGGAGGTTTTCAAAGTTGCTGATTTGGAATCTGAGGTAAAATTTTTCAAATTCAAAATGGCGAATCCAATATGGCGGCGTAAATTTTAAAATTTCTTCTGATTTACATGAAAATTGGTATACGGGGATTTTCAAGGTTGCTGATTTCAAATCTGAGGTAAAATTTTTCAAACTCAAAATGGCGGATCCAATATGGCGGCGTAAATTATAAAATTTCTTCTGATTTGCTTGGGTAAAAATGTTAACTGTGTAAAATGCAAACTTTTTTTGTCCAAAATCTCAAAAAAAAAAAAAAATAAAAAAATATTTTTTTTTTAATCTGGGGCATATTATAGCAGAAAATTGAACAAGTGGAAACTTTTGTAGAAACAATTTTTTCTTCAATAAAGCTATTTAAAATTTTGCTTTACATTTCATTATCTAAAGTAATTTCATTTCATTTTTAATTTCATTTTTATTGTTTAATAAAGATATTTAAAATTTCCTCTTTGTTAGTTCAGATTTCTCAGGATACTCTTTCTTTGGAAGCCCTATTGAAGCTGCAGTCGGCTTAGTTTTAATTGCCAAAATAAATTCAGCGTTTAGCCGGAGTTCGCTTTGCATCTGAAATATGTTTCTCTCCCTATGAGAACTCTTCCATCTAACTGAGATATTCTTACAAAAAATTCGTACTTTACCCTTCCCATAAGCCGCTTCTTCATTCAAAACATCGCCGCATTCAGCTTTACCAACAATAAAATTGTAAACAGTAGTATTCTTCTCCTCTTTATTTTGCTCATCCCAGTAAACTTCGGCAAGTTCGATATTTTGCAAGCGGAGGCTGCCTACCAAAAATGATATTTCTCAAAAAACGCAAAAAATCGCAACATGAAATTGACAAATTAAACTCAAAACTATTCATTTAACACGTTTCTGATTGTTTAAACACAGCCAAATTCGGCCAACTTTTTAAAAGCTTATCCAAAGTTCATTTTTCAGAAAAAAAACTTGAATTAAAAGTTATGTCAGAAGTATGAGTTTTTTCGCCAAAAAAATTTTTTTTTAATAAATTCTTTCTCTTAAACAATTAAGCACTTACTATCACTTTTGTTTTCCATATTAGGTTTAAATTTGCGTTTTTTTTTTGGCTATTTAAAGAAATTTAAAAATTCGACCAAATTGCACTGTATATACTGCGTTCAACACTTTGCTCACAAACAATGAATTTGACCTCTTAATAAGCAGTCGTTGTTAATTTTTTACAAAAACAAAACTTGCCGTTATTTGCTTTGCTGTGTTCTTAATTGAATACCAACAAAAAAAAAATTCATTCTGGAATGTTTGAAAAATTACTTTTTGCGCAAGACGGCCAAAAACGCTAATTTTAAGACCCTTTTCCTCCAGAGCAAAAACAGCTGCATTTATAGGAAATCTGATTTTACCATTCGATTCTACAACAAAATTTAAAACACAAAACTTTTTTTTTTGCATTTTCAAAATAGCCTGCATTTCCAGATAGCCATTAGAGTGGTTCGAAAATCCGCTATTTCCAAAAACTTCTAAAAAGTAATTTTTTTATTACACACAATGAAAACGTATTACATGGGTACAAACATTTTGGATATACAGCGAACCGTTAAAAAGTTATTAGCTAATCAAATTTGGATTTTTTTTTTAATTCAATGAAAAAGTATTTCAGCTAATTAAAATGAAGCTTTCAATACTCGCTTCCGCATTATAAATTTATTTTTTAGTAATGACAAAATAATTTGTAAGTTTTGTAATATTTATTACAAAAATTTTTTTTACTAAACATATTTGATTACTAAATAACTTTTTAACGGGTCGCGGTATATCAAAAATTTTTATACCAATATTCTCAGCAGGGAATACATTTTCAATGTGTGTAATAAAAAAGTAACTTTTTTGAAATTTTTGAAAAAAGTGGATTTTTGGACCACTCTAATGACTATCTGCTGTATTCAGAAAACGCAATAAAATGTTTTTATATTAGTTTTTGCTGTCGAATCGAATGGTAAAGTCAGATTTCCCAGAAATGTAGCCGTTTTTGCTCTGCAGAAAATGAGTCTACAAATCAGCGTTTTTGGCCGACTTGCGCCAGTGGAAGGAGTTGAAATAAAAAAGAAAAAAAAACCCCCCCATTCTTTTTTTCTATGCAAAATCTTTTAAAAAAAAAGTGATGATATCCGAAAATCAATGAAAAATCTACAAATATTTGTACTTTAAAACAAAAACAAAAGTAGCATCGTTCACCAGATTAAATCATAAAGCGCTACATATCAATTGTAGCGGTAGTGGGTTTCTCTGGTAAACGTGCCCAATGTTTCGTATATAACGCGTTTTGATGAGCTGATTATGGGAAAATAATAATATATTTTTTTGCAACATTGGGCTCAAGAGTTGTCAGTTACAAGTTTTTGTTAGAATGATTTTTATTCACGTCTGTAATTCGAATTTTAGTTGACAACTTTAAAGTACAACAAGTTCATTTAATACAAAAATTTTAACTTTGGAAATTGTTCTAAATGGATCGCAGTAGTAACACGGTACCAACAGAGGTCAAAATGTACCAAAAAAAAGTACGATTGTACCATGTTTTCCATCCCTGCTTTAAGATGATTGTATGTCGCATGCATTTGTATG
Source organism: Leucophora obtusa (assembly GCA_949987735.1). Taxonomy (NCBI): domain Eukaryota; kingdom Metazoa; phylum Arthropoda; class Insecta; order Diptera; family Anthomyiidae; genus Leucophora; species Leucophora obtusa. The sequence continues at coordinate 47,896,964 of OX465296.1, forward strand.
TTTGAACCAGTGACGGTCCGTGAAGTGGTCAGAGGTGTGCTGACTTTTTTTAATGTCAAAATTACGTACATGTATAATGAATATTTTCCAAGGACCTGTCACTTCCCACTATACAAAGAGTTCAGATTATTATTGATTTTATAATTTTTTTTAATTGATATGCAACTCAAATTCTATGTAGTAAGCATTTTTTTTTGCGCACCCCTTACACAGTCAAGAAAAAAGTCAACAAGTAGAAAAGTGTGCGTAGAATGGAATTTAAATGGCTTACGAATAATAAACATACAAAATTAATTAAATCTAATCTGTGCCTATCATGAAGAGATTATACGTATTAAAAACACACAAATTATAGACGTAATTTTGATTACTTAAAAAATCGCAGCACACTTTGAACACTTCACGGACGGTCACTGCTTTAAAAGTTTTCCAAATTTAATTTTGTTTCAAAAGTTTATAAAAATATTGCAGAATATGAATCAAATAAATAAACTTATGAAATGAGTATATGATTTACATGCACGGGGCAATTAAATATATAATAAAAAAGGAGTGTAAATAATAAAGAGATAGGTACGTGAGTGATTTTTGACTCACGCTCACAAACAAGATAAAATAATCAAACATACAGTAATAAAATAACATACAAACATTTGCTTTACTACTAAAGGAACTTCGGCTAAAGCACAAATATAACCCTACTAAAAAAAATTATATGATTTTTGATATTTTATATGATTATATCCGAAAAATGAGAACATCTAATTGTATCAAATTAGATCGTATATTAGATCTAATTTGACACATTTAGATGGAATAAGATATGGTTTGATACAATTTTATCCGGATGTTGTCCTCATCCAAATGTATCATCAAATATAATATAATCATATCCAACTATATATAATGGTATATAATTCGATACAATTATACATAATTATATGGGGCATATGTAACTACATATAGGTCTATATATAATTGGATATTGTAATATGTTGCACTATATATTGTGCAATATATAACAAGATGTAGTTATATATTTAGGATATAATTTTGTAAAATTTTATATAATTATATCTTGGTATATATGTTCCAATATATAATTTTACAAAATTTTATGTGATAAAATATGACTATATCAAAACTTTTTTACTTGGGAATATAGACAAATATAATAGCTTTGTAAAAAAACATGTGATTTTCTTTGAAATACACAAATAACTAGTAAAAATGTTTGAATTCACAATATATCAATAAAATTAACTGCAATTGCAGTTAAGAAATTGTACACTTCAATTGCATTACAAATTAACTGATCTTGCAGTTATTGTCGGCGCTGTGGTGTAACGGTTAGCGCGTTGGACTGTTACACATAAGGTTGCGGGTTCAATCCCCAGCTAAGGCAACATCAATTTATGAAAAATAATAATATGTATGAGTTTTTTCTATCCCTCATACAGCGTCCTCCTTCGGTGTCCCATAGCACTTAACCCCACCGAAGTAAAATAATATAACAGAGCTATGAACTAAAAAGCTTCAACAAAGTTCGCCAACTCTTCCTCAGATGGTGCGCAGCAACTTTCAACATCTCGCGCAAATACAGTGTTGCCATATTTGAAGCCCTTCATCTTTCACTACCTTTCACTTCTTCTCTATCCCCTTTCCAAAGGAAGCAACACGTTAATTAATAGGAACAATTTCCTGAGTGTTGCTTCTGTTTTAAAAAAAAGTATTTTGGAGGGACACAAAAATTGCATAATATGTATGTTCAACACATTACAAAATATTTTTCACTTTTCATTAATTACATTTATAAGATTTAAATGTTAAAACCAAAAAATATTGTAATCTAGGTTATTGAAAGAGAAACAAAATGAAAATTAAATGCTATATGTCGCGTTCTTATTCTAGGCACACTAAGAGAATCATGTCGATAAAATTAACTACAATTGCAGTGTACAATTTTTTAACTGTGAGTGCGGAAACTAATAATTGCACTCATAAATTTACAACAAAATTAATGTCTTCAAAACTGCCCATTTTATTTAATTTATAATACTTAATTGAAGTTTTCTTTAACATGAGCTTAAAATCCTCTTAAATTATTCGTAAAAAATAAATTAAACCGTTGTTGCTGTTGTTTTGGTAACCTGTAATTAATTACTATAATCTAAACTCGTTTCAAAAAACATCATCGTGTTATGCTTTAAAGACCCTTCTTTTAAAACAAGCCACGAAGTACTTGTTGTGTCATTATATTTTCTCTAAAAATAAAAAATTTATTGTTTTTAACTCTTAACAAACTGTGCCACAATTTGTTGAAAGCTAAAAATTTATATGGGTAAAAATTTATGTTGACATATTTCTTCCGTATTTATTTTATTGTTTGCTGTTGTTGATAATGTTGCGTTCTACTTTTTAAAAATATAACTGGTTACAAAGGTATTTTTATCTTAGAATAAACCCAAATTTAAAAGCAGCTCTGATATTCGAATAAAAGATAATTTAACAAGTTAAAATTCCTAAAAGGATGCAATTATAACAGCACTTGTGCACTGAGAAAAATACATGCAAAATAAATAAACTTGTACCCAATTTACACAGAAAAGTTAATTCAGTAAGCAGTGCACTGTGGGCCAGCATCATGGAATTTTGGCCAAAACTAGAATATTGAGTATATGACACTAAAAGATATCACAAAGGGGGGTTTGGTTGTTGCTGATCACGAATCTGAAATAAAAAATATAAAATTCAAAATGGCGGATCCAAGATGGCGGCCATTAATTTTTAGTTTTTATTATATTTGACTTAAAATAATCATTTGTATAGGTCTAGTATCCGCCGATTAAAAATCTAAAATTTAAATTTTTAAATTCAAAATGGCGGATCTAATATGGCGACAAACAATTTTTTCATTAAATTTCTTATGTCGCCTGATTTACTTCAAATTTCCACCAGGGGAAGTTTTTGGGTAGCAGATTACAAATCTGAAATCAAATTTTAAAAATTCAACATGGCGCATCCAATATGGTGGCCATAAATTTAAAATTGAGATGTATTGAAAAATAAATTACACTGCACAAAAAAGGTTCTGATGACAACTAATTCTAGCAGAAGGACCAAACAAAAAATATAAGTGTATCGGCGTTTTAAAAATTTTTGTCTGGCCCTATGTTTTGGGGGGTTAAAATGTTCCCTCTTTTGAAAATGTTTATTGTGAATCGGCATAGGAAACCATGTGAATCTTTCATTTTAGGTATAGGATATGTTCAGCGAGCTTATGTAAAATACTACGAGGGACATATTTGTGAAACATTTTAACCCTCTACCTCTGCAATTAAAGGGTCTCTTTTGGCCCTTTTTGAAATGTATCAAAAAAGACCCATAACTTGAAGAGTTAGAGGGTTAAAATGTTCTGCCAAAATATTTGTCATGAAATTCTACTATAAGTCTCTGAAGACATCAAAGTTGAAAATTTAACTTCAATGCCAGATATAAGTCAAAACTTTTAAATGTGTTTAAGGGTTAATTTCGTACTTACACTCAAATGTCCCACAAAACTGGACTTTAGGGTGCTAGTCTGTGTGAGAAAACCAGAACCTTTGAAGGTAATTTTTAGTGCTATTTTTTAGTTTTTACTAAAACTCTGGAATGCTGGAAATCAGCGAGATCTGAAGGTACTTTTTCAGTTAAAGGGCAAAATCTCGAAAGGTTATGAACGGTCGCAAAAACCTAGGTAGAAGAGATCTTATGGAACACATTGGCATTCAAGTTTTTGAAATATCTCTCGGAACATTTTGGAGCTTTTTTTTGAAAATTTAGGATTTTCTAAAAACCCACATTTTTGAGGGGTTTCTATTTTTTTTTTTAGAACTAGTTTCAGTTTTATAATTTGAGATTGTTTTTGGAACAAATTATTGTTTATTTATGATTTTTTTATTGTATCATTATAAAATAAAAAATGTCAAAAAATTAAAAAACTTTGACTTTGGACTCTCGTCAACTAACAACGAGTAACTACAATGGCCTTATTTTTTAATCATTGGATTTATTTTTGGATTTATTTTATTTTGTTGACAAAATCCATATTTGGTTTTTAATTTTCAAAATTTATGATTTTTATCAGAATCTAATACTTATTCGCCAATATAATGTGCAAGAAAATTATTAAATTTTGTAAAAATGTGAACACAGCAATTAAAATAAGCTAAATCCAAAACGGATTTAAAAAATAAATAAATCCGTTTTGGATTTAGCTTAATTTTATTCCAGAAATTACTTTTTCGCAAAATTTTAATTTTTTCTTTCACATTATATTAGGGAATAAGTGTTAGATTTGTATAAAAATATAAAATTTTGAAATTTAGAAAACAAAATGTGGATTTTTTAACAAAATAAAATAAATCCAAAAATAAATCCAGTGATTAAAAAAAATGCCAAATATTTCACTCACAAAATATTCAACAATCCTAGATTTTGAATATATAAACATTTTTCCCTTTACCTGAATTGTACTTTTGGCCAAAAAACGGCGATCCTGGCCCACAGTGCAGTGTACTAAATAAGTCGATTGAACCATATTTTTAATCTGTACCGGTGTTCTACAACTATGTGGGAAGTTTCTCCCATAAAAAAGCAACTCTACCATATTTAAAACAGGATGAGTCGCATAATGCCAAATTCAGCTATAGGAATGTAAAAATATGTAAAAATTTGAAATTATGTGACGCGCTCTGTGGCACTGTTGGTAAAAGTGGCACAAAAGTGCCATTTGTGGCACTATTGAATGTTCAGTGGCACCTTGGCCATATCCATAGAATTGCGGCACTTTTTAAGAAAATTTCAATACAATTTGATAGAAGGTCGATATCGCTGGTTTTTCATTAGAAGCCACGCCTACTTAGAAGGGGTAGCAAAATTAAAAAAACAAACGCTACAATAAAATTATCTACAATTTTCTAGACCACCTCCCAGTTTTTCGGGGACAATTTAATCATTATTTTGGTCTTTAATAAAAACTTTACAGATATAGATAAATTTGGAAAAAATGTTACTATTAATTTTTCAAACTAATTTATCTATATCTGTAAAGTTTTTATTTTTAATAGTAAAAGGCTTTATTTTTGAATCATGTCGGTTGATAAACAGCATCCGGTTTCTAATTTGTTCATTTTTACTAGCACACGCTGTAAAATTGCTTATTTGAAAATTTTATTTTTACATTATTGTTTTCTTCTACTGAACGGCAGAAAACAGGCTTTGAATTCAGTGAACTTATTTTATTTTTTTTCAATTCAGTGAACTTATTTTATTTTTTTTTCATTCAGTGAATTTATTATGTTTTTTTTTAATTCACTGAACTTAATTTTATTTTTTTTAATTCACTGAACGAAAACGAAATTGAACGAATTCAGTAGTGAATTAATTGAGTAAGGAATTAATTCACTTTTTTCCGTTCGATTTATAAAATTGAACGTGTTCACCAGTGAATTAATTCATTTGATTTAATAAAAAGACTATTGCAATTGAATTAATTCGTAACAAAATAAATCGAACGAAAGCAAATATGAATTAATTCCATTCAATATATGGTGCTTAGTGAATTAATTCATCGAATTTTTAATTCAGAACTGAAAAATTGAATTAATGAATTAATTCTTCAAAGCTCTGATCGAAAACGATATTATAATCTTATTGGAATATCATATCGTTTTCGGATATTTACGGTGATAGCGATTTCGCTATCGTACCGTTCTTTGGTTTATTGGGATTGTATTGTCCGTCACTGTATATATATACATATATACATTAGGGCGGGTCAATTTGTATGGAAGCAAAAAAAATTAAAAATCGAAGGGGGGGGGGGGGAGGAAATGATTCCAGGAAGAATTCTAAGCAACTTTGCCCTAGAAACCATAGGTCTAAAATGGATTTCGAGCTTGCGGAAATTCAAAAATATGTTGTGAGTAGTGCTTCACTGCAATGTTTGTGTAAAATTTGCGTTAACATGTAAGCATTGTTAACCAGGATAACAGTTCTGGACTTTTTAAATAGGAGTCTTCATCGGCTTTCCTTATTCTAAGAAAAAAAAATTCCAAATTTTTTTATTTTTGATTAAACTGCTAAGCTGATGACATAAATCAGCCTAAAAATGAGCGCACGGTACAGGTTGGTATGTTAAGATATTTTAATAAAATTCGGTATACCGATTTATATCATCCCAGGGACGAAGCATACTAATTTTGGTTGAAATCGGTCCACGTTTGGACTTAGTGCCCATATAAAGTACCCCCAAAATTGGTTTTTCGCACGCTACATGTTATAAATACGAAGTTAATGAAATTCGGTTCATCGACTTATATCTGCCCAAGATCAAAGTCTGTTAATTATGGTTAATATCTGTTCATGTTTATACCTAGTGGCCATATAAAGGTTCCTCCCAAAAATATTTTTTGCATACTACAGGTCTCAAATACGAATATATTTTAATGAAATTAGGTACGCTAATTCACATGGGCATAAGCCTATTGATTTTTTTACAATTGGTAAATTTTAAGGCTTAGTGCATGCCGACTATACGATACCCTACACTAGTCTGGTTGAGAGCCAAACAATTTCGTCCTTGGGCCGATATAAGTCTGTATACCAAATTTTATCAAAGTATCTTAATATTTGCGACCTTTAGCTAGCGAATATGCCCATTTTTGGGGGACCTTTATACGGGCACTAAGTCTAAACATGGACCGATTCCATATAAAATCAATAGCCTTTATTCATGGGCCCATTTGAATAAAATTTCATTAAAATATCTTCGTATTTGCGACCTGTAGTGTGCAAAGAATATAATTTTGGGGGAACCTTTATATAGGCACTAGGTCAAACCATGGACCGATTTGAACCAAAATCAATAGGCTTTGTCCTTGGGCCGAAATTAGTCGGTATACCAAATTTTGTAGAAATATCTTAATATTTGCGCACAAAAATATGTGGGTATACAGACAGACGGACGGACATACGGATATAGTTATATCGAAACAAAATGTTATTCTGGGTCAATCGGTATACTTAAAGGTGGTTAGTTTCAATATTTTTTGGAATTATAAACATCAGCACAAACTTATTATACCCTGTCCATGTACTGGTGTAGGGTATAATTAATAAAACTTATTATTCAAACTCATAAAGCACCACTTACAAAATATTTTTGAATTTCCGCAAGCTCAATCCATTTGAGACCTATGGTTTCTAGGGCAAAGTTGCTTAGAATTCTTCGTTGAATCATTTCCCCCTACAATTTTTTGTCCCAGAAATTGACCCGCCCTAATATAAATATATGTATGTTAGGCCGGGTCGATTTGTGGGGAGGCAAAAAAATCGCCCATGTCTCAGGGAAAATCGTATTCTAGGGATCAAAATAAGAAACTTTGCCGAAGGAACCATACCTCTAAAACGAATTCTACTACCCCCCAACTGTTAACTTTTGTCCCGTAGTTTTGAAAAGTTTTGAAAAATCACACTTTGACCCATTTAGAGTGCCCCAATCGAGTCCAAATGTATGACCGACCCCCACTAACTTTGGAGGGCCGATCCACCCATACCAGTGGCACACCCCCTGGAACTCCCCTGGGGGGTTCCCCATACAAACATTTTAAAAAATCACCATTTTTGGCACTTTATTTTATTATTTTTTATTTATTTTATTTATTTTTATTATTTTATTTATTTTTTCTCCTTAGAAATTTATTTAGTCAGAACATATGTAAATGAAAAAATTAATTTAACTTAGTAATAGAAAAGAAAAAATAAAAAATTACTGTTTGAAGCCTTTTTTGCTTTCAAGTCTGGGCAATTTCGCACGGCTCTCTAATGTCGTCGCCATAACAGCCTCTACATTTTCCGGTATAACTCGTTTGGAAACGCTAGCTAACAATTGAACGTGTCGTTCTGTTTCTTGTATGTGTGATGGAATTTTTGGATCATTAAACGGTGGATCATCTTGATTTAAATATTCTTTCAAAGTATCGTATGGAATGCTTCGCGTGAATGGTGGTTCAAATACGTCATTTATGTCATTCATATTGATCATTTCCGTGTAACTTGTGCAATAAAAGTTTATATCTGGTTTTTTATAAGCTCTAAGTCCCGTTGGGTCGTCAACATCGGTTCGATAGCGTAGAATTATCTTGATAGCACAGTCGCGCTTTTCTTTGCTATCATCAAACAACATTGATAACAAGATATTTTCCGAATGCGCATAATATGAATTATCTGTAATTACTTTATTGACAATTTTGCGTAAACGAGGTTCTAGAAATCTTGACCAACTAATGAATTTGAAAAATAATCTACTACCGTACACGACAGAGCTGTAATACTTGATATTGAAGTACATTGGCACATAACATGTAATTATAAATTCAACCAGTATTCTTAAATTTGCATCTGGATTTTCCGTTGTCACATATAATCGTAATAGTCTAGCGGCCTTGGTGAGCCACCGAGAATGTACAATTTTCCCTGGTTTGATGTTTGCCAGATCCACTGAAACCACGCCGCTAGAAATTGCATGGGCCATGTCGTATAAGTACTTGGAATCGGTGGAAAATTCAATTTTTTCTGGAGCAGGGGGCATATTTTTCAACTCAATTTTCTGAAAGCCGTCCACCACCTGAAAATATATAAAAATAAAACAATTAAAAACGGTTGACAATTATAATAAATGAGTGATAGCAATAACTTACCGGAAGAGTTTCACAAGTTTCGATTTGACGGCTCAATTTTCCGGTTGCCGATCTTGGTCCAGTGCTGGTTGATTTATCCAAAGCTTCAAACAAATGCCGAAACGGAAGTTCGTTGAAGTGTAGAAGGCAAACGAACCAATGCAATGGTATTTTTAACAGCAATTCGAATCGTCGTATAATTCCACCGTTTGTGCCAGTGTTTGTTGGCTCACCGTCAGTGCATATGCCAATTAATGCATCCAGTGATATATTTATCGTTGAAAAAATCATTTAATTTGGTTGTTTTGTATTCAGCGGTTTCATGTTCCAGTCTTACGTAACCAATCAATTCAGAATTCGGTTCTCTCAAAATAACAAGATGAGGTTCTTTTACCATTCTAGTATGATACTTCTCATCAATTGTATCTCTCGTTAAAGTATCATCTTTTCTGCCATCGAATGAAAATGCTAACAAATGGTATCATCTAACCGTTTGCGAAGCACTTCTTGTCTGCATTTCTCTTTTTCTCGGCGAACTTTCGATTTATCCATGATGAGAGGTTTGCCATGGATATCTTTCATTTTAAAATCTTGGAAAAGAGCTGTTCCCATTGCTGATGCTACTCTATCAGGCACGCCAAATCTGTCACATATGTACCAAGGCAAAGTTAAAACAATCGTATCTCTGTGTGTATTGTGAACTTGTGCTTATATCCAAATCTTCTTGAACCGGTGGCGGTGCGTATGTTGAATCATCGGGATCTTGGTATGTTGGCATTGATGACATAGACGTTGCTCCTTGCTCTTCAATTTCCATCGCAAATCCATCCATTGTTAGACTTCTCTGATTATGTTGATCGTGCATAAACTCTTTGAGGCGTTCGGGAACCAAACCGCATGCACATGGAGCTGCCTTCAAATCGCATTTACATGTTTCAATGAAAAAATTTGTTTCCAGAGATTTTACATACTCTGTAAATTGTTGGGGTTTGTTTCTTCTCTTGATTTGCTCTTCATATTTGTCAAGCAATCTATTCAATTTATTACATACACTTTTTTTCAGCATTATTTCCATACCAAGTTTTTCCCAAATTCCAATCAACTTATCTTGTACTTGAATAGTGAATGCTTTATAGGACAACTTTTTTTGTTCGCTCAAGTAAAAATAATATCTCAAGATATCCAGATGGGTTGGTAAATTAAGATCAGTCAAATCAGTAGACACACCAAAAACAGTAACATCATGCCTGGGTATATGACTCATTGGGTTTTCGATAGTTGTTGATGTTGTTATTGCTTCATCTTGCGGTGTAGAGGATGGTGGATTCATTGTAAACTTCTTGATTTGGAATGATTTTTTTTTAAATATTTTTTTATCTCAAATTAGCACTTCACACTTCGAGTTCTTCACAACGACTTAATGCATTCACAAAAACTGTTGCGTTATATATGGTCTAGGAGACGAGGTAATAAGAATGAAATGGTAATTTCAATTCTACCTGTAACCGATTTTGTTGTCAAAACTGCCCATAAAGTACTTACATGTAAATTAAACGTTAATCTGACTACAAATTCTGTTAAGCAAGTGCGCCTTTTATTACTTCTGGAAAATCCTTTATGATAATTTTATGCTCAATTCTACCTGTAACCGATTTTGTTGTCAAAACTGCCCATAAAGTACTTACATGTAAATTAATCGTTAATCTGACCACAAATTCTGTTAAGCAAGTGCGCCTTTTATTACTTCTGGAAAATCCTTTATGATAATTTTATGCTCAATTCTACCTGTAACCGATTTAGCTTAAGTAAGTTTACGACATGCAGCTGTGTCTTGTGGTGGCTTAAAAAACCCACACAACCTATTTTACGACCTGCAACAGAACGACACGTTCAATTGCTAGCTAGCGTTTCCAAACGAGTTATACCGGAAAATGTAGAGGCTGTTATGGTGACGACGTTAGAGAGCCGTGCGAAATTGCCCAGACTTGAAAGCAAAAAAGACTTCAAACAGTAATTTTTTTTATTTTCTTTTCTATTACTAAGTTAAATTAATTTTTTCATTTACATATGTTCTGACTAAATAAGTTCTAAAGAGAAAAAATAAATAAAATAATAAGAATAAATAAAATAAATAAAAAATAATAAAATAAAGTGCCAAAAATGGTGATTTTTTAAAATGTTTGTATGGGGAACCCCCCAGGGGAGTTCCAGGGGGTGTGCCACTGGCATGGGTGGATCGGCCCTCCAAAGTTAGTGGGGGTCGGTCATACATTTGGACTCGATTGGGGCACTCTAAATGGGTCAAAGTGGGATTTTTCAAAACTTGACCCTACGGGACAAAAGTCAACAGTTGGGGGGTAGTAGAATTCGTTTTAGAGGTATGGTTCCTTCGGCAAAGTTTCTTTTTTTTTTGATCCCTAGAATACGATTTTCACTGAGCCATGGGCGATTATTAAATCGACCTACCCTAATGTATGTATATATATAAAATATGTATGTAAAATTTTTTGAAAGACTTGGACCTGCTAACTTATCTTAAAATAAAGTAAGTTTAGTACTTTACTATAGTTAAGAATGGCAAATTTATATGAAAATATTTGTGGTAATGTTTAACTCGGGTTACTTTTTAGATAAGTTGCCCGACTTTTTTATTTTTTTGTCTTTTTATTCTTAAAGTAACTAAATATATAAATATTTGAAATAAAAGCTGAACATATTTTTTTTTTAAATATTAAATGTTGCTTAATTTTTTTTGGCACTTTTAAAGCTTTTTTGGCACTTTTTTGGCATCATTTAGGCACCAAACGAAAATTGTCAAATACCATCACTGCTCTGTGGTAAATATGGTAGAGTTGCTTTTTACGATATGAGAAACTTCTCACATAGTTATAGAACACCGGTACTGGTCGATTAATAGTTAATGCAATATTCTATCTGGTTACTATTTTTCAACGAATCTGCATTCATATTACTGATTTTGTGCAACTCTGTGTTTTGTTAAACTATCACAAAAAGCATATCGGCGTTTCATTATTGGAGTTCCGCACCGACCAATAACTTTATTTCTTCAGTTAATTTTTACAAAATAAAACGTCAAACAAGCCAATAAAATGCTCTGTAGCACAGTGGGTTATCCGATAGAGAGGATAACGATAAGAAAATCACATAGTGTAAATATTAATACTTATGCTTGATTAAATAAGTTTTGACATTTTTTTAATTTTTGTGACTGAGTTAACACAACCGTAAAACATGCCTTTGCTACAAACAAAGTTTTTAAATTAAACACAGGGGCGTTAATTTTTCATTTGTATGTGAAATTTTAAGATATCCATCCGTATTCATAAGAAAAGGTACAATAAAATTCAATTTATCATATAAAAATTAACTAAGAAAGGCGTTAACAAAGATTTTGTTAAAAAAATTTAGGTTAAACATGAAAGGTTTAAGAAACCTTAAAAAATTAAAGAGATTTGTAAACTTTCTTTGTTTTAGTTAAACATAATTTTCATCTCAATATAATTAAGAGTAGCATAATTTTTTATGTGTAAATTTTTAAGATGGAGAAATTGTAAAATATTTAAATAAATAATGCATATTTGTTTATTTAAAGTTTAGAGTACAACAAAAGTATCCAACTACTTGTACATCTTGTTTAATTTATTTTAGTCTGCATATTGTATATACGTTTTAGAAAGTGAAAGCATCTTAAAAAAATATTTAATTTTTATTTGATGTTTGGATTAAATATATGTTTTTGGTTGCATCAACAACATCATACTACTTATAACGATGTTTTGTTATTGATCAATATTTGAAAAGTACTAGCGGTAGTTGTTATTTTTTTGTCTTTCTATATGACTTTGAAATTATTTATTTTTTGAAGAAAATAAAAAAATCTTCAAGTTTATAAAAAAAATAACAACTTTAAGCCATGGTCAATTGAAATTATGTTTAATTTTTTATTATTAGTTATTTTGCTTACTTTCCACTTCTTATGCTTTAAGCAAACATATAATTTATTAGATATAACTATATAGTATTATATTTAATTCAATAATTCATTCAATTCATTGATTTAGTATAAGATTTAAAAAATTACAATACAATAATTTTCACAAGGTTTAAAAGAATTTGTTGACTATTTCAACTCTTTGTTATCTTTCACAGTAGAACGTATTAGAGATGGGAGCGGGAGTGATTTTTTAACTTATGCTAGTAATTATTATGATGCGTAATACACTCGTGAAGCACCTGACTCACGAACACTTCATGTCATGCTCACATCTGTAATATTCCAACAAAAAAAATTGGAAGTCATTCTTTACAAACCACTTATTGCATTGCTTGCAAAGTACCAGTTAGTGTATTTTTACTGCTTTTTTACACACTTTCAAAAAATTACTTACAAAATATCCGCTAGTATATTTTTACAGCTTTTTGAGAAGTAATTCTGAACAAAATCCACAAAATCACTTAATTGTTGCTTCTAAAGCATTATTGCTCTAAAAGTGATCATAAGAAATGATTTGGATATATATAGCCTATTTCCCAACAAATGATCGCGGGAGCAATATTATTTATTTTTTCAAATTTGCAATCAATTTGTATAACTTAAATTTTTTTTAAATTGTCAAAAATATATAAAATAAAAATGATGAAAAACTACATACGATTTCAAAAAGCCACCCAAAAAGTCTTTTACGTGCAGCCTGTGAATATACAAGGTAGCGCAAAAGTAATCACCCTATCGGAAGATGCTATAATTTTGGCAAATGGCGGTAGATATCAGTTCTGCTTTGATATTTGTGAAGTAAATATGTATATACAAAATACTTGTCAATAAGACATGAATCGCTATACTCCTCAAGAACGCTGATTAATTGTTGGACACGTGGAAGACAACTTTTGATCGAAAATAATAATGAGGGACGAGGCCCATTTTCATCTCTGTGGATACATGAATAAGCAGAATTTCGCTTCTGGGGCACCGAAGGTCCGCGTACAGCCATTACACCCCCTCCAATTACTGTATGGTGTAGTTTTTACTCTGGAGGCGCCATCGGACCTTATATTTTCGAAAACGCTGTGAACGGCGAGAGCTACAGAGCCATGCTCAACGACTTTCTTTCCAACAGGATGAAGCAACGGCGCATACTGCACGACATACAATCGAAAATCTGAGGGTTGCATTTTCGGGGCGCCTAATCTCTCGTTTTGGTGTTTTGCACTAGCCGGCAAGATCTGAGTCATAAATTTTGTTCACATTTATGGTCTCGGGACCCTCCCCGGTCTCAGTCCATATCATCTAAGGACATGTAAGGTCACTTCAAAGGAGCAAACATTTTCTCCGTTTTGCTCTATCTCGCTTAGTTTTCGAGATATTGGCCATTTTATGAGGTGGAAAATTTTTATTAAAAATTTCCGAGGGTCCAAGTCCCCAACATAGTCCATTTTTGGATAGAGATAACCCCTTTCGCTGGGATATTATATGGTTAGGGGTTTAGAAATTCATCAATTTTGCTCTACCGCTCTTAGTTTTCGAGATACGGGCCATTTAAAATAATCGGGAGGGAAATAAATAGCGCCATCTTTAAAACTTCGGATACATTGGTGGCGCCATCTACAGGGCAATAACAGAAACATGAAAATATTATATTTTAACAATAAATTTTGTAGAATTTAACGAATGGGTTAATTAACACTCAAAATTAGTTAAAGAAGAAAACTAAAATCTTTAGTTAAATCAGTCCTTCAACTAAAAATTTGTTAAAAATTAGATTTGAAACCCGTTTCTACTGACGTATTATTTTAAGTGTAACCGTCGCATACGACAATCGGAATTAATATTAGAATTAATTACTAAAGAATTTTTTCTAGAGCTGGTTTATAGGAAGAAGAAGAAAACATTTTTATTGAAAAATTGAACGGACACAAGGGAATCACCAGACTGCCGCAGTTTCGTCTCACCAAAGACTCGTCACTGGTTAGTTTATTTGTCTACTGATCAAATTAATTTTTAATTGTTAATTTGTCTCTGTATGAAAAACTTTTTGTGTATTGCCATGACCGGGGATTGAACCGGTAGCCCTCTTCACAGGCTATGACTCTTAGTATCACTTCTTAACAAGATACACCACGGTCGGCATAGCAGCGAGTGTTGCTAATTGAAGTTTTTTCTATTAAAAAATTTACGGTTAAAGGACCATAGTTCGAAGGACCATAGTAATCACATTCATTGAATTTAGCTAAAATTTATTTATTTTGAAAAATTTATTTAAAATTTATTTATTTTTATTTAGATATAAATGTATTTCAAAATGATTTAATTCTTTAAAACTCTCAATTGATATAATGGAGTTTTTCAAAATGACAATAACAAATGGAAAACCATCAATTAAAGATTTGAAAAAAATGAAACTACTACAAAAAGTATAATCGATAATTGTTTATGGTTTTCCAAGAAACTCAATACTAAATTGTTAAGCAATTATTTTGTTGCAAGTGCCAAACATATTAAAAAAAACTTAGATTGTAAGAAAATATATAAAAACAAAACATTGTCAATTATTTATGCATTTGATTAACCATTTGATTTTGTAAAAATTATTTTGCCTGACTTGTTTTCAAACTACAAGGTGTGATTTTAATCGTTACAAAATATGTGATCAACTTAAAAATATGCAACATGTTCGAATATAAATAACTATTGAAATTTTGCATACACATATATGTATGTACGAACTTATCAAGTTTTTTTATATTTTTTTAATTTTCCTCTTGTTGTTGATGGAAGTGTGTCTAAATATTTGCCACTGTTTTTCAAACAGCATTTTGTATGTTTAATTTAAATCACTTTATTTTTTATTATAGTTTTTTTTTTTGTAACATTAACCAAGTGTTTTAAGTACATACAGGCAGGACTCGATTTACGTGATGAAATCCCCCATAAGAATTTATCAAATGCATGACATATAATTAAACAAGTATACACGGTTTTGAACATGAGCAACCAAAAGTTGTTTTTAAGGTAATATTCGAATCTTCAATTAAATTGTTAAGATTGGTTCTAGTTTTCGAGATTTTCAATAAATTTATTTTTAACTTTTTTTTTTAACAACTAATAGCAATTTTATTCAAGAAAATTTATAAATCAGAAACGAAGTCGTTTGTGTTGTTTGGAATCAATTTCACGCATAAAGGTGCGTTTACAATGATGGAGTACTCCAATCTGTAGCAAATTTAGTTCTTTTCTCTTTCCTACTAATACATTTTTGTATTTTGCTATCTTTTTTTATTCTACTCCAGAGTCAAAGTGGTTTGACTCTGGAGTACGGATTTGTTACACTCTAGAGTTAACATTAATCTGTTAACTATGTAACATGACAAATATACCTTAAAAAACACATCACTAATAAGCTCACATCTCTAATTGTCAACAAAATAAAAACAAAAATATTAAAAAACGCAAAACCAACACAAAATATTTGTGTTTGGAATTTAATAAATAAATAAAAAATTATTTTAAAATTTAGGCAGTGGAAATAAAGCCTAAAAATTCGCGAAACAAAATGTAAGTATTAAAGTGTTAAATATTTTTTGAAGTAACTCGACTCTGCATTGTGAACAGTTAACATTTTAATCTGTGCTGCAGAGTAGAGACACTCTACCATTGTGAAAGCATCTTAAGAGCTCAAAAATAATGTCTCATCATCCTCGATTTTCGCCAAGTCTTGATGTAGTCGCTCTGACATATAATTACACAAGTATACTAGCGACGAGAAGAGAAAGAAGGTCGAGATGTGAATGCAGGAAATGTATTTTAAGAGACATTCGGCCTCCAATCTTGTGATAATATTTAAATAAGTTGTCGATTATTTAATTGAAATGCGGAGAGTGGGCGGTTACCGATAAAGCTGTGAACAACACTTTGAAATGATGCACACGCTGCCTCTTCATTGGCAGTTAAAAAGTTTTTAAAGTTTCCGTCAGCCATTATTTTTGAATACCGGGTCCTACAAAATTTCCTTCTTTAATTTTTGCGTATGACAATTTGGGGAAACAACTTGGTTGAGTACTTGAAAGCCGTTCTTTCACGGTTTTGTCCTTTTACGAAGTTCTTTATGAGGCCTAGTTTTATGTGAAGAGGTGGAGTTAAATGTCATATGGGTTTGCAAGTCGTGCAAAGGAGACGTTTTGTTTTCCTGGCTCATAGTTATTACGACTTGGCCAATATTTTTTAATATAATGATGCTCAGTTGCCCGGCTGTTGGAGAAACCCGATTGATTTCTGATCAAGAAACCAATGATCGGTTGGAAAAGTTGTAAATCATTTATTCGTTAAAATTTACTTACAATTTATTTTCAAATCTGTAGATCGCAACAAATTTTCCATTGATTTGATGTTGGCAAAAATTTTCGGTATTTTTGAACTGCATGGGCAATCGGAATGAAGGTTTTTTTGATTTTCAATGTGCAGCAGAGTAGCCTTCAGGGTGTATTTGGAACAATCGATAAGCAAACGCCATTCATTTCAATCGTAAGTTGTATTCATCGTATGAAATAAACCTTTGATGTCAATGCAGAAGCACATGTTCCCTTCTTTTTTTGAAAACTATAAAAGCGCCTGATTTTTTTCTGTATACTGCGACTTGTACTCAAATGTCAAGATATTTCCACTCGTGCAATCTTGAGGTGAGCAACTCTGCTTAACTCAAATCATGAATTTCATTTCGTGGAAGTAAATGTTTTCCACCTCTCGAAGTCGAAGTTTCCACGGCATTTGCACTCATAGTTGGACAAACTGGCAATGGATCATTACTCGTATGTGGAAGTTGCTTTGACACTGACGTTACATAAGGATATTTTAGTGTGCCAGTTTTTGCATTCATGCCGACAACATTCAAGTATAAGTCATTATATTGTCACTTTTCCCGAGCATATAACATCCGCAAACATAACAGAAAACTTCAAACTTCAAAACTACTTTGCAATGCTGTCCCTGCATTTTCACACATTCAAATTCAAAAACAAAATGTACCTATCGAATACAATGAAATGATATTTTTAGGGAAGTCAACAGCTGATATTCGTTATGACACCGCAGTTTGCCAACATGCGAAAACTCAAAAACTGAAACCAATCTCGACAAACGAATCGAACATTCGAATTTAGCGCATAAAATCACTTTATTTTATCTAATTTAAGTCTTAAATTTTATCGGAAAAATCAGTTCACAAAAATTCGATTTCTTGACTTTACTGATTCTCGCTTCTAAGGAAACTTTGCAAGCCAAGTTGAAAAACAGAATTTTTTTCCTGCTCCTTCAAAAGTATTTTTAAATTCCCCCTAACTGTATCAACTAAAATATAATAGCAGCCCCCCTTCCTCAAAGATGGAGTTCACCAATTTTATTAAAGATTATTACAAAATCGTTAACACAAGTAGCCATTAAGTCGAGGGTTACCTGTAGTTTTTTGCCAATCATTTTATGCTGTATTATCTTGTCGCGCCCATAAATGCTTATGAATTAGAGTCAAATGGTTTACAATTTGCTCTCATGCGTTGCATGTTTTAAATGTAAACTTAAATAAACCTAAAGTTTATTTTCATAGTTAAGTATTGCATGTCATTGGCAATTGTCACATGAAGTTTTTTATTGCTTAGATTTTACATTTAACAAATATGGTGATAATTTTTCTAATTATGTATATGTAGATCAAAGAATAGTTTTCAGCCAAATTTCAAAACATTTGAAATTTACTTCAATAATAGCTGTGTTTGTGCGGCAGTCTATCAACGTTGGCTTATGTCATTCACATACAAATTTGACATTAGTAACATTAAGAGTTAACATTAAAAGTTGGCCAAAGTCAAATTTATATGGGAATGACATAAGCCAACGTTGATAGCTTGCCGCACAAACACAGCTAATATTGAAATAATTGAAGTATTGCAACAAACATGGGAAAAATTAGGAAAATGTAAACTTTTTGTCTTATACCTCATTCACATGGACGAAGTTTCAGTTATCTTGAAGATTTTTGCATTATCTCATTTATTATCTCGAGATTTTCCATACAAATATTCTGTGAATTATCACTTCAATTTGATGAGATAATTTATAAACCTCCTCAATTATCCCACCAAAATTAGGGCTCGAAACTATTGATCAGAGTTGATTTTTCCCATTTTTGCTTGCAGTGAACATTCGCCGTAATGGCGCAAATGTAAAAAAAAAAAATTTAAATAGTAATTAATTTTAATTTTTATTAAAAATTAAGTAAACTAAAAGGTAGATAATTTAAAACGTGTATTTCCATACAATTGCGTTAAATGTAACATCATTATTACTTCCGGCGAAGAAATTTTATGCAATCAGATCTGCAAAGGTTTCACCTTCACCAAAAAATTAAAAATTTCATATTTAAACTCTTCTGTTTTTGAAATATTTTGTTAAATTTTTAATTAGACTCGAATTTTTTTTTGCTTACAAAAATAACGAAACACCTGTTAACGATATAATGAAAACTCATTCAACCTAATGTGAACAGGTTTGATTAGTTTCCAAATCTAATTGCTAAATGGCCCACAAATTTTGCTTGTGAATGCCGAGTGCATAAAGTTGAATTTAGAATTAGGATGAACCTCTTTCTCTAAGAATTATAAACACATTAGTTTTCAAATCAGACTAGATCTAGTCTTTTTATGCACAGGCTTCATCAGTGATTTTCCATTAAAATTGTACTAATTGTATATTTTTGTCTGATTGTCTCTCTATATGATAATTTTTTCAACAACTCGTAGGGTGTAGGAATCGAACACATGCGCCTATTCCTACATTACAAACATAATTATACTAAGGTACGACAACTTAACCATCTCACCCAAGTAAGGCCTTGAATGCAATGTAACTAATTCTTTGTTTTCTTTCCTACTCAGAAGTGATCAACACAGACACATAAAAACATTCTATTTTTAGATTTTTGTTTATCTTCCAATCTCCTCCGTGTCTCCTTTTTCGCAAATGTTGCCAAACTGACTTTTGGGTTTTACGTTCAAGAGCAGGCAGCTTACGTATATATTGGAGACAGTTTGCCACAGGGCAAATTTCATAATGTATTTTAAGTACAGTGTAATTTTAATGTTAGTTGCAGTTAATATTGTAATGGATATGCATTTTATCAATTTTCAATTTAGTAGGTTTGAAGTTAAGAAGAAGAATAAATCTTTTTCTTTTTTTTACTAATTTGTTTGTTAAATTGAACTATTTTTTTAACTTATACGGCCTGTTACTTTTAACTGATTTCATTTCGAGCCGGTTGACTTATTATTTTCAATGTATTAATATTTTAATTAAAGCAGAAACATTTTTTAATATTTACTACAGAAATTTAGATGTTTGAAATAATTAATTTCCGGTGTCAATTAAAATTTAATATTATAGTAGTAAGAAAAGATTAACCGATTTTTTCTTTTATGCTTTAATTAATTTTTTTGAAAACTTGAGAAAAAAATCAATAAAATTGTGTGTATTGGAAAAAACGTTAAAAGAAAAACATATACTTTAATATGTGACGTGCTGTTTGTTAATTTATTAACTAAAACGAAAAAAACGGAAAACCTGTGTTCAATGGATATTCAGTATTAAAAATTTCAAGAAACCAAAAATTATATTGAACGGTTAATAGTTGTAGCTACTGCATGTATTTAGATCGGAAATGGAAAATTGAATTTTTGAAATTGTAATGGAGCTTACATTTGTTCCATATAAATCCAACAAAAATATTCCAAATTTTGACTTCACCCTCTCCAACTATCCTGCGGAAATCAGCAAAAATATTTGCTAAAAAATAGAATAGTGCTGATTTCAAAGGATTTAATTGCTATTCACATTTAAAAAAAAATCAATAAAAACTTTGAAAACATACCATTTTTTGTAAATTGTTGTTGGCAATCAACTAAAATATAGTTATAATTTGGTAAATTCAAAATATTTTAGCAATCACATTCTATTGCTCTTAGCAGCTTTTTTCCTACAGGGTTCTTTTGAACTGATTTGTAGTAATTTTAGTAAAACTTAAAATGTACAATAATAGAAAAAAAGTCTATAAATATGTACGTCGAACAAAATTTGATTTGATTTGATTGTCTATCGGTATTTTAAAACTGAAAATAATTGTGAGTGGAAAAAATTGTTCGTGAGTGATTTTGCGTGATTGGAATTTTTCTCTCGTGAGAGTGAATGTGAATCAAAAATTACTCACGTGCGCATCTCTAGTTCAAACCATTAGGAGTATGTAATAACCCTGACATTTTACCGATTTAATTTCGTTCGCCTTTATAAAAACGCTCAATTACCGCAATTTATAATGGTAATTTGAGGTTAAAAGAAAATTGCACCTTTAAGACAAGGAAATAAAGATGGTTGAATAGTGTAAAGACAATTGCGACTAATTCTATCGTAGTTTTCAAAGGCTCTTATCGATTTTGATTTTGGCATGTTTTACAAATACATTTTTTTAAAACCGAAACGTCATCATATCTGGTTAAAAACAAGATTCTCCTATCACCGCGATAGGAGAATCTTACCGCGGAACTTTCGAAAGTGAAAAACTACTGATAAAGGTATTGAAATTTCCATCTCTGATTCATTCATTCGATGTTTTCATACTTGTACTCTCGTAATTTTTTTTTTTTTTCAATATTGCATGCAAAACTAATAAGTTCATTACAGGCTTTAAGGCTTACGATCGTTTTTATATTTTTTTAACTTGTTAAACGTTTTTTTTTTATTATTTTTATCGTGGCTTGTATAAAAATATTATTAAATTACATGTGCAAAATAAAAATACATTTTTTTGTTGTTATTAGCTAGAAAACTATGGAAAAATATTGTAGTGGTAACACAACAACCGAATTGCGCAAATAATGATCATAGTATAAATTGTTTTGTTGCAAAGAAAACTGTTAATTTTTTTATATTTTCTTATCTGTTTAAAACGAATTTTCCATTGATGTGTGAAAATAACTTGATGTGTTGATAATAAATAATAAAAACAATATATAAAGATTTTTATTGTGTTTTTATAAACATATTATTTATGTTAAATATTATTTTATATTATTTTTAAATACTTGTTATAACTTGTTATAAGATAAAATTAAAAAAAATACATTTTAAGCAGTGAAAAATTACATTCATGGGAAATATGATTGCTGGGTTAGTTTTAGCGTTGCCAAAGCAAGTATATAACAATAGCATGGTTGGCAGCGCAGCAAAGTATTAAAATCTGTTTGTTGAAAAAAAATTTAAAATTTGTTAGATTGAAGCACACTTTAAAAGATTTCAACATTTTTATTTGCAGAAACGTCAAAATTGGTAGTTCTAAAAAGTGTGAACTACCGCGTATGTACACTTTTGACACAACCTTCTATTATTTCCCTTGTTTACAGAATAGGATGACAGATACGCTCAAAAAAGTTTTGCAGTTGCTATATGACAGTTCTTTTTAGTAAATATGATTCTAGTTAAAATAAACTTTTTCAAACTTAAATTATTAACATTTTAGATTTTGTTTTATCATTTTAAAAATAAGTAGAAACATATTTGAATTAAAAAGAAACCAAACTTAGTTTGATTTCAAAGCTGTTTATACTTAATTTAATGTTGTTTCTGATTGATTTTAAAATAATTTTAAAAACAACAACTACTGATTACTACTCAAACAACTGTCATGTAGTAAATGTCAAACTTTTTTGAGTGTATCTGTCATCCTATTCTGTAAACAAGGGAAGTAACAGAAGGCTGTTTTAAAGGTGAACATACTTTCTGACGATGATAAGCGGTAATGTTCAATGTTTAAACCACTTTTAAAGACAAACACTACTAAAATTAATTTGATAATATTCAAAACGGTGAAGAAAATCAATTATAAATGCATATTTTGCAAATGTTAAATATATATAATTAATCTATATATATAAAATTCTCGTGTCACGGTGTTTGTGGTCGAACTCCTCCGAAACGGCTCGACCGATTTTTATGAAATTTTGTATGTGTATTTGGTAGGTATGAGAATAGGTCGTAAGGTATTTTTCATATCGCTAGAGGATTAGGGCGTCCCTACATATAAAATTTTCGTGTTCCTATAACAACCTTCGTGTTGCTATGACAACCAGGCCTTGGCGTTACTACACAGAAAAAAGTATCACAAAATTTTAAGTAATTAAAAAAAATTGTTGGCTTTTTACTTAGATATCTAACAATTTTTTTATTAAATGTTTGTAAATTGTATCAAAAATATCAAAAAAATAGCCTTAGAATTTTTTGAAACAAAAAAAAACAAATCATTTATTTTTTGTTTTCAATTGCTCAAATGTTTGTAAATTGTAACAAAAATTTCAAAAAAGTGTTTTTTTTTTGTCAATACGACAACATAAAGCGAATAATTGTTTTAATATAACAAACTCGTTGTTGAATTTTATTTTTTATTTTTAACAAATACAAACAAGTTACAAAAAAAAATTATTGTATTTACAAAACACATTGTTAAAAAAAAATTGATTTTATTTTTAACAAATTATAAAAAAGTTACAAAAAGGGATTTGTATATACAAATTCCATTGTTGGTGCCTTTTTAAAAAAATTTTTGTTTGTTTATGCAAAAAAGGTGTTTAACATTACAAACAGAATTTTGTAAATTTTTTCTGTGTATGACAACCACCTAATATAATCCAACCTTATCTAATCTTAATCCTTAATCATTAATCCTTATCTTATAAAATTTTCGTGTTGCTATGACAACCAAGCCTTGGCGTTACTATGACAACCAGGTAGCACTTATAGCATTAACCTAATCTAATCCAACCTTATTTAGCGTGTTGCTTTATTTGGAAAGGGGATAAAGAAGAGGTAGGAGGTGGTGAAATATGAAAGGCCTCAAATATGGCAACAGTGTAATTGCGCGAGATGTTGAATTTTAGAACACTTGTTGCACGCCATTTGATGATGAGTTGGCGAACTTTTGTTGAGGCTGTTTATTTCAAAGCCCTGTTATATTATTTTACTTCGGTGGGGTTAAATGCTATGGGAATAGTAAAGGAGGCCACTGTATTAGGGATAGAAAAGTCATACACATTATTTTTCCAAATTGATGTTGCGGTAGCTGGGGATCGAACCCGCAACCACATGTGTAACAGTTCGCGCTAACCACTACACTACAGCCCTCACATCGTCATCGCTATTTATTGTTAATTATTAAGTGTGTCTATTTGATTTTATTTTTACTTAAAAGTAGAAAATTTTTTTAACCTAAGCTTCCTCTGAATAATAATTTTCACAATTATTAATTTTTTTTATAAGCTCCTAATAAGCATTCGCATCGAAGGGGACTTTGCATTTTTCTGTTATTTGTTAATGTTTTACTGTAAACTCTTCTTCTATGAAGTTTTCTATTTTGCCCAATGATCATTTTCAACTACTCAGAGTTTCCGATAAGTCTATAGGAGACCCTAAAATTGGGTGCGTGTACCTTGGATCGACAAAAGTAAATTTTTGAAGAAAATTTAAACTAATTTTTTAAAAATAATCAAGATATTTCAAGATATGCGCTTAAATAAATATAAAGTTTGTCGTTTTTTAAATGCAGTAACCAGTAAATTTCTTAACTATATTGTACAAATAGGAAAAAAATTATATTTTTCGCAAAAATTAAAATGCGTGTACTTTGTAACTTTTTGAATATTTCCTCTTCTGTGTATTCAACAAATTCCAGTACCTGATTAATTGAAGCTCCATAGGCTAATTGTAATTTTTGAATTTAATTCGCTACAAAATAACCTTTGAATTAAGATTTTCGCCATTTTTTAAAAATGATGTTTTAGAAAATACTGAAAAACTAAACAAATTTGCATAGTTTAAAATTTGATTAGTCTATAATTGATTTTTTTTAAAGAGAAGCAACACTTAGGAAATTCTTCCAATTAATTAATCTGTTGCTTTCTAAGAAAAGGTTATAGAAAAGAGATGAAAGACGGCGAAAGTTGAAGGTCTTCAAATATTTTATTCATTGACGTGTTATGTTATTTTACTTCGATTTGATTAAGTACTATGGAAACACCGAAAGACACCGCTTCGGTATGTATGAGGAATAAATACGAGTATTATTATTATACCCTACACCACTACGTGGTCAGGGTATTATAAATTTGGTCAGGGTATTAAAAATATTGGTCCTAGACCCACCTTATAGTATACCGATCGGCTCAGAATTTTTTTTTTGTTCGATTAAACGATGTCCGACTGTCCGTCCGTCTGTCTGTCTGTCCATGCATTCTTGTGCACACGCTACAGGTCGCAAAAATTAAGATATTTTGATGAAACTTGGTACACCAACTTATGTCGGCCCAAGGACGAAGCCATTGATTTTGGTTAAAATCGGTCCATGTTTAGACCTAGTGCCCATATAAGGGTCCTACCAAAATTATATTGTTTATACGCTGCAGGTCGCAAAAATTAAGATATTTTGATGAAACTTGGTACACCAACTTATGTCGGCCCAAGGACGAAGCCATTGATTTTGGTTAAAATCGGTCCATGTTTAGACCTAGTGCCCATATAAGGGTCCTACCAAAATTATATTGTTTATACGCTGCAGGTCGAAAATATGAAGATATTTTGATTAAATTTGGTACACCGAACTATGTCAGCCCAAGGACAAAGCCTATTGATTTTGGTGAACATCGGTCCATGTTTAGACCTAGTGCCCATATAAGGGTCCCCCCCAAAATTATATTGTTTATACGCTGCAGGTCGCAAATATTAAGATATTTTGATGAAATTTGGTACACAGACCTATGTTGGACCAAGGACGAAGCCTATTGATTTTGGTTAACACCGGTCCATGTTTAGACCTAGTGCCCATATAAGGGTCCCCCCAAAATTATATTATTTATACGCTGCAGTTCGCAAATATTAAGATATTTTGATGAAATTTGGTACACCGACCTATGTTGGCCCAAGGACGAAGCCTATTGATTTTGGTTAACAGCGGTATATGTTTAGACCTAGTGCCCATATAAGGGTCCCCCCAAAATTATATTATTTATATGCTGCAGGTCGCAAATATTAAGATATTTTGATGAAATTCGGTACACAGACCTATGTTGGCCCAAGGACGAAGGCTATTGATTTTGGTTAACACCGGTCCATGTTTAGACCTAGTGCCCATATAAGGGTCCCCCCAAAATTGGCTTGCTTACAAACTGCAGGTCGCAAATATTAAGATATTTTAATGAAATTTGGTTCGCTGACTCACATTATAGAAAATTTTGACCAAGTCCCATTTTAACCCATTCGAATTTCGGATCCAAACATTAGTTGGCTTTTAACCAGACTGGTGTAGGGTATTGTATAGTCGGCATGCCCGACTTTAACCTTTTTACTCGTTTTTTTAATTTATTTTGCCGTCGCTGGGGATCTAACACGCAACATTCTGTGTAACATGATAATGGGCTTATCATTACAACATAAATACATGTATGACTATTGAAGCACAATTCATCAATTCTATTTATAAAAATAACCTTAATATGCGGTAAAAAATTTATACGCAAAAAATTGAACGAGAAAATAAAAATACTACTCGAAAATATTAAGCGTGTTCGTTTACCTACTACAAGTTACTACTTTAACTGCAGCTGGAAAAATTCAATACAAAAATTAAACAAAACTTTCCAATTGTAGTAAAAGTAGTAAGAATTTCGAGTAAATGAACACACTGATTAATAGAATAACCCCTAAATTCATAAATGAAAGTAAAGTTAAAGCAGGTTTACAAAACGTCATTTTCATACAAAATTTGTTCAGTAAACCTCTTATAATTTTATGAATTTAGGGGTTAGTCTTTACAATCAGATTAAAAAAATTGTTGAATATGTTTACATGCATTTATATCCCAATAGACACTGTTGTAAAAAATGCTTGAATTCAGCTTTATTGAAATAATTTGTTTTTCTATTCTTGTCAATACTGAAAAAGAAACAAATTAAAAATAATTTTTTTATATGGAAATATCAAACGAATCTGAATTTCTTTCTTGGATTCTAATAAATATGTAAGTAATTGATCTTTCTTTAAGCCTAAACTTTATTCTAACGTTATGCTTTTCTCCTTAGCTAAGAAAAGTACAACAACATTTGACGATGCCAGAAAAAGGAAGGAGAAACTGTATCCGTTGGATATTAAAAGAAAAATAAAAATGTTAATGTATTTATGACAAATAAATTATATAACTGCAAATAAATTGCATCAAATATTACAATTAAGCCCATATGACACTTGCTAGTTTCTAGACTCTAGTTTTTTGCACCATCAATGCAAATCATATGAAGGGTACTGCATTACCAACATTAATTTGACAGTTTGATAGTTTTTCGATATAGTTGTTCTCTTCATACACATTACTTCTCACATAAGGAAATTCGTGCTCTCTTCTATTTTGGATTATTAATATTGAATCTAGCAATCTAGCTTTATCGTGTTTTAATTGGCTTGATTTATGCTTGAAGATAGGGCTTGAATACAAGGGTTTTTAATGTGTTGTTTGAACTTGAATTGGACTGTAATTCAAGGCTTGAATTGAAGCATATTTACACTGTTATGTTCGACTGGAATTCCAGTGCCCCTTTTACTGGAGTGTTATTAAATTACGGTGTAAATTAAGTATAAATTAAGGCTTGAAATTGGAAAATGTGACTGGAATTACGCTTGATTTCAACTTGAATTCCAGCAAAATTGTTTATTGGGTTATATGTTTACAAAATATATGCGTCTGAAGTATGCTTCCAATTATTTTATTTTTATCGTTATTATACACATGTTTCCAGGGAAACAATGTAATGTTTTGTATATGAGTTATATTGTCCCACCTAAACAAATATATGAGCAATTCCTAAAAACTTTTAATATTTGGGGTCAAAAAAATAGTGATTTTCGTTTTGAATACACATTAATCGTGTTTTCTGTACACATAACCAAAGATATATAATAAATAAAGATATAGCAAACAGTGAGCGGACATTAGTTGCAGAATCGTGCAATTGATGGCGCTGAAAAAATCGAATTTGATTTCGAAATCTCAAGATGGGGACAGTAATCAAAAATTTCCAAAAGCTCTGCAATATTAAAATAGTACTGCCACATTAAAATTTTATTATTTTATTTTAGGAATTTAAATAAAGGAACTTCTTGTCGAAAACAACTTTGTGCTTTTTTTTTAAACGAATTATTAGTGTTAACGTTGTTTAAAATTTTTATTGTGTATAATAAGAAATTTAATTTTTGTTAAAAGGGCTTTTGCGTAAAGAAAAATATGGTCTAATGACTTCTAGTACTTTTATTTGCATATTAAAAAATCTTAAAAGCCCTAAACACAATTACATTTTCTTAAAAAAAAAGTGAAATCATGTTAAAATGGCACATTTTTGTTTTAAAAAAAATAGCAGTTGTTGAAAATGCATACTGTCAGAAAGCAAATTCGGTGACAAAAGAAACAATTTCAGTAGTACCTCACTCTTCTTTTGAGCCATTACTTTACTCCTAAATTTATTGAATGAAAATTCGAGTGAAATCTAACATCTAAACTCGAGATTAGAAAATTTTAATTATGGCGATTTTTGCCCCTCCAATGTGTAATTGCATTTTTCAGTTCTGGCAACACAAGAAAAAAGTAAAAAGAGCTTTTTCGAATATTCCTTGAAATGAGATAAAAGCTGTGCCTTGAAATGAGATAATTTTCGAATTTATCTATTTGATACATCGATAACAGCGCCATCTTCTGAAAATGGGTGAAACTAAATTGGTGGGGGTTTGACATAACCTGACATTTGAGATATTCAAATTCATTATTGTGAATGACTTTATGCAGGGGTCGTTAGCTATGGCAGTTTCAAAGATATATAATAAATAAAGATAAAGCAAAGATATATAATAAATAAAGATAAAGCATTCAGTGGCGCCACTCTAGTTGCAGAATCGTGCAATTGATGGCGCTGAAAAAATCGAATTTGATTTCGAAATCTCAAGATGGCGACAGTGTACATCCCCTGGAATTTGAAATTTCCAAAATTTCCAAAAGCTCTGAAATATTAAAACAGTGCTGCCACATTAAAATTTGATTATTTTAGGAATTTGAATAAAGGAACTTCTTGTCATAAACAACTTTGTGCTTTTTGTTAAACGAATTATTAGTGTTAACGTTGTTTAAAATTTTTATTGTGTATAATAAGAAATTTAATTTTTGTTAAAAGGACTTTTGCGTAAAGAAAAATATGTTCTAATGACTTTTTAGTACTTTTATTTGCATATTATAAAATATTAAAAGCCCTAAACACAATTACATTTTCTTAAAAAAAAGTGAAATCATGTTAAAATGGCACATTATTGTTTAAAAAAAATAGCTGTTGTTGAAAATGCATACTGTCAGAAAGCAAATTCGGTGACAAAAGAAACAATTTCAGTAATACCACACTCTTCTTTTGAGCCATTACTTTACTCCTAAATTTATTGAATGAAAATTCGAGTGAAATCTAACATCTAAACTCGAGATTAGAAAATTTTAATTATGGCGATTTTTGCCGCTCCAATGTGTAATTGCATTTTTCAGTTCTGGCAACACAAGAGTAGGTAAAAAGAGCTTTTTCGAATATTCCTTGAAATGAGATAAAAGCTGTGCCTTGAAATGAGATAATTTTCGAATTTATCTATTTTACTCTTCGCGAACAGCGCCATCTTCTCAAAATGGGTGAAACTCATTTGGTGGGGGTTTGATTTTACTCTTCGCGAACAGCGCCATCTTCTCAAAATGGGTGAAACTCATTTGGTGGGGGTTTGGTAAAGGCTAAAGAGTTCCCATACGAAAAAAGTACTCTCTTTGGTTCCCTTAAAGTTTATACGGATGGTGATCCTGTTAATTCCCGTGAAGATTAAGAGAAACAAAAGGAAAACCGAAAAAGTTAACAGTGCACTGTTTTTATTGTTTCTTATGATTATTGATTAAAGCGATAACAAAAACAACTTTAGGAATGAATGAAATAAATAATAAATAATCTATTTTAATTATTTTTTTATTATTTTTAATGTTGTTTTTTGCTTGTAAAATCGTTTTTATTAAATTTATTGTTTTCGCAACGTCCTTCATTTTCTCTCGTTCGCTGTTAAATTTCTTCAAATTCTTTGTGTTTTTCTTCTCATTCGTGTGTGAAATTTTTTGGGAAACCACGAACTCTTAAAACACCTTAATGGATACCACCTGGTTTGAGAATATAAATATTTTTGTAGGGGGTTTCGTACACAAAATGAACAAAGCCGTCTATAGTATTTAAAAAAAATTTCGACTTTGAATTTAAAATACTCTTTTATTATTATAAATTAGAGATGAGCGATATTTTCATACCAGTGATTTAATCACAGTTATTGATAAATCACTGGTAACGGCAGTGATCAAATATTTCAAGTCGTAGTTACTCGGAATGTCGTTCTTTTAATATTTTTGTACTATTCTTTTTTGCAAACTTCATTGTGCACAGTAATACATGTTTTTTTTTTCAATAACAGTGACTTGCTTTCACACTCTTCTGAATAAAATGTCTCCTTCTATAATGTCTTTGTTACCGGTCGCAACTATTCTTCTTTTAAGGCCCAGTTTCTAGGAAGTGGATTATCTTTAAACTTAGTTTAACGCAGTTTGTAACTGGAATACTGCTTTTAAAATGTGGTTTATTTTGTTTTATTTCAATAAAGAAATAAATTATACCCAGCAAACAAAGATGATCATTAATGACTCAGAAATGATCTCCAAAAACATAAACATTTTCCCACTTTTTCCTATGAAATTGGTCCGACCAAAAGAGCCCCGTGTGTACGCAGAAATGACTAAGAAAAAAGAACGTATAAAATCGAAATTTTCCTCATAAATTTAAATAATTTTGGAATCTTCTTTGAGTACGAAAAATGAACCCTCGTTTTGAGACAGCTTTTTAGAATGTAGAGACAACTTTTTGGATTGTTTTCTGAGGGTTCATATTTTATACCGAAAAAGAGGGTTTTCAAAAAAACAATAATCATTGCTATAAGCCATTATTTATGAGCGCTCCGAAATTGCTGGCTGGGTACTCAAGAAAAAGTTTTTCCCTCAAATTTTTGTTAATAAACTTTGAAATGGCTAACAAAATTCGTTTTCGGTTTAACTAAACCAATTTTAACTGTCATCTTAAAAACTCGCCATAAATTTTATTTCGTTTATTTATCAGAAAATCGCAGTCTTTTCCATAGAAAAACCGTGATTACGATCACAGTTTAAAAGTACAACGATTTTCAAATCACATTCACTGCGAACAATGTTACTGAAAAATCGCCGGATCGCCCATCTCTATTACAAACCCGTGATCACGGTCACTGTTTAAAAGAACGGTGATTTGAAAATCACGATCACTGGTAGCAGCATTATTCAAAAATCACCGGATCGCTCATCTCTATTATAAATACGACTTTAAATGATAAACATACGGCAAATATATTTTTGCAGTTTTAACAATTAATAATATTACCAGCAAATATGTTTTCAGCAGGGCGATTTTTTTCAGCGTGTAGTTATGGAATACCGGTAACGAATACTGCAAAGTTGATGATGTCTAACAAAATGTTTAATAAACCTAATGAATCACATTTGTGATGGTTATATATGATATGATACTAAATGTTATTAACAGGGCAGCGACTTTCATGCAAATGCATGTTTGTAGTCATTAATCCAAAAATGATTTAAACCTAATACTTTTCCGAATCAAAGAATTTGCAACAAAATGGCATCGATTTATTGTTGCATATTTTTGCATATTTTGCTTTTAAGTGCATACGTATTTTTTTGCATATTTTATGATTTTTTTTTCATATTTTTGCTTATCATTCATTAAATTGCATATTTTCTTCATATTTTTTTTTAACTACGAGTAAGATTTAATGAAAAATAAAGAAAAAGAAGAATTGCAAACCTTAATGAAGCACTTAACTAGAGGGAAAACATCAACTTGTAATCTACTTAGACATTTATTTTGGATTTAATTTTTAAACAAACGCTTGAAGAAAAAATATGATTTTTAAAAATCGATAAATTTAAAGTGAATTCTTTTGGTTTTAAGCGTTTATTTTTGGATTTTAAGTGCATATTTTTGGGTTTTTAGTGAATATTTAATTTGCATATTTCTTTGCATTTTTTAAGCGCATATTTTCGATTTTAAGTGCATGAAAGTCGCTGCCCTGGTTATTAAACTTGACCACATTTACAAATACTTCAACAAAGAAAATCATAAGCAGAGGAGATGCAATCCTTGCGGGATCGGTCATTATGGCACAGACCAATGAGAATGAACTTTTCGTTGAAAAGAATGAAAAGTGTGTTAAAATTATTAACATTATATTGTTCATATTGTTTAAATTATATAGTACAACTAAATAAGAAAATTTTATGCATCGGGATTGCGACACATCATTTCTGATAGACTTGGGGGCGCAGATCACTAATATGGCTTTAGCATTTTAATGTTAAATATAGTTTAAGAAATATTTGCAAAAACTTTTTTGTAAGAAAATTCAATTTGCAATAAACTTTTTGCATAAAAATATAAAATTCAAAGTAATAACGTTATTTTTTGCAACGTTTTAATAAATTGTAATATACCCATTTCTTTGATATAATATTGCACGTTTTAACAGCTGTCCGTTTTTTAAGTGTATTTAAAGCTGGGGACAAATTACCGCAGTCGTGATCGAGTTTTATTCGATAGCAATTATTGTTACTTAAAACATTAGAAAGATCAAAATAAAATTAAGTTAGAGGTGAAGCATTTCGTTCCTTTATTACAAATATGAGTTAAAGTTGTAACAATAGTTATTCGTGTTCTTTTACTTGCATTTTAAAAACGCGATTTTTTAACAATTTCGAACGCTTACTACTGCGGGAATCTGGACCCTGAAATTTATCTTTTTTCACGATTTCATTAATAATAACCTAGGACGAAAGGAATATCCAATATTTGATTTTAAACCTTTAGCAAACATCACAGGCTACTTAATTTGTTAAAAGATTTTCGAATTCTCTTTTTTAATTTTAAGAAAAAAATTACTGACTCTGAAAAATGTATTTTTTTTTAATACCTGAAAATAGAGGAAAATTTTGAACTATAAAACTCAGATGAAAACATTCTAGTGTATAAAACACATATTTTGTAATCAATAACAACCAAGTTTTACATAATTAAGAACAAATTCACAAAAAATAACTATTTTAAAATTTGCATGTTCAAAAATGTACTTTATTTGCTTTTGTAATAGTAAATTCATACAAAATTTATTTGAAATAAAAAATATATAAAATTTGTAAATGATTATATAAAAATCATATGTGATTATATAAAAATCATTTTTACTAGGGATACTAAAAATTATCCATAGTTTTTTCAGGTATATGAATAAAAAAGACTTTTTAAAGAAAAAACTGTCGTTTTGCTAAAAGTTAAATTTGCAAATATTTTAAAATGTAGAGCTACCCGAGTAAAAAAAGTTAGATGTTATAAAATACAAACATATCTTTTTTTAATATAGCCTAAAATACAATTTGATCCGAAAACTGGTGGATCGTTCTGTATTAATTTAGATCCTCCTTGGATCTAATATGATCAATTAAGATCCGAAAAATGGGTTTATCTAATTATATAAAATTAGATTTAATTCAAAAAGTTACATTTTATTTGATACCATTAGATAAAAATAATTCATTCAGAGATCGCTTAGATTGCATTAAATGGTCGATTCTATTGAAATTACTTTTTGATTAACATTATGTCACATCCAATTTTATATAATTAGATAAACCCATTTTTCGGATCGTATTTCATCATATTAGATTCAAGGTGGATCTAAATTAACGCAATACGATCCACCATTTTTCGGATAAAATTTTATTTTGGGCGGCATCAAAAAAAGATATGATTGTATGTTGTACCTCATTAACCCTGGAACACTAATCTTATTTTTTACATGTTAACGCTAATCATTAGTCGAATCGACTAACATATATATATTACCGATTTTTTAAATATTTTTATTTTAACCACCAAAAAATCTCTACAAGGTTGACAGTTGGTTTTATTTTAAATGTAAATCAATTTTATTTTTTTGCAAATCAATTAGTTTAAAATTTATATTAATAACAAATATTCTTGAGATCAATTGTTGAAAATAATGAATAAATAAGAAAAAATAACACTAGCGCTAAAAATTTTCTGAGCGCTCAGAAGTTATGACTCATAAAAGACTCTAAAATACGAGAATTTTCAGAGTGCTCAAATTTTAGAGTTATATTCGGTGTAATACTCTTGAGATCAATTGTTGAAAATAATGAATAAATAAGAAATAATAACACTAGCCATTAGTCGAATCGACTAACATTTTGCTAAATAACTCAAAAATACCAATACTTATTGCAACAATGTGACCATTCAGAACAAGAGGACACCTTTGACTGAGAATACAAGAGAATTTAGACCGATCGGTAAAATGAGAAAAAAGCTGTGCACAAAAATGTAAGTGGTGTTAGTCGAATCGACTAACATTAGTGTTCTAGGGTAATTTTTTTTAATAGGGTAGTATTAAAGTTTTGTGTTCATATTCGGGATGTTCATCCTAAAGTCTATCATAATTGATGTGTCGCATATCCGATGCATTTTTAGTGTTGTGCTATGTTATTTACAATATATTACATACCTTACATTGACTTATATTATTTACATTACTTTATATTATTTACATTTGATACTTTACCTTATTTAGATTGCCATTTTTAATTTCAGACAATTTACTGCCCTTTTACCTTCTTCTTTCGTTTAACTATAATATCGCCACCATTGATACCGTTGTCGTAGTTCTGTCCGATGTCTGGTCATACTAGAATTTCGACTCCTAAAGTTTTAGTCTTCTTGCTTTAACATACCATATATTGCATGCTTGATGTTTTGTTACATATAGATACAAATATGAAAAAAAAATCGTGTCTGAAACACGTATTAAATCAAATCGTAACATAAATGATAAAAAATATTTATGATGATGCTGTTTTTACAGCAGACAAGCTTAATTCAGTTAAGAGATACACGGTTTAAAAGTTGCATGGTTGTTAATTTTTAAGTTCCATTTTTAAATGCAATTATGAGTCTACAAAAATTGTCTAATAAAGATGTAAAATTAAATCATTACTAAAAAACATACATCGATAATAAACAAGACATTTCGAAATAGAAACGCATACTCGTACGAAACAGCCGCAATTTTATTTTACATCATAAAACTTGTAACACAGAATATTTCTAATTAAGTTAGGAAATTGAATTTTAACTTTTTTTTAATAGATAAGGGAAGTATCCTAAATAAATATATAGATAGTCAGATCAGCTATAATCAGTAAAGAATATTTACCGAACTAGATATGTTTACATTGCAGCCTATAAATGCGCCGTTTTTGACAGACGCCCAACCTGAGTGCTTTGCAATTGGTACAAGGAAACATATTAAGGGAAAGGAAAACATCGATTAAATTCAGATACGTCTTTAAACAAAAACGTTTAAACGATTTTAAACTGCCTTTTGTATCCCATAGATATGAGACTGGGCTTCCAGAAGAAGTACAGGTTCAATAGCTTTGTCGCTCTATAATATTTCTAAATTACTTAAAGTCAGAAAATATAGTCGTTACAGAAATTTTTGGCGCCCTGTATGAAAGTAAAGTTTTATGATTACAGCTAAATTTTCAACAGATGAAAGATTTAAAAATTAGAAAAATACCATCTATCTATAAGTAAAATCAAAATAGAAAAAATTAAAAAAATAAAGTTTAACAACTAAGGATTGGGACCTGTACCTGTAGAGGTAAGAATGAATCATTAAAATACAATAGATCTAATTGAAAGTAGTTTTATTCCATGTAATTCATTTAAGACTTTGCAAATATAACTTTTCATCCGGATTTCATCAAAAGTTTAACAACTAAGGATTAAGACCTGTACCTGTAGAGATAAGAATGTATGGTTGAAAATAATAAGGTAGTTGAAAGGTAGTTTTATTCCACATAATTCATTTAAGACTTTGCAAATAGAACTTTTCATCATGGGAAAACTTCTTCTTTAGTTAGAAAGTTAAAAAAGAACCAGAGGATGTTTTTTATTTTTAATACAAGCTTTCAATCATCTAAATAATATGTATTTTCTGCTGATGATGCTGTTCATGTTATAACATGTAATTATAGCCATTTTAGAAAACATAAGATAGTGGTATGTCTTCCCGTCTTTCTTTACTGGTAGTGTAGTAAGTATTTTCCATTTTTTAATCTTCTATATACAGGAGAGAAAATTTAGTTAATGTTTTTATCTACTTTTAGTATTTAAACATGTGTTTCTGTTTTTCTTTTTTTTATATTTTAAAGTGTCTGTGATCATGTTTTTTAACGGTTGGTGAAATGTTTACTATCTATCTTTAAGTTGTTTTGACCCCCTAAGGTGCCATTTTAATTGCCACACTTTGATTGAGTTGTAAGTAACTAATTTCATTAACAAATTGTGGGTTTCTTCCACATTTAAAAAAAAACGTCTCTCAAAAATTGATTGTTTTTAATTATATTTTATTTTTAATAATTAAAAACATGGAAAAACGCAAGTTAAGATTTTAAGTGGCTTTTAAATGAGTTAGTTGGATTAAACGAGATTTATGCCACTTAAAACGCTAAAAACATTTGTTGAATGTTTTAGTGCTGTTTGCTGAATTAGAGAAATAAGTTGTATTTTAAAAGGAAATTTTAAATTTTCACTTTTTATAATTAACAATATTGTGGCAATGGAATTTTCATTTCAAATTTTGAAATTGAAAAGTATTTTAATAGCGCAGTCTTGTATAGTCCATTTATAAAACAAATTAGGTCATTTATAAAACAAATTTGCATAAAACAAATTAGGTCTCTAAAATTATCTATCACATCAGGTAATTTACATTGAAAGTTCCCTTCACTTCACCCAAGTGTTATAAAATTAGGTACTATGCTTTAACAACAATACGAGTTTACCCCATACCCAGTTTTGTTCACTTTTTCATCAGAATTTTGCAATTGCCTTCTCGTGAAGCAAAAGTTTAAACTTTTAAAGTTAACACAACTAAAGAATGGTGCTACACCTGCGGTCACGCACATCTTACCACTTAATTTTTCGCAGTATTTTTTAAATTTCTCAGCTTATGTTTGGGCCACATGCAAAATTTTTTAAACATGGATTTTATAAAAAAAAAATGCGTTTTTTAACAAAATTTCATTGATGTGGAAAGTATATTTTTCTTTTTTTCCGGTTTTCAAAATATTTTTAATATTAAACAATCTAGCCAACATTTTTCTGAGCGCTCAGAAATTATGACTCATAAAGGATTTCTAAAATTTCGAGCATTTTCAGAGTGCTCAAATTTTAGAGTCATAAATGAAACATCAGAGGGGCAATTCTGTAACTTTTTAACGACAAAATTCGGTAGTTAACTTGACAAGTTTTCATAGTAAACTGACAACTTAACTACCGAATTTTGTCGTTAAAAAGTTAGAGAATCCCACTGCAGAGACTCTTCCCTATAAACTATTTCACTGGAATTCAAGTTGAAATCAAGTTCAATTCCAGCCCTGTTTTCCAGTTTCAAGGCTTGAATACAACTTTTATTACATTTTATTTCAATAGCATACTCCAGCAAAAGGGAAACAAAAATTCAAGTTTGAAATATTTTTTTTAAATATACAAATGCTAGAATTTGAAATATACTTTACTTCAAGCAAAATTTAAAGCACTTGAATTTTTAAAACCTATGTGATTATTGGGTTATTTATGAGTGTATTCAAATATTTTTAAATTTTTTCAATACTCATAAATGTCTCAAAAATTATTCATAAATGGCTCAGAAAATTAAAAAGTTTCCAATAATGTTCATAATTTGGAGTCTTTTATTTATAAAATCATAAGTGCGCTCAGAAAGATCATATATCTATGATTTCAGAAGGCCTAAAGCCTCTTTTATGAGTCTTTTCGGACTCCAATTGTACACTGGGAATATAAAAAAAATTGCTGGTTGTTTACTTGAACATTAGATAAAACATTATTATAATCTTAAGTCTAATAAGATATCGAACCCCCTTTGGAGGCTATACCAGCTTCGATTCGGGATGGCATTGACTCAACAAGTTTTTGCAATTCATTGTTTCAAATCTCATTTTAAAAATTATTTTTAGCTCCAGTTTACTCTGTGGCTTATGCTGAGCCACTTTACGTTTCATCACGTGCCATAAATTTTGGATAGGATTTAAATCCGGGTAGTTTCCAGGCCAACCCATATACTGAATACCGAGGTCCTTGAATGTTTTTTTGCACCTGTAAAAAATATCTAAAAGATTATTTCATAATTTTTAGCTACACACATGCGAATATAATGATACCACATATTTATAATCAAAACTTACCGATTTTGCACGTTAGCATGGTGCGGAGTCATCCTGAAAGATAGCCTCACTAGAATGCCCGTATTGCTCCTCCACAATAGCCACGACAAGTCCCGTTATGACTTCGCCATATTTTTCTCCGTTCTTAATTCCATCCACGAACAACAAAGGACTCCGTACATAATAAGAAAAACATTCCCAGATCATTTGACTCCGAGGATGCTTGACCGTTCTAATTACATACGTGTCCTTAAATCTTTCTCCTGGAAAACGTCACACGTACGGAAGATGTTCGGCTCAGTGCCAGTTAAACTTGCTCTCATCAGACCATATAACGGTTCGCCGTTGGTCGAGAGTCCAATTGCGGTGCATTTTGGCCTACTCCAACCATTTAGCTCTCAATTTTTGTGTCGGAAGGGGTTTTTTTTGCTGGTCTACTGCCACAATTCCCGAATTCCTGGAGTCGTCTGCGAACCATTTCCACACTAATGCTAACTTGGTGGTCTTGTTCGAGATCTCCTCTTATTTCGACGGTACTTTTCAAACGATTCTTCAGGCTCATTCGGTGTATAACGGTATCTGTTCGGTCAGATGTCTTTCTCCTAGTTTTTTTCCTGCTGTTGCTCTCTAAACGGTCGTCCTCGTTCTTTTTTTCAACAAATTTTTCACGGTTGGATGACTACAGTCCATCCGTCTTGCAATTTCGCGGCAAGGTACTCCTTCTTCCTCCAATGTAAAAATATTGACCTTTTGGCCTCAAGTCAACCGCTTATATTTTGGACTAATTTTTGAGGTCTATCTGTTTAAAATGCAACTACACTGATAGAATTTTCGTTCATAGCATTAATGAATCGATTTCATTAAAATTGATTCATTGATTTAATGAAAAAATTCATTAACTGAATGAAAATTCATTGTTATGAATTTTTGCATTAGATTTTTTTTTTATTTTTTCATAATTTCATAAAAAAAAATTCATTAAATTAATGAAAATTTCATAAAAAAAATTTAACTTATAAAATTGATTTCAGGTACAATTTTAACTCTTTTTGGTTTTCCCTATATGTGACCTTCTCCAAGAAAAGGGACCTAGTGTGTCAAAAAACCTAGTGTGTCAAAAACTTGGGAAAATCGATAAAAATGAGAAAATATCGATTTTCCCCAAGTTTTTGACACACTAGGTCCCTTTTCTCGGAGAAGGTCACATATGTGTTATTTTTGGGCTAAACAAAGAGACCCTTATCTCGGGAGTTTATTTTGCAATAAAATTATTTCTTTTTATTACATAGTTTCGTGGATAGTAACGGAAACGATGCGGTTATCGGTAAAGGTAACACTACATATTTCAGATAATTTCGGTAACATTATTTTAAGGGTAACGCTATTTCATTTATTTCGGTATCGGTATTTTAAGGATAACGGTTTTTTGATTATTTCGGTAACGGTATTTTATGGTTAGCGATATTTTAGTTGTTTAGGTAACGGTATTTAAAGGATAACGGTAGTCAGTTTTTTCGATTCATTCCGCAATTTTTTTTACAAAAAACAAACGACATGAAAAACAGAACCAATTTACCAACTGAAACTATGAAAAGTACTCAATAACCACGTGCAATTACCAAAAGCAGAAAATTAAAATTAATGCTAACGATATTTTAGGGGTAACGGTATTTCATTTATTTCGGTAACGGTATTTTAAGGGTATCGATATTTCATTTATTTCGGTATCGGTATTTTAAGGATAGCGGTATTTCAGTTATTTCGGTAACGGTATTTTAAGTATAACGATATTTCGGTTATTTAGGTAACAATATTTTAGGGGTAACGGTAGTCAGTTGAAAGGGTTTTGAATCGATAACGGTATTTTAGTGGTAATGCCTGCCAAACCTGCATAGTTTGGATAAGTATTTAATTTTTCGACAATATTTCATTGAAGTTGCAGACTTTAATAAATTTCTATGCCTAAAATTCATAACATTAATTAAAACAAACGAATGCAATAATTAAAAACAAATGCAAAGTTTCAAAAACGTTGTAATGTATTTTACAAATTTTCATTATTTTAATGAATTATTCTTATAATATCTATAAAACGCCTCATTAAAAATATGAACACATCATTGTACTAATAATAACTTCATGTCGTATTGAAATAATTTCATTACTGAATGTCCAGTTAGCTAATAACTGGGACTTTAGCTGACAAATTTGTTGTTGTCTTCTATATAAAATTTAAATTTAACTGCCTGCTAAATTGTAACTGGACATTCAGTAATCGGGCCTAAGTCTATGCTAAAATGAAAAATACTAATGAAATTATTTCATAAAAGTAATAAATTTAATTCGTTAAACACATGAAACTTTCATAATGTTTGTCTTAAAATTAATGAAAAAAAATTCATATATTATATGAAACTTTCATTAGATCAATGAATGCATTCATTAAAATGGATTTAATGAAACATGTTTCATTAATCCAATGAAACCGTTCTTTGGGGACTTTTCAATGAAAAAATTCATTGTATTAATGAACAAATTCATTAATACTAAGTACAAAATTCTATCAGTGTACTAATTTATAAATGACTATTTTCACAATATTCCGTATTTATTTTTAGTTTGAAGTTTCTTGCACAGATAAATTGATATAATTGCGAAAGAGCAAAAAATACCGTTATAATTTGTATTTAAACAAGCATTTGTCAAACAAAATTCAGCGGTAAGATGTCCGTGACCGCAGGTGTATATATACCATTAACCCTCTAACCGGCCTAAGCTTTTTTGCAATGAAATTTATACCATGTGTTCTTCAAGAAAAATAAACAATAAGTTCTTCTACAAAATTTTTTTTCGTTTAAGGGTGAATCTCGAAAACTAGCGAATAAAAATTACTAGGTTTAGGCACAAATTACTTCTCTTACCAAGATGTAATTGCAATAAAAAAATTACATTTTTTGTGCTGTTACTTAAGAGGATGTAGCGATTTTGGTTTTTCGAAAAACGCGAAATTGAGCGAAAACGCACCAAAACTTCAATTTATATTATTCAAACTTATAAACTTTGCTACCTATACCAAATATTATCGTTTTATCCAATTTCAGAAAAGTCCGTCCATTCGTTTTGAAGTTAAGGCGATGTCCTTTAAAGGTATCCTTATGGAATCCTGTGCGTCCTTGGACCAAAGTAAGGAACTTTTTGAATAGCTTAAGCTCCAATCTTACTTCGTGATCACTATCAATTGTTTTAGTCAATTTAAATATGTATGTTTTTAAAATTTTTTAAAATCTTGGTTGTTTTAAAATATTTAATTTTTGAAATTTTACGAAATTTTATCTTTGACACTTTCTCGCTTCCAAACCGTGCATTGTATACAAAAAAATTCTTCACAAAAAATTTAATAAATTTTGTTTTCTGTTGAAAAAGCATAATTTCTTATTATAAAATACTCCTTTGGCGCATTTCTGGTCAATTTAAAATACCCCGCCTGGAGGCGGGCTTGCCGGTTAGAGGGTTAAACTTGGTATATAGTAGAGGCCAGTATGAATGTTTTGCAAGACATTCACAAAACATTTTCTTATACAACACCAAAACATTTTTTTTTGTTTTCTGTTTTATTTATTTTTTTTTTTTGTAATAATTTTTAACATCTTGTAAATAACTACAAATAAGTAAAATGGTCAATTTTTGTTATATTTAGTATTAAAAATCGTCAAATCTCTCATCAGCGTATGCGAGAGAATGTTTTGTATGACATTCATTCAGCCCTCTAGTATATAGCACTTATACAAAATGGCTGCTAGGTATTGGAAATGTGGTTGATGGGTCAAGGGACACATGTAGCTACCAGACAATTCAAAAATTGATATGTTGTTCCTCCATTTTACCCCCTAGACATGATATTAAATTAAAAAAAGGATTCATTAATTTTTCCCCTCCACACAGAGAAAACACATTCATTGCGACAACTGAATTTCGATTATTTTAAGATTTTAATTTAGGCTGCCTCCTTAATTTTAGTTTTAAATGATTTTGATATTCATATTTTACTAACATTTCACGCAATTCGTTCAACCACTCGTACTTAATAAAATGTTAAATCGCAATTTACCCAGCAAACATTTAGGCATTTTTAGTCGTTAAATATCAAATCTAACTATTTAAACAAAGCCAATGATTTATTAGATAATTAAAATGATTATTTGTAATGTAACATTTAATTTATAACAACTATTAAACAATATCTACCTGCCATGAATTATTAACTAAATTTGAGGTGTGTGGTGTTGTGAGTCTTTAAATTTAAGACCATAGTTTTGTCTATGTATTTTGTGGTTGTTTCACTTGTGATTTAATTGAAACCTAAGGCAACAGGTAACCTTTTTAAAGCAAAACTGGTGTCAATATTTCTGTGTTCAAATTTGAGTTTGGTCACGGTTTTTTTTTAAGAAATTGTATATGCAACTTGTTCTCGTTTTAATATTTATAAATACATGACTTCTAATAAGTTTTTGTTTTTTTTTTTTTGCAAAGGCTTTTTATGAATGAAACTATTATTTTTTACTATTAATTATAGTTAAACAATGCTGGTTATTTGAAAATGTTTATAACAGCAATTTTGGAACATTAAATGCTCAATTTTGTTTTTGAAAATGAATGGAATTGTATTATAAAAGATTCTGAAATTATTGTTTAAATATAAATTAT
Source organism: Leucophora obtusa (assembly GCA_949987735.1). Taxonomy (NCBI): domain Eukaryota; kingdom Metazoa; phylum Arthropoda; class Insecta; order Diptera; family Anthomyiidae; genus Leucophora; species Leucophora obtusa. The sequence continues at coordinate 47,939,955 of OX465296.1, forward strand.
ATTTTCACAATTTAGAATGTATTATTTTACAAAATCAAGTACTTAGATATACCCAGCAAACAAAGTTGATCATTAATGACTCAGAAATGAGCTCCAAAAACATAAAAATTTTTTCACTTTTTCCTATGAAAGTGGTCCGTCCAAAAGAGCCCCCTGTGTAATCAGAAATGACTCAGAAAAAAGAACGAATAAAATCGAAATTTTCTTCATAAATTTAAATAATTTTGGAATCTTTTTTGAGTTTGAAAAATGAATCCTCATTTTGAGACAGCTTTTTAGATTGTGGAGACAACTTTTTGGATTGATTTTTTAGTGTTCATATTTTCTGCCAAAAAAAGAGTGTTTTCAAAAAAACAATAATCATTTCTATGAGCTATTTAAGAATCTTATATATGAGCGCTCCGAATTTGCTGGCTGGGTATAGTTTGATCAAATCCTATTGAAATATTTTTATCGTGAAAACCAATTCTTTTATTAGTTTAATTTGAATTTTGACTAACACTCACTCACGCTCACGAGAAAAGAAATTCCAATTACGCAAAATCTCACGAACAATATTTTTCCACTCACACTCACTTACGTTCACGTGAGTAAATTCAGATTTCACTCACACTCAATCGTGATCACGCAAATTCACGAAATAAAATCTTGCCGAAAAATTGAGGAAAACTCTGAATGTTAAACTAAAAATTGCTATGAATATGTAATTTTTCCACTAATTTTTTATTTTAAAAACGTAAAAACATAAAATCAGCAAAAATGTTAAGGAAAATACTTATTGAAAGCCGAAAATAAGTTATTGCAGTAAAATTCGATTCGCTCACACTCACTCACGCAAAAGTTTGTGTCACACACACTCACTCACGAAGAAATGTTTTCCACTCACACTCACTCACGTTCACGTGAGTTTAAAGTAACTCTGCTATTACTATTTAAATTTTCAATTCTGGTAAAGAATTTACTTAAATAACAACTTCTCTTATATATTAAGCGGATTTCCTTAAAAAAAGTTTTTTATTTGATTTTAATATTAAAAAATGGTATGACTTGAATTCTTTTTTCCTGTTGTAATTTCCTACGTATTTTAATGACTCATTCTGCTAAAAGCTTTTAATAAACTCTGGAAAAAATCCCATCATCATTATCATTTTTTTTTTCTTTACTCTTTCTAATATAATTTCCTTTTCCATTAACCTTTTTTTCTTCTTATAAAAAAGAGACTATGTAGAAAATATTGTATAATCTTTTACTACATATTTTTACCAATTTCCAATTTTTTTTCTTTAATTTAAACCATTTTACAAACAACATTAATAGAAGAAAACATTTATACCTGTAGTGTACTTATCAGTGTTGCCACCAGCGACCTCGAAAATTTTTCAAAATCAACCAATATTACCCAAAAAAAAATAAGGACTACTTCATAAAGCATGACAATTTTATATCTACGTCCAATAAAATACGAGTGAAGCCACATTTACAATGATGGAGTACTCTACTCTGCAGAGTGGAGAGAAATAGAGATGGCAGGATACAAAAAATATGTAAGTGCGAAAAAGAAATGAACAGAATCCACTCTGTGGAGTGGAGCACCTACTCCAGCATTGTGAATCTGGCTTAATATGCAAAAATGAAATAATAAAAAACAAAAAGACATAGAGATATGACGCACAAGCATAGTTTCCTACTGAAAATTTGTTATGAAAAGCCGGTACAAATAGTTCAAAATTCTGCTAAAATAACAGGAAATAGTACCTGTATTTGCGCCAACAGAATTTTCAATGAAGTTGAGAATTGCGGTCTGCTAAATTTAGGTTAGCTAAATTTTACACACTGCTAAATACAAAGACAATTCTAGTTAACTTGGCTAAGAAATTAGAGCTAAATTCAACAGAAACATTACCTGATTTAACTGAAAATTTCTGCTAAAATGTCGCTTACAGTCTTTGTTTTTGGGCTCTACGGTTTTGTCCCGAGACAGGTCCATATTTATTTTTGGGAGTATAGATGGCTTATAAAGATCAATAAGTTCATAGCATCGAATTTTTGTCCATTTTGCTCTATCTCGCTTAGTTTCCGAGATATAAGCCATTTTGTGATTATACAATAAAAAATTATGAAAATATAACGCCATCTAAATGTGATATTTATAGCAGAGCCACAAAAATATAAACTTTCGGAAATAATTGGGGTTTAAATTAGCTGAAAAATTTGTAAAATTAAGAAACATAAATTACTAAATATTAGAATGTTTACAAAAATATTAGTTCAATTTTAAATTTTAAGGCAAAATAACAGACTTTTGTAAAATTTCAAGCAAAACAGTTTCCATTTGCAAAAGTTATCGCAATAAATACATTTTTACTAAGGTTAGTAAAGGGTTCTTCAACAGGGACGCTACAAAAGTAGAAAGACAGGGACAGCAAACGACGCCATATTTCTTGCCGCTCTTTTGACATTTCTCTTCAGTAAGGTTTGCCATTTCATGATGGAAAGATATACGAGCCAACAACGAGTCGAAATTATAAAAATTTACTACCGACATTCGGAGTCAGTGGCCTCAACGTTAAGAGCGCTACGTCCAATTTATGGTCGTCATAATGAATGGCTTCGTCAATAAACAAAATATGCGTTATTGGTCAGACAGCAATCCACACGTACTCCATGAGTCATCATTGCATCCCGAAAAAATTACGGTTTGGTGCGGTTTATGGGCCGGCGGCGTCATTGGGCCGTACTTCTTCCGTGATGATCAAGACCGGCACGTTACTGTGAATGGGAATGGCTATCGTTCAATGATAACCGAATATTTTTGGCCCCAATTGGATGATATGGACTTGGAGGACATGTGGTTCCAACAGGACGGCGCCACAAGCCACACAGCGAATGTCACAATCAATTTATTGCAAACCAAGTTTGGAGAACGTGTTATCTCACGAAATGGTCCAGTCGATTGGCCGCCTCGGTCGTGCGATTTGACACCGTTGGACTATTTCCTGCCAGCGACGATTGATGAACTTCGTACGAATATCGGCCGATTTATGCCGTCGAAAATTGGGTTCAGCGTCTGGACTTCTGCAAGCGTGACCGTGGTGGCCATGCAAAAGAGATCGATTTTCATACATAATGGCATCGAACGTACTTTCACAGGAATAAAGAATTTCATTGATATCCAAAACCGTTTTTGTTTTATTTATTTGTAGCGCTCTTATTGAAGAACCCTTCAGGTATCGTACTAAAGACAGTACAAAATGTATTTATTGCGATAACTTTTGCAAATGGAAACTGTTTTACTTGAAATTTTGTAAAAACAATTTTTAGAGGTCACTCCGTATTATACTAAAAGTGGAACTTTGGCGACAACTTGGAAAGCTATGCTGCCATATAAAATTTTTGAAAAGTCGCGATTTTAACGTATATGCCGCTATAGATAAATACATATTTTTTTGTTGAAATATTTCCTTTTAATTGCTTCTTTACTAAGCCATATTATTTATTAAGGCCGATTTTGCTTTCAGCGATTCAATTGGCTAAAACCTTGAAAAACCGTAAAAATTTATTATTAACGCGAACAGTTGTTTTAGTATCAAGTTTTATGCATCAAATATGTATATAGGTCCTGTGCCTACATTTCACCACAAAAAATTTATATTGATTGCATTTGAAAATTTTTGTATATAAAAAACTAAATGGAAAACCGCTAAACTTTAAAGGCATTTCGCGGAAAATATGTACCTTAGATCGCAAAATAAAGTACGCGATTGTAATCAGCGTGTTAATAATATATAGAATTGATGGTGAGACCTCTATTAATTTTTAAAAGTCAAGATTTTGTGATGCATTGTTATGTTTATTTGTGAAAATTCAAAAAACTTTGTTAAAAAATAGCGTTTTTCTTTTGAACCCATTGGCGTTCCAATTTGAAATTTGCACAGTCTGTAGCTGAAATATTGAGTTATCTGCTTCAATAATTTAAAGAAAATTAAAGATGGGTTTTTTGAGATATTTGCAAATTAAGGATATATTTCAAATTGTATTATCCTTTTTGCATTCAAAAATGTATTTTCGCAATTTATTTTGGAAGTAGATTATATAAGCATTATTCGGTAAAAATTTTATAACAATCGGATGACGCGTTCAAAAGTTGTAATCATTTGAACATCATGTATTTTTCACAAAGTTACTGAAAAAAATCAACTAAAAACAGCGAAAAAAAAGCGAAATGAGACGAATTTTACAAAAATTTAAAAACAGTAAATTTCGTGATAGTCAAGAGAATCTACAAGCCGAATTTCCAGAGCCGATGACTATCCAGGTTCCCTTTGGAATGATTCTTCAAGAAACATGCGGATTTTAAGAGAGATTTTCGTTGAAATTTTAATTTAAGTTTGAATATCTGTCCATTTTGAATTATCTGATTAATTTGAACCTAATGTTGAGTTCACATTTGACTGGTTTGAGTTTAAAATCGATTTGTTGATTATCATTCATTTTAACTATAAGGGTACTCACGATAGTGTTTTGTACATAATACTACAATTAGGGATACCGATCCCGGGATTTTCGATTTCATTATTTGCCATATTTTATCACTTTTTGTATTAGTTTTTATTGTTATATTCGACCTAAATCACTTAAATCAAATATCTTATTAAATTTTATTAAATAACTAATTTTTCCTACACACAGAAAACAGATTCGTATTTTTCGCCAACCGAATTTTTGTAGTTCCAGGTACAATTACTTTTATTTATTTTTAATACCATTGTAACTACCGAAATTTATTTACAATTTTTGAATTTTTGTTGTGTTAATAGATTACTTTAATGTTTGTGGATTATAAATTCTATAAATAGAAAAACACGTTCTAAAAATTTATTTAAAAATAAAAACTTTCTTTTGTCGCTAACTGGGATCGAACCGCCGACCCTCCGCTTGTCAGCCCATTGCTTTCCCTCTAAGCTAAGCTCTATTTAAGCTTTTTTAGTCAAATTTTAATTTCTTCAGGTTTGAATATTTTGTCTATAAATAAAATTATATCAACAACAGAAAATCAGTTGTGTCTTTTAATTTGAATAAAAAAAAATTTATATCGCGAACCGGGATTGAACCGGCGACCTTCCGTTTGTCAGCCCAGCTTTTCCTTTAGGCTAAACTCGACATAAATTTTTTTGTCAAATTTCAAATTTGAATTTCTTCAGGTTGAATATTTGAATATTTTGTTTTTGAATAAAATTATATTCACAACAGAAAATCAATTGTGACTTTTAATTTGAATCAATAATAAAATTATTAAAAAAAAAAAAGTAATGCCTTGGTTGAGGTTTGAACTCAAATCTCTAAGGCTATAAGGCTGTGTCTCTACCTCCTGCGCCACAAGTACTGAAACGAAAAAATATGATAGATTCCAAAATTTTATTATGATAAATAAAATTTCTGTTCCTTGTCTCAATATATTATTACAATTACCAAAATAATGGAAATTAACGATTAAAGCTATTAAAGTTGAAAAAAAAATTTTAAATTGATTGGAAAAACTAATACATTGGATAGAGTGATCGATTTTATTGAAACACAACTGATACTAAATTTTTGCAGCCGATATTTTATTCAAATGGCTAAATCTTCGATAAATTGGTGGTTGTTGGTATTGAAGTTAATGTGGAAGTTGGTATTTTTTCAATATTGGTTAGAAAAGACAATATTTTGGATAATGTGACAGTGTTTTGGTTCATCATATATATTTTCTGTTCACAAATAAATATAACTTTCCTAATGATGAATTTTAAATAACTGCAATTAAAATTATTGAATGATGAAAATATTTCGTTGGTTCCGATAGAATTCCAACCAATATATTTTCTGTGTGTATTCATTAATAATAGAATAAAATAGATTAGAGATTAAGGCCTGTATTCAGAAAAAAGTTTCGAATTTTATTAGATCTTAATAAAACAAATTAACATGCAAAACAACAACAAAAATCGTTCAATTAGCCTCTAATAAGACAAAAAGTTTTTTGGGAATAAGCATGTAAATATATTAGGATAAAAACCTTAATAATTTAAAAACGTTTATTCAGCTTTGAAACTTTAAAAAATCGTAATTTAGGTTTATTTAATATTTTAACGGACATGTTTTTATTTATTTTATTAATACTAATAATTTTACCGAATATTAGTATACCAAAAACAGCAAATTTTTGTTATAGTATTTATTAAAATCCAACAATCGACCTTTTTGAAATCAGCAGAGGTCTGTGCTCAATATTTCATATTAGTAGACTTAAAAAATCTAATATAATCACTAAATATTTCTGATGACGAATTTTGCAGAGTAGTTGGTATTTGCATTCAATTAATTTTAGATTAGTAGCTTTTTCTGCTATTTTTACATACTTATTTCTATAAGTGTAGTTTTCGTTTAAAGCCAAATTCACAATGCTGTAGTACTCCACTCTGAGTGGATTTAGTTCCTTTCTTTTTGGCACTTACACATTTTTCGTATCATGCCATCTCTATTATAGTAAACTCCTCTCTGCAGCGTTGTTTATTTCTTCATACTACAAGAAATAAATAAGTAGATTAATAATGAATTATTTAAATTTTTTGGGTTTATTTCAGCTATTTATTTTTAAAATTAAAAATATAATGAAACAAGAAAATCTCGAAACCCCGAAATCCCGAAAAATACCGGGATCCCGATAAATCCCGGGATCCTGGGATTTTTGTAAAAACCAGTCCCGTTCGGCATCCCTAACTACAATGCACAGTTTACATCTTTATAACTACTCAAGTCTGATAAGATGCAAAAAACAATGCGAGCTTTTCTACATCGTGTACAAACCACGAGCGTGGATACCCTCATTATTTGAAACTGTCGCGTTTTTTATCCAAAATATGGCAACCCTGGTAAATATGTATAAAAAAATGTTTCCATGTAAACGCCACTTGCTAGGCTTAAAGTGATTAAAATGATTGTTTGACGTTCATTAAGTTGAAACCTACATAAAATCCGGTAATAAACACAATCAACTTTTACACACAGTCGCAACATATAACGCCAGGAAGATTCTGGACTTGCAAGTAAACTTCCTAGTGGGGATTCCCTCAGATCTTAATGAAACTTAGACATATATTTTTATGTGACAATTTTAGTTAGAAGCAGAGTCAAATATTACTTAATTAAAAAAAATCATGTGTTTTTAAAGTGTCTATTGGCAATTGTTGTTATCTTGTGGAAATTGTTTATGCGTCTTATCTAAAACATAAAACAAAATTTTGCAGCATCTTTTCTAATCTTTTCTCACCTTTTTTAAAGTGATTTTGTGCATCTAGATTTATTTATACCTTCTTTAATAATGTATAAATATCGAACCATATATCCAAAGTCTATTATGATCTAAGGCACCCTCCAATGCGTAGTTTGCTTGGTAATTACGAGTATACAAGCATTATAACTTGTATTTTCTTAAGAGTACTGCTGCAAAGTGTCAGCATATAACATACATTTATGTTATATGTACATTAGGGTGCACCTTATTATGTCAACTTGCGATTTAAGGATGTCCCCCCCCTATAAATGTGCCTTTGGGTATAAAAATACACCATGGAAAAAATTAAGGTGATCGGATAACGGGAACACGTGCCGCATCTGCCCTGAAGTTTAAAATACGATTTACAAGGATAAAAAATCAGTTTTTTGGCTTTTTTGAAAATACTGGCTCTTAAACAACTGTATATTTGGAAAATGTAAATAGAATCATAATCTAGACTGAATTCTCTTTCTGGTAATGTATAAAAATCCAAATCGGTTGGAAAATATTTTAGTAATTGCAATTTCCTCAGATTTCCTTGTAGGTTTAAAAAGAGATAAATTATGAAAATCGTAAAAAATAAAATATTTCTTTCAAAAATTTACAACGTTATACTCTAGTTTCATTTCTAAGATCCACAAATATTCAGATCCAAATTTTTGTCTCTCTTGGCTTATGATAACCTAGTCCCAGGTATGGCCAAAGATGGAATTTGCAAAACTCTAGTTTTGAGTTTTTTAAAATTTTGTTCAACAAAATATAAAAAAAGTGGTAGAGAATAATTCTACTGAAAATTACATATATCCCTCTTTTAACTTAACAGTGATGGAATTTTAAATTTGAAAATTTTAGAGAAAAGTGTGATTTTGGCCAATAATTTAAATAAGAGTATTAATTTTTGTGTTTTTAGCTAACTGTAACAAAATCACTTCCGATTTCTTTTAACACTGATACAATAGATTGTTTTCCGAAAATTTTGTAAAACTCCGACAACGGTAACCCTTTCTTTACCAAGGTCAAAGATGAAATTTTTGAAATTTTTCGATTTTTCCTGGAAGTATACAAAAACAATGTGTTGTTTCATGCGGAATTTGGTGAAAGTTGTCCAAAGAACTCTGTTAACACCAAACTTTATACATAGTAATAAAAAATAAGAAATTAACCCTTTTAGGCACATGGGGTCGAAATGACTACAAATTTTTTATATGTTAAAAAGTGCCATTTGGCATGAGAATCGATATAAAAACCTTTAATTAAGCATTTTCTGAAAAAAATAAATCCAAATTAAATTATTTGCGATTATGGTGTCAAAATGATCCAATTTTATGTTAAATAACGCTGGTTGGCTGAAAAATGTATGTAGAAACCACAAATTGTTCTTTAGAAAATGTGAAGAAAGGAGTTAATTTAGATTGGAGGAGTTTAGATAGGAGTTAATTTAGTTGGTTTTGCCAGTTCGTTGGTTCAAGTTTCTTAGGGAATTCATTCGTTGAAACTCTGTATCGATGTGTATAAAGTACGTATGTGGCATATTATATGACAAGTAAAACCACTTGTCTGTCTTAATTTTTTCCCGAATGGGCGATTAATACAACGGCAATAATAAAGCAAAAAATTTAATTCGTACATGAAAATTGATTTTTCTTCTTTTAAACATCAGCTACGACAGAGTGTCTTAAACTGTGAACTACCACACCACAATAAACCTCAGTACAAAATGCAATCACGATGGTTTTTATTTTAAAGAAAAATAGTTCACAAACTCAGTGCTGTATTTAGCTGTTTATTTCGAGGACGCAGAGTTGTATACAAATAATATGAAGATTTATATTTAATAATGATCTACTGAGTAGTTTCAGATTATTTAATTTTTGTGAAAAATCAAGTACATTTAAACCAACGTAGCCACCAAATAAACCATTTTAGAAGTCCTGATCTATTTAATTTTTTCCATATTGTTTTAAATTTAACGTCCTGTCTTAGCTCATACAGCTTCCAACCAACGCATGTGCGCCATGTATTCCATATAACAAAAAAAATTAGCACTTTTATTAGTAATACCCTACACGACTCTTTGCAAAAGGGTTTGTGCTGATGTTTGTAACCACCAAAACGAATGGGCGTTAATCCCCATGGTGTACCGATCGACTCAGAATCAATTTTGGTATCAATTTCGTGTGGACTCTATTGAAAATGGTTTATATCGGTTCATGTTTTAACCTATTCGCCATAGAAAGGTTATATCTTAGGTTATATCGAAAACGAAGTGATTTAAGGTAATTTATAGTAGGTGAATTATACCCCCACTATTTTGTAAAGGACAGAGCTTTGAAGAATTAATTGGTTTTTAAATGAATTCACTATCAATCTAATACAGTTTTCTTTAGAATTGAATGAATTCCTTTTCTAAGTAATTCACTGAATTCGTTCAACTGAACGCGTTCAACAAAAAACAAATTCAATGTATTAATTCAATTGCTATAGTTCTTGTTATTAAATAAGATGAATTAATTCCTTACTGAATTCGTTCAATTTCATTTTCGTTCAGTGTATTAAAAAAAATTACGTTCACTGAATTGAAAAATAGAAAGTTACGTTCACCGAATTGAAAAACGAAAAATTACGTTCACTGAATTCAAAAGCTGTTTTCTGCCGTTTGGTACAGTGTCTTCAAAATATTTTGGCAATAATTCAGCCATTTCTTATTTGTTGCTATTCTTTAAATAAAAACAGAAAAAAAATTGAGATAAAATAGAAAAAAATCCCAAAACACTGTGAAAACTTTCCAAAAATGGGATGTTTTACTCGAATTCGGAATGGTCTGGGGGAAGAAAAATTTACAAGTGAAGAATATCTTTTCCTTTACGCCCATCTAAAAGAAGTATGCTTTCAGAAAAATATAAATACCAGGGTTGGCAGGCAATACCGCTAAAGTGCCGTTATCGATTCAAAACCCTTTCAACTGACTACCGTTACCCCGAAAATACCGTTACCGAAATACCCACAATACCATTATCCTTAAAATACCATTACCGAAATAACTGAAATACCGTTATCCTTAAAACACCGAGATAAATGAAATATCGATAACCTTAAAATACCGTTACCGAAATACATGAAATAGCGTTATCCTTAAAATAATGTTACCGTTATTTTTAATTCTCATTGCACATGGTTATTGAGTATTTCACATAAATTAAGTCAATTAATTCGTTTTGTTTTTACTTAAGTGTGGTTTTTGAAAAAAAAAATGCGGTATGTACCGAAATAACTGACTACCGTTATCCTTAAAATACCGTTACCGATATAACTGAAATACCGTTAACTTTAAAATACCGTTACCGAAATAACCCAAATATCTTTAGCCTTAAAATACCGTTACCGAAATAACTCAGATACCGTTATCCATAAAATACCGATACCGAAATAAATGAAATAGCGTTACCCTTAAAATACCGTTACCGAAATAACCTAAAATATCGTTACCCTAACGATAACCACATTCGTTACGGTTACCATCCATGATAAATTCTATACTTGTTGTTAAAGAAACTTTTAATCTGGAGGCAAAAGAGTCTTGCTATGGGCGTGTGAAATTTCATCTCATACCGACCAACCAATAACGGCTGAATTATTTCTAAAATATTTTGAAAACACACAGTGAACGTAATTTTTTGTTTTTCAATTCAGTGAACGTAAGTTTTTTTTTAATTCACTGAACGTAATATTTTTTTAATTCACTGAACGAAAAATGAAATTGAATGAATTCAGTGGTGAATTAATTCAGTAAGGAATTAGTTCACTTTTTATCCGTTCGATTTTTAAAATGGTATTTAATCAAAAGAAATATAACGAAAACAAATATGAATTAATTCCATTCAATATATAGTCTTTTGTGATTCAATTCATTGAATTTTTAATTCAGAATTCAAAAACTGAATTAAAGAACTAATTTTTCAAAGCTCTGGTAAAATATATAGCAGTTTTTTGCTGTTGCTTGTTAATACCAAAAATACTTTACCGAGACCAATTTTTTGTTACACTCAATTATGTATTTCACTTTTTATTGAAGAGTTAATTAAAATTCCCTTCCCGGAATATGACCCAAATCGTACTGTGGTGTACGGTTTCATATATTCGGCTTACCAGTCTTACATTTTTTTTACTTGATTTTAAGTTTACAATTCTGTTCTCTGGACATAGAAGAGGCGTGTTGTCTTTCGAACAAAACTAACGACATAATATGATGGGCGTTTTGCCATGAGAGACAGTAAGTAAAACCGGATAAAAAAAATTATTGTTTTTTATTTCTGAGGATATTAAAAACTATAAAAACACATTTACGTGTATACTAAATTCGTAATTGGCAAAAAACTCAGTAGCGTGCACTTTATTTAGGAAATAGGGATCTTAAATTGGTAAAATAGATTGATAAAAATAACACAAATTTTTATTCTTACGATTCATTAACAAATAAGCTCCCAGCAAAAAAAATTGCAAGTAGTGCTTTACAAACTACTTCTTTTAATGCTTCACAAGTATCCGTTAGTGTATTTTTACTGCTTTTTTAGAAGTTATTCTGAACAACTTCAAAAAATCACTTCTTGCATTGCTTCCCAAGTATCCGTTATTACATTTTTACAACTTTTTTAGAATTACTTCTGAACAACTTCAAAAAATCACTTCTTTCATTGCTTCCCAAGTATCCGTTATTTCATTTTTACAGCTTTTTTAGAATTACTTCTGAACCACATCCAAAAAATCACTTAATTGTTGCTTCTAAAGAGTAATTGCTCTAAAAGTGATCGTAAAAAGTGATTTTGGTATCAATATGGCATTTTCAAACAGAGGGTCCCGGGTTCGATTCCCGGCGGGACCAATATTTTTTATTTGAATTTTGTTTTATTCTATTAATTTTTTTTTAATATTTATAATTAAATTGTTTAAATTCAATATTTTTTAAATTTTTAAAAATATGAATATATAAAAAAATGGTGAGAAATTGATTTTTGTGTACCTGTAAAAATAGTACTGAAACCAATATTGAATTTGAGTGCACCTTTTACACTTGTTTAATAAGTACTTTTATTGAAGAGAATAAGGAACAATGGCTCATATGAATAAAAAATAGATATTACTAATAGGGGGAAATACAGGGTTTTTTAAGCAATTACTTCACAAATCTAGTCTGCTTGGGAGTAGACTAGAAATTTAATTTTTTAATTTTCGTTTATATTTCATGCTATTCTACCAGCCAATGGCTCATATGAATAAAAAATAGATATTACTAATAGGGGGAAATACAGGGTTTTTTAAGCAATTACTTCACAAATCTAGTCTGCTTGGGAGTAGACTAGAAATTTAATTTTTCCATTTTCGTTTACATTTCATGCTATTCTACCAGTCAATTGCTAAATTTGGAATTAAAAGCCATTCCTAAGCCAAAAGTAATTACTTCGAAGTAATTGCTAAGTTTTATTCATATGACCCAATAGGTAAATTTGTAGTTAAAAGCCATTGCTAAGCCCAAAGTAATTACTTCGAAGTAATTGCTAAGTTTTATTCATATGACCCAATATCTCGCATTAACAAAGTGGTGTTTTTAGGCCAGTCAACTTTCATATCACAGAATAGCTCAGCGGTAGAGCTCAGCGACCAGCAATCGTGAGGTCGCAAGTTCGATACCCGGTAGCGGCAATAAAAAAACTTTTGTAAAATAAAAAAATATAATTTTTTTTTGTGAAGAATTTTTTTTTTAACTTTTAATTGGTGAAAAAGAGCTTCCTTTGCACTCGTTTAAAAAGTACTGAAAAAATGTTAAAGTCGGAGTACTCCTCTCCTATGACAACTCAATGTTAAAATCATTAGTGTTTATGTTAAAAAAGAAGTAGATCTAGATCATCAATTGTAGTGCTGTTTCTACCGCTTCGGCATCTCTTTTTTCGCTAGGCTGTTATATAACTACAATAATTGATTACAAGTAGGTATCATACATTTTCTATGCTACCAAAATAAGGTAGCGCTTCTTCCTTAAGAAGGAAATTATACCGATGCTTTCTCTCTGGTCTTAATAAAATTTGAATTTATGATAGAAATTGGAAATTGTGTAGCTAGAATCAACTGCAAATGCCAATTTAAATAATTAAAATTAAACCACAAAATAAATTGTTTTAAACGAAAAGTAATGGTCTCCTGATCACAAAAAACAATCACTTTTGACTCTGAAAATTTTTACAACTTTTGTCGCAGCGTCCTTGGAATACCCGACAACATTTTTAAACTTTTTTGCAGTCAAATGAAAGATAATTTTATATAGATAGTAGATTTAAAAATAAAAAAAATTAAAAACATTTTTAGACTAACTTTTTGAAGGCTCGACTGAAAAATGAAAAAACCTGTTTTTCAGCAAAATTCAAGTAGCAATATTTCAGAACCCCTTCGGCCGATTAAAAAATTTAATTTTTTTTGGATTCAGCGAACTATAATTTATTAGAAATAATATATCACTACAACAAATATTTTTTAACAAAATTTAAGGATTTTTTTTTAAACTTTCCGAAGTTTCGAAAATTCAACAGCTTTGCGGGGACCTTGAACGTGAACCGATTTTCAAAATTTTTTACTGTTTACTGGACGCATACGCAACTTTTCCGCACCCCCTGTTTTTGAAATTCGCAATTCGGCAAAGTTCGGCCCACTCTAACATAAACACTTGAAAATTAAAGTATTTGTAACAAAATTCAAAATAACTGCATAAAATAAATGTTACTACAATGTAGTAGTTTTTGAAGTTTGTTTAAAAAAATAACTGTCAAAAACATTAAAAAATTTTGCTCTAAGTAAATTAACTGCAATTGTAGTTAAAATAACTACATCCGCATTACTACACAAATAACTGTCATGTAGTAACTGCAGAACTTTTCTGAGTGTATTTTAATTTGGAATATTATTCAACCTCAAGTCCAAATTCTAATATGATATTGCCATAAATATTAGATTTTATTTGTTATTTTAAATGACAATATCATATTGGATTTTGAACTTGAGGTAGAAGACTATTCTAACTAAATATATGAAAATGTAGAAAGTCGGGACAAACAATTTTTGTAATTTTAATGCAAAAATTCAAATTATTTTGAACAAATAGCGTACCTTGACTAGTCCCATACACATATTGCCTTATTTGGTTTTTAGTTGTTTTTATACAAAACAAAAAGTGTTGATTTATGACTGGAGTTTTTCCAAATCAGATAAGATAGTTCGTACAGAGAAGTACAAAATTCTCGTTCCGTTGATTCTATGTATGTTATGTAATGTTTCGGTTTGTGTTTTCCAACCATCATTTTCTTATTGCAGGCAACTGATGAATGGGGTGATGCCCAAGAAACAATTGTATTATCTTTAAGGAAATGGTGGACCTTTTTGAAACAACAAATAAAATCTAATATGACAATAGCTGTGTTTGTGCGGCAAGCTATCAATGTTGGCTTATGTCAGACGCATATAAATTTAACATTAGTCAACGTTTAGTGTTAACTCTCAAAGTTTTCTAATGTCAAATTTGTATGGGAATGACATAAGCCAACGTTGATAGCTTGCCGCACAAACACAGCTAATATCATACAATGTGTTCGTTTACTCGAAATTCTTACTACTTTTACTACAATTGGAAAGTTTTGCTTAATTTTTGTATTGAATTTTTTCAGTTGTAGTAAAAGTTGCCAGTCAGAAAATAAAAAATAATAAAAAGCGATGGCAAAGCACTTTAACAGGTGGTACAAGTACTGGCAAAAAGTGCTTTCAAAAAGTGCTCATTCCCAAAATGATAACATCATTGGACAAAAGGTCCGGCTGTTCAAAAAGCGCCGGAAAAGCACTGGAGAAACAAAATTTTTGAACGTTGCCAAAACCAGTAAATAGGTGGTCTGCAAATATATTTTCCAAAATAAAATTTAAAAAAAAGTTCATATTTGAACCCAGGCCCATAGATCTCTTACATAGATCTCTTACTCTTTGACATTCGCTGTCAGTGCACGTATCTCATAAGAATGTGTTGGACATACGTCCTATTCCTATACAAAAAATATTTGAATGTGTGTGAAACAATGTGTTTGTTGATAAAAGAAGAATAAGGGTAAGATATCTATGCCCAGGCCATCAGATTGGCAGACGATTGCTCTACCCACTGAGCTAACGAGGCATATAATACTTGGTGGCTAAACACATAAATGAGTGATAACAGCTGAACAACTACTGGCTGTGCTAAAATGCTAGCACTGGCAAACAGTTTTTTGGAACTAATATGCCAGCGTTGGAAGAACAAAAAAAGTGGGTCTTCCACAAACAAAAAATTGATTTTATAAAACAAAAAAAATTTTAAATTAGAAAAAAAATTTGATTCCAACCGGATTTGAACTCAGAACCTTCTGACTACAAACCTTTTTAACGAAGCGTCAGCATTTATATAACATCGTTGCTCTACCAGTGAATTGAACTTGGCATAGCAATCTAAGCCCATCTTTGCCAGTGGTTTTTTTACAAACCTCCGAAATTTTTATAAAACAAATACTGGGAAAGAGCTTTTTGCAAACGCTGGCAAAGCGTCCTAAATGAGTGTTCTGCCAGTCATTTACTTTTAGCACCGTGGTTTCCCAGTGGTATGCCAGTGCTTGATTTTTTGTACCTTTGGCGATTTCTGACTGGGTAGTAACTTGTAGTAAGTAAACGAACGCGCCTATATTCATATGAGCATAGATTTGTGAAAATAAATAAGATAATTTCTTGAAATTTTGCAGCAGTTTAAATATGAGGTATACCCTTACTTTTTCTAAAAATATTGAACTTTCAGCCAGAATAGAACAACGAACTACGCCGAATTTCGTATAACTAAATAAAGCATATATAACACTGTGAGACAAATGGTAGGGGTCAGTGATCGGGAAGAGTTCAAACTAGCGGGGAAAGTTATATCGGTAAAAAAGAAAAAGGCGAAACGCCGGGACACGTATAACTTTTGATTTTTATGGTAGCGGTAACAACTTCTTTGATTTTTATGGTAGCGGTAACAAACATTTATTTTTACCGGCAAAACTGTTGAGTATATAGAAAAACGTTATATGAACAGATTAAAGGAATTGTAATTTTTAATTTTTTTTAAATTGTTTGAGCAAAATCGGACTAGTGGTTCTCGAGTTATGTCAAAAAAAAAAAGATATATCTCGATTCCTAGGGGTGACCCAGCGAAACGCCGGGACACGTATAACTTGTTTTTGACCGATATAACATTTCCCGTTGGTTTCATCCCATCCCGATTTTAACTGTCGCATAGTGTAATAGAACGAAACCGCTGCGGCTAATTTCGGTTACAAAATGTTAGCTATACAGCTTACCCGGTAAATATGAAATTTTGTATTATTATTAAAAAATTAACTAATTTTAAGTTTAAAAAAATTCGTTGATACTTAAATTGATTTTGTAAGAATCCGTCAGCTTTAGTCGGATTTTATAAAAATTTTTTGAATTGCTCAAAAATATTAAACTTTCATTCTTGCGAAGAAAACAAGGTTTACTTCAAGAAAATCCATGAATAAATTATGGGCAATTCATGCAACAAAATATAAATTTAGTACACAGAGGAGACAGTTTAGTTGTGACAACTGAATTACTTTCAACTGTATGCTCGATTGCAGCAAATCGAATGATTTGATTGTGGCAATCAAATGTTTTCCTATTGCTATTGTCACAATCAAATAAATCGAAGACTTCAACAAAAGGTGGGCAAGTGACACGAAATGTTCGTTAGTCATATAATTTGCGCTCGTGAGTAATAATTACTATAGTCACGTGATTCGTGCGTGAGCGTAGGTGTGAATTAATAACTCGTGCATAAGAATTTTGTAATCGTAGCAAAAAACTTGTTGCGGCTAATTAAATTAACAAAATTAGTTGAATGCTTTTAATTCTTAAATGTTATGCCATTCTTGATTAAAAACTCATCAGTTGAAAAATCGAAAATATTCTCACAAATCGCCAAAGAACTGTCAGAATCTATTGTCATCTCGTTTTTTAATTTTTGTAATGAAAGAGTTTTGCATCTCAGCTGTATAAATACATCCATCAACGCCTCTGTTTCAAAAACACCGGACAAGCTAGCGAATTACAGATTTGTCATAAGACGCCTGCATGAATATATATTTTCTAAATTTAAAGCTAATGTTTTTCAAGTGATTATGAACAATGATTCGTTACATTTTAATTCGTATCTTTTTTTTAATATATTTACAATATATGCAGAGTTTGCCAACAAAAATATACACTCTTATTTTAATGGAATACTCGTACAGCAAACATATGACTAATCAATATGGGATGGATGGTTTTAAGCCGTTACTTTTGTTATGATTTTTGCTTTTTATTTCCTTTTACTAACTAAGGCAACTTGTTGTTAAGTTGAGTTTATTGTTCATAGAAAAGCAGACAATAACGAAACTGTATAAACTTGAACTTTGGAACCTATCCAATATTTTTGGATGATTTGCCACACATTTTTTTTGCATTTTAGTTGAAGCGGCTTTTTGTTGTCTAATACATCAAATGAAAAAGAAAAATTACATATTTTTTTTTAACTAAAATAAAAAGACTTTCATCGTTGATAAAAAAAAATAACAGTAATATATATTTGATTTTGGTTACTATTGTTAGTGATGCCAAGTTGTTTTTGTTTCCTGTTGGATTAAACGCGTATTTTACTATTAAGCGGTTATAATTTTTAGAGTGGTTTCCCGTGTAAAAAAGTTTATATTTGATCAGATCTTTTCTTGATAGATATGATTGAATCTTATTAGATCCGGTGCCAGATCTGCCACATATGATCAAATAGTGCACACGTGGTATACTTTATGGCCAGATCTGATTAAATCTAGTGCCAGATCTGTTCATATCTAAAGTGATCTGAAAAATTGGGTGGTTTTTATCGCCAGATATGATCTGGCTAGATTTGGTACCAGATCTTTTCGAATTTTGTTTGAAGAATTTCTCGGTAAGAAGATCAAATGATAGGTATAAGCAGGGATGGAAAGAAAGCTCGAGCGAGCCAAAAATATATACATTTTTTTAAAAAGCTCGGAAGCCAAAAAAAATAAAGAGCTTATAAAAATGATAATGCTCGACGACAAAACCGAATAGTTTTTTAAATCGAGAAGCTCATAAAAAAAATTTAATAGAGCAGCTCTTTAACGAAATTTAATTGAGTTTTTTGAAATCGAGTCGCTAAAGAGCTCGCTCCCATTAAAATAATTTAGTTATTATAAAAAACAAAAACGTTAACTTAGTTACACTATATCCACCAGTACTATAGACCCTAGATTTTGAATTTTAAAAACCCACACGTAAAAAATTACAAAATAATGGCGGAATGTGCAAATAGGCTTTGTGGTTCAAAAATTGCAATTTTTTTCGCAACTTACCACCAAACTTTGTTGTATGAAATGGGTATTAAAATCCCTAGATTACAAATTTTAAAAAATTGCAAAATAATAGTGGAACGCGAAAAAAGACTTTATGGTAGAATAAATTAATTAAAACACTGAATCAGCGATTAACATTCTGCAAACAAATACAATGATGGAAAAATTTAATTTTTTGATAAATTTTTTCCCGCGATTTTTTTTTTCAAACTAGGCATTAAATTTTGATGTATGAAATTGGTATTATAGTCCCTAGATTATAAATTTAAATAAAACACACATAAAAAACTGCAAAATAATGGCCGAACGCGAATAAAGACTTTATGGTGCAAAAATTTAATTAAAAAACTTAATCAGCGATTTACATTCTGCAAACAAAAAATATGTTGATGCAAAAATTTTAATTTTTGGAAATTTTTCTTTCGCGATTATTTTTGGGATTTTTTTTGCAACTAGCCGTCAAACTTTGTTTCATGAAGTGGGTATTATAGTCCCTAGATTATAAATATATAAATTAATGGCGGAACGCGAAAAAAGGCTTTATGGTGCAAACATTTAATTAAAAACCTTAATCAGCGACTTACATTCTGCAAATGAAGATATCGATGCAGAAAATTTCCTTTTTGCAAATTTTTTTCGCGATTTCTTTTTTTTTTTGCAACTAGCAGCCAAACTTTCTTTTACGAAATGGGTATTACAGTCCTTGGGTTATGAATTTAAAAAAACCGCACTTAAAAATGGCAAAATAATGGCAGAATGCGAAAGAAGGCTTTGTGGTGCAGAAAATAAATTAAAAGGCTTAATTGGCGATTAACATTCTGCAAACGAATATGTTAATGCAAATATTTTCCTTTTTGGAAAATTATTTTTTTCAAACAACCACCATACTTTGTATAAAAATTGGGTATTTTAGTCCATTTCATATATATTTAACAATTTTTAATATTTCATTTGAAATTCTATTGGAAATGCTATATTTAATATCTAAGGGTGGGTGCGAACTGGCTAAATAAAATCTAAACTAAATTCAGGTTTCCAAATTTCTATGAAATTTGAAAAAGTTTAAAAAATTTTAAAAGAAATTTTAAACCTTTTTGTCAATTTGTTTTAGTTTAGAATTTATTTAGCCACCTCGCACAGGGCCTAAATATTTAATTTTAATTTTTTTTGTAAACAAGCCAAAATATTTTTAAAATTTACTTGAAAAGAGCTTATACCTCATTCATACTGAACTCAAAACTAGTAGTTTTCAAATTTATTTAGTTTTCGATTGTCAAATCCCACACAAATTTCAAATGGAAAACTTTCAAAAAATGAAAACTTATAGTTTTAGGCTTTACGTTTTCATAATGCTCGATTTATTTTTTGGAAAAGAGCCTTTTTTGTGAAGCTCTTTTTAATTTTTTGAGCGTAATCATTAAACTCGCTTGATTTAAAAAATTGAGGAAGCTATATTTTTTTATCTACTTACATTTTTATATAAGAGCGAGCTAACATTTTTTGGCTCGTTTTAAAAAAAGAGTGAGCTTTTTTTGGGCTCGGCTCTTTTTTTAAAAAGAGCAAAAGCCCGACCGAGCGAGCTTTTCCATCACTGGGTATAAGTTCTTTAAGTTCTTTTTGTCAAAATCAAATTAAATCTAAATATATATATATGGTGCGTCAGCTCTGCCTAAATGAAAGCTGGCGCAATAAGATCTAATTAGATTTTAAATTTGCTCCCAATTTTGAGATATAATTAGATTTGGTACCTACTGAGATTTGGTCAGATCTGACCTGTTTTACACAGGTTTCCAAAACAGTGTTTAAATACACTAATAACAAAAGGCCTTAGAAAGAGTTCAAACTTCTGCTTAGATAAATGGAAATATAACCTATATTTGCGCCATTAGAATTTTGAATGAATTAAAGCTCCATGGTCTGTTAAATTCAGGTAAGCTAAATTTTACAAACGGCTAAATACACAGACAATTTTAGTTAAATTAGCTAAAAAATTTGAGCTAAATTCAGCAGAAATTTTACCTGATTCAATTTCAAATTTCTGTTGAAATGTGTTTTTTGATTCTCCGGATCTGACCCGAGACAGGCCCATATTATTAGGAGTATAAGTGGCTTATAACAATTAACTTATAGGTACAAATCAACAAATGTTTTGTCCATTGTGCTCTATACCGCTTAGATTCCGAGATATAAGCCATTTCATGATAATACAGCAAAATATATGAAAATATAGCTCCATCTATATGTGATACTGATAGAAGAGACACAAAAATATAATTATTAGAAAATAGTCATGGTTTCAATTAGCTGGAAAATTTGTAAAATTAAATTAAAAACAGAAATTAATTGTTATGCAAAATGGAAATTACAAAAAAATATTAGTCCAATTAAAAATTTTAAAGCAAAATAACATAAGAACTAGTTCACTTGGATCAGAATGCCTTTAACAGATTTTTGTACCAACTCTTTTTATGAGTGCAAGTTTTAGTATGAGCACTAGGGATATAACTTTTTGCAATTTTTGCAAATATCATTTCTCCTAAGGCAAAATCAAGTAGGGCATGAAAAAATATTAAGAACTACGATTTTACTTTTCCGCGATCGTTAAAAAAGTTTCCGCACTAAACGCATTGAAGTTTTATATAAATAAATTTTTTTTTTGTTTAAAAAAAGTTACATTTCACTCTAAATTAGTGAGTTTTTTCTAATTTTCTAATTTAAACATCAGTAAAATTTATTTCCCACCATTTTCACTTGGTAAAACAAAAACAAATTAGCAAAAATAAACAATTTTAAGCTTTTTAGAAATCGCTTTCGGTGCGGGCAGTTTTTTCACCACATTTATTTTAAAAAAACTGTTTTTATTATCAACCCAACAAAAAAAATTGCAAGTAGTATCCGTTAGTGTATTTTTACTGCTTTTTTAGAAGTTATTCTGAACAACTTCAAAAAATCACTTCTTTCATTGCTTCCCAAGTATCCGTTATTACATTTTTACAGCTTTTTTAGAATTACTTCTGAACCACATCCAAAAAATCACTTAAGTATTGCTTCTAAAGAGTAATTGTCTAAAAGTGATTTTGGTATCATTTGGCATTTTCAAACAGAGGGTCCCGAGTTCGATTCCCGGCGGGTCAATATTTTTTTATTTTCTTTTTAATTTTTTTTATTCTATTAATTTTTTTTTTTTTAATATTTATAATTAATTTGTTTAAATTCAATATTTTTTTTAATTTTTAAACTTTTAAAAATATGTATATAGAAAAAAATGGTGAGAAATTGATTTTTATGTACCTGTAAAAATAGTACTGAAACCAATATTTAATTGGAGTACACCTTTTACACTTGTTTAATAAGTACTTTTATTGAAGTGAATAAGGAACAATATCTCGCATTAACAAAGTGGTGTTTTTATGCCAGTCAACTTTCATATCAAAGAATAGCTCAGCGGTAGAGCTCAGCGACTAGTAATCGTGAGGTCGCAAGTTCGATACCCGGTGGCGGCAATAAAAAAATGTTTGTAAAATAAAAAAAATATAATTTTTTTTTGAAGAATTTCTTTTTTAACTTTTAATTGGTGAAAAAGAGCTTCTTTTGCACTCGTTCAAAAAGTACTGAAAAAATGTTAGAGTCGGAGTACTCCTCTCCTATCACAACACAATGTTAAAATCATTAGTGTTTATGTTAAAAAAGAAGTACATCTAGATCATCAATTGTAGTGCTTTTTCTACTGCTTCGGCATCTCTTTTCTCGCTGGGAAGACAATATTATCTATTAGGTATTGCCTTGAGAGCTTGCGCTATTGCTCTTTTGACGCCCTGTGCTCCAGTGGGAGTTAGAGGAATGTATATATATTGAGAGCTTGCACCCCAACAAAAGTTATACCCCTACCCCTTCAAGAACTCCAAATATTACTTACTTATCCACGACTTCAACACCAGCTATTCTGTTAACCCTTTGAAGACCACATGCAACTATGCTTGCCTAGGGGTTTTTGGCACTTATAATTGTCAGACAAAAGACGTAATAAATATGTGGGTTAAGGAGGGGTTCTAGGGAACCAATTCTTCTTGACATAAATAATGTTAGGTCAGAGATCATTAAAATCACACAAAACTGTTGATCCCAACATTTTGATTCAATTAAAAAATCCATTCGTCCATTCACACCGTAATTTCATTTTAATTTGATCTGTGTTACCATTGTGTTACATCGACTTGAATTGTCAACACTTCCCTTAAATCAGGGATCGGCAAACATATACAACCTTATTTTGTGCTTGTATAAGTGAGTTGCGGCCTCTCACTCTCAATGCACTGACAAAGAACGTTTGTATAATAATTCCAAAATTTTAAATGTTTATAATGGGAATATAAAATAAAAATTTAAAAGCAAACAACAACTCCGAACACAAATATCAAAAAACAACAACACAAAAAAAAATAAAAACAAAAAAATAAATTACCAAAAAAATGTATCAATAAACATTATGCAGAGTGTAAAAAATCTGGCAAATAAGCGATGTGATAACCTACTTCATTGAAATCTTGTATGCGACTGATTATTTTTTTGTTCTATATGTGAGCTTATGTAGGTGTGAGAGAGCGCCCATGGGCATAGGTGATGCCGACCTCTGCCTTAAATCCACCTTAAGTTATAAAAAATAAATTTTAACCAATTTCCTTATATCATATACATAGTTTTTGAAGCTAAATATTTTATTAGATTCTTTTCTCTTTTTTGTTTTTCTTTTCATAAACAGCACAACCGTCAGGAGTCTATATCACCTGAATATCATCGTTATGCCAGTATTGGTAAATTGCCTAAAGCTTCGTCATCATTGGCTGGTGTTGCAGCAACGAACAACAACTATACAACCACCTCAGCACCAACAACAACAACAAAAACTTTATTGCAGCAATATACCGTTACAGCGGATATTCATAATAACAACGGTACATCATCATCGTCCATCATATCATCGAACAATGGCCATAATAATAATAATAATAATACTGGTCACCACAACCATAGCCACAACCATCACAATCATCATACCAACACTACAACTTCTTCAGCGTCGTCATCTAATAACTATGGCGAAATTCATGCTTCATCATTTGCCACACCACCGACACGCCGTCGTTTTTTCAATCATAAAAATTTGCGCAGCGCTTTAACAGCCGGTGTCAGTGGTGTTGTTGCCGGTCATCGTCGTACCGCTTCGAATGGTGGTTGTCCCATTGATACAGCCTCGATATTATCAGAAGGTAAGGTTCAAATGTGATGTATTATTTCTTGTTTCCCATTTAACAAACTCGTACAATGTAATTTGTACATGTGTGCCTGCTTAACATACCATATGCAAATCTGTAATGTCATCGCTTTTTTTTTTTAGGAACGAAAGAAAATAAGAAAACATTAAACCATAGCTTTAATGATATTTACATTACATACGTCTTTTACATCCAGAACTCGTAAAGAATAGATTGCTTTACATCTTTTAAATGTGCTTATTTTTTTATTGGTCTTGTTAAATCAAGTTCAATTGTCACCAACTTCCATATTACAGGTTTTGGAGTATATTCCTGGAATTTAAAATGTAAAGTTTAGCTGTTCCCAGAACAAGTTCTAAAGAAATTGCTCCCAATTATTTACGCAAGGAACATAGAAACCAGGAAGTACAAACTCACCGTTCTGCAGCATGTTCACCGTTTTTTGCGCTTTTTGTAAAAATTATCTTGCGAACACTCCGGAAAAACTTTGAATATAATGAAAGAGGGGTACGCGACTCACGTGATCACGAGGGTCTCGAAAATGATGCAGAGCGGTGAGTTTTGTACTTCCTAGTTTCTAATGTACATTGGTAAAAATACTGACTAATAAAGAACATTCTGAGAAATTGCAAGTGAGAAAGAAAATAATATTTTTATTAACCACTTCATTTTGAACTTGCAACGAGATACCCAGCAAACTTTATAAAAACAAATTCTAATTAAATTTATTAAAGTAATTTCATAAAACAAGTACCGAAATCGATTTCCCACAGTGGAATGTTAAATTATATCAAATCCCGAACTAATAAAAATATATTTTGAATTTGGAGTGAATAGATAAATGTATAACAATTTTAAACAGAACCATTTCCATTCTTACTACAGGTAAGCCAGGATCAATTTTCCCCATTATGTATTTACACCATTCATCGAACTAGTTACTTTTAATTAGATTACAATTCACTTGTTCAATCAGGTTCATGATTATTAAAAATATAACATTGTTGTATATTAACTAGGGTTTGGGGTTCGGGAATTCCCATGTGGGAATTTCCGGGAAATCCCGGGAAAAGTTTGGCGGGAATTCCCGGGAAAATAATATATTTTTCCCGGGAAAACGCGAAATTTTAAAAATATTAAATTTTTTAAATTGTTTTTGTTTCGAATAGGATTTTTGAATTTTAGTCATAAAAAACATTTTAAATACCAAAACAAAAATGTCATTGTTAAAATCTTTTAAAAGGGAATACATTTATTTGACACAGAAATAAAATCTTTGCCAAGTAATTAGGAGCATTTCAACTAATAAAGATTTTTCGCATAACTTATTCAAAATTTAAGTAGTAAAACCTAAAAACTTGGTAAAATGTTTAAAAGAAATGTGAAAAAAGCTTTGTTTCTTACAAATAATCGCCCTTACTATCTAAATTTTTCAAATGTATAATTTAGGTAAAGTCGACTTTAGTTAAAATATTGGGTGGCAGTATACCACCTTGACTTGGTTTATTTTTGGAGCATTCTGATTGGTTAATTTATTTTCAACCAATCAAAATATTTGAAAATATAAATATTTTTGTAAGGTTTTCATACACAAAATGAACAAAACCGTTTGATTAAAAATAAAGTCGACTTTAAATTTAAAATACGCCTTTATATTAAGGGTCAACAATTTTATAAGTAACGTTTTCATTAATAAATGTGAAAAGAAAAGACTAATGGTTAACGGTGGTATCTAATTTGGTTATCCGACATATAAATTTGGTTCACAAAAAAAAAAAAAAATTGATGGTCATGCAACTTCTTTTGAAGAAAACAACAACAAGAATAACGTTTCAGCTAAAATTAGCAAAGTACCCGAAGAAAAAAGTGTAAGCTGAATAGGCATTAAAGGTTTTATGGTAGGGCAAACATTTCCTGAAATGGTATCCAAATTAGCCGCAGTCAATCCGCACCATAACTAGATCTTCGTTTATTCGAGAAAGTTTTTATAATAAAAACCTGGCATTGCAAAAAAATTAAACCGATATAAAGAACATTATATGAAATTACTACAATCATGTAAAAGATATCATGATAAAAGAAATATCGAGCAATATTTCTAACAATAGGAGATTTACTATAATCTTAGATGAATGGACAAGAATATCACAAAAGAGATATTTGAACATATGTATAAACGGAAAAAATTCATTTTATAACCTGGGGTTGGTTTATATATCAGGAAGATGTAATGCTGATGAAATAAGAAGAATTGTAGAAATAAGACTAGAAGAGTTTTATTTGTCTTTGGAAAATAACATTGTGCCCACCATATCTAATGGGCCAAGTGTGATGAAACGGTTTGTTTCCGACAGTTCAGTAGTAGGTGCTTTCTGCTGGAATCATGCAACTCATTTGGCAGTGCTGCGAGTAATTTATGTGAAATCAAATGTTTAACATTCTGATATTTTTTACTTTGAATTCTCACTACACAGACTGCATTTGTACTGAAATAGTGTTTTTTTTAACAAAAATTACTTTTATAGGTGGTTTTCATTAACAATTTTGTTCAAAAATATTTGGTCCGGTACCGGAAAATGTTAATAATTTTATTTAAAAAAAACTTCGGTACCGGACTCGCATTTGCACATGGTAGATCCGAATCAGTCCAAACTTAGTTAAGTTATTACATATATAGGCAAGATTATTCGTGCCAAATGTCAGTTCATTTGCTTCAACTATGTGCAATTTTTGGTCTGGTAACGAAGTTTTTATACCCTACACCACTATGTGGTCATTATACCCTACACCACTATGTGGTCATTATACCCTACACCACTATCTGGTCAGGGTATTATAAGTTTGTGCTGATGTTTGTAACACCAAAAAATATTGGTCGTAGACCCACCTTATAGTATACCGATCGGTTCAGAATTTTTTTTTATTTCGATTTAACGATGTCCGTCCGTCCGTCTGTCTGTCTGTCCATGCAATCTTGTGCGCACTCTACAGGTCGCAAATATTAAGATATTTTGATGAAATTTGGTACGCAGACCTATGTTGGCCCAAGGACGAACAAGTTTGATTTTGGTGAACATCGGTCCATGTTTAGAACTAGTGCCCATATAAGGGTCCCCCCAAAATTGGCTTGGCTACAAACTGCAGGTCGCAAATATTAAGATATTTTAATGAAATTTGGTGCGCTGACTCACATTATAGAAAATTTTGACATAAGCCCCATTTTAACCCATTCGAATTTCGGATCCAAACATTAGTTGGCTTTTACCAAGACTGTTCACCAAAATCAATAGGCTGCATTATTGGGCCAATATAGGTCTGTGTACCAAATTTCATCAAAATATCTTAATATTTACGACCTGCAGCATATAAACAGTATAATTTTGGTAGGACCCTTATATGGGCACTAGGTCTAAACATGGACCGATGTTCAAAAAAATCAAACTTGTTCGTCCTTGGGCCAACATAGGTCTGCGTACCAAATTTCATCAAAATATCTTAATAGGTGCGACCTGTAGAGTGCGCACAAGATTGCATGGACAGACAGACAGACGGACGGACGGACGGACAGACGGACATCGTTAAATCGAAATAAAAAAAAATTCTGAACCGATCGGTATACTATAAGGTGGGTCTACGACCAATATTTTTTGGTGTTACAAACATCAGCACAAACTTATAATACCCTGACCACATAGTGGTGTAGGGTATAAATATGCAATAATGTGCAAAATATGAAATAAAATATGCAATAAAATATGCACTTAAAAGCAAAATACCCGACTAAAAAAGATGTTATATAATCATA
Organism: Leucophora obtusa; assembly: GCA_949987735.1. Classification (NCBI taxonomy): domain Eukaryota; kingdom Metazoa; phylum Arthropoda; class Insecta; order Diptera; family Anthomyiidae; genus Leucophora; species Leucophora obtusa. The sequence continues at coordinate 47,967,813 of OX465296.1, forward strand.
TATCACCATATATAAACCAATATATAGGTCCATATCTAACTTGATCCGAATATTGGAATATATAATTATATCAAGCGAGATAAGCATGTTATCTCACCTGATACAATTTGATCCGAAAAATGGGTCTATCTAACTGCATCAAATTATATATAAATACATATAATTTGATGAAGATTTTCAAAGAAAATTTTAATAAATATTATTGAGATCACTTATTTCATTCTTATTAAATCTAATGCTTAATGTTTAGTACAAATTTTGCTAATAAACTTGGAAATAGGTGACAAAATAAAACATTACAAAAATTTGTCGGAACAACTTTTTCTAGGTTAGAGTTTTTATCTTTCTTATAAAATAACTGAATTAACTAATTAGAAATTTATTAATTCAGTTCGAGGCCAATTTCCTTATTATGAATTAATATAATAAGTACTTTTTTCAAAAACTGCTATTTTTCTTCATCAGGATACTCTCCTGAAAAATACTTCACAGAGTTTTTGCTTTCAAAAAACCTCTACACTTTCAGTAATGAAAAGACTATCGTTTCGGGGATTACGCCACCACTTTCTAAAGAAAATTGATTAAGGGGACCTGGAAAATCCCCGAAACGATCCTCTTTTCATTCCTGAAAGTGTCGAGGTTTTTTGAAAGCAAAAACTCTGTGAAGTATTTGTCAGGAGAGTATCCTGATGAAGAGAAAAAAACAGTTTTTGAAAACTGAATTAATAAATTTCTAATTAATGAATTAAAAAGGTCGTAAAAAACAAATTTTATTTTTTTAAATAAAAATTAAAAACCAACATGATAAAAAATTAACTTTCACAATTAATTTTTTTTTACGGAAAAATAAATGAACTTAAACCATATTTATTTCAACATATGTTTTTCTAATTTTTAAATTTAAAAGTAAAAATAATTATTTCGACCTTTAATTCCACAATAAAAAAAAATTTGCTTTATTAATTTCTTTAAAATAATTTTGAGTTTAATAAAGAGTATTTCGCTAACTATTTGGAAAATATATGTTAAATTCAATTATAAACATTTATTTATATGTCAAAGTGCAAAATTCAAAACCAGATCCACAATTTCGGAGTTTTTTTTTTTAATTTTTATAGTGCAATTAAACTTTATAAAATTGTGTATAATTAGATATCATGTCAGATAAATTTATACATAAAATTATTACAATTTTTTATTAACTTTGTTATATATTTTGATATAAGATTGTTTAGAGAAGCTTATACGCCATTATATATAATTATGTATAAACTATATTTGCAGATCTCTTAATATATACCTGAAGACCAAATCGCATATGATTATATATAACGTCATATCAAACATATTTATAAAACCAAAGTGTTAATATAAATGTATATGGTCATATAAAGCCACACATATAAACATTTATAATTATATCAAATCATATAAGATTATATGAAAACTTTTTTAGTCGGGTATGCAAAAATATGCATTTATAATAAAATATGCGAAAATATGCAACAACAAATCGATGCCTTTTTTTGCAAATTCTTTGATTCGGAAAAGTATTTGGTCAAAATCATTTTTTGGCCACTGACTACAAACATGCATTTGCATGAAAGTCCTTGCCCTGATAATGAGTTTAGACGCCAAAAAATAAGTCGTGCGGAGCTATGAATTTCTATTATATAACCCCTTATTTGGTAATGAAAGATTTTGCTGGGTAAATGCCACTTTGTTTTAAATTTAATGATTCGGATAAATATTTAGTCCATATTAGTTTTGGACTATAAAAAAAAACATGCATGTGCATAGAATTCCTTGCCCTAATTTTACTACCCTTATAAATTGGTTGTCAACACTACTTTTTCCATATGAATGCCCTTCTATTAATATGTTTCCTACACCAAAAAATATTGGACCTAGACCCACCTTTTAGTATACCGATCGTCTCAAAATCAATTTTTGTTTCGATTTATTAATGTCCGTCTGTCTGTCCTTCCGTCCGTCCGTCTGTGTGTCTGTCCATGCATTCTTGTGCGCACTCTACACGTCGCAAATTTTAAGATATTTTTGACACGGACCTATGTCGGCCCACTGACGAAGTCTGTTGAATTTGGTTAAAATCGGTCCATGTTTAGACCTAGTGCCCATATAAGGGTCCCCCCAAAATTGGCTTCTTTGAACGTTGCAGGTCGCAAATACGAAGATATTTCAATGAAATCTGGTTCGGTGACTCACATGATCATAAGGACAAAGCCTATTGATTCTAGATAGAATCGATCCATATTTGGACTTATCGCCAATATAGCCCATATTTCCGTTTTTCTCTTCTTTTATCATTTTATAGAAAATTTTGACACAAGTCCATTTTAACCCATTCGAATTTCGTATCCAAACATTATTTGGCTTTTAACCAGACTGATGTAGGGTATTATATAGTCGGCATGCCCGACTTTAACTCTTTTCTCGTGTTTATCTTATAACGGCAATAATTTTCTCGCCTTTAACTAAAAATAATTAACGCGCACGGACCTATCATACTTAAATTAAACATCGACCTAAACAAACAAAATACGCCACTTATGTCTCAAAAAATGTTTTAATATTTTTCCTCAAAATTTTTGAAATTCCTGGGGGGTAACCGCGTAACACGATTCGAAAAAAAATTTTCGAATTCGTAAGTCTTGCAAATATTGTTAAAAAAATAATTCTGTACAAAAATTCTACTTTATAATTTATTTTTATTCTTAACCTTGTACACTATATATAAAAATTCAATAAGTAAGTTTTATGCAAAAGATTTTCTTTTTACATAAGGTACAAAATTTACGAATACGAAAATTTTTTTTCGAATCGAATTACGCGGTTACCCCCCTGATACACCATTTTATTTAACTACACGATTTTGTTTTGCAAAATTTCTTTGATGGTTTTTCCAAGAAAGAACGCCGCATTACTTTTAAAATAACGGTATTTGCCTAACAAACCAAAACCATTATGAAAATTTTTAAGCGCCGAAACCACATTTTAGCGGTTTTATTTTGCATTTTTACCAGTTCAAAACTGTTATAAAACCGCCAAATACCAATTTTTTAATGATAATTTGCGGTTTCGAAAAACAGTTAAATATGAACAAAATTTCCCCTAATGATACCAGGGTTTTAAAATATCCAAATACCGTTACTTTGAAACTGAAATGGTATCCAACCTTGGCTTTCTTCTTTTTTCTTTACAGAAAAAGAAAAACATTAAAATAAAAATTATTGCAGTTACATTTTGTAAAGTAAATAACAGAAGTACTCACAACTAACTAAACCTAACCTAACTATTTTTATAAATTAAGCATAAACCGATGTTAACTTCACGTCATTAATTAACTACAAGGAATTAAACTAACCTAGATTTTAACTTTTAAGCCATAAACTAAATTGCACTATGCACCCACCACTCTACACTCATATACTCATGCACTTTTTTCATTCACAAAATATATTTCCAACTCCTCCATTTTCACTTTGTAGGCAAAGAAACGAATGCATTGAATACATCAACCTGTTCAGATTCAGCTGTAACACGACGAAGACGTAAAAATGTCAGTAACAAATTAAACTCATCATCAGAGTCGACAACGGGCAGTGAAAACCGCTTGAATCGTTTAAGTTTGGCTGGTACTTCAGTCTATGCTGGTCATTTATCATCATTGGTTTTGGGTAAAATCAAATCGTTATGGAGTGTTAATTCAAATTCAACAGATGGCGGTTTAAATCAATTTACAGGCAGGACATTTATTGGCATTTTTTTTCTTTTAAATAAGAGTTCTGCATTTAATTAATATTTTTCGTGAAATGTTTGATTCATATAGTTCGTATTGATGTTTTATTATATCTTGTTTTGTTTATGCATGAATTATTTGTTTATTATCAAGTGGTATTAAGATTTTAAAAGAGGAATTTGTGGCATTTTAAATAGCCGGATTTGATCAACCATTCGATATTTTTCTATAGCACTTTATTTACCAGCATGTCGTTTTATAGTTCTTCGACACACATTTTAAAGATTTTTCTTTATAACTTATTTCTTTTTCTTCCTCTTCTTTCTCTCTCTCTCTCTTACAGGCAGTGATCATTTGGTTAACGACCATTGTAGCAGCTTTGCCGCTGAGAAACAAAAAGATCAACTGAGAGCCCGTTTGGGTTTATTATTAGATCATGATCCAAATGGCAATGCCAACATTACAACTAGCAGCAGTTCATCACAGAATATAAGCCCTGAACAAACTTTAGCTACTGGTAGCTCTGGTTTATCTGTCGAGCATTTCGGGGGAAGTCAACTTTCCGTGGCCACTAAAGATGACACCTACAGCCTAAGTGGTAAACTTAAAGCATGTTCACTTACCGATAATAATGGTTATGAGATATTTCCCGTTAAAGCTCGCAAATCTGTAGCCAGAAGATCAGCTCGTTCAACCCAACTTGGTGTAAATAATAAACGTAATGCTATATATAAGTCGTCATCATCATCTGTACAACCTGCCATTCAATTAGCCTTAAAGCCGCTATTCTTTGAGGTACCTTTACAGGAACCTGATCCACCATTTATTGGTCGCCAATGGTTGATTAGAGAACTATCGAATACTCTAACTGCTACGGAAACACCAGGTGTGTTGATTAATGGCAATCCGGGTACGGGAAAAACTGCTTTCATTTTACAGCTAGTGGAATATTCTTGCTTTGGTCGTCGTAAAAATTCCAATGAAAGTGATCCAGATGGTATTTACTATCAAATTAATACAGCTAGTGATCGTATGAGAGCTTTGGCTTCATATGTTGTAGGTTATCATTTTTGCCAAGCCGATGCTAATTTAACATGTTTAGTACCAGACTTTGTACATTCTCTAGCCGCCCAGCTGTGCCAGGCTCCACAATTGGCCGCTTACCGAGATTATCTTCTGAACGAACCTCATTTGCAAGATATCTTAAGTGTTAAAGAGTGTATAGCCGATGCTGAAAGAGTTATGAGAATGGCTATTTTGGAACCTCTTGCCATTTTAAAGAGATCTGGTAAAATACCTACTAAAACTTGTGTGATATTGGTTGATGCTTTGTGTGAAGCAGAATATCATCGTCCTGATCATGGACATACTATTGCCACCTTTCTTGCCAAAATGACTCAATACTTTCCCTCCTGGTTGAAAGTGGTAGCAACGGTGCGCACCCAAATGGTGGAATTTGTTAAGGGATTGTCCTATACAAAAATGACTTTAGATAGTTGGGCTTCAAACGATCTCCTACAAAAAGATATGTTGGATTACATAACCTTTCGTGTTAACAACAGCACGGAAATTCAGAAAAATGTAGCAGTGGTTAAAGATCATAATACCGGCCAACTGAAATTTATAGGTCATCTACAAACCTTAACCAAAGGCTCTATGTTGTATGCCAAACTTATATTGGATCTTATCGAGAAAGGCCAGTTAGTCATCAAATCAACCAGTTATAAAGTTTTGCCAGTATCATTGGCTCAAATATTTTTGCTGCACTTTAATTTAAGATTTCCCACCTGCAGTAGCTTTGAAAAGGCTTCTCCCATACTTAATGTATGCTTGGCTGCTTTGTATCCTTTGACTTTGAATGAGATCTATTATACTATATGTTCCATGAAAACGGATGAAGTTATGCCTTGGGATGAATTTTCACAAAGATTTAAATTATTAGACGGTTTCCTTATCAAGCGTATAGATAATACCTACATGTTTTTCCATTCCTCTTTTCGGGAATGGTTAATACGCAGAGATGAAGGTGAATCTTCTAAATTCTTATGTGATTTTCGTTTGGGACATGCCGCTATAGCATTCCGTTTGTCACGTCTACAACCTCCTTTAGATGCAGAACAAACTTTGGAGCTGGGTCATCATATGTTGAAGGCTCATATCTATCGTAATAATCAGGGTCCCCAATCACCAAGAGATATGCAATCATTTTGGGTGTCAGCAGTAGCTGAAAATATATCCGCTGCCTTGGGTTCATTACGGAATGTGTATAGTCCCAATTTAAAGGTATCTCGTTTAATTCTTCTAGCAGGAGCTTCTCCTCACTATCGTACCGAATTTATGGGTGATGCTACCATCTTGTGTATAGCTGCTCATGAGGGCATAGTACCCATGGTTAGTTTATTATTAGAATTTGGTGCTGATGTAGGCTTAACTAATAGTCAAGGATGTACGCCATTGATTTTAGCGGCTATGAAAGGTCATTGTGATGTTGTACGCCTCTTGGTAGCGGCTGGTAGTAGTTTGGGTCAAACTGATATCACTCAAAGATGTGCTCTTGTCCAGGCTGCTCGTATGGGAAGATTGAATGTAGTTAAATATTTATTAGCCTGTGATTGGACTCCAAGGCCGAATTCAAATGATGTTACCCTAGCAGCTGCTTTACAGCAAGCGCTAATAGCCGCTGCCTCTCAAGATCATATCACTATATTAGAAGACCTTTTGGATATGGAAGATATTGATATCAATGTTATAGAACCGACATCTGGAGATTTAGCTTTAACCTCAGCTGCCCGTAATGGTTGTTTAAATACCGTAGAAATTCTTTTAACTCGAGGAGCCAACATAGATTTACACAATAAACAAGGTTTCACTGCTTTGGGCTTGTGTGTCAAGGAAGGTCATTGGGCTGTGGCCGAAAGGCTTTTACAAAGTGGTGCTGATTTAGATGAACCCGTGACTTCAGCAAGAAAAACATCTCTTATGATAGCAGCCGAGGAGGGACATTTGGAAATAATGGAACTGCTGATAGAACGTGGTGCTAGCTTAGAAACACAAGATCATGAGGGTTTTACTGCTCTCTCCTGGGCTTGTTTAAGAGGACGTCAAACAGCTGCGAAGATTTTAATTGATAAAGGTTGCAATAAAAATCATGCCGATAATAATGGTCGTACTGCATTAGATTTAGCTGCATATCAAGGATCAGCCAGTTTGGTGCAATATTTACTGGAGCAAGGTGCCAATATTGAACATGTAGATGTTAATGGCATGCGTCCTTTAGATAGGGCCATAGCTTGCCGTAATATACAGGTTGTACAGGTATTTCTGAGAAAGGGTGCAAAATTAGGACCCACCACCTGGAGTATGGCTATGGGTAAACCAGAAATCTTAGTAGTTTTACTTAATAAACTATTGGAAGATGGAAATGTTTTGTATCGTAAAAATCGTTTTCACGAAGCTGCTCATCGTTATCAGTATGCTTTAAGAAAGATTTCCAATTTGGAAACACTGCTGGAGAGAAGCGCCATTTTTGCTCAACTTCGAACGAATTTATTGCTAAATCTATCTAGATGCAAGAGAAAACTTAATGTAAGTGTTAAAGTTGAATAGTTTTAAATGAACTGAACTATTTCGAATCGAGATTTTAAAAAAATGTTTAAAGAAAAACTAATTCGTAGAACCCTTAAATTTAATAGCAGGTTTGTATAGAGAAAATTGCGTAAAATCGAAAGTGCGTTCCTTTACTTTTTGGGTAAAATTCGGTAAAATGAGAGTAAGCAAAAAATCCTCTCACAAAATGATAAAATTACCCAAAAGTAAAGGAACGCACAAAACCACTTTTCGAGCCCAAAATTGCATTTCAAAGAAAAATGTGAAAATGCGTATAATTTAAGTATGAAAAATTTAATAAACACACCAGAGATCAGCAATGAATCGATTTTTGCTATTCATAGTCACTCATGAAATTTAAAATATAAGTGAGGAGAAATCATTGAAATTCAACCACTCTGATGTACTCATACTCACAATGAAGTTGATTTATAATTCTAAGTTGCAATAAATATGAATCCCACGTCGAAATCATACTCATACCATCGCAAATCTGTTTGACTCATCAATCTACTCATATAGATTCATAATTTTAGAAAAATACTTATAATACTCACTATTGACTTAACTCATTCAGCTCATTCAACTCATCCATCTGTAAACACATATATAGTAAACACATGTATATAGTAAACACATGTATAGTATTTTAATGTTTGTATTCGAGTCATACTCATTTTGCATCGTGCATACACATTAAGTGAAGCAGAGTCGAAATCAGCAACGTTATAAATATTGTTAGGTATAAGTATGATGAGTACATTAAACTTAATAGGAAGTATGAGGTTCGACAACATTTCAATACATATAAATGCGTATAAGTATCATGAATCATGATTCATGATACATGATACTTATACGAATCATGATTCAACTCTACTCACTTTTTTACTACTTATGGCTGATCTCTGAAACACACATATTTATTTGCATTTAAAACTTCTTATTGATTTTGTTCAATTAATTATTATAAATAATACATTTGTTTGGCGAGTTGATTTGTTTAAATTTAATTTTTCAATTTATTTTCGCAATTGTTTTTGGTTATCATTGCATCAGCTGTTAGTTTTACAATTTACCCGAAGAAAAAAATCTGGGTAACTTTAGTAAAAAGAGAAACACAAATTCACTCTTTTGAACGCTCTCATTTACCCAATCTTCGAGTACGGGGACGCTTTTTGGGTAAGATTGGGATCCCGCGGGTTCCCGTGGTAACGCAAAGGAACGGACCTAAATTTTACTAAAGCCTGGATTAGCCAAACGTAAACGTATCTCTGCGTAACTGAATTAATGAGTTAAAGAAGAACTGAAGATGTGTTGTGTTTTTTGTTTCATTCTTATGCATTCAATATAGAGCAAACGTAAATACACAACGAAAACCTGTTGTGAATATTATTTGAAAAATAATTTAAACAGAAAGTGATATTAATTTATGATCTAGAGTCAAACTAAAGAACATTCATTTACCAAATTAAAATATCAACTATATATACCCCTCATTCATCTTAAAAACACATGACACGGTGCACAATATAATTTAAATAACATACATTTAAATTTAACGGTTCGTTGTAATTCAAAAATCTGTGGTTATCATACACAAAGTTGAATAGAACCAGCTGAGATACCTTAAGGTTCAAAGCAAAAAAGTGTAATAATAACAAAGGATAAAAATAGCATTGTTAGATTTCGTTGATGTTAGTCTAAGTTGAGTTGTTAACATATTCGATTTGCTTTCAACTTTCACATAAGTAGACGATTATCAAAGTTTAACCCGTCAAGTCAAACGACACTGATGATGGCTTTGTAGCGAAAGCCGAAAATACGTATTCTGTATTGCTGGCCTTATCGAATTCTTTCAAATTTTTTATTCTTTGTAATTTACTTGTGAGAATTGTATCATCTTTCTTTAATTTGAAAAATAATTTCAACAAAAAGTGATATTAATTTATGATCTAGAGTCAAACTAAACAAAAAACTTTCATTTACCAAATAAAAATATCAACTATATATACCCCTCATTCATTTTTTAAATAATTTATTTTTGTTTTTAATATCTTTTGTTAATTTTATTTGAAAATATTGTAAATAATTTATTTTATTATACAAATAATATATAATTCTATTTTCACAGTTCTTGTTAATTTAAATTTATAGTGTTTTTGTTAAAATAAACTATATTTTTAAAAATAAAACTCTTATCTATATCAATATTATATATACACTATAAACTATATCAATATTAGTTTAACAACCCAAAATTGACACCATTGACAAATGTTTGTTGGCATGGGAATTTTTGAATGTTGAGGCAACATGGGAATCTCTCCAATTCTCTTTAAAATCTGAAAATTCTCATAAAAGTCTGGAAAAATCCACTCAGTTTCATAGGAATGTGTGGAAAAGAAACACTCACTGCCTGTTTTTATAAAAAAAAAACAGACGAATTCGTTAAAACAATGTGAAAAACACATATTTAAAAACATTTTTCTTGAAATTTTTTAGCCGAATCTGTGCCATATAGATGTCCTAACAAATTTGTGCAAAAATTTTGAAACATAAATGTTTTCAAATTGGTGTTTTTCATACTGACTTTTTAACGAATTCGTCTGGTTCTTTTTACAAAAACACCCAGTCAATCTCTCACTTTTTTACAATGTTTATCAACATGTTTTAATTTTCTCTGCCCGACTTCATGAACAAAAATAAAGAGTAAAGGTTGAGCGATGAAGAGAGGTATAGAAGGTCACGGCTATTACTTACTTCACTCTCGGTAATATACAAGACTGAACAGCTGCCTTCTTTTATACCTATGGTTCCTGCAGCTATACAGTGTTGTCACAGCTACAAACTCTCAAAGGTTTGACGACCCAACGGCATCGCACATCTCACAAAAGCCGCTATTTCATTTCTTGTTTCTTTTCCACCTTGTCCCCATTCTCCCTCTCTTTGTTATTAGAGGCTTTCGCAATTAATAGGTGTCAGATGTAATCCAACACCGTTGACTGTGTAACCAAAGTTGGCCCTTAAATTTGGGTCCTCACATGTTAAATAAGCCATTGATAGTTTTATAATAGTTTACTTTAATCGAAAATGGTATTACATCAATCGCGGATTGGTTAAGGATCCAGTCATACACATAAATTTTTGTAGATAATTTATGTGTAAATTCATAAATGCTTTATAAAGTTATAAGAGGCTTATGGAACAGATTTTGTATGGAAAATTTGTTTTGTAAGCCTGCTATAACTTTACGAAGCATTTATGAATTTACACATTAAATTATTAATATCCAAATACCCTAAAATTTAATAGTTCAGTTCATTTCTCTTCATAACAAAAATTATATTTTCCTCTTTTTCACAATTGCCCTTTACAGGAACTTGATGAATCAATAGATTTAGCTTCACAAGCAATACAACAAAAGCCAAGTAGTTATGAAGGCTATTATGCCAGAGCTAAAGCACGCATAGAACATGGTGATTTCAATGAAGCTCTAGTTGATGCTAATGAAGCCATGCAAAAGGCAGCTCAAACTGGTGTGCTATCCGATGTAGTAGAAGTTTTAAAACGTATACAAGCAGAACTCTTAACACGCATAACAAATGAGGGACGCAATCAATCATCCTCGTCTTCGTCTGGTTACGAAGCATATGGTGGTGGTGGTTCAGGAGCAGGTGCTGCAGCTGATTGTTCGAATGGTGCCTTAGAATCTCAACATGAAATAACGGATTTGTAGAGTGCACTTTCAAATTTTGTTGTTTCTATTTTTAATTTAATGTGAAAAAAACAAGAAAAAAAGAAATGAATGTTCGGCCTGATTACTGTTGTCGAATTTGTATTCGAAATTTTTGACTCTATACAAAATGGTTTTCTTTAAATTGGAAATTATAGAGAAATTAATCTCCGGTCATGTATTTTTTAAGATCAGATTTTTATTTATGTTAAATTCAATTATAAAACTGTTGAAAAGTTGTGTTTTCCCCGTTTTTTTCAGCAAATTCGACTTACTCTCGAATCCGACTACGACAACCGTAATAAGGTCAATTATATTTAAAAAATTTTCGGAATTTGTATTTATTGGATTTATTTTTAATTGTTTTGGTATAATTTATAATAAATTATTTTAAATATGCGTATGAATACTTTGTAGCTTAAAGAAATGTTTAATTAGTTCGAATAATTCTTATTTAAAAGAAAAATCACGTTTTTACATAAAATTTTAGTAATAATAATATTTTATAGTTTTTTAAGGGAAAAATAAACAAACCGCATGTAAAAATATTCTTTTTAAGAAAATAATTTAAAAAGCAAATAAACACGGATTTCAAATAATATTGGTTTTATATGAATGGGGTCTTCTTATAGCAAATTTTTAAACAAAAATAAAATATTTCTTTAATACAAATCAGCGTTATACATACATTTTAATTGTTATGTACAAATTAATTAGTTGGTTAAATGTAATAAAATACTTAAAACAGCATTTTTAGTTCAAAAAGTATAAAAATTAAATTTATTTAAGACTTTTCTTGTTGGAATTAAGCATTAATTCTTTTTATTGTGGTCCAGTTGTTCTGTTGTTGTCATGTGGTTATTTACTAGTGGCACCATTACCTGAAGATATGGTTCATATTCTGGAGCTGAAAATACAAAAAAATTATATTATTATTATTAGAATTCATTTAACTCTATCTACCACTCCCCAGTCAGAAAAATATAAACGGGAAAGCGGTGGCAATGCACTTTCACAGAGGGTACAAGTACTGGCAAAAAGTGCTTTCCCATTTCCAAAATGATAACATCATTAGACAAAAGGACCGGCTGTTCAAAAAGCGCCGGAAAAGCACTGGAGGAACAAAACTTTTAAACGTTGGCAAAACCAATAAATAGGTGGTCTGGAAATATATTTTCCAAAATAAAATTTAAAAAAAGTTCATATGTATTTTTTTTTTTGGTCCTGCCGAGATTTGAACTCAAGCCGTCAGATTGGCAGACGATTGCTCTACCCACTGAGCTAACGAGACATATAATATTTGATAGCTAAACACATAAATGAGTGATAATCGCTGGACAACTACTGGCTGTGCCAAAATGCTAGTACTGGCAAACAATTTTTTGTAGCTAGTACGCCAGTGTTGGGAGGGCAAAAAAAAGTTGGTCTTGAAGGAGCTTTCCCACAAACAAAAAAATTGATTTTATAAAACAAAAAAAATTTTAAATTAAAAAAGATTTTTGCTTGCAACCGGATTTGAACTCGGAACCTTCAGACTACAAACATTTTTTAACGAAACGTCAGCATTTTTATAATACCAGTGAATTGATTTTTGAACGCCTGGTAGCATTGGCTAGGTAGCACTGGATAACCACTGGTTGCAAACCTTGGCATATCATTCTAAGCCAATTTTTTTATAAACCACCGAAATTTTTATAAAACAAATACTGGTAAAACGCTTTTTCAAACGCTGGCAAAGCGTTCCAAATGAGTTGTCTGCCAGTCATTTATTTTTAACACCGTGGTTACCCAGTGGTATGTCAGTGCTTGATTTTTTGTACCACTGGCGATTTCTGACTGAGTATTTTTCTGCACCCTCTACATCACAGTGTGTACCAGTGATGACACCACGCAAGTTCCGCGGGCATTTTGCGGACTTTTATTGAACTACAAAATTAGCAACTCTGTAGGTACCCTACGGGAAATGGATCAGTCACAGAGCTGGTCACGTGACTGGAACTTTGTGGGAGTCACCGGTCCTCGATTCGGTTTTTTTATATGAAAGTAACCGGCAACTTTAACATGGGCTTGTCATAGGAGGTGGCAATTTCCTCCTTTTGAGCTACTTGTAACTTGTCGCAAAGCTTGTCGTTTATAACATATCACACTACTGGTTTAAGAGAGTATGCAATATAACAAGTTAAAGTTTTCTAATACGGAAGTAGTCTCATGTTAGACATTATGTGATAAGTACCGAAACTAGTGAGAAATAAAATATCAGGTGACTGGTTTAATCGCACATATCACAGAACTAAAGAAAAATATTTGTTAAAAAACTGGTCACACATTAGTCAATATGTGTGTTGTTGCTGAACTAGTACAAAATAATAGTTTCGTGACATATCACTATACTGCTCTAAGTTAACAAGTCACAGGACTAACTGAAACTAATTGACGTGTAACATGTCACTTATTATTCACCATGTGTCATAATAAGTATGGGTGCTGGAAGAACCTAGAAGGATCCAGTCACTGAACTTACGTAAAACGACAAGTCACCGAATATGTTTTTAAAACATCACAAACTCACAAAAAATTATTAAAAAAAAAAACATTTTATTCCAAATTCCAAAAACATAAATATTAGGGGTTTTCATATAAACTCGTAAATTCCATGTAAATCTTGTATAAATATAAACATATTTTTCATGTATGGAGATTGATATTAAACTCATAAACATACCAACTTTACACTGTTTACGAGTATAATACGCATTTATATGAAAACCCCTATTAACTCATGATTACAATTCAATATAAGCTATACATATAAATTATTTTAATTTTTGCATTAAAAATTCAAAAATAGTTTTTTCGGACTTTCTAAATAGATTTTCATACATTTACTTAGAATATTGTTCTACATCAAGTCCAAATTCGAATAGGATAATATTGTAATATTAGATTTTATTTGTTGCTTCAAAATGTCATATTCGAATTTGGACTTGAGGTGGAACAATATTATAACAAATACATATATGAAAGTATACATATAAATTTTAACGTAAGTTAAGAAATACTAGCTACACCATACACCACTACTTCGACAAGGTAAAATAAGTTTATACTGCTGTTTGTAACACCAAAAAATATTGGACCTAGACCAACCTATTAGTGTACCGATTTACTCAGAATCGCGTTGAGTCGATTTGGCGATGTCCGTCCGTCGGTCTATCTATCTGTCCATTAGACCGTACCTCAAAAAAAAAGTTTGCCGTACACCCTCCAATATGAAGTATTTTTGGAAGGCGATTTCAAAAAAAAATTTTTTTTTTTTTGCCGAATGTAGTGGTCGCCTTTTTTAATTTTTTGTTATAGCTTTGGCATTTAAAATCGGATTTTAAAGTGTGATATATCGATTTTTTGCCTCGAGGAGACCAGTGTTTTGCTACATAGTAAAAATCCAATTAAAAAAAATTTAAAAAGGCGACCCCTACGTTCGACAACCAATATATAAAAAAATTTCTACTGGGTTTAGCGAAAAACTTCCTTAGCAAAAGTTGAATGATTTTTTGCGAGTTTAAATTTCTAACATTAGGGTGGTAGCAACTGAGATCTGGTGGGTAACTACTATAACGGGAAACTTGAGGTCAAAATGCCCTTGGAGCAAAATACTGGTCTACATCGATGTATCATACTTTAAGATCCGACTGTAAATGCCAAAGATATAACGAAAAATGTAAAATAGCGACCCCTACGTTCGGCAAAAAAAAAATAAAAATTTTTTTTAAAACCTTCTTGCAAAAATATTTCATATTGGAGGGTGTACGGCGCATTTTTTTTTTTTTGCCTGTAAGGTGGTACGCTCTACTGTCCATGTACCCTTGTGTGCACGCAACAAGTCGTATATACATACGGACCAAATTTCGGCAAAATGGAATAACGTTTATAGGTCCCTAAAAATTTCAAGTTTCTTTTCAGGATTTCTGCATAAATTCTGAACAATTTTATATACGTTACGAATATGAAATACAATTTTTTAAAATTCATTTACAAAAAGAAGTTTATGTGTGAATTGATCAAAATATTTTTTATCGTTAAATTGCCTCTATATGAAAAACTTTTTGTGTATTCCATGACCGGGAATCAAACGACCAACCCTCTACACAGGCTACGACCCGTCTTAACGAGACAAACCATGGTCGACACATCGATGAGTGTGGCTAATTGAAGTCTTGTCAATCATAACCTACACAATGAATGTTTTGTAATCGGAAGAAAATTTCTATCGTTATTTCCTTTTCACAGGTAATTATCACATTATGATGATTTCTTTGGCCAAAATTGGATGAAATGGATGTGAACGACATGTGGCTCTAACAGGCGGCGCTACGTGCCACATAGCTGAAGCGACCTGGACATTCTGCACGACCGATTTGAGGGTATGGTTATCCCACACAGAAGCGACTTACTTGTTCTTGTGAGCTTCCATCAAGTTGCTTGTCTATGCCAATAAGTCAATTAAAAATTTTATGTAATATAATAGTTATTAAACTTCGAAAAGTGTACGATAATCGTCTATCGTATTATAGAATCTGGGCACATATTTTAAGTAAAACCCTGTTAAGTTTACATATAAAAAAATATGTGCGCAATTTACAAAAAGTACATTCCTGAATTCAACACTAAACTGGTTTTCGGGTCATTTTGGGCTTTTTGAGCTAGTTTTCAATTATTAACATAAATTTAATCTTCTCTTTAATTAAAATACAGATGTGATGTACCTATTTTAGTCCAATGGGTCATTTCGACCCCTTAGTGATTTAAGCTTCCCTAGTGATTTTTTTTTGGAATACTTTCCTCTATTTCATAATGGTAATATCGGTATTACAAAACATTTTCACCAACGATTAGAGAAAAGAACCGGTAATCAAAATATCCAATAAAAAATTCTGACTTTTTGGATATAACATCCCCAGTGTTTGTGAATAAATTGTTTTGCTTGTCATTGACAATCTATTATGCATAATCGTATCCGAACAATATTTTTGAACTACTCGTAGTTTATTATTATGTCATCATTTCTGTGGCCACAAAGTTAAGTATTATGTAAACTTTGTAACGGTCACGGGATAGGGTATTACGGTACCGATCGCCATTTTTTCATACACATCTAATTATACTGCACCTGTTCTGTGTTATATCACTACTTCAACTGCAAAGGTACTAGTTACTTTTGTCAATTTGATGTTATGATACTTTTTCTCCAGTTATAGGATATATCCAAAATGAACTAGTTAATGTTTGGCCTCCATTTCAATAGTCACGATGTTGAATATTTTGCTGCAATTACCACTTTTTGATACACCGAAATTTGGGTTTACATCAGTTTTGTAACCTGTCCCCTATGCACCTGTCACAGATTTGTCACTTTGGATCAATCGACCCTTCATTTCCCGTAGGGTAACTACAAGTTTTATTCCCCAAACTTAAGTGCGGAAGAAACAACTACATGACAACTAGTTCTGTCTATGGCTTGGTTTGGCCCACTGACCATTTTTGAAAATATTAAGTTGGGAATTTATTATTTTTATTTATTTAATCTTAAGGGGGGTATCGACTCTAGGAAAATTTTTGTTTTCGAATTTTTTTTTTATTTTATTTGGATGGAGCATACTCTATATGCTCCGAAAATTTCAATAAAAAATTAAAAGAAATTAAATTTTCACATGTTTTTTTGTAAAATATGTTTTAGTCCCAAAGTATTACTATATGTGTTTAATTTGTGTGTAACACTTTTTGTTTGCATTTTTATTAACTTGTTTTTATTAGAAATCGTATATATTATAACAGGGCAGAAGAGAAAGATAAAAACTACATAAAAAGATGTAAAATCGCACGCAGTTTTCAAAGAAAAGCCAATGACGATTCCTTGATGGATGTTGAAGGCACTTCATATGGGACAGGTGCTGATGGCTTAATATAAGTTATAAAAGTAATCAATATATGTGACCTTCTCCGAGAAAAGGGACCTAGTGTGTGAAAATGAAGTTTTGAGAAGAACGCATTTAAAGTTTCATAACGCACACCTTCAGTTGGGAGATGCGATTTGGTATCTAACTCATCTTATTCTAACTCATTTCATCTTATTCTACACCCTTTAAGGTACCAGAATCCACTCTTAAGTCCAAACCCGTTTTTTGACACACTAGGTCCCTTTTCTCGGAGAAGGTCACATATATAAAAATGGGGAAAAAATATGAAATAAATTAAAAACTGTACAAAATTGAAGGGCTTAGTGTAAAAACATGATAAGCCACATAATTTCAAAAACTGATTTTATGTGTTCATTGTATTACCTAATACCGTAAAAACATCCACTGAAAATATTTAAACCATATTGCAATAAATTTCGGAATTAGCGTAAAAACTACTTTTACAATTCGATTTTATTGTGAAAATTTTCTATTCAAAAACATGATAAGCCACACTTATAAACTACACCTCTAAACAAAAAGATGAATTCTGAAGAAAATATAAGCGGAAATATAGTTTTCTGTGAAGATAATGATGGTAGTATGGTGGACAAAGGTTTTCTGCCAACTGATGTTGAAGTAATTTCAGAAACCAGCGATATGTGATTTATATTAACTTTCGTTGCTTATCAAGTTATTGAAGAAATTTTTAAAGATATTTTTATTTTGAAATCGCGAATCGTAGCTCCTTCTCAGGACTATCATACTTAGAATACTTGTACTCAGAATTTATGCAAAACTACTATCAGATATCCGTTGCTGGACCACTAGATGCCATTGAAAAGCATTATTAAAAAAATGTGGATTGTCAAGTTATTGCAGAACTATTATTAGAGATACCTCTATTTTGAAGGAAAGGTAGATTTGTTGTAGTACTGTAAAAATTTAGATACTTATGATAAGTGCTATGTTAAAACCTCTAGCACAAATTCATCGCTTTAAGAATGGAAGATAGTGCAAACCATTATTTTAAAATTATGTGGCTTATCAAATTATTGCAGAAATTTTATTAAGAATTTTTCTATTTTGAAGAAAAGGTTGGTATTTGCTGGACTTTCATACACTTATATCAAATGCTTACGTAAAACTTCAAACAGAGAAAAAAATGGTCCCAAATTAAATAGAGAATGCCTTACCCTTCTAGATAGAAGTCTTACTCTGGCACTTGTGATAAGTGTCTTCCAGCGAGGGATATATGGTATAAGACTTACTTTATCACTCATAAAATGTATATGGGTGATATCAAAAAATGTGATAAAAACCGTGTAACCACCGAATTTATAATGCATGGATTACATTTGAGTTACATATTTCGATATATATCAGCGCATTGTCACCTGTTTTATAAAATTTATAACAATCTGACCAATTTTTGGTTAATACATAAAATTTGTGACCAATTTTATAGGCCAAATGTAAACTCCGTAACAAGTAACTCATAAGGTTTTTTAACTTAAATAGCTTATATTTTAATAACCAATAAACTTAAACACTAACTGTAAGAATTTTTATGAAGAGGAAATGTGCCGTTTTTAATAAAAATTAATACATTTTACAAACTTTTTCGTATATCTTAGCTATCACGACTTCAACTATGTAACGATTTTTCGTCATCATTTTTGATAAAAATGCATATACCAGAATTTTGGAGTTATCTATTATTTATATTGCGAAAAGTATAATGTTATTTATAAACAAATGATCGTTGGACTGTAAGTAATCATCAAGTATAACAGACTTGAAGCTTTTCTGCAGCATGTAACATTCTCGAGATGAAAAAAGATGTCTTTAATAAAATTTGAAAAAATGTTGTAAAATCCGTTCCTAATTTTTACACCAACTATTTAACGAGTAAGAAAAACAATGTCATATTTGGATTCACCTTGTAGGCATCATGCGATTTTGTTTCGGGAAAAAAATTCTGACAAAGCGTTTCTGAAAGAAAACGCAAAAAGTAACCAAATGTAAACTCCGTAACTGTAAACTCCGTAACCACAATTGTTTGCATCAGGTTTCATTCAAATAAATGTAGATAAATGTTTAAAATATTTTTAAATAACCATAAACAGAGGTGATTCAACTAATATTTATGCGTCAAAAGATGATTCAACTAATAATTTTGCGTCAAATCAAAAAAAGTTATCAGTTTTTTACCCTAAGCTGCTGGAGCGAAAAACGATTGATTTTGCATTTCATTGGTTTTGAATCGATATTTCGAGTCATTACTGACATTAGTTTGACAAATTAAATTTGTTTCACATAATTTAAGAATTTTTTGATCGCGAAATGTTATGTTTTTAATATATTATTTTGTAACTGCGCAACCGCTGTTTGGATTTAAAAAAACTTTATATTTTTGAAAAGAATTTAAAAGGACCAAAAATACAAAATTAAAAAAAAAAATTAAATTTTTTTTCGCGGAATGAATTGTATTTTATTCGCGAAACCGCCAATTTTATAAACACAAATTATATATCATTGGAAAGCAAATTGAAAACCCAAATACGAAAAACTAATAAATTGAAGAAAATTCGTACCCAATTTTTTTTGTTATATCTTTTGCTTGCAGAAATGTAAACTCTGTTACAACAAAAAAAATTAAAATTGTGCAAAAAAAGTTATTGCGACAACTTGTAGAAGAGATTTTTTGCAATTAGGTTTATAATGACTAAACTTACTGATTCAATTAAGAAAAAACCGAAATATTAACACTTTTTGCTTCTCACAAATTTGGCCCAAAAATTTATCACATTTTTTGATTTCATCCATATAGAGTATCAAAATCCTGCAAAACACCTAAAATTTCTTCAAGATAACAAAATCTTGAATAAATTTTCTGCAATAACAATAATAAGCCACACTATTTTAATAAAACGGTTTCTACTGTATTCTAGTCTTCCAGTGAGGAATATATGGTATAAGACTTACTTCATCACTCATAAAATGTATGCAGAGCATGAAAGTCCTGCAAAACACCTAAAATTTCTTCAAAATAAAAAAAACTTGAATAAAGTTTCTGCAATAACTTGATAAGTCACACTTTTTCTTTGAAACAATGGTTTCTGCTTTGCTCCTGGTATCCATCGATGGATATGAGGTAGTAGTCTTCCTTAAACACTTATGACGTCCATCAAGAGTGTTATTTAATTAAAAGCTGATTTTACACATTTTTTTTAACTTTAAGGGCGATTATTTCAATATTTTTATTTTGTGTCTTATCAACTTATTTCACTAAGCCCTTCAAATAAAAAAAATCAAAAAAAAATGTTTTTAAATTAGTATATTTTTCTGCTAAATTTAGCACTTGGTTTTGAAAAATTAGTAAAATGTTTTGCTGAAATCAGCAGCGAGAATTAGTAACAAATCCGTAATTTGTAATAATAGAATATCAAAAATTATTACTAAAAAAATTGTACTAAAAAAATTGTACTAAAAATCAGTACAAAAATAGTAAAGTGCGATTGATAACGGTTTACAAATTTTTTACCAACTTTTTTATCTAATTGTACGTCATACTTCGTTCTTCTAATTGTGCGCTAGATTGTTCACCCATTTTCTTTTATCTGTCCTGGCACTAGTTTTTATTCTTTTATCCTTTACGTTGTAAATTTGTTGTATAGTGTTTAAGCTCCTTCCGTTCTTCTATCAGTTCCCATGTTCTTGCAGATATCCAAGGTTGATTTTGCTGTCTTCCAAGACCAACTCATTTTTCAGCTGCATCTATTTAGATGTTCCTTAGGCTATACGTACGAGAGACCTCTATAAAATTACAAAACAGATAGCTGGAATAAATCATTCGAGCACCAAACCGCTTAAAGAAGCAAATGGCGAAATTAAGCATTCCAAGGAGGAACAACTAAAAGTGTGGCAGAACTACTATCAGAAACTGTTGTCTTGTAACAACGGTATCAACAACCATTTAACGTGCAACTGCAACAACCACAACGCAAGCCTCCCTATTGTTACGGATCCATCCAGGGAAGAAGAAATTGAAGATGCTATCGCTGCTGTTGGGTAGACACGGTATCAGACTCGGACGGGCGTGGGATGTCTTAGCTGCGGCATACCACGTGAGGAGGAGACAGTAAGTCATCTGCTCTGTGGTTACCCGGCACCAGATAAACAAGCCAATAAAAATAATCGGTGGCGGCGATTAGGTTTGAGCCTGATAAAAATCGGCGACATGTAATTTGAATATATTTAAGCTTTTTAAAAACATAGTAGTAGAAAATGTTTCACTGAGAGAATTATCTGCATGTTATTATTGAATTTTTACATTATTTCAATGAAGTTTCGCTGGAATTCGTCCTTTGTAACTTTTCTTTAAATTGGTGAATTTTGCATAAAATTTAATGAAAAATTTCACATTATTATAAATTTAATACTGCCATAGAAATTCTGTGAGATTAGGAAAATATCATCGGCGTAGTCGAGATCATTTAGCTTGATATGGAGATCAAGGTTTATACCATTTCCTGTTGAGACGTATTGCTCCGTAACTGCATCTAGCACCAGATTAAAGAGTAGGGGTGATAATATGCAACCCCGTCGTACACCAGCCTTAACATCAATGAGGTTGCTTTTCAAACCCTCATGCAGAACATGACATCGGACATCGTCGTAGAGCGCTTTTATTAGACGGATAATTTTATCTGGGACGCCATTACATCTAAGTATATGCCAAATTTCCGTTTGGTATAGGGAGTCAAAAGCCCGTTCAAAGTCAATAAATATTAAGGTGGTATTTCTAAATGACGTTTTGCTTCACACGAACGAAAATACAATAACAATATACATTCTACACAAAAACAAAATACACGTAGTCACTCATTCGTGTGATAACGAAAGTCTTATAGAAACCCAATGTAAGTATAGTGTCGACCTCATTTCGGCAGATTGTTCCACAATGATACGGATACTGTTTATGTGATCGATGCATGATCTATTTGGTCGAAACCCGGCTTATTCGGGCGCATATTTTCCTCAAGAGCCTTAAAGATTCGGTGGTGAGGTACTTGGACTATTACTTTGTTAATTATATTTAAAAGAGTTATTCCTCGCCAATTTGAGCAATCCGTTAGTTTGGCTTTTTTTGGCAATTTTAATAATAAGGCCTTCCTTTATTAAGGTGAGAAGGTTTTCGGAATCCCAGTAGCATTGTAGATTGGGTTTAATTGTTTTGGCAGAAAGTTGTTTATTAAATTTAAAAAGCTCTGGAGGTATGTTATCGGTACCACTAGCCTTGTGGTCCTTAAGGCAATCACAGAGGAGATGACTTACTGTCTCCTCCTCACGTGGTATGCCGCAGCTAAGGCATCGTACATTCCACGCTATCCCGCTCCCGTCCGACTCTGTTACCGTGTCTGCCCAACAGCAAGTGTCCAGCTAGCACGGCCGTCAGCCTCGAGACGTCTCTCCTACTCCTGCTGAGCAGAGATTTTGTGCGCCCCAGATCATAGTCGAGTAAATCTCGCGGTCCTACAAGTGCCCTGTCCAGTCCATCAGCTCCTCGCCTTTTGGAGGTAGTGCCCGAAAAGTTCCCAGCGGTGTAGCGACTGGCATCATTGTGGAGACATTTAAGGCAGAACCTGCACTTGCCAACACGTCTGTCCACTCATTACCGTAAATGTCCCCGTAGCCAGGGACCATACCAACATAATCAGGGACTGACGACTTAGCCCAGACAGTTCTTCCCTACACTGCACAATGAGGATAGAAGATGTAGTGTAGGGGTTCAAGGACGTAAGCGCCGCCTGGCTATCAACGAAGTAACCCACAGTTCCCGTATCCTCGACCACACACGAGAGCCTACAGGCTGCCCTGATAGCCAGAATCTCCCTTTAAAGACACTAGCATGATCAGGTAACCTGAAGGAGCTACTTATATCGCATTCACCAGAGTTGATGGCACTCCCATCTAAATAATTTGAAAACCTTGGTTCTACTTACTTTGCTCCAATAAAGTTTCCAAATCATCAGGATTATCCAATGTCGGTATATCGGCATTAGTTGATTCTTTTAAAATTAGAACAATTTCTTTAGAAGCTTTTAATAAAAACAAAGGTACATGCATACTATATAGTTCCTTATTTAAGGAACCAATGCCACGAGCAGCGGTAAAGTCAAAGTCTAAAATAAATACAAAAACAGAAATTAATGTTAAAAATTTTTTAAAATTTAAATTAACCAACCATGAACGTTTGAACAATCCAAAATAACAGGAGATGAACCATGGGTAGTTAAAGCTTTAGATATACCAGACCGTACCCATTC
Source organism: Leucophora obtusa (assembly GCA_949987735.1). Classification (NCBI taxonomy): domain Eukaryota; kingdom Metazoa; phylum Arthropoda; class Insecta; order Diptera; family Anthomyiidae; genus Leucophora; species Leucophora obtusa. Next base: position 47,991,201 of record OX465296.1, read on the forward strand.
AATGGCTGGAAAATACAATGAACTATGCTTTGGTCGTATCATGAGATAAGAAATTCCATGGACAGTCTATACAAGAAAAACCAATTAATCAATCAATTTTATATTTAATGAAAATGAAGATGAAGATAGAATATCATATGTAATTTGCCTTTAATTTATTTACTGTAAGGACGGGACGAGCAACTCTATATATCAAAAATGCTACATCAGCACCAACTCCTAGAAGTAAACCTATCTCTACACCTACTGCCAAACTTATTACAAATGTAATGGCTCCGGGTAACAGTTCACGTCGGCTACAACGCCATAAAGGTTTGATAACCTGGGAAAAAAATTTAATTAAATAAAATTGTCGTTCGTAAAAATTGTGAAACTCACCTCAAACTCAATCATAAATATAACAGCCGATATAATAACAGCACTTAAAGATGCTTTTGGTATATATTGAAAATATGGAGCCAATAGGCCTAAAGCTAATAATACCAAAGCAGTTGTATAGAAGCCACCAATTGGTGTCCTTACACCACTAGCATGATTTACAGCACTACGAGAAAAGGATCCTGTTACAGGTATCGATGAAAAGAACGAACCAAATATGTTACTCAATGACAAGCCCAAAAGTTCTCTAGTAGGTGAGAGACCAGCTCCACCAAATGCCTTCGAAATAGCCACATTACCCAAAACAGCAATTATGGGCAATATGATCATAGATGGTCCCAATTCCTCTAACATGTCACGATAGTTTTGTTTCACCTCTGTACCATTAGTACTTAAAATAGTGGTCTCAAATTTCGGAATTTGAAAATCTGGTAAACCCGATTTAACTTTGCCAGTTAAAATAAATGGACAGCTATTATTATTTTCACATGTGTAATAGGCAATGGTACTGGCTACTAAAACAATCAAAGCATTACGTCCCGTAGCAACAATCCAGATAAAACTTTTTAGAAATGTTTGACCGTTTGATAGTTTTAAGTCTTTTAATTTCTATTAAGGAGTAAAATAACAAAATTGATAAATTTAAAAATTAATAAATAAAATAATACTTTACCCGCAATAATAATAAAATTATAATGGCAGTAATTCCAAGTGTAAAGTCTCCTAAACGTACTTTATCTAAATTCATAATAACTGATTTCATGGTATTAATAAAACCAGAACCAGATCCTCCACGTAAACCCAAAAGACCCTAGAAATAAAAAATAAAAATGATTATGACTAAGGGAGATATCTTGATTTGATCCTAAGTTTACAGGTTTTTTTTATAAGCTATCTATCTCCGTTGTTTAGAGGGTAAAAAATGCTGACAAAAATATACTGGTACCTTAGCTTTGCACTATTTTTGTTTAGTTGTTTTCGTGTTCTAAAAAACATATTAAATTGTTGATACTTTAATTTCCTTATTTAATATCATTGAAAATATTCTTTTTCTGATATTCGTAGTTACCCGAATTTCAACAAGCTTTTACCGCACCTCTTTTTTGGTGCTTTTTTAACAACTTGGCAAACCTGTGCAAAAACATAGACAATGTTACATATATTGCCAACAGTTCTCTATCAAATGAACTATATTTCGTTTCATGTCAAACTGAAGGATGTTGCGAAAAAAGAAGATGTTCTATCGATAAAAAAAGGAATAGATGAGCTAAGGAGGAAAATGTTGTGCTTAGAAATGAAGTAAAAATGCTTTCTTCACGTATTGAACAAATTGATCGCAGATCTTGTTTTACAAACATTTTTGTTAGTGGCATTGATAGTGCTAAGGCATCAGCAGCTAAATTAGATTTTATTGATTTATGCACCAAAAAGCTAAACGTAAATGTAAATGTAGTAACAGTTCGTGTATTACCATCTAAAGGTACCTTTATGTTTACATTGGAAACGTATTTGCAAAACCACTAATGTTCTAGCTGCCAAAGATAAATTGAAAGGAGGTACAATTTTTATACAAAAGGATTATACAAAGGAAGAACAAGATACTCGGTATAATATGAGACAATTGAACAAAAAAAAATTCCAATCTCAATTTGAACATAAAGGTGAGACTTGGTGAAATTTGTACTTTTATCAAAAACAAAAAATGCTCTTAGATGTTGGGAAAATTTGTCGCCTATTCTAACGAAAAAAAACCTGCTGATTCAAGCCAATTACTTAGAGTTGGGCTTAATCGTTCTTTTTGGTGACTCGGTCATATCGTTCAATAAAATTCAATGAACTAGTTGGTTCAAATCGTTCAATCGTTCTTTTTTGCCATGAGCTGTATCTGAACAGTGATTCGTGAACGGTGTCGTTAATTCGACAATTTATTGGCGCACTACATGTTACATGTTTATATTAATTTAATTGTGCATAGACTAATAGTGTCAGAAAATTACAATTTTATTAAAAATTTTAAATTATTGAGAAAAACATTTAATTCTGTAATAAAATTAATAAGAAAGTGATACAAACTTTTTATGTATACAAAAAAGAACGAAATGAACGATTGAACGAAATGAACGAAAAGAACGAATAATGGTGAATGATGTCATATCGTTCAATGAACTGTACCGTTCAAATGAACTAACTAGTTCGTTCATGACCGACACAAGTCTACAATTACTCCATGGATGTCATTGTGAAAGTCAATATAGCTGCAAATTCAAATGCGATTAACAATGCATATACAAATAAACAATAGCAATACAATTCATGTCGTGTCCTGTCTTATAATGTCGCTAATCTTGCTAAAAGTGTTAATTTTGGAAATTTTATAACTTATATTAATAATTTTCATATATTTTCCTATTCAAAACTCATATTTTGCCAGACAAACAAATGTGGTTCTCTAATTATTTACAAAATCACAATTTACACTGAATCGAAGCTAAGAAAATTCACAATGCTGGTCGTGCTAGTGGTGGGTGTTTGTATGGTTATAGAAAAGAATTAAGAAAATTATTAAATCTAAAATTCTTGAATCTTTCTAATGGTAATGTTGTACTAACTGCTAGATTAAGTAAATAATGATATTTTATACTTTATTCCACGTTACCTTAACTGCACGAACTGGAATGTTGATTTTGAGTCGCTTGGAAATTTCTTAAATGATCTTTGCCCTACAAATGTTTGCATTGTTGGTGACTAAAATGCGCGCATTGGAGAAGGGTTATATATATTGGATACTAATATATTAACTGATCTACCACACGTTAACGAAATGAGATGTTCTAAAGATAAAGTAACAAATAATCAAGGAAAAAGATTAACGGATTTAATAGAAAGCATATGTGGTATAGTGATGAATGGTAGAATAGATGGTGATTCTAAAGGTGATTTAAGCTTCTATGGAGGTAGATATCGAGTATTCTATATCTATTTTTTTAATTTGTAAAACAGGTGACAATGCGCTGATATATGTATATCGAAATATGTAACTCAAATATAATCCATGCATTAGAAATTAGGTGGTTACACGGTTTTTATCACATTTTTTGATATCACCCATATATGTACTTCTCATACAATAGCTGTGTTTGTGCGGCAAGCTATCAGCGTTGGCTTATGTCATTCCTATACAAATTTGACATTAGTAACTTTGAGAGTTAACACTAAACGTTGGCTAATGTCAAATTTATATGGGAATGACATAAGCCAACATTGATAGCTTGTCGCAAAAACACAGCTAATATTAGCACAAATATGCGTAGATTTTAGGGTATGGGGTTCGGGAATTCCCGGGCGGGAAATCCCGGGAAAAGTTTGCCGGGAATTCCCGGGAAAATAATATATTTTTCCCGGAAAAACGGGAAATTTTAAAAATATTAAATTTTTTAAATTGTTTTTGTTTCGAATAGGATTTTTTAATTTTAGTCATAAAAAACATTTTAAATACCAAAACAAAACTGTCATTGTTAAAATCTTTTAAAAGGGAATACATTTATTTGGCACAGAAATAAAATCTTTGGGAGCATATCAACTAATAAAGATTTTTCGCATAACTTATTCAAAATTTAAGTAGTAAAACCTAAAAACTTGGTAAAATGTTTAAAAGAAATGTGAAAAAAAGCTTTGTTTCTTACAAATAATCGCCCTTACTATCTAAATTTTTCAAATGTATAATTTAGGTAAAGTCGACTTTAGTTAAAATATTGGGTGGTAGTATACCTTGACTTGGTTTATTTTTGGACCAATTAAAATATTTGAAAATTTAAATATTTTTGTAAGGTTTTCATACACAAAATGAACAAACCCGTTTGATTAAAAATAAAGTCGACTTTAAATTTAAAATACTCCTTTATATTAATGGTCAATAATTTTATAAGTAACGTTTTCATTAATAAATATGAAAAGAAAAAACTAATGGTTAACGGTGGTATCTAAATTTGGTTATCCGACATCTAAATTTGGTTCACAAACAAAAAAAAAAAAAATTGATGGTCATGCAACTTCTCTTGAAGAAAACAACAACAATAATAACGTTTCAGCTAAAATTAGCAAAGTACCCGAAGAAAAAAGTGTAAGCTGAATAGGCATTAAAGGTTTTATGGTAGGGCAAACATTTCCTGAAATGGTATCCAAATTAGCCGCAGTCAATCCGCACCATAACTAGATCTTCGCTTATTCGAGAAAGTTTTTATAATAAAAACCTGGCATTGCAAAAAAATTAAACCGATGTAAAGAACATTATATTAAATTACTACAATCATGTAAAAGATATCATGATAAAAGAAATATCGAGCAATATTTCTAACAATATGAGATTTACTATAATCTTAGATGAATGGACAAGAATATCACAAAAGAGATATTTGAACATATGTATAAACGGAAATAATTCATTTTATAACCTGGGGTTGGTTTACATATCAGGAAGATGTAATGCTGATGAAATAAGAAGAATTGTAGAAATAAGACTAGAAGAGTTTTATTTGTCTTTGGAAAATAACATTGTGGCGACCATATCTAATGGGCCAAATGCGATGTAACGGTTTGTTTCCGACAGTCCAGTAGTGGGTGCTTTCTGCTGGAATCATGCAATTCATTTGGCAGTGCTTAGAGTAATTTATGTGAAATAAAATTTTCAACATTCTGATTGATATATTTACTTTGAATTCTCACTACACAGACTGAATTTGTACTGAAATAGTGTTTTTTTTTTTAACAAAAATTACTTATATAGGTGGTTTTCATTAACAATTTTGATTAAAAATATTTACCGGGATTCCCGGGAATCAAATTTTTTCATTCCCGTTTCCCGGGAAATAAAAAAGTCCGGGAAATCCCAAACCCTAATAGATTTTTTCAATTATATGGAAAATTTTTAATTTTTTTTTAACTTTTAAAATTTCTACGAGACTTTTTTTTCCGAATTTAGTTTAAAGACAATAAATATATTAAGGACAATATTTTTCTGAGTAAAATGAGGTGTCATTTATTGAAATCGGTTGAGAAATGAGGAAGTTATAGTACTTTTTGTGAACAAAAAAGTGCAAACCTGTTTCGATTAGATTAGTATGATTTAATAAAATAACTTTAATCTAATAAAACTTAACGAATTTTATATTTGTATCACCAATTTATACATGACATTTTTTTAAAAATGTTTACTTAATCTATTAAGTTTAAAATACAAATCATCAGTTTCTCGCTTTAGTGATCAGCAGTAATTAGCTAGCATCCTGATTTCACTTTTTCCTTCAAATCTCTTTTCAATTGTTAATAACTCCAGGTTTGCACTTTTTTGTTCACAAAAAGTACTATAACTTTCTCATTTCTCAACCGATTTCAACAAATGACGTCTCATTTTACTCAGAAAAATACTGCCTTTAAGATAATTATTGTCTTTAAACTAAATTCGAAAAAAAGTCTCGTAGAAATTTTAAAAGTTTAAAAAAAATTGGAAATTTTGCGATTAATTGTAAAAATCTTTACATCTTTGTGACAATATTGGACAGAAAGTATATATATTTAAAAACTAGATTTCTTTATTTCGCTTTCCAAAACCGTTTGAATTTCAAAAATCGGTTAATAAATGAAAAAGTTATAAATGTTTAAAATTAGCAGCCTCAAAAAAATTTCTTTGGTCCATAACTCGAGAATTTGGAGGTATATTGAAACTTTTAAACCCGGTTTCGTAACATGCTCACCAACACCTTTGACGCACACTCGGTCATTTCAGAAGTGCTTTTCGAGTGTAGCACAGTGTAATTAATGATCGAAATCATATATTTTTGCATTGTTTCGGCACAAAAAGCATATGAACATTGTTTTAAAGTACTTTTTATAAATGAATAGGGTTTACCTAAATAGATTTCAGGCAAAAGTAGTAAAAAAGAAAAAGTTGTGAAAATATAAAAATGTACTCGAAACAAAAAATTGTAAAAATAGTAAACAGACAAAAAAATTACGAAAACCGGGAAAAATCGCACGCGGATTGCAACCTTTAGAGCATTTACTAGTTCCCACTTAAATTCTTCACTAGTTTTTTTTTTATTTTTCGTACTCGAACGAATTTTTGAGTGAAACTACTTTCTAATTGAAATTGAGAGCTTTCCATGTAGTATTGAGAAAAGAGCAATTGAAATTGGGATTTTCCATTTGCTAATGAGAAAGGAACAATTGAAATTGAGATTTTCTATTTCATATTGGGAAAAAACCAAATGAAATTGGGATTTTCCAATTAAAATTGAGAAACGAATAAATGATATTGAGATTTTACAATTGAAATTGAGAAAAGCATACATGGAATTGAGATTTTTAATTTGATATTGAGAAAAGAACATATGAAATTGAGATTTTACATTTGAAATTAAGAAAAAAACAAATGAAATTGAGATTTTACAATTCAAAATGAGAAAAAAACAAATGGAAATTAGATTTGTTTATTTGAAATTGAGAAAAGAAAAAACAAATAAATTAAGAAAAATACAAATGAAATTGAGAAATTTTCAACTGCAATTAAGAAATTTAATAAAATTCTTGTGAATAAAATTAAGCTTGAACGGAGACAAAAATGGCAAGAAATTTGAAATATCTTACACCGATATATATTCCTTAAAAGCTGCTAAGAAGGCCAAATATTCAGAATACGTTACTTGTCTGAACGATTACGTCAGAGCCGGTAACGAAATAGTGGGGCTGGACGAAACAAATTTCAGTTTGTTTTATCGCCGTAAACGTGGCTATTCAAGATCTTGAACTCGCGCTAGCCACCACCAACCCACCATCACGTGACCCAATTGTTAAAGGCGTTATTAAATTGGATGAAAAATTGGATTCCCTGTTGCCAGGGAATGGATGAGAAATTTTTTCGTGAGATAGGAGGAGATGTGGAACAACCTTTCGGAGTTCCTGGTAGTCGTTGATAATGCTTCTTATTGCAACAGGTTAGAAACTGTATTTGAAAACTCTTCTGTAACTCTACTCAGATTGAGCTCGTATTGATGAAGCTAAAATATTGGTAACTGCTGGCGACTGCAGCAGAGCCATACAGCATTCCTGCACATTCCATTAATCCGCCGTACAAATAAAAAATATGCCCGTACGTTGATTGTTGTTTTTATTGTTTATTTTTTGTGTTTAATAAATTTTGTTCCTTAATACAAATTTTTCCCAAAATCATTTGATATTTTATAAATTACATTTATACTTTTCTTAATATAATTTATAATTTTCCCAATTTCATTTGTGTTTTTCTTAATTTCAAATATAAAATCTCAATATCATTTGTTCTTTTCTCAATTTCAATTGGAGAATCTAAATTTCATTTGTTATTTTCCCAATATCAAATATAAAATCTCAATTACATATCTTCCTTTCTCAATTTGAATTGGAAAATCTCAATTTTATTTGTTCCTTTCTCAATTTTAAATGGAAAATCTAAATTCCATTTGAATTTTTCTCAATTTCATATGGAAAATCTCAAAATCAATTGTTATTTTCTCAATATTAAATAGAAAATCTCAAAATCAAATGAACTTTTCTCAATTTCAAATGGAAAATCTCAATTTAAATTGTTCTTTTCTCAATTACAGTTGGAAATGGTATAGTAAAAATTAATCAAAAAAATCAATGTAATATATTTTTTCCTTTAGACAAATTATTACAATTTTAGGTTTAAAATATTTTATTTCTGCAATTAACAATTTAATTTTTAAATTATATTGCATATTCTGCACATACAAGTTGTGTTTTAGTTTTATTTAACAAATTCATATACAAAATGTGTTTGTTTACAAGTTTTTGTTTTCAACTGTGTACGTTCAGTGAAGTAAATTAGCTTAAAATTTCGATAGCGATCGAATGCCGTGATTCGGCTATACGACAGGTAACGAATTTTTGTTCGATACGTTAGCTTGTTCGATATCGAAAGCAGCGATTAGATCCCAGATTTCGTCCACAAAAAATACATTGGAATAAAAATAATGCTGAAAGATATATTGTAAAACTTAATCAGCTATCGTGTACTCCATCTTTCGATCAAAATAATTTAGTTGATAACCTGGTTCTCTTAATTAAGAACAAAATTCTTGATGCTACCGTAAAAACAAAATCAAATTTTAGTTATGAACCCATGCAAAAATGGTTCAATTGAAACTGTACTTAAGACAGAAAAAAAACATTCATTTGCAAATAAATTAAAGTATATTGTATCAAAAAGCAAATACTTGAATGTGTATCGAAAAAGTAAACTCCAACATTACAATTCTAACCTAAATAAATTGAATAATATACGGTGCAGTAAAGAGTGGTGGAAATTGTCTAATGATTTGAAGTTTCGTCCATATTCAATACGTGGTGAGTTAAGTGCTGATGAATTTCTTCAACACTTTAGCAGTATTTTACAACATAGATGCCTTACAACATAGATGCATTTCTGGATTCCCCGTTTGAATTGTGTGAACTTATCTCTGTTCTAAAAAATTTAAAGGACAATAAAGCTACGAATTTTTTAAATATGCTCCAGTAAACTTTATTAATGAGGTACTTTATGTTTTAAATGTTATATTTCTTAAAGAAAATATAATAGCTAGTTATGCAATTCTTATTCCACTACTGAAGAAAGGACATCCAAACATTCCTTGTAAAGGGTGAACACACCAAAATTAAGACACTTTCGAAAGCTTATAACTTACTCAAAAAAATGTATATATTTTGAAATTCAAATGCCCTGAGTAGACAATGACCTAAATTTCACGTATGAGACAGTTTGCAGGGTTTTACATCGCTACAGAGAAGGTCTGACAATTGCTAGAAAGCCTGGTAGCGGAGGTGAGCATGACCAAAGTGATACAAACAGTGCTCGGAAGGTCCTCAGGGCATTTTCGCAAGATCCGAAAATGCCCTGAGGCACGTTCTTTTGAAAAATCTGTACGTAAGTCGCAGTCTTTCGTACAAAAGGTAAAGCGGCAAGCTTCACTAAGAAGTTTTAAAGCTAAAACAGCACCAGATCGGGACACAAAGCAGAATGTTACGGCCGCAAGTTGTACGAATCCCAAATCACGAAATATGAGTGCATTGTTATGGACGACGAAACCTACTGCTTTCAAAATTTCAAATATATTGCTGGCCAAGATTTTTATACTGCTGCAAGTCGTAAAGATGCTCCTGAAAGCTCTAAATTGAAAAGGAAGTCCAAGTTTCCAAAAAAAAATACATGGTTTGGCAAGCCATTTGCTCCTGTGTTCGTAAAAGCAGCCCTTTCATCGCATCTGGAACAATGAACGCTCAAATTTATCGGGATGAGTGCCTCAAAAAGCGTCTTCTGCCATTTATTAAGAGTCACGTCACCAAACCACTGTTCTGGCCGGACCTGGCAAGCTGCCACTATGCCAAGGACACATTGCAGTGGTACAATGCAAATAAAGTCGATTTTCTACCTCGCGAGTGCAATCCACCCAATAGCCCAGAGCTACACCCTATTGAGGAATATTGGTCAATAGTGAAGGGAATATTGAAGAAGACAGGTGAACTGGTAAAAGATATTGCAGAATTCAAAAACAAGTGGTTGTCGGCGTCGCGAAAAGTCGATGATGCACTCGTGCAAAAGATGATGGCGCATGTGCGACGAAAATTCCGAACCGTTACATATGGAACAAATAATAACTAATATTTTAATACTTTTATTACCTCTAAACTTCAAAGTACTCCCGTAAAAAAAATTTATTTCAAAGCCATATAGTTTTTTTCTGGTATTAGTTTCTAAGTGTCGCAATTTTGGTGTGTTCACCCTTTAATTATCGTGGATTGTCTCTAAAATAAACTCTATGAAAAATTTTTAATAGCATTATTATGAATCGAATTGGATTGACGAACATAATTAGGTTGTTCATAAGGGGTGTGCTATCTGTTGTATCGTTGTATCGTCCTAACAAAAACCAGAGTTGTTAAAATGTTTATTTGTGTTTAACAACGATTTTCTATTCAGTTTTCTATCTGTTAGCACACTCAAACATAAGTCATTAAACATACGTAAAAATGTTGTATCGTGCTATTCTCAAATATTGTATTTTTTCAATTTAATTTTTAACAACTCTGTTTTTTGTTAGGACGATACAACGATACACCCCTTGTGAACAACCTTAATATATTAAATGAATACCAAGCTGTGTTTCGAAAACAATTCAACCGTCGATAACGTCTTCAATCTAACACATTTTGTTCATTTAAATAAACTCAATGGTAAAAACACTTGCGCTTTTTTGTTGATTTTACTTGTGCACCCAGTGTAGAAACGGTAATGACATGTCATTATTTTTTGGAGTACCAGTAATGACACCCACTTACCTTCTGCATTATTTTAAAACATATAATAATGAGTTACTGATAATGACTTATTTTTATCATTTTTTTAAATAAAAAGCAATTTTCTACATTTTTTGAAATCTATTTTTAGACTCAATATTTTTACAACACTGGTAAGGATATATGTAACCACATATTTTTTGATTTTTTGTATGTTGGTGAGTAAGCTGACTTGTGTGCAGCAGAAAATTGTGTGCACTAGAAAATTTTATTTAAAAAAAATTTTACAATAAAAAAATATTTTTTTTTATAAAACTTATTTTTTTGAAAATTATTTTTAGACCCATTATTTTTGGCAGTATTGGTAAGCATATAGGTAATGACGTATTTTTAGATTTTTCGTATGCTGGTGTGTAAGCATAACTCATTATTTTTCGCCACATCGCCATATATAAGTACCAAGTATGTACTTATATAACCACATATCTGGTAATGATTTCCTACACTGGGCATTTGATTCGATTCATTGTTTTATAAACTTGCAAATATGGGATTTTCATCAAAAATAATACGAATGCTGCAACAATCGTATGATAATACCTCTAGTCAAATATTGTTCGGAAACTCATCCTCCAATTCTTTCAATGTGAATCTTGGTGTCAAACAGGGTTGCATATTAAACCCAATTCTGTTTGAATTATACTTGAACGACTTAGCCAATGCTCTTACTGGCGGAATAACTGTTGATAGCATCTCAGTAAAAATTCTTCTTTATAGAGACGACATTGCCATACTATCTGATTCACCCAGTTGATGATTAATTCCCTTCATGTGTATAGTAACTTATGGCATTTAAAAGTCAACCTTGCTAAATCCAAAGCATTAGTTTTTCGCAGTGGCACTAGAATATCTAACAACTTAATGTGGACGTATGGAAAATATGAAATTGAAATCGTTAATTCATATAAATATATCGGTATGGACTTGTGTGAAAATAATTTAGTCAAATATTTGAAGCAAAGCGCTTTTTATAATTTTCAAATGAAACATCAGCCTTACCTGACCAAATTAAAGTTTTACTATGAATCGGACCGAGTAACCCAGCTATATTTGGAATGTATCTATGATAGGAATACACCAATCCAATAAAAGTCTGCAATTCTTTTGCAGATCTAGGTTTATCATAATCGCGAATCGCTTATACCTTATTTTCATATGGTCTAACTTCCCTATGAGATATGTATGTTATAGCTTAAAACTCTGCTACACCGAACACGAATTTACAATACTTAATATTAAGTGCATACTTATCTAACCTCTCAAATACTAAACATAAGTGAAGAAAATGTTCTTCTCATTTTTACTTGCTACTAACACATCATCTGAAAAGACAAAAACAAACTCTAGACCAGAAAACACCTCATTGATGAATCTCTGAAATGTCTGTGCTGCATTTCTAAGACCAAAAGGCATTCTTACAAATTCAAATAATCTAAAAGGGGTGGGATCGCAGTTGTATGAATATCACATTCTGCAACCGGTGATATGCTCTGACCAAATCTAATTTAAAAAATATTGTTTTGTTTCTGATATCCATGCTAATATCGTGAATGGGAGGAAGTGGATATCTGTCTGGAATTGTGACGCAGTTTAGCCTCCGGTAGTCTCCACAATGACTCCAGTCGTTTGGCTCTTTGTTTGGGATAAGATGTAGTGGAGAAGCTGCATGTGAACTAGATGGTCTACAAATACCAGAGTTAATCAAAAAATCAAATTCGATCTTTGCTGTTTTATACCTATTAACATCTAAGCGAAGTGGTTTTGAGAACGGGAGTTGCGCTTTGGTTTATATTCTATGAACAGTAGAATGCCTAATTTCCTTGTTTTAATCTGGTGAGAACGTAATTGAAGGAAACTCTTTTTAAAGATCTGATATTTTTTGACAACTATAAATATCTTCGGAAGAGAAATGTTGGTAAAAGCTTCGATAGTATTGACTGATAAATTAGTCAAAGGATCAATAAGTGTTTTATTCTTACACTCAAAAAAAAAAAGTCAGTAAAGTCAGCAAAAAATGTTGCTGTGTCAGCAAATTTTTAGTCAGGAGCGTGCTTGCAAAAAAGTTGGTAATTTCAGCAAAAGGTTTACTGAAAATCAGCGAGCTGATTTTTACCAAAAAATATTAATCTTCAGCAAAAGTTTTGCTAACACTTAGTCGAATGCAAATGAAAAAAGTCCTTGCTAAAATCACTAAAATTTTTGCTGAATATTAGTAGACTGAAAAAAACTCAAAAAACTTGTAGCGAAATTTTACTTTAGTTAATTTATTTGCTGAAAATTTAAATATAGAATATGTGTAGAGTTGTTTTTCTTTTTTGTTATTTCCGTTTCAAGACAAACTGCGACATCTACATCTTGTCTATCTGGTTGTCGTCCACGCTATGAATGCGGTTGTCAGCACAATTGTTGTAGCAAAATAAATTAGTAAAACATTAGTTCAAAATTAGTTTAGTGCTAAAAAAATATAACTAAATTTTTTGCTGAAAACGGAATTTTCGAAATTTGCTAAAAATTAGTACACTTGATATACAAGACGTTTTACTAAGTTTTCTACTAACTTATTTTTTTTGAGTGTAAGATCAATCAATATACCGTATTTTGATTTCTTTACAATAACTGCTACACTCAAAAAAATAATTTAGTAGAAAAATTAGTAAAACGTGTTGTATATCAAGTATACTAGTTTTCAGCAACTTTTTTTTGCTGAAATTGTGTTTTCAACTAGAGTTACATATTTTTAGCACTAAACTAATTTTGAACTAATGTTTTACTAATTTATTTTGCTACTAAAATTGTGCTGATAAACACATTTATAGTGCGGACAACAACCAGGCTGACAATATGTAGATATGAAAATAATACTAAAAACACAACTCTTCTAATACATATAAAAAATACAACCGTGAAATATTTTTGTGTCTGTCTTTCATACATAAAACAAAAGGCCGCCAAAAGACGAATATACATAAAAATATAACACAGTAAGATATCATTTGTATTATTTGCAATCGACTAAGTGTTAGAAAAACTTTTGCTGGGATTACTGTTTTTGCGGTACAAATCAAATCATCGAAATTTCAGCGCCACTACGATTATACGATTACATATTACGATTATACACAAAGAGACGACGTGTTGAAAAAGTTGGCCTATTACACGTTGCTACAAAGACGCTTATAAAGGGATATAGTATAGGTTGTAAGTCCAGCAAGTTGCAATTTACCCTCAAATTTTCGAGATAGGGGAAAAGTGTAATTTTTTGACTGGCACATTTAAAAATTGGTAACTCAGTCATTTTTTAACCGATTTTGAATTTTTAAATGGTATTTACAAGAAACTTTTCTGGTCTTTCCAAATATATATATTTTCTTTATATTATCAATATAAATATGTAAAGATTGTTTAATAATAATTAAAACTTTCATTTTTTTTAACTTTTCAATTTCTACGAGGGTTTTTTTTAATCTTAAAGTTAGTGTGTTCCTGAGTAAAATGAGCCTTTATTTGTTAAAATTGTTTGAAGATGAGAAAATTATGGTACTTTTTCTAAACAATGAAAACCCGATATTCCTTAATTCAAGTAAAACTCTGTTTTTTTTTTTTGAAGCTGTACAACAAATTCTAACTGATGCACAATATTTTTCCAAGTATCAGAAAAAAGTAACGGTGTTGTTAAAAAATTAATGCTTATTAACAATGCTTCCCAATAACCAAAGAACGTTACGATAGCGAAATCGGTTTCACCTTAAATATTCGAAAACGATATCGTATTCCAATAAGATTATAATATCGTTTTCGAAAAGGTTAAAGGATAAAGCATACTTCAAAATATTCAAACCGTGTTCAGAAACGAATAAAATTTATAACTACTTGCACTATTTTCTTCCTTTGGCTATTTCTACTCTTTTTATTGGATATGCAGAATCAAGGTGAGTTCTACGTTTCTTCTTAATATAACGATTTCATTATCAAGTTTTCATCATTGACTTCATTTCATCTCACTTTAAAAGGTTTCCGAATTTGCTATCATATATGATATCATTTTCGATATCAAAATCGCCTGGAAAAACGATAGTGTTTCGATGCTGGACCAGATTTTGGCGATTTTGCTATCGTTATTCCAGCGAATTTCGAAAGACAAAACGGTATCATAATTCCTTGGAAAAACGATATCGTTAGGAAAGGTACATTTTAGAACAAAAAATCTATCGTTTTCGTATCACAAGTCATATATCGAGATCCTATATTCAATATGCTCTATCGGAAAAAATATGATTTTTCAGGAGAAGGAAAAAACTGTTTTATTCCTAAATTCCTTAAATATGAAGTAATCTATCTTCCACAATATTTGTTAAATGTGACTACTAAACTTTACATATAAAAACATATACAACATTTTACATTATTCGCGGCGCTATGGGGCATTTTGTCCGATAGAGCGTATTTTTATGCCGATCGTGCGTATTGCAAAGTAATAAAAATTTGATTTTTTATGATATAATTGCAATTTTATTAAAGTTCGAACGATTTGTTTAACGTTTTTTTTTTTTTAATATATGAGTCATTCCATGTCAAACGGAACGATTTTCGGTTAAAATTGACTTCGAGCATTACGATTTATTTTCAAATCGGATAATACTTGACCCTAATTGCAATTTTTTTAATGATTCAATGTTTTGTTTATCGTTTTTTTAACATATAAGAATTTATTAACAGAAAAAATTAAAAATAAACAAAAGTTACAGAAAAAAAATTATTCGAATTGGACATTTCTTCATTTCTTGCTGTTACTTTGACTTCATCTGAGCTAAATTATCATAAAAGTAATGATATTCTGGTGGTATAACAGGCTTTAAATCTTGTAGATGATTCCATTTACTACACTAATAGAAAAAAGTCCGTACAAAATTTTGTTAAAACTACTAAAAATTAGTTAAAAATGAAAAAAATTCCTAAATTAGCAGATGATTTTTGCTATATATTAGTAATATAGGAACAGCAAAAATAAAACTGTTAAATATACAGAACTTTAGTTATATTTGAGCTAAATTTTTGTAAATGGAGAATAGCAAATTAATCTGCTAAAATCAGCCAAAAATTTTGCTAAATAATTAGTACCCAGCAAACAAAGATGATCATTAATGACTCAGAGATGAGCTCAAAAAACATAAACATTTTTCCACTTTTTCCTATAAAAGTGGTCCGTCCAGTGGTACTCAGAAATGACTCAGAAAAAAGAACGTATAAAATCGAAATTTTCTTATTAAAGTTAAATAATTTTGGAATCTTTTTTGAGTCCGAAAAATGAACCCTCGTTTTAAGACAGCTTTTTAGATTGTAAAGACAACTTCTTGAATTGTTTACTGAGGTTCATATTTTCTACCAAACAATAAGCATTTCTATGAGCCATTTAAAAATCTTATTTATGAGCGCTCCGAAATTGCTGGCTGGGTAGCCAAAAAAATCACCAAAAAATTTAAAATGTTCGAGATTTTTTTTCGATTTTTTTTAAATGCAAATAAAAATCGAGCCATTTGAAAACAGCAGTTTACAATTTTTTAGCAAATATTTCTGCTAATTTTAGCAGAATAAACTGCTATTTGCATTCAACTAATTTAGCTTAAAAATTTTGTTTATTTTTGCAATTTTTAGTCCACAAATATTTAGCAATATTTTCTGCAGATTTTACAGTACAATTTGCTATTTTCAATTAACTAAAAGTTAGCCTAAATATAACTAAAATTCTGTAAATTTAATAGTTTTAATTTAGCTTTTTATTAGTTTATTGGCTACAGTATTATTAACCCAGCAAAACCTTGGTAATGACTGGTCATTACTACATGCATTACTTAGATCTCATATCTCATTACCCGTTGAATTACTTTTAAACTGAATGTAATGAGTTACCGATAATTATACCCCACACATTACTATTTCACAATAGCTGAAACCAATAATATATGTTCTAAATCATTAAAAACCATAACTATGGCGTAGCCTAGTGGTTATCGTTTTTGCCTGACAGACATGAGGATCGCTGCTCAACTCGTGTTAGCTTCCATTGTTGTTTTTTTTTGTAATTTATATTAAACATCTATTTATAGAAATGTTGATGTTCATTAAGCAGTATTTAATAACAACAAGTTTTGTGAAAAATAGACATGCCCAGCAAAACCATGGTAATGACTGGTCATTACTACATGCATTACTTAGATCTCATATCTCATTACCCGTTGAATTACTTTTAAACTGAATGTAATGAGTTACCGATAATAATACCCCACACATTACTATTTCACAATAGCTGAAACCAATAATATATGTTCTAAATCATTAAAAACCATAACTATGGCGTAGCCTAGTGGTTATCGTTTTTGCCTGTCAGACATGAGGATCGCTGCTCAACTCGTGTTAGCTTCCATTGTTGTTTTTTTTTTGGAATTTATATTAAACATCTATTTATAGAAATGTTGATGTTCATTAAGCAGTATTTAATAACAACAAGTTTTGTGAAAAATAGACATGTATAACAGTTGCCACAATAAATGTGTACATAAGTTAAAGCAATAAAAATCATAGTGATGTCGTGGTCTAATGGTTAGAGTGTTTGCCTGACAATCGTGGGGTACGCTGATCAATACGTGTCAGCTCCTATTGGTTTTTAAATTTTTATATTTTTTTAATTCTATATTCAACATCTATTTATAGAACAGCTGATAAAATACTTACAGGTAACATCAGTGTAATGACTTTCCTCCAATGACATCACCATGTTAAAATAAGTAGTTTAGTAATTAAAAGGTAACTAGTGAACACTTAAGATTTCAATACCTAAAACTCATTACATGGTAATGAAAGGTTTTGCTGGGGACAAACATGTTATTTTAGTCCACCATTTCAGGTATATAATAAACATCCTAAAACAGGCTGGTAGACTAAAACGAATAAAAAAGTTAAAGTCGGGCATGCCGACTATATAATACCCTACACCAGTCTGGTTAAAAGCCAACTAATGTTTATACCCGAAATTCGAATGGGTTAAAATGGACTTGTGACAAAATTTTCTATAAAATGATATAAGAGGGGAAAATCGGAAATATTGCCCATATGGGCGATAGGTCCAAATATGGACCGATCCTACCTAGAATGAATAGGCTTTGTCAGCGAATTTCATTGAAATATTTTAAACTATAATTTTGTTCAATATATGTAGTAATATTATATTTTTATTAAGTCGATTACCAAAATGTTCCAATAGACCGTATTGCATTCAAAAAAATTAAGTCTTATATTCGATAGAGCAATAACAAATAATGAAAAAAGGATACTAAAATACATTTTTTCTTTCTGATATTTTTGTCAGAGATGTAGCCGTCATCAGTGAAAAGTTTGCCATCAAAAAGTCATTTTCGAAAAATCTTCCGATAGAGCGTATTGAATATAGGCTCTCGATATGATAATATCACCTAGGTGATATCGTGACGATATCGTCTGGTTTATTGGTTATTACAATGATTGTAAATCATTGATTTTTGCAATTTTTCTCCATTTTAACGTTTTTAAAAAACTTATGTCAATTGTAATTATTTTATTGTAATTGATGAATTATTAATTGCAATGGAATTTAAAAACATTATAATTGATCAATCAAATCAGGAGCCTAAATATTTACCTTTTTAACGACATACGAAAGCGAAATGACACCTAAATCATTTTTGTTTCAGTAGTGTGAATAATAAAATACAATAGTGAAATGACACTTAAATCATTTTCGTTTCAGTAATGTTATAATTTTAGTTGTTTCAGTGTCATATGGCATTTATAACTCATGAGATTTATAAATGAAGTGAGTAGTTCCATCGTAAAAACAATAATTATTTAGGTGTCATTTCACTATCGTGTGTCGTTGAAAAGATAATTCAAAAACGGTAATGAAAAGAATTCATTACAATTGATATCAATTAATTAATCCTATATGTATATGGTTTGAATATACCACAAATAATTTTTAAAAATACATCGCTATTTCTTAGTAGCCGCAATGTTATATTTTTTAATAAAATATTTTTTTCAAATTATGTACCTTTATTTGTGATGTGCCAATTATAACGGCTGTAGCTGAAGTAAAACCAACAGTTACTGGCAGTGAAATCAAATCCACCAAAGCACCTAAAAGTATGCATTGAGCAGCAATATTATATAAAAAATTCGTTCTACTTATATGTTAAAACTTACCCAATCGAAATAAGGCCATTAGTAACTCAACAATACCCGATATTAAACATAATAATACAGCATATGCGGGACCAGAATTTAAACCAAATCCTGTATGACGACTGGTCATTAGAGCCAATAAAGCAGTAGGACCAATTGTCACCTGTCGACAACTGCCCAAAAAGGCATAAATAATGCCACCCATAAATGCTGAATACAAACCATACTAAAAATATATTTTTAAAGTAAAATTCTATTATAAAAAAAAACTAAAATCCGGATTAAACTGAGCACTTACTTGTGGTTCTAGACCTGCTAAGGTAGCATATGCCAAACCTTGAGGCAATACTGTAAGACCTACGGTTATACCAGCTATTAAATCTGATATTGCATCGTGGCCTGTGTAGCCCTTAAGCCATTTAAGACCCGGCAATATTCTATATGCAACTTTTGTATAGCCCATGCTTGTTGTTGTGGTGATTGCTATTAAAAATTTAATTCCATTTAAATAAATAGTATAAATGATTCTTTACATTTAGATAAATAATAGTTAACATGAATAGATTTTGTATTGTGATCAATACAATAGAATATACTGTAATTTCGTTAATAATGACTGTTGGCTATTTACTTTACAGTTTATAAGGACGGCTAATTTATCTAAAGTCTCATTCATACTGAACGCAGAACTAGAAGTTTTCGTTTTTTTAAGTTTTCGATTTGAAATTTGTATGGGATTCGACAATCGAAAACGAAATAAAATTGAAAACTACTATGTTTTGGGTTCAGTATGAATGAGGTATAAAGGTTACACAAACCTGAGTTATTTTAATGCTAACCCGGTGTCTTCAAATGCAATAAATTATATGATATGAAATGTCAAACCATTGCAGAGAAACGTCAAAATGATATCAATTGCAAAGTGGTGAAGAACACTCGACCATTTCATGGCTAAGAAATATCTTAGTTTTTTCTTCAAAAAACACAAAATTTTATCAAACATTAATTTTTATCTACAAATAATAAAAAATTAAACACTTTTCTATCCTTTTTTACCAAATTTTCAGTTGTTTTTTTATTACAAAATTAAAATTTAAACGAAAAGTGACATTTCATGGCAGGCATTATTGCAAGAGCCGCTTGCATGTCAGCGATATCATGATATTGCAATACAATTGATATTGAGTGTCTTCACTTGAGATGAAATCATTTTGACAATTGCTTGCTATCATTTTATTGCAAGTGAAGACACTAGGTAATTTCAGTCTTGACTGAGATTAAACACCAACTTCGCTACCTTAAACATAAGTAAAATTTTGCATTAAAATTACTCTGAATATTTAGTGTTAAATTAAGCTTACTTTTAGAGAAGTTAGCTGACCTAAATCTTTAATTAAATTCAATCACGAACTCGTTGGGTAAACGCACAAAAATGAGAATATTCCAGTGCAGAAGAATGTAGTGGGGTTTGACTCTAAATATAGCTTATTTCTAAAAAAAATTAAACGCTAAATAGTTTTGATCACTTCCACACTCAAAAAAGCATTAGTAGAAAAACGAGTAAAAAAGTTAAAGTCGGGCATGCCGACTATATAATACCCTACACCAGTCTGACTTAAAGCCAACTAATGTTTGGATCCGAAATTTAAATGGGTTAAAACGGACTTGTGTCAAAATTTTCTATAAAATAATAAAAGAGAAAATCGAAAATATAGCCCATATGGACCGATCCTATCTAGAATCAATAGGCTTTTTCTTTGGGACCATGTATGTCAGCGAACCAAATTTCATTGAAATATCTTCGTATTTCCGACCTGCAGCGTGTAACCAAGCCAATTTTGGGGGACCCTTATATGAGCACTAGGTCTAAACATGGACCGATTTTAACCAAAATCAATTGACTTCGTCCTTGGGCCGACATAGGTCTGTGTACCAAATTTCATTGAAAAATCTTCGTATTTGCGACCTGCGCGTGTAAAAAAGACAATGTGGGGGGTACCCTTATATGGGCACTAGGTCTAAACATGGACCGATTTAAGGCCAGCAAGACAGAATACGTATTTTCGGCTTTCGCTACAAAGCCATCATCAGTGTCATTTGCCTTGATTGGGTTAATAATTGATAATCGTCTACTTATATGATGGCTTTGTAGCGAAAGCCGAAAATATGTATTCTGTGTTGCTGGCCTTATCGAATTCTTTGAAATTTTTTATTCTTAGCAATTTACTTATAAAAATTGTATCATCTTTCTTTAATTTGAAAAATAATTTAAACAGAAAGTAATATTAATTTATGATCTAGAGTCAGACTAAAAAAACATTCATTAATTTTAAACTTTAAACATGTTTTCCCACAACCATGAGTTCAAAATCGGCTGCCACTATACAGCCAAGGCGGGTTAACCAATTTCGATCCGGTTTTTTTCTTTCGTAGGCAACAAAAAACTCTGGTCCTTATCGTGGCCCTTTTTTGAATTTCAGTCAAATAAATTTTATTAAAGGATTTAAATATGCTAAAATCCCAAACGTATTTTACAAATTGTGAAAAATAATCTCTTGGAGGCATGTCCCTATCCGGATTTCATTCTTGCCTAAGGAGCTCATGCAGGTGACGATGTTTTTAGAACTTCTGGAAATATTTGTTAAGTTAAATTATAAACTCAATGAAAATTTCTTGTTCTCCTCTAAGAGCGTTATTAAACATTCAAAATATCAAAGAAAAAGCAAAAACAACAACAAGTAATTTACCACAATTTGCTTTGTCATCTTCCAATATACTACTCTGTTGTTTTGACAGATTTAGCAATGTAGTGACATCCATTCATGTATAAACGCCAATAGAAAACAATGTTTTCTAAGGGCAGTGTCACACGTTCAATATATATTGACCGCGATCCAGTATCGCGATATTTATTGAAAGTGTAGCATGCAGTATTGATGGATCGCGATCCATATCGCAGAATAGCCCAATATTCTGAAATCCAGATCACGGATCGCGGATCACGCGATAAATATTGAACGTGTAGCATAGTTCGTGATATCAATTCGCGATACAATAGTAAAAAGTGAAAGAAATCCAGATCACGGATCGCGGATCACGCGATAAATATTGAACGTGTAGCATAGTTCGTGATATCAATTCGCGATACAATAGTAAAAAGTGAAAGAGTAAAGAAAATAAAACAAATGAAATAAAATACGCAGTGCAAACAAAAAAGATAAAACATTTATAACACATTTCTTCAATAAAAAAGCAAGCAAAATAGCTTTATTTTTTTTTGTTTTCTCGCGATATTTTTTAATAAACGACCAGCACAGCACAAAAATAATGTAAATACTGACGCGATAAATATTGAACATGTAGCATACACGCGCGATCCATCAATCCATTAAAATGGATCGCGATCCAAATATCACAATATATATTGAACGTGTGACACTGCCCTAAAGTGTCAGTAACATTCAAATTTGCACAAGCACTTGCATATTAGTTTCTTTTATTTTTTATCGGGATATGCATTAATTGCATTAAAGTAATTAAATATGCTAAAATCCCAAACGTATTTTACAAATTTATATTCCCAAGCAAAGTTGTTTTTTCTTGGCTTTTTTGGAATTTTTAAGTTTTGTGTGGCAACTTTGTTAAAAAAAAAATAAAAAGACTAAAAATCGGGCCACTATAAGGAATAGAGATTTTATCTGACATTAAGAATCACTTTACATTTTTATTTTCCGATAAATAATGAAGTCTGCACAGTGGCAGCCGATTTTGCCTTTTTTAAAAAAGGCCAGTAATGAAGTGGCAACTCTGGCGATTTTGGCTGGGGAAATATAAAACTGATATTTTTAAAAATACTACAATATCATGATTTTTAAATAGAAAAATAAAATATTAAAAATATTGTTAATTGAAGCTCAGAAGGATTGGGATGACCTTGTTCATGGAAAAAAGTGGCGCAGTGTGCTTTGGTAGGACGAATCTAAAATCAATTTAATTCGAAACGATGGTAAAATATGGATTAGGCGTCCAAAAAACGTAGAATTGAACCCACGTTACACTACTAAAACATTTAAGCATGGAGAAGGTCATATAATGTTATTTTCGATAAAAAGGAACATGGACCAACATTTGTACGTTGAAATCAGCGTTGCCAATTTAGCCATTTTATGGCTAGATTTAGCCATTTTTAAACTCGTTTAGCAAGAAAAAATTGGATTTAGCCATTATTTTAGGCATTTTTAGAAAATTTTTAGCCATTTTTCGTTTTTGTACGAAATATAATTTTTGAGCGTGAATTTATAGCTAAATTAAGGGATTTTGCTCAATCTGCCAAATTAATTGCATTAAATATGCTTAAATTTGAAATCATATTTAACAAATTGTGAAAAATAATCTGTTGAAGGCATGTCCGTATCCGGATTTAATTCATTCAAATCAAATTGTAAAATTGTAATAAGTATTAATACAAATTTCAAACACATACTTTGTTTTAAAAAATGACGGAACAAAAATAAATATCTACACTTTCGGCGCTGTTCTAAGTTCCGAATCCACATAAAAAATTCTAAAGTGAAACATTCCGAATTTTTTTGCTGTTCTGTGATCCACATCCGAATTATATTTTTTCGTTTTATTTCGTGTAGAAAAAGCTTGGTGAAATTAAAACGAATATATGTATACAATACATTTTTTGCAACAATTAATATATAAAAATTTATCTAAAAATTTGTTTAAAAATTCTAAAATTTGTTTGAAACAGCAAATTTCCGAAATTTTTAATTCCGTGTGATTTTACAAATTCACTCTAATTAAAAAGTTTCGGAACTCAGAACAGGGGTGTTTGATTTGACTAATTTTTAAGAAATTTTTAGTTGAAACACACTATACTGAAAATCCTCAGTACTTTCCCAGTCAGAAAAATACAAACGGGAAAGCGGTGGCAAAGCACTTTAACAGGTGGTACACGTACTGGCAAAAAGTGCTTTCCCATTCCAAAAATGATAACATCATTAGACAAAAGGACCGGCTGTTCAAAAAGCGCCGGAAAAGCACTGGAGAAACAAAATTTTTTAACGTTGGCAAAACTCTGGAAAAAAACAAAAATAGGTGGTCTGGAAATATATTTTCTAAAATAAAATTTAAAAAAAGTTCATATGTATTTTTTTGGTCCTGCCGTGATTTGATCCCAGATTGGCAGATGATTGCTCTACCCACTGAGCTAACGAGACATATAATATTTGATGGCTAAACACATAAATGAGTGATAATAGCTGGACAACTACTGGCTGTGCCAAAATGCTAGTACTGGCAAACAATTTTTTGTAACTAGTATGCCAGTGTTGGGAGGGCAAAAAATCCTTAGTCAAATAATGCTGCCATACGCAGAGTGGGAAATGCCACTTAAGTGGCAATTCTAACAGGATAACGACCCGAAACTTCGGGTTTGGCAAAAAAATGGATTTTAGATAACGGAGTTAATGTAATGTCTTGACCTGTGCAATCCCCAGATCTAAGTCCCACAGAAAATTTATGGAAGATTGTTAAAGAAAGGATTGGACCAGTAAAATCCAAAAATAAAAACGAACTGTGTGAGAACATTCAAAAGGCATGGTATGCAATTCTAAACCAGATTTGTCGAGACTTGATGGATGCCATGGCAAAACAATGTAAGGCTGTGCTTTCTAAAAATCATAGAATTAAATGAACTTTTAATTTTTTTTATTAAATTTAGAAAATTTTTTAAGGTTTTTGTTAAAAATAATAGCAATGAATTTTGCAAAGAATATAATAAAAAAATTTACACAAAAATTTGTTTGTTCTATATATATTTTTTTATCTAATCTAAACTTGTAACAAGTGACTCTATTAATTTTTTTTTGTGTGATGCAATGTAATTATTTTTATCAAGTGGAGATTTTTTTATCAATTTAAAAGCTTTACAATCTTGTAGTCATAATTAAAATTAAGTTTCATGGGTCTTTTTCGTCCCCAGACCACTAAGGGTTAAAGAGTTTTTAAATAAAAGTAAAGATAATTTAGTAGGTTTGAGGTTAAGAAGAAAAATAAACCTTTTTCTAAAAGTTATAAACACATTTATTTGCAAATCAGGCTAGATCCAGTTTCTACCTTTTTTTATGGATTTTACATTAAATTGTATTATTGTTTATATTTTTTGTCAGATTGTCTCTATATGATAATTTTTTCAACAACCCGTCGGCTGTAGAAATAGAACTAGGGTTTGGGGTTCGGGAAAACGGGAAATTTTAAAAATATTAAATTTTTTAAATTGCTTTTGTTTCGAATAGGATGTTTTAATTTCAGTCATAAAAAACATTTTAAATACCAAAAGAAAAATGTCATTGTTAAAATCTTTTAAAAGGGAATACATTTATTTGACACAGAAATAAAATCTTTGCCAAGTAATTAGGAGCATTTCAACTAATAAAGATTTTTCGCATAACTTATTCAAAATTTAAGTAGTAAAACCTAAAAACTTGGTGAAATGTTTAAAAGAAATATGAAAAAAAAGCTTTGTTTCTTACAAATAATCGCTCTTACTATCTAAATTTTTCAAATGTATAATTTAGGTAAAGTCGACTTTAATTAAAATATTGGGTGGCAGTATACCTTGACTTGGTTTATTTTTGGAGCATTCTGATTGGTTAATTTATTTTCAACCAATCAAAATATTTGAAAATATAAATATTTTTGTAAGGTTTTCATACACAAAATGAACAAAACCGTTTAATTAAAAATAAAGTCGACTTTAAATTTTAAATACGCCTTTATATTAAGGGCCAATAATTTTATAAGTAACTTTTTCATTAATAAATGTGAAAAGAAAAGACTAATGGTTAACGGTGGTATCTAAATTTGGTTATCCGACATCTAAATTTGGTTCACAAAAAAACAAAAAAAATTGATTTTCATGCAACTTCTCTTGAAGAAAACAACAAGAATAACGTTTCAGCTAAAATTAGCAAAGTACCCGAGGAAAAAAGTGTAAGCTGAATAGGCATTAAAGGTTTTATGGTAGGGCAAACATTTCCTGAAATGGTATCCAAATTAGCCGCAGTCAATCCGCACCATAACTAGATCTTCGTTTATTCGAGAAAGTTTTTATAATAAAAACCTGGCATTGGAAAAAAATGAAACCGAGTAAAGAACATTATATTAAATTACTACAATAATGTAAAAGATATCATGATAAAAGAAATATCGAGCAATATTTCTAACAATAGGAGATTTACTATAATCTTAGATGAATGGACAAGAAAATCACAAAAGAGATATTTGAACATATGTATAAACGGAAATAATTCATGTTATAACCTGGGGTTGGTTTATATATCAGGAAGATGTAATGCTGATGAAGAATTGTAAAAATAATACTAGAAGAGTTTTATTTGTCTTTGGAAAATAACATTGTGGCCACCATATCTAATGGGCCAAGTGTGATGAAACGGTTTGTTTCCGACAGTCCAGTAGTAGGTGCCTGCTGGAATCATGCAATTCATTTGGCAGTGCTGCGGGTAATTTATGTGAAATCAAATGTTCAACATTCTGATATTTTTACTTTGAATTCTCACTACACAGACTGCATTTGTACTGAAATAGTGTTTTTTTTTAACAAAAATTACTTATATAGGTGGTTTTCATTAACAATTTTGTTCAAAAATATTTACCGGGATTCCCGGGTATCAAATTTTTTCATTCCCGTTTCCCGGGAAATAAAAAAGTCCGGGAAATCTCAAACCCTAAATAGAACCCATGCACTCCTACATTACAAACGTAACTATACTAAAGTCCGACAACTTAGCCATCTAAGTCCCATTAACTTTTCTCGAGAAGTTAACTTTACCTTAACCATGGGTAACTAACCAATACTAAATATTTATCCCTATGAAAATTTAACCATAATAACTTATAAATATTTTAACTCTGGGTAGTTAACCCAGGGGTATGGCATCACCAAAAAAATAAGTAATAAAAAAATCGTTATCACTAGATGGCACTTTGTAAAAATTTTGACAATTTTCTTTTTTTATTTAAATTTAAATAATAACAAACAACAAAGGAAAAAATACAAACAAATATTTCAAATTTTATTATTTGAATATATTCCGCGATTGTTTCTTCCTTATATTGAGCAGTTTTCAGCAGTTTTTAAGTTTATAAATATAGGCTCAGCTGATACTAAATAGTTGCTCAGGTAATACTAAATTTCAGCGCCATCTATCGGTGAGTAGTTTAAGTTTTGATTTCCTATCTCTATAATTAATAGTCTCTGATTAAATCCATTTGGTAAGTCTATAAAATAAAAGTGGATTATTGGAACTATTAATAAGTATTTCGTGCTAATGTAGACAACCGCGGAAAGATTCGCGCATAAAATTAAAAAAAAATAGTGGAAATTTTGTGATAGATTATTAAATTAAGGCAATTTATGTGATCAGCACATCAAAGTGAGAAGAAAAATAATCGCTGTGCATGATTTTGTATCTTTTCGTAATTGCGAGTCAAAACTGTGGGTTGTCCAGGGGTTCCTCACATACTTTTAAAATATTTAAAACATGATTGGTTCACATTTCATAAATTCGAGAGTGATTTCAATGTGCTTTTTTATATTTAAGAATTAAATTCAGTAGTCTTGTACTTCATTCAGTAGTCTTGAGCTTTGATACATGATTCATTTTGAATTTGATACGCTGATTCCAAATTTCCTATAACGGTACACAAATTAAGAAAATGTTGTCCTATGTATTTTAGAGAAGAAAATTCATTCTTTACTACCATCGTAACAAAAAGTCTTAAGCTATTTGAATGCGTTTTGTATAGTATTTTAAAATTCGTAGAAAGCTATTTTTCGCGTTTTTAATCACGATTTTCTCAAAATTGAGAGGTGATAGAGAATACGGAATAGAGATTTGGAATCAGTACTATACTAAATAAATGAAAATACTAAAAGTATGTATCAAGCTTCTACCAAGAGCGACTTTTCATTTTATAGAGGTGTATAATTCGTGTCAAATTGTTGTAATATTGGTCACCATTTTTGGTTTTAATTATTCAAGACAGATTTTGGCTCCCTGAACCAATAAAAAAATAAATTTTTCCTATTTCCTTATATGAGACCAATTTCTGTAAGCTATCACAGAAACCGAAATCCTAAATAGCAAAAATTTGTGCCCGATTTTAAGTACTGATGCAATTTTTATAAGTTTTGGTAAAGTGGGGGAAATGCACATCGAAAATACTTACATGTGTCATAAACGATTCTTAGTCAAAGTTTGGTTAAAGCTGCGCTTTAAATTTTTTAATAATCATCATTACAAGTCTAATGTATTAAAATATCTTATGTAGGGTGAATTGTTCTAAAATAGCCTTGGTTAAGTTTCTTAACCACAGAAATTTCTATGGTTAAATTTTAGCATTGGTTAGAAGAAATGCTTGGTTAAAATTTAGATAAGTTATTCAAAAAATATGTTTACCAGTGGTTAAGGCTAGTAGAGATCTTAACCAGGGTATAAATTGAGATAAGTTAACGGGCCTAAACCAAGTAAGGCCTTGAATGTAGTGTAGCTAATTTATAGTTTTCTTTCCTATTCAGCTTTCTGCTATTGTTTTTTACTTTCAAAAATGATCAAACAGACACATACAAACATTCTACTTTAGATTTTTAGTTTATCTTCTAATGTCCTCCGTGTCTCCGTGATATTTTTCCGAAACCAACTTATGTTTTTTAATAACAACTAATTTAACATCAAATAGCAATCAACATCTCCAAATTAGGCATTTTAGGCCTGGTATCTAATGTACCCGAGTAAAAAAAATAATATGATGTCATATGTAATGATATCTTATTTAATATAATTGCAGATATATTATGATCCGAAAAATGGTGGATAAAATTATATCGGGTAAGATCTAAATATATTTAATCATAAAGGATCTTATCCAGATTTTGACCCGATATATTTATATCTAATTTGATGTAGAAAGACATAATTATATAACGCTTCATATTTCAGGATCAAAACAAAAATTTAAATATTTAGAAGAAGTTGTACATAATTGTAACCAAGCATTTAAGCCTTCTCATATAAACTTGTATTCTACCCGTAAATTGTGTAAACATGAGTTTAATGTCAAATTCCATACATAAAAATATGGCTTGTATTTATACAAGGTTTACAAGGAATTTAGGAGTTATAATGAGTACGCCTTTTATATTTTGAAATCATACATGAATATATGTAAAAAAACATAAGATTTTTTTTACATTGCTCTATACTAGAGTTTGCTAAAAACCGAAAAATTTGGAAACCGCGGTTTCGGGTTTTCAAAATTATAAAAACCGCAGTTTCGGTTATTTTTCGGTTTTCTTGTGATATTAATAGAATTGTTTTAAAATAATTAAATATATCAATATTCTAACTAAATATATGATAATTAAATATGCATAAAAATTAAACAGTTTAATACCCAACAAACCAAACAATATCGTTTCGAATTCGTGACGATATCATTTCGATGATAAGTTTGTCCTAATGATAACATTAACGATTCATATTGTGATAGGTACTGAGAAGAAAAATGTACATTAATTGATATCGTTTTTTCATGAAATAACTATATCGTTATGATATCGAAAATATCATGCAGCGCGATAATATTTTCGTCATATTTAAAATTTTTTGTCGTTATTTTATCACTATTCCATGAAAATATGATATCATTAACGATATCGAAATAAACAAATATATATGATATCTTTAACGATTAAATTAGAACAAAAAAATGATTTTTTCAGGAACTTTATCGTTATTTTGAAAAATTATGATATCATTACGAGTGCATATTTTTGTATCATAAACGATAGCAATTATGATACTTAATAATAATTAATGATACATTATCGTTTTATGGTTTATTGGGTACGTCCAAGATATCTTTAAAAATTCGATTGAATTTCTCACTCGAATATTTAAGGGCAATAACGCGATTTCAAAACCTTTCCGGAAGAAGAAATAAACGGGGAAATCCGTTATAAATTATTTTTTTTTTCTTTTTTCGGCAATTAAAGCTGTATTTTAAAGAGTTTAAATTTTAGCAATTTGTTTAAAACAATATAAAATGAAAATTTTATAAATTTCGCGGAATACGAAATAAGGCTTTTTGAAAAACACGCGGTGAAAATCGTAACTGAATATGTGAAACTCATCTCTTAAACCACTTGACTTTTTGGTGCAATTTTTTTTATAAAATTATAAGCCTCAGTTTATGTTACCCGTAATAACAAAAACAAAAAATTCTTGAAAGCGATTTTTAATTAATTAATTTTAGAATTAAGTACAAAATTTTTTCAAATAAGAGCTGAGACTTTTCGAAATTCAAGATTCAATAATATGCAATTTAGTTGTTCATTTTAATTGTTAAAAGTATTTGTTAAAAACCGACTTATTTTTGTCGGTTTTCGGTTTCGGTTTTGAGGCTTGGAAAACCGCGGTTTCGGTTTCGATTAAAACCGAACAGCAAACTCTACTCTATACTTAAACATATATAAAACAACTTAGAAAAAATTTAACATTGAGCTATATAAAACTTTATGTTTTCCGATAAAACCATTTTTAATTATATATGACGCTGTATTAAAATTGCCATAGCATATGTAAATAGATGTGGTACATATTAATATATATGGGGACATATATATTTATACTGATCTATATATGACATCATATAAAAAAATTTTGAAAAACTCAAAGCTATACATAATTATATCCGCAAAGATATAGTGTCACACTGGACTATATATAAACATATTAATCCATATTAAGTTATATAATTTCCTATATAACTATTTTTACTCGGGTAATATCAAACAATGATCGACAAGAAAATAATTGTTTACCACTTAATTACAGTAACTCGTCAAATTTTAAACTCTGATTTTACCCTAAACATTGATTAAATTTAATTATAGAAATTTCTGTGATTAAGACCTTAATTTAGATTTTTCACCCTACAATTTATGTTAGTATTTACATTTTTTCCAATGTTGGTAACTTTTAAAAGATTTATGTAGATCAATTAATTTGTAAAATAAACACTTTATAACATCTCACTGTGCCATCTAAATAATGAACATCTTTAGTAACTTTCCTAGTAATGAACATATATCTTCTAAAAAGACCAATTTGAATTAGGAAAATATTTGGGGGAAATTATAATAATATGACCTAAGATTGGATTCTGTGCGAATGGTTTGTTAGAATCGGTCATAATTTTGATCTTCATTTAGTACAAACAAACAACGATTCGCAAAATTTGACCAAAAAATGTGTTTAAGGTGTCTCAGAATAATTTTTTAATTCTGAAGTTTTTAATTGCAAGTAATTTAAATTTTCGAATTTTCAGGAAAAGTATATAGGAAGACATAAGACTAGGGTTTGAGGTTCGGGAATTCCCGGGCGGGAAATCCCGGGAAAAGTTTGCCGGGAATTCCCGGGAAAATAATATATTTTTCCCGGGAAAACGGGAAATTTTAAAAATATTAAATTTTTTAAATTGTTTTTGTTTCGAATAGGATTTTTTAATTTTAGTCATAAAAAACATTTTAAATAACAAAACAAAAATGTCATTGTTAAAATCTTTTAAAAGGGAATACATTTATTTGACACACAAATAAAATCTTTGCCAAGTAATAAGGAGCATTTCAACTAATAAAGATTTTTCGCATAACTTATTCAAAATTTAAGTAGTAAAACCTAAAAACTTGGTAAAATGTTTAAAAGAAATATGAAAAAAAGCTTTGTTTCTTACAAATAATCGCTCTTACTATCTAAATTTTTTTAATGTATAATTTAGGTAAAGTCGACTTTAGTTAAAATATTGGGTGGCAGTATACCTTGACTTGGTTTATTTTTGGAGCATTCTGATGTTTGAAAATAAAAATATTTTTGTAAGGTTTTCATAAACAAAATGAACAAAACCGTATGATTAAGATAAAAGTCGACTTTAAATTTAAAATACTCCTTTGTATTAAGGGTCAATAATTTTATAAGTAACGTTTTCATTAATAAATGTGAAAAGAAAAGACTAATGGTTGACGGTGGTATCTAAATTTGGTTATCCGACATCTAAATTTGGTTCACAAAAAAAAAATTTATGGTAATGCAACTTCTCTTGAAGAAAACAACAAGAATAACGTTTCAGCTAAAATTAGCAAAGTAACCGAAGAAAAAAGTGTAAGCTGAATAGGCATTAAAGGTTTTATGGTAGGGCAAACATTTCCTGAAATGGTATCCAAATTAGCTGCAGTCAATCCGCACCATAACTAGATCTTCGTTTATTCGAGAAAGTTTTTATAATAAAAACCTGGCATTGCAAAAAAATGAAACCGTTGTAAAGAACATTATATTAAATTACTACAATCATGATAAAAGAAATATCGAGCAATATTTCTAACAATAGATTTACTATAATCTTAGATGAATGGACAAGAATATCACAAAAGAGATATTTGAACATATGTATAAACGAAAATAATTCATTTTATAACCTGGGGTTGGTTTATATATCAAGAAGATGTAATGCTGATGAAATAAGAAGAATTGTAGAAATAAGACTAGAAGAGTTTTATTTGTCTTTGGAAAATAACATTGTGGCCACCATATCTAATGGACCAAGTGTGATGAAACGGTTTGTTTCCGACAGTCCAGTAGTAGGTGCCTGCTGGAATCATGCAATTCATTTGGCAGTGCTGCGAGTAATTTATGTGAAATAAAATGTTCAACATTCTGATATTTTTTACTTTGAATTCTCACTACACAGACTGCATTTGTACTGAAATATTTTTTAACAAAAATTACTTATATAGGTGGTTTTCATTAATAATTTTGTTTAAAAATATTTCCCGGGATTCCCGGGAATCCCGGGAATCAAATTTTTTCATTCCCGTTTCCCGGGAAATAAAAAAGTCCGGGAAATCCCAAACCCTACATAAGACACAAAATTAGGCACTTGCTCCTGCAAAACCTTAAATTGGAGTTAATAGGTATAGTTTTATATTAAGTTTTTTCTTATTTTGCTTATTTATTGAACCAATGTTTACTATTTATTCTATCAAATATTCGTGAAATGCCGGATAGAATCAGTTAACAGAGCTTAAGATTTGTGCATACTCCTGAGATGGAGTTGTTGTTTAGGCCAAAATTATTCCTCGGGAAAAATACAGTTTTTGGCGTACTTAAATTTCTCCTGTAGCACATTTTTTAAGTACGCGATATATTTTTCCCCCAAGGAATATTTTTGGATTCATATCTTTTATTCTCCACAAAATTCGAAAATTGTAATTTTTGCAATTAACAAAAAATTTCACAGAAATTACTCTTCTGAAGATTTTTGCTTTGTACACAAAATTGTTTTAAGATATCTTAAAAATGGAACCAAGAAAAACAATCGTTTACATTTTATAAAAATTTAACTCTTTGGGAGATGTCACTGTATTTGATCAAGATATTTATGTTTACCTAAACCAATAACAAATAATGTAGAGGCATAGTTTTTATTTTAGTTTTCCTCTGAACCTTTGTAGTTTTTTAATAAATTCTGAGTATAAAGTTTGGATTGAATGTATCAAAAAACATCAAAAGTCATGTCATCCTTCATAAATATTTCTTAATAACACCTTCCTAGACTAAAAACAAATTTATAATTATACACACTTACCCAATGAAAAAAATTAAGATATGCGTGTAGCATGCAAGAAGACACTTCCTATTTGAGGCATTTAGCGATTGATGATTTTAAAAACAACTACACATACTCACAAAAGTTTACATACCCGTGATATATTTAAGTTTATTACATATATTATTAATGGGAAATGCTTCAGCGCGTTTTCGTATTTTGTATCCGATTTTATTGGAAAAAAGAAACTTAAAAATAATGCAATTTCATACATACGATATATACAGTTGCGAGCATAAAAAATGTAACACTACGCTAAATCATCTAAGTATGCTTTGATTTCTTCTAATGGTTTTTATTTGCGCTTATCTTTTATTAATATATTCGTTGATGTATTGTCATATTTTAAGTCCTTTAATTTTCATTATTTATGTGAATTAGTTTTTACGAACTTTTTTTTTGAAACTAGTACCTATTTTGTGCGAGCAAAATAAATGCTACGAAAGAATATGTATCAGGTAAGTATAAAAATTTTATTTTTTCACGAAATTTGAACTGAATTAACCAAAATTAACTAAATTGCTTATTCTTTACAAAAAACAACTATCAAGTGATAGCCGTGCTGCTATTATTACAGCGCTTTCTGAAGGCAAACCTTTACTTGAAATCTGAACTATGTTTCAAGGAAACAAGTCCACTGTGTCACGAATTGCAACTCGGCATAGGCACTGGGCAAAAGAATAATGGGCAAAGGTTTTATTTAGTGACGAAGCAAAATCAAATTTATTTGGATCCGATGGATTGAAGTTCATCCGCAGACCACCAAAAAAACAGTACTCTCTTAGATACTAGAATTACGCTTTAAACACGGCGGAGGATCCCTTATGCTGTGGGGTATCAAATCGTTGTCTTAAATATAACACACTAGTTTAAATTTTTATTTTTAGGTGCATTCTCCCGTGATGGTGTTGGACCAGAAGTCAAAATATACACAGAGGATAACTACAAGAGCACATGCTTCCTCACATGCAGGAAAAAATGGCTGCTGGAAGCATATTCCAATACGACAATGACCTTAAGCACACCAGTCGCTTAGCTAGGCCATTTCTAAGTAACAATGATGTGGAAGTTTTACAGTGGCCAGCACAGTCACCCGATTTAAACCCCATAGAGAATCTATGGGAGCTTGTAGACAACGAAATACAAAAGAAAAAGCGTTCAAATTTAAGGGATTTCGAAATTGTTGCCAAATAGGTGTAGCAAGGCATACCTTCACAAAATTGGTTGCGCTCGTGGATTCTATGCATTCGCGAATGAAAGGAGTAATTAAAAATAATGGCTATTCAACTAAATAATAAAAATCTAATTAATATGCTAAAGTTTTTTAACAAATAAAATCGATTAAATGTAAAATATATAAAAGTTGCATTTTTTTTGCTCGCACAAAATAGGCACTAGTTTCATAAAAAAGTTCGTACACTGAGAGAATTATCTGCATGGGGCTTGTGTCAAAATTTTCTATAATGTGAGTCAGCGCACCAAATTTCATTAAAATATCTTAATATTTGCGACCTGCAGTTTGTAACCAAGCCAATTTTGGGGGGACCCTTATATGGGCACTAGTTCTAAACATGGACCGATGTTCACCAAAATCAATAGGCTTCGTCCTTGGGCCAACATAGGTCTATGTACCAAATTTCATCAAAATATCTTAATATTTGCGACCTGCAGCGTATAAACAATATAATTTTGGTGGGACCCTTATATGGGCACTAGGTCTAAACGGTCCATGTTTAGACCTAGTGCCCATTTAAGGGTCCTACCAAAATTATATTGTTTATACGCTGCAGGTCGTAAATATTAAGATATTTTGACGAAATTTGGTACACAGACCTATGTTAGCCCAACAACGCAGCCTATTGATTTTAGTGAACATCGGTCCATGTTTAGACCTAGTGCCCATATAAGGGTCCTACCAAAATTATACTGTTTATACGCTGCAGGTCGTAAATATTAAGATATTTTGATGAAATTTGGTACACAGACCTATATTGGTCCAATAACGCAGCCTATTGATTTTGGTGAATATCGGTCCATGTTTAGACCTAGTGCCCATATAAGGGACCTACCAAAATTATACTGTTTATACGCTGCAGGTCGTAAATATTAAGATATTTTGATGGAATTTGGTACACAGACCTATTGATTTTGGTGAACATCGGTCCATGTTTAGACCTAGTGCCCATATAAGGGTCCTACCAAAATTATACTGTTTATACGCTGCAGGTCGCAAATATTAAGATATTTTGATGAAATTTGGTACACAGACCTATATTGGCCCAATAACGCAGCCTATTGATTTTGGTAAACATCGGTCCATGTTTAGACCTAGTGCCCATACAAGGGTCCTACCAAAATTATACTGTTTATACGCTGCAGGTCGCAAATATTAAGATATTTTGATGAAATTTGGTACATAGACCTATGTTGGCCCAAGGACGAAGGCTATTGATTTTGGTGAACATCGGTCCATGTTTAGAACTAGTGCCCATATAAAGGTCCCCCCAAAATTGGCTTGGTTACAAACTGCAGGTCGCAAATATTAAGATATTTTAATGAAATTTTGTGCGCTGACTCACATTATAGAAAATTTTGACACGAGCCCCATTTTAACCCATTCGAATTTCGGATCCAAACATTAGTTGGCTTTTACCCAGACTGGTGTAGGGTATTGTATGGTACGCATGCCCGACTTTAACCTTTTTACTCGTTTTTAAATAAAATTATTAATTTTTTCCGGTACCGCACCAAAACTATCCACATAGTTGAACCAAATGAACTGAAATTTGGCGCGAATAAGCTTGGCTGTATATGTAATAACCAGGGCAAGGACTTTCATGCACTAAAAAATCGAAAATATGCGCTTAAAATATGCACTATAAAATGGAAAATATGCACTAAAATATGCATTTATAACGAAATATGCACTAAAAACCAAAAAATATGCAATTAAAAATAAATGTTTTTTTTTAATTATATTTATTAAAAACCAACATAAACGTAAAAATTCAGGTATCAGTTACAATAAGCTTGTTCGATTACTTACTACAAGTTACTATATTTACTACAGCTGGAAAAATTCAATACAAAAAGTAAACAAAACTTTGCAATTGTAGTAAAAGTAGTAAGAAATTCGAGTAAGCGAACACGCTGAATATGTCTTCAAATACACATAGTTAAATATATTTTTGTGTGTGGCATTTTACCTGAAAAAAACTTTATTATAAAATAGAACTTAAAAATGTGTACTATAAAATCGTACTCACTTTCGTAACTCAGAGAAAAAAGGGGCAGAAATTAATGCTCGGGGAATCCCGGGAATCAAATTTTTTTATTCCCGTTTCCCGGGAAATAAAAAAGTCCGTGAAATCCCAAACCCTACTAACCACCTTTAAGTATACCAGAATAACATTTTGTTTCGATATAACGATATCCATCTGTCCGTCCGTCTGTCTGTATATCCACATATTTTTGTGCGCAAATATTAAGATATTTCTACAAAATTTGGTATACCGACTAATTTCGGCCCAAGGACAAAGCCTAGTGATTTTGGTTCAAATCGGTCCATGGTTAGACCTAGTGCCTATATAAAGGTTCCCCCAAAATTATATTGTTTGCACACTACAGCTCGCAAATACGAAGATAGTTTAATGAAATTTTATACACGGATTTAAATGGGCTCATGAATAATGGCTATTGATTTTATATGGAATCGGTCCATGTTTAGATCTAGTGCCCGTATAAAGGTCCCCCAAAAATGGGCATATTCGCTCGCTAAAGGTCGCAAATATATCTTATATAGACTTATATCGGCCCAAGGACGAAGCTGTTAGGTTTTCAACCAGACTAGTGTAGGGTATCGTATAGTCGGCATGCACTAAGCCTAAAAATTTACCAATTGTAAAAAAATCAATAGGCTTTGTCCTTATGCCTATGTGAATTAGCGTACCTAATTTCATTAAAATATATTCGTATTTGAGACCTGTAGTATGCAAAAAATATTTTGCAGTTTAGGGGATTTATCCCCAAATTGGGGATTTTTTTGTCAATGGGGATAAAAATTTCCGTTTGGGGATCCGGGGATTTATTGGGGATGACACGAAATTTTAGGGGATTTTTTGGGGATAACATATTATTGCCTTTTTATATTTTTATGAATTTAACCCTGATAATTCTAAATATTTATATATTTCTTTTATGTATGATGATAATAGTACATGATTTTAGGCTACACAAATTTGTGTCTGGAAATTTAATGTGCGTACGAACCTTAATTCCTTTTGGTGAAAATTTTAATTCCTTTTGGTTCCAAAATTATTAAGGTATTCGGATGTAATATGAGTTATAAGAAGCTCTTCTTAAATTAAATATATACTTTACATGTTATTCAATTGTTAAAAATTCAATCCATCTACTGAAATATTAAAACTTTTTTATACAGTACCATACGCAACAAAATGTCTGAAGCTGATGAATCGGAAAAGTTTGCTTCTGAAATATTTAAAACGAAAAAATTTGGCTCCCATTTTTTTATGCTGTTATTTAAATTTATTTGTTCTTTTTTATAATGTGTTAGAATTACAAAATTTATTGAGTTTGCGTGTATAAGTTACCGAAAAGAATTAATTAAATATGGTATTTTTACATTAATTTAAAAAAAAGTTAACGAATACGAATTTTTTCCAGAAAATAACAACTGGGGATTTTTGGGGATAAAAAATTGAAAATTGGGGATTTTTGGGGATAACAATTTGAAAATTGGGGATAAAGTCTGAAAAAAACTGGCAACACTGTCACTAGGTCTAAACATGGACAGATATTAACCATAATGAACAGACTTCGACCTTGGGCAGATATAAATCGATGAACCGAATTTCATTAACTTCGTATTTGTAACCTGTAGCGTGCGAAAAACCAATTTTGGGGGTACTTTATATGGGCACTAAGTCCAAACGTGGACCGAATTCAACCAAAATTAATATGCTTCGTCCCTGGGATGATATAAATCGGTATACCGAATTTTATTAAAATATCTAAACATACCAACCTGTAGCGAGCGCTCATTTTTAGGCTGATTTATGTCATCAGCTTAGCAGTTTAGTCAAAAATAAAAAAATTTGGAGATTTTTTTTCTTAGAATAAGGAAAGCCGATGAAGACTCCTATCTGAAAAGTCCAGACCTATTATCCTGCTTCACAATTCTTACATGTTAACGCAAATTTTACACAAACATTGCAGTGAAGCACTACTCACAACATATTTTTGAATTTCCGCAAGCTCGAAATCCATTTTAGACCTATGGTTTCTAGGGCAAAGTTACTTAGAATTCTTCGTATAATCATTCCCCCCCCCCCTACGATTTTAATTTTTTTTTTTGCCTCTATACAAATTGACCCGCCCTAGTGTACGTATTTACAAGTCTCCAAAAGTAAATGAGAGACATTCAAAGTTCAGTTTTGACAAAAAATTTTATGTTTACCGCTTAAAACACCACTAGCGGTAATGGGAGTGTTAAAAGTTTGTATAAAGAAAATGTTTGCCTTTTCATTGTGTAAACAACAGCTATGTAACTTAATCACCAGAAACTTATAGTTTAAGAGTTATAGATGGATAAATCCATGGACCTTTTTTAGGGTAATTTTGAGGACATACAGTGTTGACAAATTTAATAGGAACGATTCAAGTTTTTTTTAATTTTATTCGCTTAACTTTATTTTTAAAGATCAAAATAATGGCTAAATTCGCCCCGGAAGGCAAATATTTTGTCTAGAATATTATGCAGAATTTTAACGTATGTCTGTTTTAAGTGGGCGTGGCATTCAATGAAAAATTAGCGATATGGACCTGTTATCAAATTCCATAATAAAATTTAGCTAATACTGATCGGATCATTACAAACTGTATAAATTCTACAAAATTTCCTTAAGTCTTGCATTATCTTTATCCACAAATGGTCGCCAGACTTAAAATGACAGTGCCATAAACATGAAAAAAATTTTCTTTTTTTTTAGCGATTTTAAAATATAGTTAACAACACTGAAATTTTAAAGCGAATAGTTACAATAGGAATGATATAAGCCAACGTTGATAGTTTGCTGCACAAAAACAGCATATGTTAAATATAAAGCATTTCATATTAAAATTTCAGTGTTGTTAACTTTATTATAAAATCGCTAAAAGCAAAGAAATTTTTTTTTATGTTTACGGCACTGTCATTTCAAGTCTGCCGACCATTTCTAGATAAAAATAATGCAAGACTTAAGGAAATTTTGTAGGATTTCCACAAATATACAGTTTGTATAGATCCGATCAGTATTCGCTAAATTTTACTATGTAATTTGATAACAGGTCGATATAGCTAATTTTTCATTGAAAGCCACTCCCACTTACCAACCATGGGTCATTTACGTGAACATTTTCGTACTTTTGGGCGTGCTCCAAACGTTTCTGGATG
This sequence comes from Leucophora obtusa, assembly GCA_949987735.1. Taxonomy (NCBI): domain Eukaryota; kingdom Metazoa; phylum Arthropoda; class Insecta; order Diptera; family Anthomyiidae; genus Leucophora; species Leucophora obtusa. The sequence goes on from OX465296.1 coordinate 48,031,408, forward strand.
TTCACAGATCTAAGTAGTTGTTCTTTTCTAGCAACTCGGCTATTGTACTCAATTCTGTTGATGGTTCTGCGAACTGTCTGGTCGGAAACAGAAATTTCCAGATCGGTTTTTAATTTTCGATTCAGTTCGCTTAGAATTTTCTTCGACGGAACGAATAACGGCCCGTTATGTTCGGTTGCCGAGAATACGAGGGCGTCCAGAACGTGCCTTTCTTTCATAATTTCCATTTTCTTTGAAATTTTTTATTATCGTTTGTGGCCTTTTTTAAATTTAATAAATTTCCAATTTCATTAAGAGACTTACCATCATTCCGCAATTTAATGACGGTTTTTCGAATTGGTTCAGAAATTTCCTTACCTTTGCCCATTTTGCTCCACTACTGATATGTTATGATTATACCCTACACCACTATGTGGTCAGGGTATTATAAGTTTGTGCTGATGTTTGTAACACCAAAAAATATTGGTCCTAGACCCACCTTATAGTATACCGATCGGCTCAGAATTTTTTTTTATTTCGATTTAACGATGTCCGTCTGTCCGTCCGTCCATCTGTCTGTCCATGCATTCTTGTGCGCACTCTACAGGTCGTGCTACACCGACTTATGTCGGCCCAAGGACGACGCCTATTAATTTTGGTAAACATCGATCCATGTTTAGACCTAGTGCCCATGTAAGGGTCCTACCAAAATTATATTGTTTATACGCTGCAGGTCGCAAATATTAAGATATTTTGATGAAATATGGTACACCGACTTATGTCGACCCAACGACGAAGCGTATTGATTTTGGTGAACATCGGTCCATGTTTAGACCTAGTGCCCATATAAGGGTTCTACTAAAATTATATGGTTTGTACGCTGCAGGTCGCAAATATTAAGATATTTTGATGAAATTTGGTACACAGACCTACGTTGGTCCAAGGACGAAGCCTATTGATTTTGGTGAACATCGATCCATGTTTAGACCTAGTGCCCATATAAGGGTCCTACCAAAATTATATTGTTTATACGCTGCAGGTCGCAAATATTAAGATATTTTGATGAAATTTGGTACACCGACTTATGTCGGCCCAAGGACGAAGCCTATTGATTTTGGTGAACATGGGTCCATGTTTAGACCTAGTGCCCATATAAGGGTCCTACCAAAATTATATTGTTTATACGCTGCAGGTCGCAAATATTAAGATATTTTGATGAAATTTGGTACACAGACCTATGGCAGCCTAAGGACGAAGCCTATTGATTTTGGTTAACACCGGTCCATGTTTAGACCTAGTGCCCATATAAGGGTCCCCCCAAAATTGGCTTGATTACAAACTGCAGGTCGCAAATATTAAGATATTTTGATGAAATTTGGTATACCGACCTATATCAGCCCAAGGACGAAGCCTATTGATTTTGGTTAACACCGGTCCATGTTTAGACCTAGTGCCCATATAAGGGTCCCCCCAAAATTGGCTTGGTTACAAACTGCAGGTCGCAAATATTAAGATATTTTAATGAAATTTGGTTCGCTGACTCACATTATAGAAAATTTTGACACAAGTCCCATTTTAACCCATTCGAATTTCGGATCCTAACATTAGTTGGCTTTTAACCAGACTGGTGTAGGGTATTGTATAGTCGGCATGCCCGACTTTTACCTTTTTACTCGTTTTTATTTTCCAAATGTGATCACTTTTTGTGAAAGTACAAGCTCTACTAATGATTCGTACCATATCATCATGAAATTTGTAGCTGCACTTGTAACGGTACATCATTGTTTTAGGGGGGTATGTATACTTACATATGTAACTTTAAAAAATGACAAATTATATATTGTTTTGTAGTTATTACATTAAATAAAAAATGCAAGTAAAATGAAAGTTAAATCATATTTTTTTCAAGAAAACAGAAATTTGTTTCCCATATGTAAACTTTTGTGAGTCTGTTATTTGGTCATCTATTCTATTTTCTAATTTCATCATGCCGTATCATGCGTAAAATTACATACATATATGTATGTATGTATAGAAAAAATTTTAATTAAAAATTTCTTTTATTTTCTTTTATTTCTTATATGTGACCTTCTCCGAGAAAAGGGACCTAGTGTGTCAAAAACTTGGGAAAATCGATATTTTCTAATTTTTTTCGATTTTCCCAAGTTTTTGACACACTAGGCTTTTTGACACTCTAGGTCCCTTTTCTCGGAGAAGGTCACATATTTCTTATTCGTATTGTCAAATAAAAATATCTAAAATTAACAAATCATTGATTAAATTTTTAAAAGTTACCTATATTATTTTCAGTAAGTTTAAGGACTAATCAATGATTAAAGTAAAATAATCATTGGAGATAAGCCTTTACAAAATCTTTAAAATTAATTTTAAAAAAACTCGTTTTAGCATTTTTATCAAGTTTGTGGGTCATTTTGGATTCCAGGCTGAAGTAGGTTAATGATATTCGATGAAGTCAGAATTCCATATCTAAATAATTTTGAGTATATGAATTGAATAAATTAAATAAAAAATAATTTTTTTTCGAAATTTCGAATTTTAGGAATTTTCAATACTAATACACTCTTTCCAAGATGGGGCTATTTTCGACAGGCTTTCGACACGTTTTCCAAAAACAAAAATCGAATTCTTCCATTTCGAACCATTTGCAATTAAACTGGGGGTGTAATGACACATCTATTTTAAAGAGAAACCCTAGTATTTAATAATAAATGTTTGACTCGTTTTCCGCAAAAACGTCAGTTTTTGTAGCTGCCTCAGTTTCTATTAGTTGCGTTAACAGAGGTTACACTATATTTTTTATATAGTCGTACAAAAACTGCAAACATGTATAGGCAGTTCACAGTACGTTTAAAATTCAATTAAAATCAAGGTTGGTTACCGTTATCGTTATAATACCGTTATCGCTAAAATACCGTTTCAAATTGAATACCGTCACCGTTATTGATACCTCTAAAAAAATTTCTAAATACCGTTATCGTTACCGATACCGTTATTTTTATGGGTAGTTACCGGTATTTTACCGGTATTTATTATTTTATATAAAAATTACAATTTTTTTATTTTTTATTTTATAATCTTGAGTGTTTTTTTTTTACAAAAAATTTATAGATAATAATTTTACTTATTAAAACTACCAGCATTGAATTTATAGCTTAAAATCTGTATTTTCAGTACTTAAAATTAAAAATATGCCATGTTTTTACTTGTTTTTATATGTTTTTAACATAATTTTTAATACCGGTACGTACCGGTATTGCTGTTTCGATAACGGTATACCGTTACCGAAACAGTCTTAAATACCGTTACCTTTACCGTTACCTAAACAAACGAAATCTGTTACCGTTACCGTTACCCTTACCGTTATTCGTTTCGGTAACCAACCTTGATTAAAATACTTTTCAATTGACTATATTTAGCAAAAATCTTAAAGATAATGCTAAATTGATAACAAGTAATAGTGAAATTATTAAAACAATTTCAGCCCGGGTAAAAATCTTAATATGGTGTCATATATAATTATATCTTATTTGACAAGTCCCCATATACAACGACATATAACTTGATCCGAAAAATGGGTCATCTACTTGTGTCTAATTATATCAAATTAGATATAATTTGATACTGTTTGATCCGAGATTTGTCCATATCCAGGACATCAAATTACATCTAATTCGATATAAAAATATCTGATTTTATATAACATTGTCTAATAGTAAGTATACTTTTTATGCATACCGGCTATTAAATTGATATTGAAATTTCTATAGCTTTAACAATTTTAAAGGCCCAAATTTTATAACGTAAAATAAAAATTAATTAGAAATTTATTAATTCAGTTCGAAGCCAATTTCCTTATTATGAATTAACATAATAAGTACTTTTTTCAGAAACTGTTATTTTTCTTCATCAGGATATTCTACTAACAAATACTTCACAGAGTTTTTGCTTTCAAAAACCTCTACACTTTCAGGAATGAAAAGACGTTCGTTTTTTGGATTTTCCAGGTCCCCTTCTTCAGTTTTCTTTAGAATGTTGTGGCAATAGTGCAATGCAAATTGAAACATCAAAATTTCATATTAAACGTAGTCTACTACATCAACGAAATGCGAATGAAGCAAACAATAAAATATGTTTTCGAAGTCTCTGCAAAGACAACCAACAATAGAAATATTATGAAAGTTTTCTGTTTTTATATTTCGTACCGTCGGTACATGTCTTTGCAGAGACTTCGAAAACATATTTTATTGTTTGCTTCACTCGCATTTCGTTGATGTAGTAGACTACGTTTAATATGAAATTTTGATGTTTTAATTTGCATTGCACTATTCCCACAACTTTCTAAAGAAAACTGAAGAAGGGGACCTGGAAAATCGCCGAAACGGTCGTCTTTTTATTCCTGAAAGTGTAGAGGTTTTTGAAAGCAAAAACTCTGTGAAGTATTTGTTAGGAGAATATCCTGATGAAGGAAAATAGCAGTTTTTGAAAAAAGTACTTATTATGTTAATGCATAATAAGGAAATTGGCCTCGAACTGAATTAATAAAGTTCTAATTAATCAATAAAAAGGTCGAAAAAACAATTTTTATTTTTTGAAAAAAATTAAAAACCAATAAAATAAAAATTTTAATGCCCCAGCAAACAAAGATGATCATTAATGACTCAGAAATGAGCTCCAAAAACATAAACATTTTTCCACTTTTTCCTATGAAAGTGGTCCGTCGAAAAGAGCCCCCTGTGTACTCAGAAATGACTCAGAAAAAATAACGTATAAAATCGAAATTTTCCTCAAAAATTTAAATAATTTTGGAATCTTCTTTGAGTCCGAAAAATGAGCCCTCGTTTTGAGACAGCTTTTTAGATTGTAGAGACAACTTTTTGGATTGTTTTCTGAGGGTTCATATTTTCTACCAAAAAAAGAGTGTTTTCAAAAAAACAATAATCATTTCTATGAGCTATTTAAGAATCTTATTTATGAGCGCTCCGAAATTGCTGGCTGGGGCTTTTTTTGTCTTCTAAATCGTACGCATCATTTTTTAATATAATTTTATATGCAAAAAATCACGTGAAAATTATTTAGCTGTGGAGAAATTAACTCTTAATTTATATTAATTTGTATGAGATCATATAGAAAGTTATATAAAATTACAAGAATATATTTTTAGTATGACGATATATACAGTGTTATATAACTTAGAATCGAACCATATATAATCATATCGGTCACTACATATATTTTGATTAGTTTTATATGGCTTATGTAGTTATATATGGAGTCAGATGTGGGGATATGTAATAACATCAATTAACGTACAAAAAATTCATTGCAAAAATAATATCAGATGTAGTTGTATATAATGATATGTGTCTTAATGTGACTCCATTCACCGTCAGATATAACCCAATCACATTATATATAACAATATATAAGTATTTTTACTCGGGAGTTTACAAAATTTCAAGGTTGTTACTAAAAGTTTACATTTAAATTTTAGTAATATTAAACGACACAAAAAAAACTATACATTTATATTAAACATTCTTACCAATTTATTAAAAAAAAAAACAATTTATAAGATATTAGGAATTAAGAATTTAATTGAACACTTTATAAAATTCGTTGTCTTAAGTGATAGTGATCATAAAATAACAACATATCAATAGTTTAACTTTTTTAATATATTAGAATAAATATTAACCACTTTTAAAATTCTTAAAAATGTGTTTTTTATTAGTACAAGTGTTTTTTAGTTTAAAAACATTTAATTTTCCTTAAAAAATATTTTCGGTATTAAATATACACGGTCTCAAAACAAAGTAACGCGTTTACGAAAAAGAAACTGAAAGACTTGGCAAAAACATAAAGAATGTCGTGTGGCGTGTATCACTGCCAGTTTAAAACTGAATAAAGTTTTATTTTGTTGATCAATACGTCACTATACAGTTCTCCATAACAAATGAGTTGGTATATTATATATTTCACGCAAAGGGTGGTTTTTTTAGCGTAATAGAAATTTAAATTGTATAAGGTGCCTTAAATGTGGCCCGTTTAGACAGCAAAATTAATCTACACTGATATAAATAATCTCAACAAAAGCTACAAAAAAAGCAATTAAATTGGGCAGTACAGAAAAAACTGCTGAAAAAGCAGAATATCTTAACTAAATATTGGAAAGATTAAAATAGCAAAAACAAGTCTGTTATATATACAAGTCTGCAAATGACTTTTACCCTGGTAAAATCAGCACAAAATTTAGCTGAATTTTAGTAGACAAAAACAACAAGAAAAAACTATTATACATACAAAATTTTCTTTATATTTATCCCAGCCAACATTTTTCTGAGCGCTCAGAAATTATTACACATAAAAGACTCTAAAATATGAGCATTTTGAGAGTGCTCAAATTTAGAGTCATAAATGAAACATAATAGATTCTTATTTACTCGTAAACATTTTTTAAATTTTTTCAGTACTCAAAAATGGCTCAAAAATTATTCATAAATGACTCATAAATGGCTCAGAAAATTGAAAATTTTCCAGCAATGCCCATAATTTGGAGTCTTTTATGAGTCGGTGAAGGAAAACACCCTCATATATCTATGGTTTCAGAAGGTCTAAGGGCTCTTTTATGAGTCTTTTCGGACTCCAATTGTACACAAGGATGTTATATTTAAGAAATATTTGCTGATAACTAGTAAACTGCCGGTTTCAGAAATGAAACATAAATAAATAACATACATACATAAATTTTTGCGAATATAAAATTCATTCGGAATAGCTTAACTATATAAAACCAGGGGTATGGCATCAACAAAAAAATAAGTTCAAAGACGTCGAATATAAGGATTTAAAAAAAGTTGCCAATATTAATCACCAGGTGGCAGGCATTTTCAAATAACGCCTATGAGTACTACCGGACATCACCAAAAACAAAAGTTATAACGACATCGTTATCACTAGATGGCACTTTGTTCAAAAAATTAAAAATTTTCTTTTTTTATTTAAAATGAAATAATAACAAACAAAAAAGCAAATAAGAAAGGAATTCTCAAATTTTATTATTTGAACATATTTTGCGCTTGATTTTATCTTATTTTGCGCAGTTTTCAGCAATTTTTGAGTTTTTAAATATAGACTCAGCTGATACTAAAGTGATACTTAATAGTTGCTCAGGTGATACTAAATTTCAGCGCCCCCTACCGGTGAGTAGTGCAAGTTTTGATTTCCTATCTCTATAATTAATTGTCTTTGTCGTTATTAAATTAATTTGACAACTGAAAATCAAACACCCTACACTATAAATTTAGTTAATATATGTATATTCTACCTCTCGGTTTCCAACATTAAATTTTCAATATGAAAAAATAGGTCGAATAAAAATAATTAAAATATTGTAATATAAAATTAGAGAGTTACAACAACCAGTCTTTAACCAATTTTTTGCTATACATAAGATTTGTGGTATGATTTACATATATTATGCTTGAAATTAATTAATTCTTCTTTTCTTTGATTTTTTTAATCACAAAAAATTTTAATCAGAAAAATTGGAATAACATTACTATTAGGGTTTGGGATTTCCCGGACTTTTTTATTTCCCGGGAAACGGGAATGAAAAAATTTGATTCCCGGGATTCCCGGGAATCCCGGGAAATATTTTTGAACGAAATTGTTAATGAAAACCACCTATATAAGTATTTTTTGTTAAACAAAACACTATTTCAGTACAAATTCATTCTGTCTAGTGAGAATTCAAAGTAAAAATATCAGAATGTTGAACATTTGATTTCACATAAATTACTCTAAGCACTGCCAAATGAATTGCATGATTCCAGCAGAAAGCACCCACTACTGTACTGTCGGAAACAAACCGTTTCATCACACTTGGACCATTAGATATGGTGGCCACAATGTTATTTTCCAAAGACAAATAAAACTCTTCTAGTCTTATTTCTACAATTCTTCTTATTTTATCAGCATTACATCTTCCTGATATATAAACCAACCCCAGGTTATAAAATGAATTATTTCCGTTTATACATATGTTCAAATATCTCTTTTGTGATATTCTTGTCCATTCATCTAAGAATATAGTAAATCTCCTATTGTTAGAAATATTGCTCGATATTTCTTTTATCAGGATATCTTTTACATGATTGTAGTAATTTAATATAATGTTCTTTACATCGGTTTAATTTTTTTGCAATGCCAGGTTTTTATTATAAAAACTTTCTCGAATAAAGGAAGATCTAGTTATGGCGCGGATTGACTGCGGCTAATTTGGATACCATTTCAGGAAATGTTTGCCCTACCATAAAACCTTTAATGCCTATTCAGCTTACACTTTTTTCTTCGGGTACTTTGCTAATTTTAGCTGAAACGTTATTCTTGTTGTTGTTTTTTTCAAGAGAAGTTGCATGACCATCAATTTTTTTTTTTTTTGTGAACCAAATTTAGATGTAGGATAACCAAATTTAGATACCACCGTTAACCATTAGTCTTTTCTTTTCATATTTATTAATGAAAACGTGACTTATAAAATTATTGACCCTTAATATAAAGGAGTATTTTAAATTTAAAGTCGACTTTATTTTTAATCAAACGGTTTTGTTCATTTTGTGTATGAAAACCTTACAAAAATATTTATATTTTCAAATATTTTGATTGGTTAAAAATAAATTAACCAATCAGAATGCTCCAAAAATAAACCAAGTCAAGGTATACTGCCACCCAATATTTTAACTAAAGTCGACTTTACCTAAATTATACATTTTTTTTTTTTTTTTTTTTTTTTTGATGGACCAACACTCAGGGGATGCCCCCTATTAACGCAGTGCGTTGTGTTGGTATTAGGAAAATAGGTTATGAGGAGGAGGAAAAAGGGAGTAGTGTTTGTGAATTTTTGAAAAATTTAGATAGTATGGACGATTATTTGTAAGAAACAAAGCTATTTTTTCATATTTCTTTTAAAAATTTTACCAAGTTTTTGGGTTTTACTACTTAAATTTTGAATAAGTTATGCGAAAAATCTTTATTATTTGAAATGCTCCTAATTACTTGGCAAAGATTTTATTTCTGTGTCAAATAAATGTATTCCCTTTTAAAAGATTTTAACAATGGCATTTTTGTTTTGGTAATTAAAATGTTTTTTATGACTAAAATTAAAAAATCCTATTCGAAACAAAAACAATTTAAAAAATTTAATATTTTTAAAATTTCCCGTTTTCCCGGGAAAAATGTATTATTTTCCCGGGAATTCCCGGCAAACTTTTCCCGGGATTTCCCGGGAATTCTCGCCCGGGAATTCCCGAACCCCAAACCCTAATTACTATTTATTTTCGGTCTCGGCAAAAACCTACGTACAAAAATTGTACGTAGGAAAAATAGGAATAAAAAATTAATAACAAAAACTTTCGGATTTTGTTTCGGCTGAAGAAAGCCAAAACAAAAACCCCACCTTGGGTCGGACTCTAAAAAATACATTACAATTATGATTATAATACTAAATTTATTTCATATGGAATTTTCATTGTTCATTTGTTCACTGGATTTAAATTTGAAATAAGTTGTTTTAATATATAACTAACGAAAACTACTGCGTTTCATTAGCAGTTAAAATATTTAGTTTTTAAACATTTTTCGATTTTCGCGTTTGCATTTTAATTGCTTTAACTCCCTTGTTCTTTTTACCCCCATTAACTGTTACATTTGTTATTGTTTACCACATTAATTTTAAATTTAACTTAAGGTTAAATTTTTTTAATGCATATTTTGTGCTTTTTTTAATGCATATTTTTCATTTTTAGGAGCATTTTTTATTTTGTAAAAAAAAATAAAAAATTTATATGACTTCATATTTTGATTCAATCAAAATAGACATCCTTAAAAACCTTATTGACCTATAGGAAATCTTCGAGTTCAGTGTCTGTTTGCAAAATAACTAACTTAAATATATTTTTAGGTTTTGAAGTGCATTATTTTTGCAAAAATAATAGTTTTTAGTGCATATTTCTTATATGTTTAATGCATATTTTTCCTTTTTAATCGCATATTTTAGGCGCATATTTTCCATTTTTAAGTGCATGAAATTCCTTGCCCTAATGATTATAAATAACACAAATTCGATGATATTTAACCAAAAAGTTAATAATACAATTATATACTGAAATTTGTTAAATTTCATTTGTTACCGATTTTCATTGAACCGTGGTTCTGTTGAGGAAATTTTTTCTGCAAGTGGCCGTTAAGTGTCATTTATCAATTTCAACAATCATTATTTTGTGCATAACAATAAAAATATTTAAATTTCTATGAAAGTACGAAACTTAAAGGGTAATTTTTTTAGTTCAATGAAAAATTCGGTTAATTAACTGCGTATGCGTGAACGCAAACACATTACTTTAAGGGTTTGACTGTTTTAGAGAGCCCTTAACATAGGCTTTCTTAAATCAAATAATTTTTACGGAACTAATAACAAATTATAAAAAATTATATATATTTATGAATATCAATTACCTGTACGAACCTTAAGTTGTTAGGGTAGTACTTTAGTAACATAAACTACTATATTGAATTGCTATTTGTTCTTTTAATGTTTGTTTGTTTTTTTTCAGTATTAAGATTTTAGTTAATTTTTTTTTGTTTTTAGTATTTAGTTTTCATTCTCACAAATTTAAGAGACTGAATTTTAAAATTTTAAGTTTTATTTTTTAGTGTATTATTTTAAATCATACATATTTAAAAGACTGAATAATTTTTTTAAGTTTTATTGTATTTTAATACTTTATGTTCCTAGCAATGTGCAAAACTATTTTTTAAATAAAAATTATCAATACAAAACAAAACTTGACAACTTTTTTTTCGTTAAAACATGTTTTGAAAATGTACAGTTTTTTTTGCAAAATCCAGCTTTTTTAACCCGAATATCCAGCTTTTCGCGAATCTGGATCTGGCAACCCTAGCTGTGTGGCACGTAGCGCCGTCCTGTTGAAACCAAATGTTGCCAATATCCTCCTCTTCAATTTTTGTCAACAAAAATTCGTTCAACATGGCCCGATAACGATCGCCATTGACTTCGCACACATTCTGCAACATTACCATGATTTTCAAAGTAATGTCGCAATATTTCCCAGCGTTGTTCAAGCGTATACACAACCATATTCGTTCAGCGGAAGGATAAAACTAATTATCTGTCAAATCAGACATGAGCTAAGTGTTACCATTCACGAAATAAGCACTAGTTGAAAAAAAAACGTTAGATGGCGGACCCTATATTAATTTGATATATAATTATATCTGACATGATATCTAATTATACAAAATTTTATAAAGTTTATTTGCACTATAAAAATTATGAAAAACAAACTTAGAAATTGTGAATCTGGTTTTGAATTTTGCACTTTGACATATAAATTAATGTTTATAACTTAATTTAACATCTATTTTTCAAATATTTAGCACAATACTCTTTAATCAAATAAAAATAAATTTAAAGAAATAAATAATGTAAATTTTTGTTTTTTTCGTTGTGGAATTAAAGGTCGAAAGAACTATTTTTAAATTTAAAAATAAAAATTAGACAAACATATCGAGCCATATTCGACAAAAAAGCTTAAAGCCCGGTATTTCAAACTCCATATAAAAAAAATTATTTTTCACTTGCGTGGAATTGTTGCGAAATTGCGGTGGACAGGACCATTTGAAAATGTAGCGAAAAAGTGACATTTAGGTTAATTATGATTGTAACTTTTTATAGACCATAAAAAATTTGTGCATTTTAATGTTTTTATTAGTTTTTGAGCTCCAAATATAGAGCGAAATTTGGGCTTAAGCGACAAAACTTTGATCTGTTATTTTAAGTAAATGAATGTGATATTAATTTATGATCTTGAGTCAAACTAAAATAACATAAACAGAAAGTGATATTAATTTATGATATTGAGTCAAACTAAAATAACCCAGCAAAACCTTGGTAATGACTGGTCATTACTGCATGCATTACTTAGAACTCATATCTCCTTACCCGTTGAATTACTTTTAAACTGAATGTAATGAGTTACCGATAATTATACCCCACACATTACTATTTCACAATAGCTGAAACCAATAATATATGTTCTAAATCATTAAAAACCATAACTATGGCGTAGCCTAGTGGTTATCGTTTTTGCCTGACAGAAATGAGGATCGCTGCTCAACTCGTGTTAGCTTCCATTGTTGTTTTTTTTTTGTAATTTATATTAAACATCTATTTATAGAAATGTTGATGTTCATTAAGCAGTATTTAATAACAACAAGTTTTGCGAAAAATAGACATGTGTAACAGTTGTCACAATAAATGTGTACATAAGTTAAAGCATTAAAAATCATAGTGATGTCGTGGTCTAATGGTTAGAGTGTTTGCCTGACAATCGTGGGGTACGCTGATCAATACGTGTCAGCTCCTATTGGTTTTTAAATTTTTATATTTTTTTAAATCTATATTCAACATCTATTTATAGAACAGCTGATAAACTACTTACAGGTAACATCAGTGTAATGACTTTCCTCCAATGACATCACCATGTTAAAATAAGTAGTTTAGTAATTAAAAGGTAACTAGTGAACACTTAAGATTTCAATACCTAAAACTCATTACATGGTAATGAAAGGTTTTGCTGGGAACATAAACAGAAAGTGATATTAATTTATGATCTTGAGTCAAACTAAAATAACATCAACTAAAAACTTTTCCCCCATTCATCTTAAACACATTGACACGGTGCAAAAATATAATTTAATAACATACATTTAAATTTAAATTTAACGGTTCGTTGTAATTCAAACTTCTGTGTTTATCATACACAGAGTTGAATAGAATCAGCTGAGATATCTTAAGAATTAAGGTTCAAAGCAAAAAAGAGTAATAATAACAAAAGGATAAAAATAGCATTGTTAAATTTCGTTGATGTTAGTCTAAGTTGAGTTGTTGATAACAAACTAGATTTGCTTTCAACATTCATATAAGTAGACGATTATCAAATATTAACCCACTCAAAGGCGAAAGGCACTGATGATGGCTTTGTAGCGAAAGCCGAAAATGCGCATTCTGCCTTGCTGGTCTTATCGAATTTTTTCAATAATTTTTATTCTTTGTAATTTACTTGTAAAAATTGTATCATCTTTCTTTGATTTGAAAATAATTTAAACAGAAAGTGATATTAATTTATGATCTTGAGTCAAACTAAAATAACATTCATTTACTTAAAATAACAGATCAACTAAAAACTTTTCCCCCAAAAAAAAAAAAAAAATAAACTTTAAGTTGATTTTACGGTTTCTTATAGTCAATTATTGATAGTCAAAAACAAATAAAGAAATTGTTAAATTAAATGAAAATGTGAGTAGACCGGTTTTTAACTGAAATTTTATTCGTTTTAAATTGTATTTTAGTTAATTTTACCTTTATAATTTTTTGTGTGTAAAGGTGGGCTCAAAAATGACCAAATTTTAATTTTCCCGTTTTTTAATGTTGGGTCCAAAAATTTATTAACATATTAAGTGTCAAATGAAAGAAATTTGAGCAACGCATCCAAAGATGCATAATACATGCCCGAGAGTGTCCAAGTTTTTAAGTTATTCAGTAAAGAAAAAAAGCTTAAGCGACAGTTTGCGTTCACGAAAAATGTAAACAAGTTTGTGCATAGGAGTTGGCGCTTAAGAAAGTTTTGATTTTTGCTTAAATTCGTAACGGTACTTCCCAGAGCTACAAAATTTTTGGCGATGATGCAATTGATTAAGAACTGTAGATTTTTATCAAAAAACTACAATCGAAAATCATGTCGCTTAAGCTTTTTTGGCGAATATGGCTCGATATGTTGAAATAAATACAGATTAAGTTCAGTTATTTTTTTTGACACAATTAGATCTAATTTGATGGAATTAGATATGGTTTGATACAATTTTATCCCGATTTTGTCCTCATCCAAATGTATCAAATATAATATAATCATATCCAACTAGATGTAATGGTATAGAATTCGATACAACTATACACAATTATATGAGCCATATGTAACTATATATAGTTCATATATATAATTGGATATTGTAATATATTACACTATATATTGTGCAATATATAGCAAGATATAGTTATATATTTAGGATATAATTTCGTAAAATTTTTTATAATTATATCTTCGTATATATGTTCCAATATATAATTATACAAAATTTTATATGATAATATATGACTATATCAAAACTTTTTTACTTGGGCAGCTATTTCCAAGTATTTTAGCAAACATTTTTCTAAACAACTATTGCATCAAAATACCAAAGATCGACCAATACCTACTTTGTTGGCCAAACTGTTCTGTCGGGCATTAGTATTTAATATGAATGAAAATATTTAGTAATCTCAACCATATTTACTAATATTTTATTTGAAAATTTTCCTCAAATTATATGTATTTCTATATAATTTGATGCAATTAGACAGACCCATTTTTCGGATCAAATTGTATCAGGTTAGATAATACGCTTCTCTCGCTTGATATAATTATATATTCCAATATTCGGATCAAATTAGATATGAACATATATATGGTTTTATATATGGTGATATATGATTATATAACATCTTTTTTAGTCGGGTTATATTTTCATGTATTCTTTGACGTTGCAATTATTTAATATCTCCACGATAATTTAAACGATTTCTTTTATTAATATGATTATAAAAATACTACAAAACAATAATATTTGTCATAAATTTAAATTTAATTTGAATTTATATTTTTTTTTTTTGATTTTGATATTTTGATTATCAGCCATATTTGTTTGTTTGAGAGAACTAATGACACAAAAGTGCAGTGACAATAATGACACAAAAGTGCAGAGACAATCCGTCATCTGTTGAAAATTTTTGAAACTAAACAGGGGGTAACTACACTTTTATAAATATAAATGAAATACAAAGGTAAAATGTGTTTTTAAAATCTTGACTTAAATTTTTAAAAAAATTATTATCGTGCTTTTTTACCCCATTTTTGGTAAATTTTTACCCTTTTTACCCGTTTTCACAATGCTCACGGTGCTTTCCTGAATTCAAGATTTGGCAACACTGTATGTAAGTGTGCTCCTTTACTTTTTGTGGAATAGTAGACAGAGACAGAAAATTTTATCTGTAAGAACCCAAAAATATCTGTTAGGGCCTAACGGTGGATCTCATACTGTAGGTTTAACTTTAACTTAACTAAAAACAAAATAAAATGTCAAAAAAATTTACACAAAACAACAACAAATTTTTGGGTTAACTATTAACCTAAGTTTAAACCTGCAATATGAGACTCACCGTAAAGATTTTTAAAAATTGTTTAATATTACATCTAAGAATGGCTAATAACCATAAAAGAAAATTGAATTTCTAACCTTGTTTACCGCAGAACTTTGGAGAATTAATTCTTTTTTTAATGAATTCGCTACCAATTGATTTCAATTTTCTTTAGAATTGAATGAATTCATTTTCTTAAGTAATTCACTGAATTCGTTCAACTGAGCGCGTTCATCAAACAATAAATTCAAAGACTTAATTCCTTTGCAATAGTTCTCTTTATTAAATCAAATAAATTAATTCTCTGGTAAACGCGTTCAATTTTATAAATCGAACGGAAAAGAAAGTGAATTAATTCCTTACTGAATTAATTCACCACTGAATTCATTCAATTTCATTTTCATTCAGTGAATTAAAAAAAAAATAAAATTACATTCAGTGAATTAAAAAATAAAATAAAATTACATTCAGTGAATTAAAAAAAATTAAATTACGTTCAGTGAATTAAAAAAAAAATACGTTCACTGAATTGAAAAAAAAATTACGTTCACTTAATTGAAAAATAAAAATTACGTATGGTGAATTAAAAGCCTGTTTTCTGCTGTTCAGTAGAAGAAAACATTGTATTGTAAAAACGTATAAATGAAATACGTCATAGTGAAGCATCTACATTTTACTGAGAAGTATAAGTTTGAAATTAATAGTTATATTTTTTCCAAATTCATCTATATCTGTAAAGTTTTTATTTTTAATAGTAAAAGGCTTTATTTTTTAATCATGTAGGTTGATAAAGTCATTGGCGTACCTAGACCATTTTTCAGGGGTGGGCAAGGGACCCATTCATATTCGGCTTTTTATTTACTCATTCTCAGATTCTTAAACTTAAAAAACACTTTTGATATTATACTTACAATTTTTTCATAAAAATAAAACGAAAACATAATGACTTCTTTCTGATAAAGTTTTCATAATTTTAGAAATTCAATAATCCTGGTAGCTTATCCTATCAAAATTTTAATGTTTTTATAGAAAACTCTTCAAAGTCCATCCACTGTTTTGAAGAAAACCGCGTACAAGAAAATAGAAAGGAAATCTAATATCAACCTGCTAATTGTTTCGTCTACCTCGGATAAATCCATATTTAACCCTCCGATGAGTGAGAAGGTCTCTAGGGACCTTTTTGCCTTTTCAAACTGAAATTACTCCTACTTCGAAATTACTGAAATTACTCTTTACTACTTTGTTGCGCATCTTTTGGAAAAAAAATCAAGCCGATCGGATCATTACTTTAGGAGTTATTGAGGTTTTAGTGAGAATAGTACGCGGACGTGTGAATAGGTCCGTATGGACATTGTACTGAATTTCACTAATAAATGCATGTTTTTGGACATCATTATAATTTTTTTATTGTTTCAACACATAATTTACTTGTTCTGAACACAAAGACCTAAACTCAAAGACATTAGGAATGATGATAAAAACAATAAATTCTAAGAAAAATTCGAAGACATGAACTTTATTGCTTTCAAGGAAAGGCACAATATTCTAATTTTATACTACTAGCAATAAACCAGTTCTTAGAATTTTTTGTTCTTAGTATTTTGTTCTTAGTATTTTTTGTTCTTAGTATTTTTGTTCTTAGAATTTTTTCTTAGAATTTTTTGTTTTTATCATCATCCCTAATGTCTTTGAGTTTAGGTAGACGTACGAAAGAGTATAAAAGAAGTTGTAGTTTCGTAAACCAAATCAGTCAAAGTTTAGACAGCGAAGAGTAAAATCGTGTGTGATAGAAACAAAAATATAAATATGTCAGATGCAAGTAATTTGGACGTTGCTGAAATTGTTGTACGCCGTAGTACACGTTACCAGCAAATGACTGCGGATGAAAGGCGTGCAGCTGATAGTAGATTTGCTGATTTTATGGACGAAGACATGGATGAAGAAATTGATATTGCTGCAATTGATAATTATGAAGTTGAGGATGATGAAGATCGCACATACCAACCTGCTGAAGAGTCAGATGCCGAAACTGAAGGATACGTCGAGCTAAATGAAGATACTGATGACGACGATGATGAAGAGGAAGAAAATGATGGACAGGAAACGAATGAAAGTTACTATATTGGTAAAGATGGCACCCAATGGAGTAAAAAAGCACCACCAACATCACGCACTCGTAATCATAACGTGGTCGACTTCACAAGAAAGAAACCAGGACCAACAGGAATAATACACGACCCCTATACAATAATGCGTTCAATCATGACAGAAGAAATAATACACTTAGTGCTACGTGAAACAAATCGTAAAGGCAGGGAGGTTACAGCTGCATGGAATTTGGCGAATCCCACGAAGAAAAAGGAGTGGAAGCCAGTGACAGTGAAAGAGTTTGACGCCTTTGTAGCTATTCTTTTGTATGCTGGACTCACAAGATCAAACCATGAACCAGCTATAGAATTATGGGGCGCGACGCGTTGCCCAATATACAAAGCTGCGTTGTCGTACGATCGCTTCATGTGTATAAAGCAATTTATTCGATTCGACAATGGAAATACTCGACAACAGCGGCTCATCAACAGCAAAACTGCGGCTATTGACGATATTTGGCAAATGTTGCAACATAACTTGGCAGCAGCTTACACTCCTCATGAAGCACTAACAGTTGATGAGCAGTTGTTCCCTTACAGAGGCCGCACCCGCTTCACACAATATATTCCGTCAAAGCCAGCTAAGTATGGTTTGAAAGTATGGTGGTTATGCGACTCACAGAGTTATTATCCTGTGAAGGGAATGATATATTCTGGAAAACTGCCAAACCAACAACGGGAGATGCTGGCCGTACTATATACGTGGATAATTTCTTTACCACTCTTGACTTGGCGCGTATTTTGTTGAGGAGGAAGACCGCATATGTTGGTACAGTGCGCTACAACAAAACATTCATTCCACAGGAGTTCAAGAAGAACCCGAAGCGCACCATCAATAGTACATTATTTGGGTTCAACGAAGGGGATATAGCGTTATGCTCATACGTGCCGAAAAAAAATAAAGTGGTGAACGTGCTCTCCACAATGCACTACACCTGCCTCGTTGACGAGCAAACCGAGAAGCGGAAGCCCTATGCCATATTAGAACAACCATATAACCTCATATCCAAGGATACGCAATGCGATGGAAGCAATTGATGTCAGGGTAAGAAGAACATCTTCAAATTCAAGAATAGAATATATATTTATTTTTTTTTTATTTTTCTTTTCATTTCAGGTATTACCAATACCGATGGAAGGCAATGCACCGTCGTTTGCGTCTAGGTCAAGTAGACCGTCATGTCGCCTTTGCCGTTCTGCGTACATGCGGCAGCGGAAAACGCGGGCATACTGCTTCGGCTGCGGCAACGCTGTTTGCGGAGAACATAGCACACTTTTACATCGCTGCAACACTTGCGCACAGGGCGGGGAACAAGAAGTACACGCTCAACAACAATAATTTTTAAACTTTTTTATAATAGTCTTAAGAAAATTCAAGCAAAAAAAAAATTAAAAAAATTAAAAAAATTATTTTTGTATGTAGAATTTAGTTATAAACAATAAAAACAAAAAAAAAATCAAAAAAAAATTTTTTATATGAAAAAAACATGATTTACAAAAAAGGGCCGTAGGGACCTTTTCACACGGCCGTGAAGTTCAGAACTATCACTCATCGGAGGGTTAACCGAGGTGGTCAAAAACCGAGAGATGATCATCTTAGAATTTTTATTTCTACAACATATTGAAATTTCTCCAAACTAGTAGTGTTACAACTAGGGTTTTTCTTTTCCCGGACTTTTTCATTTCCCGGTACAGCGGGATTTTTTTCTGAATTTCCCGCGATCCCGGGAATTCCCGCTCGTTAGAAAATAAATAAATCCGACATATCTTGTACTTGAAAAGCTCTATTTATATTAAAACACCGTCCGACAAAGTTCATCTTTTGGTTTTACCCATGATAAAATCTACTTAATATATTCTGAAAGGAGGGCTAAATATAAAATATGCATGACTTCCACTCAACAGTTTAAATTGGGAATTACTATTTAGGTAATATATTTATATGGAAGGCCTTCTTAATTTTAAAATGAAGTATATTAACTAAATATTAATTCGCGGTTTGAACAATTAAACGAATTGATGTAGAAAAAGTGAAAGACAGGGGTATTTTCATTTCTTCCCTTTTTTAATGATATATTGGAATTGTTAATGAGTGCAAACTTGTGTAGTACCAGTTTTATAGTCAGAACTAAGATAGATTTTTGCTTAAGTATTTCTTAAATATGGAATCCAAAAATTTGTATTTCTAAAGATTTTGTTTCTTTCAGATTTTCAGAAGTATTCGTATATAATTATTTTATAAAAAAGTTTAAAAGTGAGTAATCTTCACACAAATTATTAGGCAAATTCTCTTAAAGATTTTTATAAAAATCGACACTAGAATATTATTAAATAATATTTTATTCATATTAACACACTAGATATAGTCAAAAACATAAATTAATTCCTATGTCTAATTGTTTACTATCAACACGGATTTATGTTGTAGGTTAAAAAATAATTAGAAATGCATTTAAAGTTAACGGTTCGTTGTCGTTCATAAATCTGTGCTTTATAAGTTGTCGATCAGAGTTGAATTCCATAGGATTCAGCTTGATAAAAATAACATTGTTAGAATTTCGTTGATGTTAGTCTAGTTGATTTGCTTCAATTTGCTTATTTATTTCAATTCAATATAAATATATAGTCATAGAATATTGAGGATGGGTTTGTAGCAGGACCTGAAAATACGTATTCTATCCTGTTGGCCTTATCGAATTTTTTATATTTTTATTCTATGTTATTTACTTGTAAAAATTTTATCATCTCTCTTTTAATTTGCAAATAATTTAAAGGAAAATGTGATAATATTTGATCTCAAATTGAACGGAAAACATTAATGAAATAGCTTTTTAACTTTAATTGGTATTTATGCCACAACTATTTAAAAATAAATTATTTAATTTGCATAGTTGCAATATTTAAAAAATACAATTGAAATAAAGAAATAGCATTTGATATTTAAATAAAATTATTTGAAGTAAAAAACCTTAAAATACTCAATTGAAAATACAAAAATATTACTAATTTTTTAATGCCTAGTTTTTTTGGAGGTATTTGGAACAGAGATACGGATGTTGAAGTGTTGTATATATTGCTTTATTTGAACAAAGATCACCATTTTAAAGAAAAAAAATTCTGTAGGTCGAGTATTTGTTTTCGGTTTATCTTAACCAAATAATAAATAAATAATTTTTTTTTATTATAATTCAGTTTGTTAAATTTGAAATCGCATTTTTGAATTTCAAATATTTCTTATTTAAATTAATTTCAAATCAATGCTTTAAATTTAAATTTATTTAGCTTCTAAAATTGCAATATATAATAGCTAAAACTTCTGAAAAAGAATCAAAAAAATCTCGGGAAATCCCGCACAAAATTCCCGGGATTGCGGGATTTTTATATAAAAAATTAAAATTTTTTTACTTTTACTTTATAATCTCCCAGCAAAATCTTTCATTACCAAATAAGTGGTTATATAATAGAAATTCATAGCTCCACACAACTTATTTTTTGGCGTCTAAACTCATTATGTTTGTTTGTGCGTGGTCGTTTTTATAAGTAGTCACGCTTACCCACTCGCTTACGATAAAATGAGAAATAAGTAGTTATGAGATTTTGAATAATAAGTGGTTACACACATGCTTACAAAAAGTTTAATTATAAGTGGTTATCCGATTGCTTACTTGATTCTTAAAAATAAGGAGTTAGGCAAATACTATTAGCTTAAGGAAATACATTCAGAAAAATCTAAGTTTTCTCTAGTGTGTAATTTTAGGACTCGTCATAAAAATTTAAACATAAAACATTTTTACATATAAAAAAATTTAACTGTGTAAAAAGTACTTATTTAAACTAATACGAGTAAGTCATTATTTTATATTTAGAAACAATGAATACAATAGGCCGTTATTAGTAAGTCATTATTTTATAATATAAAATAATGCAAAAGGTAATGATATATCATTTTTGGTAATGCAGATAGTAATGAGGTGTCATTACCAATATTTTGCTGGGCTTAAGTTTAAAAAAAAAAAATTATAGATAATTATTTTATTAAAACTACCAGCATCGAATTTATAGCTAATAATCAGTATTTTTAACACTTAAAATTAAAAAATACTTGTTTTTATACGTTTTCAACGTAATTTATTATACCGGTACGTACCGGTATTGCTCTTTCGATAACGGTATACCGTTACCGAAACAGTCTTAAATACCGTTACCTTTGCCGTTATCGAAACAAACAAATTTCCATACCGTTACCTTTACCGTTATTCGTTTCGGTAACCAACCTTGTTTCTAACGCATTTTCTAAGTTCTAAACTAAATTATATATTTCAAGTGTAATTTGATTTCTAGGTGATTTCAATTTTCAAAAATTTCTGTTTTTTTGTCAATAATTAAAATTTTCTGCAATCCGTTTGTGATATGGAGTATATTGTTTTATCCATTTTCTGCCAAGCATGGATTCTGTGCTAATTTTCTGACAAAACTTCTTAGATGGATAGGTAGACGTGTCTTTAGAGATATGTTGATAAAAATTGGATTAAACAATTTAAATAATGTATCTCATAGTTTTGTTACTTGATTTTAACAGTGAAATTATATTTTAATACTTTTTGGACTAATTTTTTTATTTATTTGTGCGGTTTCCTTCTTCGATATTAGTTTTAAAAGGTCCCAGCAAAAAAATTTTGGATGTAATGCTTTACAAACTACTTTTTCCACTGCTTCACAAGTATCGGTTAGTGTATTTTTACTACTTTTTTAGGAGTTATTCTGAACAACATCAACAAATAGCTTCTTTCATTGTTTCTAAAGTATCCGTTAGTATATTTTTACAGCTTTTTTAGAATTACTTCTAAACAACATCCAAAAAATTACTTAAGTATTGCTTATAAAGAGTAATTGCTCTAAAAGTGATCGTAAAAAGTATTTTCGTATCATTTGGCATTTCCAAACAGAGGGTCACGGGTTCGATTCCCGGCGGGGCCAATATTTTTTATTTTTTTTCCATTTTTTTCTTATTCTATTAATTTTTTTTTTAATTCAATATTTTTTTAATTTTTAAAAATATGTAGGTATATATAAAAAAATGGTTAGAATTTGCTTTTTATGCACCTGTAAAAATAGTACTAAAAAGAATATTGAATTGGAGTGCACTTTTTACACTTGTTTAATAAGTACTTTTATTGAAGAGAATAAGGAACAATATCTCGCAGTAACAAAGTGGTGTTTTTATGTCACTCAACTTTCATATCAAAGAAGAGCTCAGCGGTAGAGCGCAAGGCTAGCAATCGTTGGGTCGTAAGTTCTATACCCGATGACGGCAATAAAAAACTTTTGTAAAATAATAATTTTTTTGCGAAGAATGTTTAAGTTGGAGTACTCCTCTCCTATGACAACACAATTTTAAAATCATTAGTGTTTATGTTAAAAAAAGAAGTACATCTAGATCATCAATTATAGTGCTTTTTCTACTGCTTCGGCATCTCTTTTTTTGCTGGGTTTTTATTACAATTTTATAGATTATCGGAAAGGTTAAATATTAAAAGTAAATTACTTCATTATTATTATTTTGATTTCCAATGGAGTGCGCCATTCCAATATGATCTTATGCTAATTTCAAAGCTAACTATTACCCACCCAGTGTAGAAAATCATTACCAGATATGTGGTTATGTAACTACATACTTGGTAATGGTAGTTACTTTTGTTATTGCATTTCTTATTACCTTTGTATGGCGATGTCGCGAAAAATAATGAGTTATGCTTACAAACCAGCATACGAAAAATCTTAAAATATGTCATTACCTATATGCTTACCAGTACGGACAAAAAGAATGAGTCTAAAAATAGATTTATAAAAATAAATTTTATAAAAAAAATATTTTTTTATTGTAAAATTTTTTTTAAATAAAATTTTCTAGTGCGGGAATCGAACCTGGGACTCCAGGTTACCAGTCAATAGCTCTACCATCTGAGCTATCTCGACTTGTAATGTTTGATAGATAAAAACTTAATTGACCTGCTGCACACAAGTCACCTTACTCGCCAATATACAAAAAATATGTGGTTACATATATCCTTACCAGTGTTGAAAAAATATTCTAAAAATAGATTTAAAAAATGTTCAAAAAAATCTAGAAAATTACTTTCTATTTAAAATAATGATAAAAATAAATCATTATAAGTAACTCATTATTATATGTTTTAAAATAATGCAGAAATTATGTGGGTGTCATTACTGGTAGTCCATAGCAATTTCTGAAATAAGTGTGAAAAACCATAGAAAAATATGACGAAATTTTACGTTTTTTGACAGTTTTGCTGTTTTGAGTAAGATGTTGTTGTTTTTTTGATTTTATCTCAAGGCAAAATTTTTAGTTCTAATTAAGAGGTAAAAATTTGCTGATGAGAGAAAAGCAATATTTCGAATAGTTTACGAGATATAGACTTAAGCATCAGTACATGTTCTTAAATATAAAAGTCCAAATAATGACATCATTTTGTTTTGGCTATTTAGATCAAGCGGTAACGCGATAATGTTTGCATTCTGGTGATTGCGGGTTCAAGTCGACTTCAGGGAGATGTCAAAAACGTTATAAAAACGAAAAAGAAATATATGTACAAATAAAAATTAATAAAATAAAAATAAATTAAAAAAGTAATGCAAAAAAAATATATTTTTTTCAATTAGCGTTCTTTGGGGACTTTTCAATGAAAAAAATCATTGGATTAATGAACAAATTCATTAATACTATGCACAAAATTCTATCAGTGTAAGGTACCCTCACCCCATAACCCGTTTAAACAACTATTATCAGGCGGGTTTCATCGCCTCTTTCGAAAATTAACAGTTTGTATCGAAAAATGTTAGCCTTTGCAGACGTGTGTAATTCTTATGGCTGAATTTTCAATACAAATTAAGAAGAGAGTGATTTAACAGAGGTAGGGAGAGTTGGGTAGTTTTTTAATTATATAGTCGTTGCTATTATTCTGTGAAAGTGCTAAATGGATCGGAAGAACTTTGTGTTCTCTACAGCATATCTTTCTCCAAAAAACGCTAAAATGTGACACCTCCACAGTTTTAAGAATTATGGAGTCCAGTCAATCTGGAACGGTAGATGTTATCATAACTATCATTATATGAACGTGCTAAACAGATCGGATTTTTATTGTGCTCTACATCACTTTTCGCTGCAAAATACTCTAAAAATTAAACTTTTAATTGACTGGCACATCCACAGATAAAAGAATTAATGGTTAAAATCCATAGATGGTAACCGAAACGATGCGGTTATCGGTAAGGGTAACGCTATTTTAGATTATTTCGGTAACGGTATTTTAGGGTAACGCTATTTCATTTATTTCGGTAACGGTATTTTAAGGATAACGGTTTTTTGATTATTTCGGTAACGGTATTTTAAGGTTAGCGGTATTTCGGTTATTTCGGTAACAGTATTTTAAGGATAGCGGTTTCAAAAAAAAAAAAAAAAACACGAGATTAAAAACAGAACCAATTTACCAACTTAATATACTCAATAATCCAGTTCAATTGCCAAAAACAGAAAATTAGAAATATCGTAACGGTATTTTAGGGGTAACGGTATTTCATTTATATCGGTAAGGGTTTTTTAAGGGTATCGATATCACTGCATGACAAAATCTTGACTTTTAAAAATTAATAGAGCTCTGACCATCAATTCTATATATTTCGGACATGCTGATTACAATGGCGTACTTACGCCTCTTACGCTGAAAAAGATATAGTTGAAAAACTTTTGAAAGTTACAAGCAAAATTATGGTAAATTGGGATAGTTTTTAATTGAGTAGAGCACATTAACAGTATAAATATTAAAATTTAGGATGTCCGCCTGATTAAATTTGTTGTCTCGAAAATGCTGATACCATCAAAAATATTATATACCCAGTGTAGAAACGGTAATGACATATCATTATTTTTTGGACTACCAGTAATGACACCCACTTACCTTCTGTATTATTTTAAAACATATAATAATGAGTTACTGATAATGACTTATTTTTATCATTATTTCAAATAGAAAATAATTATTTAGATTTTTTTGAAAATTTTTTGAAATCTATTTTTAGACTCAATATTTTTTAAACACTGGTAAGGATATATGTAACCACATATTTTTTGATTTTTTGTATGTTGGCGAGTAAGCTTACTTGTGTGCAGCAAGTCAATTGTGTTTTTATCTACTAAATATTACATGTCGGTAACGATATATTTTTTGATTTTTCGTATGCTGGTGTGTAACGACAACTCATTATTTTTCGCGACATCGCCATATAAAGGTAATAAGAAATGTAATAACAAAAGTAACTAGTTACCATTACCAAGTATGTAGTTACATAACCACATATCTGGTAATGATTTTCTACACTGGGTATTGTTAAGATTAAAATAGTTTAAATCCCGAGTTACATGGAATCGCCCTGTTCCGTAGATTTGACCATATATATTTAATTTTTTGATCAATATTTCAAATAAGTGGCAACCCTAGGTCACCGCCAAAGGCAGTATCGATACCAAAATTGTTTTCATCGGGCAGATTTATCAGAGAAACCCGCTACCGCTACAATTGATATGTAGCGCTTTATGATTATTACCTTAATCTGGTGAACGATGCTACTTTTGGTTTTGTTTTAAAATAAAAATATTTGTAGATGTTTCATTGATTTTATCGAAATTTTTTATTTCTTTATAATTATATTTGTATATATTTATTATTCTTTAAAAAAAATATGCAAAAAAACAACGACAGCTGGTGTATCATTAACCGCTCACAAGTAGCGCAAAATTTTTACGCTAGCAAAACAAGGTAGCGCTACCACAACATGTTGACTTAGCGGTAGCTAATCAAATCGTTCACCAGATTGTTGAGTAGCGGATTAGCAACAGTTCAGCGTCTGGTAAACGCACTCATTGTTACACCACTTTTTAACCCCTAGACATGAGATTGGACCGCAAAACCAATATGTATCACTTATCTCTTTTTCTCTATCACATATCCGAATTTCATTCAGATCGAAGATAATCCATCGGGATACCTTCGTTTTTAGTTGAAATTTTGTTTTTGTTAACCAAAAATTATTATACATATGGGGGTTATATTTAATACTTTCAAATGTGTTTTTATTATTGTTGTTGCATTTTTTTATTTTAAACACTCATTTGCTCGATTTATTATCATGCGAGGGCCATTAAAAACGATAAGTCTTTATTGGTAGGTATTGTTGTTTTTTAAGGGGACAGCCTTATTTAGAGCCTTCAAGATATCGACAATTTTTTGCATAATTTAATAGATCTTTTTCACATAAATATACAAAAATTTCGAAATGAATTTCCAAGTAGTTCCTTTTGAATAGAAAATCTTTAGTCAGTTTGTATGTGCTTTTTTATTTAAATTGCGCTTTTTTCAAATTGTTTTCAGAATACACACAGAGTACATGATGGGGGCGTAATTTTGATCTTACAGTCAAAAAAGTTTGTCGGTAGAATCTACTAAAAAGAGATAAAACTTGAAACTTGAGCAACTTTTTAGTCACAGATTAATACACAGATGTGTTGCCAATGACAGGTGTCAAAAAAAGTATTCTCGAACCCAGTGACGGTCCGTGAAGTTGTCAAAGAGTGCTGCGATTTTTTAAGTAATCACAATTTTTCATGATAGGCACAAATCAGATTTTATTAATATTGTAGTTATATTTTTAATTCATATTCCATTTAAATTCTATTTTACGCACACTTTTCTACTTGTTGACTTTTTTGTTGCCCGTGTAAGGGGTGCGCAAATAAAATGCTTACTACATAGAATTTGAGTTGCATATCAATTAAAAAAGTATAAAGCCAAAAATAATTTGAACTCTAGTTATGGTGGGAAGTGGAAGATCCTTGGAAAATATTCAATATATACCTAATTTTTACATTGTAAAAAAGGGCAGCACACCCTTGATAACTTCACGGACCGTCACTGCTCGATCCGTATGGTTTTGTTTACATGGAAGTCATGTGAAGAGGGAGATAACAATATAAAAGCTCCATACATTTTGTATTGTGCATTTTTTTTATATACCCGAGTAAAACGGGTTATACATTATTTTATATTATTTAATACAATTATGTCTCGTTATATATTGCTTTGTATGGCACTATATATAATAAGACATAAATTTCATCTTTCGAACAAATTTTATATGACCCAATATCTAAATACATATATCTTTTTGCATATGTTGTCATATTTAATAAGATCTCGCCCATGGAATTGAAATTGTAAGACCAAAAATAGACCAATTTATGTTTAATTTTGATATAAAGTTCAAGTTATTTACAAAATAACATGAACACGAAAAACCGGCAAAATATTTTTGTATAAAATCTGAGTGAAATTATCTGACAGTTGCCCATACATTATCGACGTTGAAAATATTATGTTAAAAGAGTTAACACTAACACAACCAAAAAAGTCTGTAATGGCTACTGAAAATTTTGCTGTTATTACGGGAAATTTAACTGTTTTTAGCCCAGCGGTATTTTTTGCTAATTTTAGCAACACATGTCTGGTGATCTGTAGTACAATAAAATTAGTAGAAAAAATTAGTAGCCGCGACTAAATTTTAGTAAAATTTATGTAAACTGCAATTCAAAATCGATTTCGCTTAATTCAAAAAAAAGTAACAAATTCACCCTTTTATGGATTTTCTGTATTAATTTAAAGCTTTTAAACACAAATGCTTTTTGCCTGAGAGTTTTATACGATTCATGTCCCATAATCTAAAATGTTGTTTATACAAAAAAACATAATATCGATTATGGGTAAAAGTCTATTGTATAGAGTGTCCAAAACCGTAACCGAAACCCGGTTAACCGGTTTTTTTAATTTCGTCCGGTTTCGAATAGTTTCTAAATTCGAATAAACCGAAAACCAGTTATTATTTGTCGGTTAACCGGTTTTTTAAATATGTTTTTATTAAAACTATTTTTAAAATAATCGTTCGAAAATTCTACATTTCGACTGCATTTTGTTTTTAAAGTATTATTTTACAAGCAAAACTGCAGTTTTGTTCACCTTTATATAAATTATAAAGGTGAACAAAACTGTATCGTATATTATTTATATTCGAATAAATAAGATACGAAAATCCTTTGTAATCGTTTGGAATATATTTTAAATATAGGGTGACGACTGATGACTGTTGCTACAAAAACCTAATTACTTGTTTCTGTGTAATTAATTAATGGTACAGCCATTTAATAAAAATGTACGATTGGGATGATGAAACAAGAGCTGCTAAATGTACAAAAATTTTAATTATATTTAAATAAATTTTAGTTGAATGCAAATAACATTCTATCCTGCTAAAATCAGTAGACGTTTTTGCTGAATATAAGTACACGCTGAAAAAAACGGCCTGTCCCAAACATATTTTTGCTGGTAATATATATATATTTGGAGAAATTGTTAAACATATTCGCCGTGTTTTTACTAGAAACAATATATATTTGCATGCAAATATATTATATTTGCAAGCAAATATATTATGTTTGCCTGTAAATATATAATGTTTGGATGAAATGAAATGACGCTATCGACAAATATTATATGTTTGGCAGAAAACATATAATATGTGTGTCATAAACAAATTATATTTCCATGCAAATACTATATGTGACGCGCAAAATAGAAAGGGACCTAAGGGTAAAAACCGGTTTTGTTCAGGAGGGCATGGGATCGGTCTCATTCGATGCTCAGATGTTGTCCACATCAAAAAAAAATTGATTTTTGTACCCTTAGGTCCCTTTCTCTATGCGCCGTCACATATATAAATAATATATTTAGTTATAAAGCAATTATTAATATATGCCAAACAATAGGCGTATTTATTCTACTCTCCAAATTTCTCTATATTTTAATGGAAAAACATAAAAAGTAAAATTAATACATCTACTGTTTGGCGATTATTTAATAACTAAATATATTATAAATCACATTGAATTTTACATCTAATACACTCATTGAAAAACAATAACTACAATCTCTTCATTTATTTTTTATTTATTTTTATTAACAAATATTACATACACAATTAAATATTTTTTTTTTTTCTTTTTAACACAATTTTGTGTTTTATTTATACTAATTTATTTTATTTTTTCACATCTTTCACAATAAAATTAGTAAATAAAGGAAAAATATCACAAAATTTTCTCACTAGATGCAGTCTAGCTAAACTACCCAGTGTAGAAACGGTAATGACATATCATTATTTTTTGGACTACCAGTAATGACACCCACTTACCTTCTGTATTATTTTAAAACATATAATAATGAGTTACTGATAATGACTTATTTTTATCATTATTTCAAATAGAAAATAATTTTTTAAATTTTTTTGAAAATTTTTTGAAATCTATTTTTAGACTCAATATTTTTTAAACACTGGTAAGGATATATGTAACCACATATTTTTTGATTTTTTGTATGTTGGCGAGTAAGCTTACTTGTGTGCAGCAGGTCAATTGTGTTTTTATCTATTAAATATTACATGTCGATATAGCTCAGATGGTAGAGCTGTTGACTGGCAATCTGTAGACCCAGGTTCGATTCCTGTACCAGCAAATTTTATTAAAAAAAAAAAAATACAATAAAAATATTTTTTTTTATATAATTTATTTTTTAGAAAATCTATTTTTAGACTCATTAATTTTGTCAGTACTGGTAAGCACATATGTAACGATATATTTTTTGATTTTTCGTATGCTGATGTGTAACGACAACTCATTATTTTTCGCGACATCGCCATATAAAGGTAATAAGAAATGTAATAACAAAAGTAACTAGTTACCATTACCAAGTATGTAGTTACATAACCACATATCTGCCCGAGTAAAAAAAATTGATCTCGCGCAATATCTAATCATATCCAATTTGATATTGTTTAAGATCTGCTGTAATATCTAGCTGATCCAATTAGATCTCAAAATTGGGTGTATCCAATCATATCGTATTAGATCCCATTGTATATATGGGGATAAACTAAGATCAAGTTATATCTCAAAATTGGGAGGTCCAGTGATATCTTTGGGGATAAACCTAGATCTATTTTGATCCGAAAATTGGCGGATCCAGCTATATATTTGCGGATATTTTTAGATCTAGTTTGATCCGAAAAATGGCGGATCCAATTAGATCCAGCTATATATTTGGGGATAAACTTAGATCTAATTTGATCTCAATTTTGGCAGATCAAATTAGATCCCGCAATATATTTGTGGATAAACGTATATCTAATTTGATCCCAAAAAGTGGCAGATCGAATTAGATCTAGCTATATATTTGGGGATAAACTTAGATCTAATTTGATCCGAAAAATGGCACATCGAATTAGATCCAGCAATATATTTGTGGATAAACTTAGATATAAATTGATCTGGAAAATGGCAGATCAAATTAGATCCAGCAATATATTCGGGGATAAACTTAGATCTAATTTGATTCGAAAAATGGCAGATCGAAAAAATGGGTTAATCTAATTATATAAAATTAGATTTAATACAAAAAGTTACATTTTAATTGATACCATTAGACAAAAATAACCCAATAAACCATGAAACGATACAGTATCGTTAACGAATTCATATTAAGTATCATATTTGCTATCGTTTATGATACAAAAATATGAACTCGTAATGATATCATAATTTTTCAAAATAACGATAAATTTTCTGAAAAAATCATATTTGCTTGTTCTAATTTAATCGTTAAAGATATCATATATACTTCTTTATTTCGATATTGTCAATGATATCATATTTTCATAGAATGGTGATAAAATAAAGACAAAAATTTTACAATATGACTGCCTGAAATTTTCGATATCAAAACGATATCGTTATTTCATGAAAAAACGATATCATTAACGAATGTGCACTTTTCTTCACAGTACCTATTACTTATGAATCGTTAATGATATCATTCTCGGACAAACGTATCATCGAAATGATATCGTTACGAATTCGAAACGATATCGTGTGGTTTGTTGGGAAATCATTCAGATATCGCTCAGATTGCATTAAATGTCCATTCTATTGAAATTATTTCTTGATTATCATTATGTCACATCCAATTTTATATAATTAGATAAACTTGTTTTTCGGATCGTATTTCATCATATTAGATCCAAGGTGGATCTAAATTACTGCAGTACGATCCACCATTTTTCGAATAAAATTTTATTTTGGCCGGTATCAAAAAAAGATATGATTGTATGTTGTACTTCATTAATTTTTTTAATAGGGTATCCACAGAAATTACAGATAAAAATAGATCCCGCATTATATTTGGGTACTATGTAAGATCTTCATTTATTTGGGACTAAATAAGATCCCAGCCAGATATTGCCAACTGTTCAAAAAATAATACACTGACAGAGCACTAATTTTATAAAAATTACAATATTTTGTTAAAATACGCTTTAAACTCAGAAGGTCTCGAGTTGGATATCGTTCACGGCTATGCATTTTTTTTTTTTTTATTAAATGAATTTCTTTTTATAAAATTATCATTTTTTTTCTATAAATTTTTTTATAAAATTATATTTTTTTTATTAAATTGAATTTTTTTAATAAAATATTTTTTTTTTTTTTAAGAGAAGCAACACAGGAAATTCTTCCTATTAATTAATGTGTTGCTTCCTTTGGAAAGGGGATAGAGAAGAAGTGAAAGGTAGTGAAAGATGAAGGGCTTCAAATATGGCAACACTGTAATTGCGCGAGATGTTGAATTTTAGAACAGTTGTTGCGCGCCATCTGATGGTGAGTTGGCGAACTTTGTTGAAGCTTTTTAGTTCATAGCCCTGTTATATTATTTTACTTCGGTAGGGTTAAGTGCTATGGGAACACCGAAGGAGGACACTGCGATGTGTATGAGGGATAGAAACGCTCATACATATTACTATTTTTCATAAATTGATGTTGCCTTGGTTGGGGCTCGAACCCGCAACCTCACGTGTAACAGTCCAACGCGCTAACCATTACACCACAGCGCCCATTTACATCTTTTTGACGCTATACACCATTTCCATTAGTATCAACTTATGAATTATTTTTCAGATTTATGAATTGTTTTTCAGAACTAGTCAATTGAATTTCAGTTTTATCAATTGTATTTCAGAAATTTGCAAACTGTATTTCAGAAATTATCAATTGTATATCAGAAATTATGAAATGTATTTAATAAATTTTTCTCTATTAACTATGAAATACAATCAACAAATTCTGAAATAGATGTGATTATTTCTGAAATACAATTAATAATTTCTGAAATACATTCGATAATTTCTGAAATACAATTATAATTTCTGAAATACAATTAATAGATTCTGAAATCCCGTGTAAAAAAAATAATATGATGTTATATGTAATGATATCTTATTTAATATAATTGGAGATATGCTATGATCCGAAAAATGGTGGATAAAATTATATCGGATAAGATCTAAATATATTGAATCATATAGAATCTTATCCGGATTTTGACCCGATATAATTATATCTAATTTGATGTAGAAAGACATAATTATATAACACTTCATACTTCAAGATCAAAACAAAAACTATTAAAAAGTACTGAAAAATAACACCCTTAAGTTAAGAATTAAAAATTTAAATAAAAATTTAGAAGAAGTTGTACATAATTGTAACCAAGTCTTCTCATATAAACTTGTATTCTACCCGTAAACTGTGTAAACCTGGTATGTTTATGAGTTTAATGTCAAATTCCATACATAAAAATATGGCTTGTATTTATACAAGGTTTACAAGGAATTTAAAAGTTTTAATGAGTACGCCTTTTATATTTTGAAATCATACATAAATATATCTCAAAAAAACATAGAATTTTTTTTACATTGCGCTATACTTAAACATATCTAAAACAACTTAGAAAAAAAAATTAACATTGAGCTATATAAAACTTTATATATTTTCCGATAAAGCCATTTTTAATTATATATGACGATGTATTAAAATTGTCATAGCATATGTAAATAGTTAAGGCACATATAAATATATATGGGGACATGTATATTTATACTGATCTATATATGACATCATATAAGAAATTTTTGAAAAACTCAAAGCTATACATAATTATATCCGCAAAGATATAGTGTTACACTTGACTATATATAAACATATTAATTCATATTAAATTATATAATTTCCTATATAAGTATTTTTACTCGGGTATACATAATTATATCCGCAAGGATATAGTGTCACACTTGAATATATATAAACATATTAGTTCATATTAAATTATATAATTTCCTATATAACTATTTTTACTCGGGATACAGTTAATATTGTAGTTTCTGATGAGTTACCATATATGACAATATATTGTTTAAATGGCACCATATGGTATGTTGTTTAAATGATATGATATCAAAGTATATGGTATTATACAATATATAGTAGCATATATTATCATATCTGGAACTGTATAAAAAATGTTGTTCATGAGGTACCATATATGAGCATATATTGTTGAAATGGCACCATATATGATAATACATGGTTTCAATGGGACCATATATGGTAATATATTGCTTAAATAACACCATATGTAAATATATATGGCACTATATATAGTGGCATATATTATCACATCTGGAACTGTATTAAAAATTTTGATCATGAGGTACCATATATGACCAAATATTCTTTAAATGGCATTATATATATTAATATATGGTTTAAATGGCACCATATATGGTAATATATTGTATAAATGACACCATATATCAATATATATGGCACTATATATAGTAGCATATATTATTATATCTGGAACTGTATTAAATATTTTGTTCATAAGGTACCATATATGACCATATATTGTTTAAATGCCACCATATATGATAATATATGGTTTAAATGGCACCATATATGATAACATCTAGTTTAACTAGCGCCATATATAGTTATATATTGTTTAAATGATAACATATATAATTATATATTGCTAAAATGCCACCATATATATTAAGATATAGATCTATATATAACTATGTATGCAATAAGATCAGCCATGCCATGTAATATATAATCATATATACCATATCTAATATTATGAAGGCCGATATCTAATTAGATGAAATTATATATGGCATAATATAAGGAAAATTTTTCGGAAAAAACGTCATATATAATTATATATGGATATACATAACCACATGTCTAATTATATATTGTAATATATGCCACATATGATTATATATAATTTTTTTTACTCGGGTGGTAATGATTTTCTACAATGGGTAAACGATTATTACCAACTACAAAAATTATAATGGCTACATACAACTTTATATGTATCAAGAATGGAAATTCGCCGTTTTTCCAAATATATGTTAATTGTATCCACAAATATAATTATTACCGGGAAATATATGTATAGTAACTATAAAAACAATATAATTGGAAGCACACTGCAAATACATATATGGTAGTTTGTAAACATACATTGATTACCTCCAAACATATACAAAAACGTCTTTTTCCTCCGTGTAGACTTAAAATAGCGAAAATAGTATTTCTGCTATTTTCAGAAGAGTAGATTGTCTTCCCATTTAACCCTCTAACCGGCAAGCCCGCCTCCAGGCGGGGTATATTAAATTGACCAGAAATTCGCCAAAGGAGTATTTAATAATAAGAAATTATCCTTTTTCAACAGAAAACAAAATTTATTAAATTTTAATGAAGATTTTTTTTGTATACAATGCACGGTTTGGAAGCGAGAAAGTGTCAAAGATAAAATTTCGTAAAATTTCAAAAATTAAATATTTTAAAACAACCTAAATTTTCAAAAATCTTAAAAACATATTTAAATTGACTAAAACAATTGATAGTGACCATGAAGTAAGATTGGAGCTTAGTCTATGCAAAAAGTTCCTTACTTTGGTCCAAGGACGCACAGGATTCCATAAGGATACCTTTAAAGGACATCGCCTTAACTTCAAAACGAATGGACGGATTTTTATGAAATTTGGTAAAAAGATAATATTTGGTATAGGTAGCAAAGTTTAAAAGTTTGAATAATATATATAGAAGTTTTGGTGCATTTTCGCTCAATTTCGCGTTTTTCGAAAAACGAAAATCGCT
This sequence comes from Leucophora obtusa, assembly GCA_949987735.1. Lineage (NCBI taxonomy): Eukaryota > Metazoa > Arthropoda > Insecta > Diptera > Anthomyiidae > Leucophora > Leucophora obtusa. The sequence goes on from OX465296.1 coordinate 48,067,049, forward strand.
ACTTCCTCTTAAGTAACAGTACAAAAAATGTAATTTTTTTTATTGCAATTACATCTTGGTAAGAGGAGTAATTTGTGCCTAAATCTAGTAATTTTTATTTGCTAGTTTTCGAGATTCACCCTTAAACTATTTTGGCCCATATCGCCTAAAGTAGGCAACGAAAAAAAATTTTGTAAAAGAACATATTGTTTATTTTTCGTGAGGAACACATGGTATAAATTTCTTTACAAAAAAGCTTAGGCCGGTTAGAGGGTTAAAGAAATATAAAAATTAAATTTTGGAAATGTAATTCTTTTTCTGTGATGTTTTTCTGATTTCAGCAGTGTAAAATGTCCTTTGCAATTAACTAAAATTTAAATTTGTATCTAATTGCATCTGATCGTGCTATCTTTAGCGCTTTTGTATCAGCCAAAAATCGCATTATTTTCGGTTAGTCCTTTTTATAAAGAACCGCTAGTGTGACGTTTTTCTATTTTTTACTTAGCGCCTTTATGGTAAAACATTTAATTTGATAGAATTTTATCTAATTTGAATGTTTTATTATTTTTATAATAATGTATATAAAAATATAATAAATATTTTACCATAATAATCATTTTTAACGCTTTTTAAATGTTTGGTCGCATAAATTAGTTGAAAAGTACCTATTTTGATAATAAATTAGTTTCAGTAGCTGTTTCTGGAGGGCGCTTTTAACTAATTTTTGTTAGCTGTTTTGCTCTTTGTACAGGTTTATATTTATGTATAACAAAAAAACCCGAAACCGGTTTTAACCGGTTTTTTGGAGGAAACCGTAACCGAAACCGGTTTTTTAAAAATAGTAATTTTCGAACAAACCGAAACCCGGTTTTCTAAAATGGCCGGTTTTTTGGATACTCGACTATTGTATTAAACAAATTTGAAAAATTCAAATCTAAAATTTTTTTAAAAAATGCCTTAAATTCTTGGAAAAATAAAATATGTTTAAGGTTCGATTGTTTTGTTTAAATAATTTAATAACAATTGAACGTTTTATTTGTAAAAGTCCCTGAATTCTGAGAATTTTTATAGACATTTATACAAAAGCAATCCAAGAATTTTTAAAAACAGCTATTGTTAGTGCTATTTTTTATATTTAATTGCAGTTTTTATTCGGATAATGTTCATTTTAAGCAAATAATCTCTACTACCTTTTCCAACATTTTTTCCAGTTGGGGATATTTTTAGATTTGTTTGGGGACAACGAAAAAAAGTATCTGGCAAGCCTGGTTGCAGCTACTAAATTTTAGTAAATTGTTGTAAACTGTAATTTAAAATCAATCTGCTGAAATTAGCAAAAAATTGTACTAAAAAATAAATAAACTGTAAAATTAAAAAAAAAAAATTAATAAAAAAAAATGTTTTTCTTTCGGTTGTAACAAGCGTATAATTACTTCATCGTACTTGAAATTTGGAGTCAAAATTGCAAACGGTTCTCCAGTTATTACCTTTTTATGCATTGGAGATACAATAAAATTTTCTGGGTGTTATTTCCAAACTAAGAATATATCAATAGTAACAAATATAAACTAAACAAGAATTGTAAAAAATCAACAAATTCTTGTAAATAAAATTTTTTAATTTAGTATATTTTTCTGCTAAATTTAGCACTCGGTTTTGAAATATTAGTAAAATGTTTTGCTGAAATCAGCAGCGAAAATTAGTAAAAAAAATCCGTAATTTGTAATAAGAGAATAGCAAAAATGATTACTAAAAATAAAAATTGTACTAAAAATCAGTATAAAAATAGTATAGTGCGATTGGAAACTGTTTACAAATTTTTTTACTAACTTTTTTATCTGAGTGTACGCAGTCAGATGGGATTTCGTACCACATATGTATAGCAACAAAGCAATTCTATTGATTTAAAAAAGGAACATTTATTTTCCCTATATAATTTATGTTATAGTCTTGTTTCAAACAAACTCTTAATATCTTAGTAAATTCAAATTTAAATTCATTTTCATTTAAAACGTTATAAATTTACATCGAAACAACATATTCTTTTATTTTTAAATTGAATATTGGGTCATATTAATAAAAGTTAGCCAATTCTTCGAAGTAATTATTTTGGTTTAGGTATAACGTAGCACCAAATTTATCCATAGGCTTGAAGGATACCATAAAATATAAATGAAAATTAAAACAAAAAAATTGTCTACCCGCAAACAGACTAAAATTGTGTAATAAATAACTCAAAACCCTAATAAATAATTCCCCCTATTAGTGAAATCTAGTTTTTTATTCATACATACACTATTTACAAATTTAAAATATTTTTAAACGATTATTTCATGACATTTAATTTTATTAAAAACTGTTTCATGTCAAATTTGTTATCATAATTTTAATCCATTTTTCTTTTTTTTTTAAGTGAAAGCCCAAAATAAAAGCTTCATTTGAACTTTTCTCACTTTCAAAATGAATATCTCACCTTTATTGAAAAATCCGGTAATGATTTATGGAAAATTATTTGAAATTTCATTTTATTTAGAATTTTTTTATTTTATGGATTATTCTTAAACTACACTATAGTCGTATAAGTGTACTGATTAATGAGTAGATACTTTTTATGTATGCAGTTTCACATCAAGACTCGCAAACTTACTAGATTTACTCAGTTCACACGATGCACGAAACCTTACGTGAATCCCCCATTGTTTTTCATTACAATATTTAATAAAAACAGAAATACGAAAATTTTTATCCAACTGGACCTAATTGCATCAAATTTTAAATATTAAGATATTTAGCGTGTTTTTTAATCAACTGGATTTAGAATTTTTCATACAAAAAATGGATTTATTAAATCCAAAAAAAAAAGCTGGATTTAATAAATCCACAATAAAAGCACAAATATATGAAACAGCCTATTAATTTAATGTCAGAAAAAAATACGAATAAAAATTAAAAGAGAAACAAAAAAATTGAAAAACTATCAAATAAAAGGTTTTTTTTTAAATTTTTTTTTATGAAATATGTTCAGAAAAAAAACTACACCTCACCAAATACATATTTTTCATCTTGGACATGGAGAAATAGCTCAAATAGAAATGGTAATTTTTCACTCTACAGTAAGTAATTTAATTAAATCCAATTAGTGAATATTAAATATTGCGATGGAATTTTTCAATTGTGTAAAAACATAAATTGAAGTGATAAAACTGAAAAGGCAGACTGTTTATCGCTGTTTTATGTAAAATATAATTATAAATTAAAAGTTGAAGTTGAATCCTCCATCATCGAATTCGGTATTAAAAATTAGGGTGAAAGAAGTGTCGGAAAGAAAATTTTTTTAAAATAGGAAAAATCTAACCCCATCTGTTGAGCACTTTTAGAAATACTTTTCGGATTTATTAAATCCAAGTGATTAGAAAAAACGGCTATTATTTCCTACAATAATGTCTGGTCAAAATTCGGATTAAATTGTATATAATTTAAAGTAATTAAATCCATTTGATCCACGTAAATACAATTGTATTCACCATTCTTCGGATTAAATTGTATCCGATTAGTTATTGTATTATATCAAATTATATATGTTACCATATCATCTTTTTTAATCGGGTATCTGTCTCTTTACCTTTTGTGTTTTTCTTAAATTTCTGCATTTCATTTTGCTTCTTTTCTGTCGGCCATATTGCCCAAATCAGCTGATTCATATCCATTGGCGGACTTAGGCCTAGCCCACCCTAGACTGATTTTTGCCCACCCCAGAATTTTTAAAAAATCTACCTAGAATTCTTTTATCTATGATTTTGATGGCGTAAAATATCACAATATTTCTTTTTTTTTAATATCAATCCTGTGTTTTTGGTTTGGGAACTAGTGGTTTTCTAGGCAGATAATTTGTTGAAATCTAAGGGTCAGTTCTATAGTCAGAACTAAGATCGATTTTTGTTTTAAATATTTCTTAAATAAGAAATATTTAAGAAACAAATCTATCTTAGTTCTGATTATAAAATTGACTATAAGAGTTTTTCTTTAAAAAAAATTATTAGAACCGCAAAGTTGTTCAATAATAAAAAAATAACGCAGAATATTTTTGGTGAATTAAATATCTTAGATTTCATAGTTTTCTAAACAAATAATTAGTTTATATCTAACAAGGAAGTTACTTCAAACTAAACACTACTATGTTATTTCAATGAAATTTCAATATTTTGTAGAAACAAAAATTGTAAGATGAACATCTCACTATTTTTGTCCACCGCGGCAATTTAAGTGGTCAGAATATGGGGTTAGACAGGGTTCGTCCGAGGTGGACGAATTAGACAGGTTGATCTTAGATTTCTTTTCTCTATTAAATATCTAAATTTCATAATAATCTGAGAATGTAGCTTGGAATACATTCCTTGTACGAGGTTTTCTTCAGAAAAATAAATGCACTATTCAGAGTTTTGTATAAAAACATGGCGGTTTTGATAGCATAAGCTACCAGGATTATTTAATTTTCAAAATTATGAAAATTTTATTAGAAGGCAAGGAATCATTTTTAAGATTTTTTTTTTTGTGTGAAAAAATTGTAAGCATAATGCCGAAAGTGTTTTTTAGGATTAAGAGTGTGAGAATGGGCAAATAAACAGCAGAAAATTAATGGGTCGCTTGCCCACCCCAGAAAAATGGTCTAGGTACGCCTATGTTCATATATGTATATAATCTGTGTATTTAGTATTAGATTAGTATCAGCTGATCTTATATTTAAAAAAAACGCAAAATTTCTTGAAAACAGCACAAAATGAAAAGGAAAATAGAGCTAAATATGTTTGACAAACAAAACTTGAGATATGCTTTAAGCGGGCCATACCATACATTATGATAGGTACAACTTTCGAAGTGGTGCAAGCATATCCCAATAAACCATAAAACGATACAGTATCGTTAACGAATTCATATTAAGTATCATAATTGCTATCGTTTATGATACAAAAATATGAACTCGTAATGATATCATAATTCTTAAAAATAACGATAAATTTTCTCAAAAAGTCACATTTGCTTGCTCTAATTTAATCGTTAAAGATATCATATCGTTAATGATATCATATTTTTATCGAATAGTGATAAAATAACGATAAAAATTTTGCAATATGACGAAAATATTGCATTGCCTGATATTTTCGATATCATTAACGAATGTGCATTTTTCTAAACAGTACCTATTACTTATGAATCGTTAATGATATCATTCTCGGACAAACGTATAATCGAAATGATATCATTGCGAATTCGAAACGATATCGTTTGGTTTGTAGGGATTGACCGTGTATGTATTAAATTGAAGGTTGAGCAGGTATTATGTAGTGAATCAAAACACTTTTGAACTTGAAATATTGCATAATATATTGGCAACACTGTACAATTTTAATTTTTCGCTGTTTATGTTTGTGTGCATTTTGAGGTTATGTTGAATTCATATTGCATAAAATATTGTGGCGATCTTTTGTTACATAAGGTCTGTTTCTTTACTTTTTGGGTAAAGTTCGGTAAAATGAGAGTTAATAAGAAATACTCTCACGAAGTAACAAAAATGCACAAAAGTAAACGAACGCGAAAAACCATATTTGAAGCCCGAAAACAAACGTCAATAGAATTGTGCATTATAGTTCGTTTTGGTGAGCGCTCTTTCTAGTTCTTGTTCAATTTGTTGTGAAAATCTAGATAGCTTTTCTAGTTAAACCGTTTTTTAAATCAAAAATTTTAACCCTTGACACGGGAATTTTAATGGCTAGGAATTTTCCGACCAAACTTCGTGGAAATGGAGATCTATGCCCAGGAAATATTGTTTATTACTTTTGTGGCTTTGCAGCGCCGCCTAGCGGAGATATTTGGAATTAAAGTCCAAACATTAACATGCTGCCGACTCGGAGCGGGTTAAAATTTTTTTTTAATTTTAATTTTATATTTGTCCTATTACTAAACTTTACATAAAACCTTTTGAATTTTTGAATTTTATTCATCACACAATTTTTGAGACTAAACTTTATTCTTTTTTGAACTTTTAAATTTTAACACATTCTCAGCAGCGTTGATGATCACAAGACAAAACGCACTCTACTGCTCTCATGTTGTTTTGAAATTTCACAGCCTGCATAAAATTTTAATAAGAACAAAATAACGAAGCGATAACAGTAAATGAATAGCGCTTTGGTTAAAATTCAAATCAGTGACGAGTTGATGAAGTCGACGTACACTATAATGTACGCCACTCGCCAAAGGGTTAAAAAAATTTCCTTCTCAGGCATTTTTATATACAACGAGTAAAAAGGTTAAAGTCGGGCATGCCGACTATACAATACCCTACACCAGTTTGGTGTATTGTTTGGATCCGAAATTCGAATGGGTTAAAATGGGGCTTATGTCAAAATTTTCTATAATGTGAGTCAGCGCACCAAATTTCATTAAAATATCTTAATATTTGCGACCTGCAGTTTGTAACCAAGCCAATTTTGGGGGAACCCTTATATGGGCACTAGTTCTAAACATGGACCGATGTTCACCAAAATCAATAGGCTTCTTCCTTGGGCCAACATAGGTCTATGTACCAAATTTCATCAAAATAGCTTAATATTTGCGATCTGCAGCGTATAAACAATATAATTTTGGGGGGACCCTTATATGGGCACTAGTTCTAAACATGGACCGATGTTCACCAAAATCAATAGGCTTCGTCCTTGGGCCAACATAGGTCTATGTACCAAATTTCATCAAAATATCATAATATTTGCGACCTGCAGCGTATAAACAGTATAATTTTGGTAGGACCCTTATATGGGCACTAGGTCTAAACATAGACCGTTGTTCACCAAAATCAATAGGCTGCGTTATTGGGCCAATATAGGTTTGTGTATCAAATTTCATCAAAATATCTTAATATTTGCGTCCTGCAGCGTATAAACATTATAATTTTGGTAGGACCCTTATATGGGCACTAGGTCTAAACAAGGACCGATGTTTACCAAAATCAATAGGATGCGTTATTGGCCCAATGTAGGTCTGTGTACCAAATTTCATCAAAATATCTTAATATTTACGACCTGCAGCATATAAACAGTATAATTTTGGTAGGACCCTTATATGGGCACTAGGTCTAAACATGGACCGATGTTCACCAAAATCAATAGGCTGCGTTACTGGGCCAATATAGGTCTGTGTACCAAATTTCGTAAAAATATCTTAATATTTACGACCTGCAGCGTATAAACAGTATAATTTTGGTAGGACCCTTATATGGGCACTAGGTCTAAACATGGACCGATGTTCACCAAAATCAATAGGCTGCATTATTGGGCCAATATAGGTCTGTGTACCAAATTTCATCAAAATATCTTAATATTTACGACCTGCAGCATATAAACAGTATAATTTTGGTAGGACCCTTATATGGGCACTAGGTCTAAACATGGACCGATGTTCAAAAAAATCAAACTTGTTCGTCCTTGGGCCAACATAGGTCTGCGTACCAAATTTCATCAAAATATCTTAATAGGTGCGACCTGTAGAGTGCGCACAAGATTGCATGGACAGACAGACGGACGGACGGACGGACAGACAGACGGACATCGTTAAATCGAAATAAAAAAAAATTCTGAACCGATCGGTATACTATAAGGTGGGTCTACGACCAATATTTTTTGGTGTTACAAACATCAGCACAAACTTATAATACCCTGACCACATAGTGGTGTAGGGTATAAAAAGGAATACATAGTTTATTAAATCTGGAAAAAGATTTTAATATTAAACAAAAGGTTCGATTTATTTACATATTTATCTCTTTAACACATTTCAACAAGCGTCTTCAAAAACTTGTCGGTAATTTTATAGAGTTGTAACATTACCGATAAGCCTTTGCAACTTTTACGCTAATTTTTGTAAATGATACACATATTTTTCTGAATGAATAAAATGAGCGATTGAACTAAAAGAGCTATTAGTTGTGAACAGAGCTTTGAAGAATTAATTCTTTTTTGAATGAATTCACTACCAATCGAATTCAATATTCTTTAGAATTGAATGAATTCCTTTTCTTAAGTAATTCACTGAATTCGTTCAACTGAACGCGTTCATTAAACAATAAATTCAAAGAATTAATTCCATTGCAATAGTTCTCTTTATTAAATCAAATGAATTAATTCACTGGTGAACGCGTTCAATTTTATAAATCAAACGGGAAAAAAAGTGAATTCCTTACTGAATTAATTCACTACTGAATTCATTCAATTTCGTTTTCATTCAGTGAATTAAAAAAATAAAATTACATTCAGTGTATTAAAAAAAATTAAATTACGTTCAGTGAATTAAAAAAGAAAAAAATACGTTCACTGAATTGAAACAAAAATTACGTTCACTTAATTGAAAAACAAAAATTACGTATGCTGAATTATGCCGTTCAGTAGAAGAAAACATTGCATTGTAAAAACGTATAAATGAAATACGTCATAGTGAAGCATCTACATTTTACTGGGAAGCATAAAGCCCAAACAACATAGTGAAAGTGCCAGTGGACAGTGCTGTCGAATTTTGTTCTTGAATTTCGCGAAAACGATTTAATATTTTTAAAAGTCTCTTATCGCGTTTTGTTTAAAAACAGCTCTTGTTTATTTAGAAACTTTTATAATTTCTGGGCAGTGACAAACAGAGAAGATACAAAAACTGCTTTACCGACAAAACGTCGCACTGCGGTCGACACTGCGTTTATGTGGTTTAGGCTTAAGTTTGAAAAATTAATAGTTTTATTTTTTTTTCCAAATTAATCTATATCTGTAAAGTTTTTATTTTTAATAGTAAAAGGCTTTCTTTTTTAATCATGTACGTTGATAAAGTGCATCGGGTTTCTCTTACACTTAATATATATGTAATTTGTTTATTTTCACTAGCAAACGCTGTAAAATTGCTTAGTTGCAAATTTTATTTGTAAATAAATGTTTTGTTCTACTGAACGGCAGAAAACAGGCTTTGAGTTCAATGAACGTATTTTTTTTAATTCACTGAACGTTATTTTATTTTTTTTAATTGACTGAACGTAATTTTATTTTTTTTTTAATTCACTGAATGTAATTTTATTTTTTTTTAATTCACTGAATGTAAATTTTATTTTTTTTTAGTTCACTGAATGAAAATGAAATTGAATGAATTCAGTGGTAATAATATTGAACGCGTTCAGCAGTGAATGAATTCATTTGATTTAATAAAAAGAACTATAGCAATTGAATTAATTCGTAACAAAATAAATCGAACGAAAACAAATATGAATTAATTCCATTCAATATATGGTGATTTGTGAATTAATTCATCTTATTTTTAATTCAGAATTGAAAAATTGAATTAAGGAATTAATTCTTCAAAGCTCTGGTTGTGAACTAGGTCTTTGGTTCAAATAAGTGAATAGTTCAATTGAACTAGTTGAATCCAACAGATGATATAACAGCTGATAAAAACAACTTACCCAAACTTACACGAAAAAAAAGTCTGGGCTTCTTTGGGCAAGAAGAACAAGAATATTACTCTCTCATGACACTCTCATTTACCCAATTGTGCAGTAAGATTAGGATCCCGCGGGATCCCAATGTTGAGTACCCGAACAGACCTATAAAGTGTGTTTGCGTACCCGAAAATTTGTACTAATTCGTACAAATTTGTACAAGTTTTTACTGGAAGGTGTATGTTTACACAATTACTCAGTAATGAGAGAGGAAAAATTGAGAGTAAAGTGACAGTTCAATACCAGAGAACTTACAAGTTTTTACTGGATGAATTTTTGCTAGTAAGAATTTGTAAGAAAAAAAAACATGATTGAAAACAGATGATTGAAAAAACAAAACATTTGCCTAAACAATTTTGTGTAAAAATAAAAAAAATTTAAATATAAGCTTATTTACGATGGAAGAAGTAAGTGATCATTTTATTAGATTTTATTTATTAATCCAATAATTTGAAGAGGTTTATTTCGCAATCAGCTATTTTAATAACTGTTGACAATTTAGCTATTTTCTCGGCAAATCTAGCGATATTTCAGATCGTTTAGCAGGTAAAATATAATTTAGCTATTAGCGGGAAAACTAGAGATTTTTTTTTAAGCCAGTCTTCACATTTCCTTAGCATTTTTTTACATTTATTTCCTTGATAGAATTTTTGAATCATTATTATTCAGCGATTTATCGCTAAATTTTTAGCGATGTATCGATAATTTTTTAAGAAAGTTTTAAGAAGTTTGAAAAATATACCTATTTTTGTGAAATTTTAGTTTGATTTAGCGATATTTTTAGAAAAGAAGTTGGCAGCAGTATTTTACTAATAATTACAATTTTTCTGTTTGCGTACATTTTAAGATATTTTTCTTTTTGAGAGTAAATTTTGCCTTACTCTCTGTAAATTTGTTACTGAGTAATTTTTACTGGACTTTACTGGAAAAGTAATCAAACACACCTATATACAGTTGTGAGCATAAAAACTGCAACACTACGCTAAATCATCTAAGTATGCTTCGATTTCTTCTAATGGTTTTTTATTTGCGCTTATCTTTTGTTATTATATTCGTTGTATGTAGTTTCATATTTTAAGTGGTTTGATTTGCATTTATTTATGTGAATTAGTTTTTACGAACTTTTTTATGAAACTAGTGCCTATTTTGTGCGAGCAAAAAAAATGCAACTTTTATGTATTTTACATTTAATCGATTTTATTTGTTAAAAAATTCAGCATAATAATTAGATTTTTATTATTTAGTGGAATAGCCATTATTTTTAGTTACTCCATTCATTCGTGAAAGCATAGAATCCACGAGTGCAACCAATTTAGCCTTTCTACACCTTTTCGGAAACAATTTCGAAATCCCAATCCACCTCCGTAAGATGGTGATTCGAGTGGCTCCTCCGATGACATCCCAGCAGGAACTGCTTCGACAGCATTTGGCAGTGTTCCTTTACTGTTAAGAGCTTCGTTTCCTCGTGAAGATGTTGAACCGAGAACATTTGCAGGCATCCCGTTATTGTCCTGACGGCAGAATTTTGGCAGGTTTGGAGCTTTCTCCACTGGGTATCGCTGACTCTAGGCGACCACACTAGCGCAACATAATTAACCACTGACCGACCAATTGTTTTGTAGGTTGCCAACAAGGTTTCTTTGTCCGTACCCCAAGAGCTGCCGGCTAGCGACTTGAGAACATTGTTCCTACTCTGAATCTTGTTGCAAATTGCAGTGGTGTGCGCTGAGGACATGAACAGGCTGTCGAATGTAACCCCAAGAATTTTGGGGTGGTTAAGTATCGGAATTCGCACGCCATCGACTACTACATTCAGTTCCAGCCTTACTTCTTTCGTCCAAGTGGTAAAAAGAGTCGCCGAGGATTTTGCAGGGGAGAGCTGCATATTCCTCCCAGTGAAGAAATTCGTAAGATCATGAAGATAACTGTTCAACCTACCGCATAAGCCATCAATGTCGTGACCCGTCGCCAGTATCGTACAGTCGTCGGCATATGAAATCAATTCCACCCGTTCTGGTGGTGACGGGAGTTTCGAAACGAAGAAATTAAACAATATCGGGGAGAGAACTCCACCCTGAGGAACTCCTTGTTTAATTCTACGAGGTTTGGATCTTCTGTTACGAAACTCCACAAACTACTGGCGACCACACAGATAATTCGCTATCCACCTCTTCGTACCATTTGGGAGACTGGATTCGGCGATGTCTCTGAAGAGAGTCGCGTGGCTGACCGTATCAAATGCCTCCGATAGGTCAAACGCCACTAGAACCGTCCTTTCGTAAGGGCGGCTCTGATTTAGACCGCTGGTTATCTGTGTGGCAATGGCGGTTAAAGCTGTTGTTGTACTGTGCTGCTTCCGGAATCCATGCTGGTGCTGAGAAAGCTGAAAATGCTGTGTGAGACTGGGGAGGAGTAGAGCCTCAAGTGTCTTAGCGACCGGTGACAGTAGGGATATTGGTCTGTAAGATGCTCCCTGGTTCGCATCCTTTCCTGGCTTAAAAAGTGGCACCACCCTGCCCATTTTCCAGACCTCGGGCACAATTAGGGTGGATAGTGAAAGGTTAAAGACCTTTGTCAGGTACTCTACTCCTGGCATCTCCAGTTGTTTGATCATCAGCATGGAAATTCCGTCGGGTCCTAGAGCTCTAGATGGTTTGGCTCTTTTGATGGCCTCGGCAACCTCTGTTGACGTAAAAGCTAATGGCTCGTCATTGACTCGGAGTTCGTGCATTTTCCTCACGACACTCCTTCTCGCCTTGTCTCTCCCGGGGTGCTCAATAAACTGCCGGCTAAAAAAGCTCGCGCACCTCTTCGGGTCCGATATGGTCCTATCGGCAAATGAGATCGATACCCTATCGTCCCTTTTGGACGGGTTCGAGAGAGCTTTGACCGTAGACCATAGCTTGCTGGCTCCAGTGCTGCGGTTGCATGTTTTCAGATGATCTACCCATTTGTTCCGTTTGTGCTCGTTGACCAACTTGCTGATCTCCCGGTTGAGTACGCTGATCCTGGTGTCGCTGGGGTTGGTCGAACGAAGCTCGTCCCGCTCATCTGCGAGTTCTGTCGCTTCGGCTGGGAAATTTGGTCTGATGTTGGCGATCCTTCCAGCCGGAATGAAGCGAGCAGCCGTTGCGTTGACGATTTCACGGAACTTCCTTTCCGCGGAGCGGACATCGATTGGGGTGGGTAGTTCACTGAATTTGCGGTTGGTGAACTCTCTGAACGCTAACCAATTAGCTTTTTTGTGGTTAATGTGCGTGCGGCGTTCAGAGACGATGAAGTCACTTGGTCTATCGAGCGCGATAGCTATAGGAAGGTGGTCTGAGGCCAACGATATAATCGGCCGCCAGGAGGCGTAATTTATCAGACCTGCACTCGAAATTGTTATGTCTGGCGAGCTAGTGCAACTTCCTACAATTCTGGTGAGGGCGTCCTCATTCAATGTGCAGAATGTGGAGTCATTGACCTGTTCCGCCAGGGCTATCCCTCTCTGGTCTTCCCCCAGATTGAAGTGCCAGAGCTCATGGTGTGCGTTAAAGTCACCCATCACCATGCGGTTATCACCCACCAGAAGGAATCGTATGTCCGGGTGATATCCTGCGGGGCAGCTGGCCACTGGCGGAATATACACATTGTACAATTCGATCTCGGCAGCTCCTGATCTTACTGCTATACCTTGATGTACCATGTATATGTCACGTATGTTTGGGTCAGGCGAGATCATTCTGTACTGCACGGTGTTGTCGATAATGAATGCGAGGCCCCCGTCTCCGCTCCGTGTGCGGTCCTTGAGCAGAATGTTGTAATTACTACAACACTGGAGTCTACAGGTGACATTGAGTTTAGTTTCCTGGACCGCAGCTACCATGACTTTGTGTAGCTGCATAAATCGGGTTATCTCCGTGATCTTACCTTGGAGGCCGTTGCAGTTTAACTGTATAAGGGTTATCACAGGTCGGGGGACAGCCACATGTGGTGTTAGTTGTTGTGTCTGCTGTTGGTGTTGTAGCTGTTGTTGTTGCTGTGGTTGTTGCTGTTGGGACGAGATCGGGGTCATCGCGACCGATGATGTCAAGGCCGATGATGTCAAGGCCGACGATGTCGCCGACGTTGACAACTCCGATGACGATGAGCTGTTACGTTGGCCTATACAGCATGGGGCCACGTAATTTCCGTCCCAGTCCCTATGGGTTCTTAACATACATACGTATTGTGGGTTTGTTGAGTTGGCATTCCTTGGTCGGGGCATGTTGGGCTCCGAGTCGTTCCGGTACGAAGAACCGATTGCCGTGGGAACGCCCAAAGTGCTGTAATAATAGGCACTAGTTTCAAAAAAAAGTTCGTAAAAACTAATTCACATAAATAAATGCAAATCAAGCTACTTAAAATATGAAACTACACATCAACGAATATAATAACAAAAGATAAGCGCAAATAAAGAACCATTAGAAGAAATTAACGCATACTTAGATGATTTAGCGTAGTGTTGCATTTTTATGCTCGCAACTGTATGTTGCAATTTATTGTATGGTGTGTGGCAAAACGAGAAAAATAATGTGCCATTATATTGGACATAATATTGCAAATGTATGGGGGGCTTTACTTTCCTTAAGCTTTTGGTTTCTTTTTTTATTTAAATTTTGAATAGAAAAGGAAGTGCCACCTAGTGATAACGATGTCGTTATAAATTATTTTTTTGGTGATGCCATAGCCCTGGATGTATGCAGTCAAAAGGGCGACAAAGAAACTTACTATACTAAACTTACTTAAAATAACTTAAATAGTTAAAAATAACTAACAAATGTATTAAGAGCAACTAACAATGCCGTAAAATTAGCTGACAAATTTTTACAAAAATTTTAAAACAGTTTAGGCACATAACTCCAATCACTCTAAAATGTATATCATTTTTATTGTGTGCCGGAATATAAAATTTTTTTGTCCGACATGCTCCATTCGAGTGGGCGGGGATTTAAAGTTGAAAATTAAAATTTGAATAAGTTCGGAAGTACTTATCCGATCAGAAAAAATACACACCAAAGGAAAGGTCTCTGAAATATCTATTCATAGAGGTCCAAATTTTGCCTTTCATTACACATATATTCAATAGGATCATAACCATATGATCATGTGTCGAGGTATATTTCCGATTTTTTTGGATGCAGTTTTAAAAATTTTGTGCAAATCCGATTGCTATTATTCTATCATAAGGTAATGGTCACTGATTGTCCCGAATATATACACAGACATTTTGTATTATTGAACGCTGACAGGAACCCTCAACTTCTGTATCCGACCAGAAATTACGTTATTCATGAACGATCTTTTCATGTTCGTGTTGCAAAGGTTTGGAACCATTTACCCCGTCCTCTTAGATCCTTTGATCTATCTTTGAAAACATTCAAGAGTAAACTTGTAGAAAATGCTTCTGGCCATGACATTTAAGTGGCCAAATCTTTGTTTTTCTTTAATTTGATTTTACTCTTGCATATTTACATTATTTCTTGTTTTGTTCAAGTAATGGGGTGTATAAATTCCTCTAAGTTTAGAACGCAATACATTTTATCATATATTTTTTATTTCTGCCATATTATTTCTATTTTTTAATTAATATATTTTGTCATATATATTTTTGCCATATTATTGTTACTTTTATATTTTTTGTAAGTAAAACTAATTTTTATTATAAATTGTTTTATCTTGTAGTCTCTTTCAAATGCTCTTATATACAAATTTAATTACTTTTTAAGACTATAGTTTTAAGAAATATTATAAAATAACCTGTTTTTGTTAGTCTACCAAACTGGCCCTAAGGGCTCAGTTGGTTTATTTGAATAATAAATAAATAAATAACCACAAGCTGCTATCCTGCCAAATGGAAAATTTCTAAAATTATACCAATACCTAAAAATAAATCTGAGTATAGGCCTATTGCAATTCTACCATTTTTATCAAAAGCTTTTGAAAGAATAATAAACGTCTAACTTTTTCCAATTCTGATAGAGGTAAAAGAATTACTCCGCTCAAACGTCGATGCTTAATCTCCAGCTGGCAGTTCTTCATAAATGCAATCAGTCTTTGGAATTCAATCCCATACAACATACAAATTATAAGTAACGCACAAAATTTCAAGAAAAGCATTATCGATTTGTTCTCAATTTGATTATTTTGATTGGTTGGATAATCTTTAATAACTATTTTTTTTTTTTTTGAAAATCAAATTTGTAAAATTTTATTATTATTATTAATATTATTATTATTATTCTTAAACTTGTATTTTGTGTCAAATTAAAATGTCTGATCTTTCTAGCATTAAGTTACAAATTATTTTTTTTTTTATAATATTTATATCGAAAAACTGTAAATTACAAATTTATAATTCTATACTGTAATAAGAGACATTGGTCTTGTGTATAGAATTCCAAAATAAATAAATAAATAAAAATAAAATAAATAATAGGTTTGTTTTTTTCTAATATTATATCTATATCTATAACTACTTGTATAAAAACGACTATCCGTACTTACCTGACTTTTCTTTTATTTTTTGTAAACAAATGAAATTTAAACATTTGGAGTCCCTTTTGTACAAAAGCTGTTTTCGTACAAAGACTTCGCCGGAACGCGAAATGGAGCAATAATCTTGTGTGCCCTGCTCCACCATAGCTAACAAACGCATAATTCATTTGTAAGCTTTTGTTGTTTTTAATATTTTAGAAATAAAAAATACTAAAATTTCAAATATTTTTATGACAAATATTTTTGTTTACATTTGAAAGAGAAAAGCCAAGAATTTTTAAGACTTGGTAGCATTTTTATAGCTACACAGGTAGAAAATTACAAAGGGGCCAGCACTGGCAAAGCACCGAAATGGGTGGTATGAGTACTTGCTAACAGTGATTTCCCAACGCTCAAATGATAACACCGTTCCACGGTGGTGCCAATGCTTTACAAAGTGCTGGGAAAGCATCCAGAAACATAAAAATCAAATGCTTTCCTAACGCTCAAATACGACAATTAAAGTGAAGTCCCATTCAATGCTTTGCAAAGCATTTAAATAGCACCAAGAAACACAAAAATCAAGTGTTTTCCCAAGTATGAACCCCTACCACCAAATGATGGGCCCCCATAACTCAAGCATTTCAAATGACTGTAAAAATAGATTATTCCTGGAGCTATCGTATTTTTAGTCAAAAATTATTTAGGTATGCACGCATCCTTGAAGCTGCTACTCAAAAACAAAATAATGTTTTTTGGAAATCAGGTGCTGGGAAGTAAGCTTTTTGAAGCGGTGGAAAACGTCAAAATTTAGCGTTTTGCCAGTGCGTCTTTTTGTAAAACTGCGGTCTACATGTGCTTTGCAAGTGCTTGTGTTTTGTTACCACACATAATTTCTAACTGGGTACTTAATTTTTAAGAAGCTAAATTTATACCTACTTAAAAATTTTATAAATGCTTAAATTTGTATGGAATATTTATACAAAATTCGAAAAAAAACAAACCTATAATGACCCTTTATATTAACCCATTGTGAACGATTTGACAATTTTTAATTTTTTTCATGACTTTTTTTGGGGAAAAGACGATTTTTCAAAATTATGCCTTTTTTACTCAGCGAAGTCACTAAACTGCCTATCAAATAAGAGAAAACCATAAGTCCGGCCAAAGGCCGGCTACACAAAAAAACTTTACTCAGCGAAGCCACTAAACGGTTTATCACACAGAGCTTTAAAGAATTAATTCCTTTTTGGAATGAATTTCCAAAAACTTAATTCAATTCTTTAATTCAAGGAATGAATTCATTAATAAGACATAAGATGGAATTAATTTCTGTGAATGAATTCAAAGAATACAAATTTATAGAACGAATTCCCTGACCAAATCATTAAGCATTAAAATTAAAGAATTTATTCACTAAAGGATTCATTCAACCCGAGTTAATTAAATTTTAAGTCAAGGAATTCATTCAATTCTAGTTAATTCAAATTTTGGTCAAGGAAGGAATTCCCTGGGAATTCATTCCCTAGGGAATTAACATTTAATCCTTTGAGAACCATACATTTTCTGTCGAAACGATTTTAAAATTTTTGGGATTTTCATGATCTCTGACCTAATAGTAGTTGTGCCAAGAAAAATTGGCTCCGCAGAACCCCTCCTTTCCCTCATTTCGCTTGGCAAAAATATTTGCCATTTGATGACCCTGCCGTTCCGGACGAAGGGATTTTTATTATTATTTTATTTTCGTGATCTCCAACTAAATTATAGATATTTTAGAAAAAATTGGCATCATAGACCCCTTGCTTGCCTTTCATTTTGCTTGTCAAAATTTGTGAATTTTACGCCTTAAATGAAGAATTCTACACTCTAATTAAATTCTGTTGGAATTTACCCAACTTATAGTAGGAAACTGAACTCCTACTATAAATTGGGTAAATTTACTCTATGTGCGTAATTGAAAAAAAATACGCACATTGTGTTTAAGTTGGTGCACAAATAATTTGTAATTTTACATTGAAAGTGCGTAAAAATTAAATGAAATTTTTAAATTAGTGTGTTAATTTACTAAATTTGTGTGTAAAAAAGCACGTTTCACGTGTAAATGTACGCATAAAATGTGTAAAAATCCACAAAAAATGCGCAAAAATCCACAGAAAGTGCGTAAAAATAAAATATAATGCGTACATTTACAACAGGTGTGCTAACTGTAAGCACCACCCAAAAATTTTTTTAAATAAAATAACAAATTAATTTTTAGTACGTATTTTATTAATAATAATATCCGAGTCATTCTCTCATAATCGTTTATGTCCAAATTAGTCGTTTTGGGATCTGAAGGCATTTGTATAAAATTCATATAAAAATTTGTTATAACTATTGAATGGGTGCGATGACTCCTGCTCAGCAAAACGCCTTCTTTGAAAGGGGGGCAGTAACCGTCAACAATAATGGGAGAATACGCCTTAAGAGAGATATGGCCTACGCAGGAACAACTGAGTGCAATGACTCCTGCTCAACAAAGTCAGTATTCATTGAGTACTGCCTAACTTGCAAAGAAAGCATTTTGTTGAGCAGGAGTCATTGCACTCAGTTGTTCCTGCGTAGGCCATATCTCTCTTAAGGCGTTTTCTCCCGTTATTGTTGACGGTTACTGCCTCCCTTTCAAAGAAGGCATTTTGTTGAGCAGGAGTCATCGCACCCAGTTGTTTTACCTAGGCCGTATCTCTCTTACGGCGTTTTCTCCCGTTATTGTTGACGGTTGTTGGTTGACTGCCTCCCTTGCAAAGAAGGCATTTTGTTGAGCAGGAGTTATTGCACCCAGTAGTTCCTGCGTAGGCCGTGTCTCTCTTACGGCGTTTTCAATTTTGAAATGAGGTTTAGACTACCACATGCGTTAATAATAATTACCAAAAACAATTTCATGCTTATGTTGCTATTTCCAGACTCTAATGTGTTTGTGGAAATGTTGTAATTCACAAAAAATAATCCGTTTTCGCTTTTTCTTTTTATTATTTATAATTTTTTTTTTCAAATTTTTTCCAATTTGAAATGTCAGAGTATTTATTACTATTATTGGATAGTATATTTACCAACTTTGTGCGTAAAAATTTTATTTAACAAAACAATAGTAATTTTAGGCACAATGTGTTTATTTATAAGCACATAATGTCTAAAAATACTTTGTGTGTGTATTATTGCGTATGAAAAGGTGTACAAAAAAAGTTTACGCATTTTTTGTTTATATTTACCGAATTTTCGTAAAATTAAACAAAATTTTACCCATTTTATAGTAGTAAATTTACAAACATTTTTTAGAGTGTAGTTAACCAACTTCGAGGGCTCACAAGGGGAAAGCGGGACCAGGTAGGGATTTACCTCCTTCTACATTCTTGTTCCCCCAACCCTCGTCTATAAATCACCTTTCGACATATTTACTCTATCTTTTACCTGGGCAATTATAAGTGCGAAAAACCCTTGGGAAAGCATAATTGCCTATGGTCGTCAAAGGGTTAATACCCGCACATTTAATTCCCTGAAGGTATTAACTTTTTCGTTTAATTCCCAAAGGAATTAACTTTTTCGTTTAATTCCCTAAGGAATTAAAATTTTCGTTTAATTCCCTAGGGAATTAAAATTTTCGTTTAATTCCCAAAGGAATTAAATTTTTCTTTTAATTCCCTAAGGAATAAACTTTTTTGTTTAATTCCCTAAGGAATTAAATTTTTAAACGCCCACTGTACTATAAATAGTACATCACTTTAAGTTGAAATAAAAATCATCTAATGAAATTTTTCACTCTGGCAACGCTTTTTACCTGTTAATAAGAGTACATGCAATACTATGTATCCATAATAAATCATAGTTATAAATTAAGAATAAGGGTAATCCCCGTTTTGTGCTAGCGATTTATTTCGTCTTGGCGAGTGAGTGCTTATTTAGTTTATTGTAAATGATTTCACTTTGAAAAGCGTTAAAAAGTATTATATTTGCTCGATATCATCACATTCTAATAAAAACTACATAAAACGGTTTAGTTCGTATAGATTTGTTCGTGCTGTAATATATAAAAAGCTGCTGTACTAAGTTTAGTACACTGGGCGCTTGAGGTAAATTAAATTAGCAAAGTGAAGACATTTTTGTTATTGTACTGTGCTTTCGAGTTGAAGTTTTTTCTTGTTTTTTGTGTGTTTTTCTTTCAAATAGCGACCTTTTATAAATATTATTAACTAAAAATATAAACTTCGAAGGTGTAAAATGGCAAACCGAAATACTTTTACACGCAACAAAAACTATTTTGGGTTAGAAGAAGCAATACAGGACATTATTAGCCAAGATAGTGAAGATGATGCTACTTACGATGTATTTATGCTGCCACCCAATCCAGGTGTTATCACCGATGAAGAGGAAGGTGGAGACGACGACCTGTATGGAAACAAATTACCTCGAGATGTTCCCGGTAATATAGAAGTTAGTACTCACAGACATACCACTGCCGTTGAAGAGCAATGGAGTAGCGATGACGACGAACCCCTCAAAATATTCGCGTCATCTACTTCACGGAATGTGCCAAAGAGAAAAAGAATTGAAAAAAGTGCTGCGTCACCAACTTGGAGAAAATGTGCCCCCTTTTATTCAGTTTTTCCATCTACTCCAGATCAAAAACATATTGAAGAACGACGTGCTAATGTTTCGGAAATCTTACATGGTATGACTCCAGTGAATGTCTTTGAGCATCTTTTTGACGATGAAGTGTTAGAGCTTATCGCAACGCAAAGCACAATATATGCAGGACAAAACAATAGGCACGCAAGCGTTTTTACCAAAGAGGAACTCCGTAAATTCTTGGCCATACTTATACTTACCGGATATCATAAACTACCTAGTGAAAGGTCATATTGGAGCTTAGATGACGACCTAGGTGTGCCATTAGTGTCAGAGTGCATGTCAAGAAATAGATTCTTGGAAAATAAAAGAAACCTGCATTTTGCAGATAACGCTTTGGCTATGACATCTACTGATAAGATGTTCAAAATGCACCGACTTTGTGATATTTTACAAAAAAAGTTTTGTCAATTCGGAATGTTACATGAAAATTTGTCGATTGACGAATCAATGGTTAAGTACTTTGGCCACCATTCAGCCAAACAATTTATAATGGGTAAACCTGTGCGGTACGGATATCGGAATTGGGCGTTGACCAGCTTCGACGGATATTGTTATACATTTGACATATATTGTGGCAAAACTTCCGAGGCTACCACTGAACCTCTCGGCTCTCGTGTTGTGAAGAATTTGCTAACAAAAGCGCCAACAAAACCAGAGGAACATGCAGTTTACTTTGATAATTTTTTTACGAATTACGACCTGCTTGTAGACCTGAAGAACCTTGGATACAGAGCTACTGGAACCTTGCGCGAAAATAGAACTAAACGGTGTCCATTGATTTCATCGAAGGATATGCGTAAAAAACCCAGGGCTGAATACGACCATAGCTTTGATAAGATAAACGAAATTCTTATGGTTAGATGGAAAGATAATAATGTTTGCACGATTGGAACAAATTTCGATACTTTAGAGCCTATAGGGAAAGTTAAAAGATGGTGTTCTCTGAAGAAACAAAAAGTTGATGTACCCGTTCCTCATGTTTTCCAAAGTTACAATAAAGGCATGGGAGGGGTAGATCAAATAGATCAGTCAATAGGAATGTACCGAATTGCAGTGAAAGGAAAGAAGTGGTGGTGGGTATTGTTTACTTACGTAGTCGACATGACTATTTCAAATGCATGGCGATTATACTGCATTGCAAACCCTGATGATAGTGTTGATCAGTTATGGTTTCGTAGGCATATAGCACGTATGTATCTGAGCGACAAGAAGGAAAATAAAGCTAGGCCAACGTCTTCTGGAATTGACGGAGGAGGCAGAAAAAATAATGGCCACAACCCCCAAAAAATACCAAACCAACTTAGATGTGTTATCTGCTCAAATCGAGTTAAAACTTCATGTGATAAGTGCCTGAAAACGCTATGTTTGGAAAGAGGATGTTTTGCAAAATACCACTCATAAGCGCCCATTGTACTAAACTTAGTACACCTCTAAAAACACAACTTTTAATATTTTTTTTCTTTTTTTTCTTTTATATTATTTTAAGAAAACTGTTTTAATACTGATAATAAAAATTGAATTATTAAAATTGTTCACCGTTTTCATTTGGGCGTTAATGGGTTAACTCCCTAAGGAATTATTTTTTTCGTTTAATTCCCTAAGGAATTAACTTTTTCGTTTATAAATAAAAAATCGCGCGATTTTTTTTCTTTTTTTCTTTACAGATATGCCCGATTTTTGACGCGCTCGCTTCGCTCGCGAAATTAATTTCAAATATTTACGAAATTAAAAAAATTCCAACGCTATATAGGGGAACCTCCTAAGCCCGGCCAAAGCCTATTACACAGAAAAGCTTTACTCAGCGAAGCCACTTAACTGGCTCCCACATAGGAAAAAAACCCCTAAGCCCGGCCGGTTACACGGAAAATCTTTGCTCAGCGAAGACACTAAACTGCCTATCACATAGGAAAAACGCCCCTAAGCCCGGCCGGAAGCCGGTTACACGGAAGAACTTTACTCAGCGAAGCCACTAAACTGCCTATCACATAGGAGAAAACCCCTAAGCCCGGCCGAAGGCCGATTATACAGAAAGAGTTTACTTAGCGAAGCCACTTAACCGCTTATCACATAGGTGAAAACCCCTAAGGGTTTTGAAATATATTTTTGAAATCAACTCAAAAAGTTCAACATTGTGCAAAGTTCAAAAAGAGAAAAATTAAATACATATCAAATCTTACTCTTAATATCTGCGCTGTTAGTGTTAAAATATACAATTAAATACTTTTGTTTAGAACACTTTTGCACTAATATAAATTACCTATCTAGTTACCTTTGAAATTATTTGAAATATATGTATAGAGAAATACATTTGAGTAAGTTGTCATATTTTTTCTTCATATAATTTTTATTAATAAAATAAAAACCTTTTAGTCTACATTTTAATTCCTAAACAAATTGTGTTAATAATTTTAATTGGTTATGGACCCAAATATTACTGGAGAAATGTTCTCAATCAATTTGTTTGAGGGTCGGAATTTCGACAATTGGAAATTTAGATTAGAGTCTTTGTTGAATGAACATGGTTTGATTGATTTCATCAGCAAAAATGTAAGCGAATTAATTACTCAAGAAACAGACGACGTAAAGAAGGATAATTTAAGGAAGTCAGACAAAAAGGCAAAAGCTTTGATTATTAAAAGAATTGGTGATTTTCATCTGGAGTACGTTAAGGACTGTAAAAGTGCTTTCGAAATTTTATTACCATTATCGAACATTTTTGCAAAGAAAAGCATTTCAAACCAACTATTTTTGAGAAAGAAGCTACTTACAATGAAGTGCGATGAAATGGAAAATTTCGATACATTTTTCCTAAAATTTGATGGTATCGTAAGACAATTAATATCTTCCGGAGCTAAAATGGAGAAGTTAGATGTAATTTGCCATTTACTAATTACACTGCCGGAGTCGTACAATAATGTGGTAACAGCTATTGAAATATTAAATCCAAAAAATCTAGAAATGGATTTTGTCAAAAACAGATTGTTGGAAGAAGAAAGAAAACGTAAGTGTACTAACAATGATGCTCCTGTAGAAAATGTTGCCAGGAAGACTACATTTATTTACAAATGCCATTATTGTGGAAAGATTGGTCATAAGAAGAAGAACTGTTTTAAGTGGAAAAGGGAACATTCAGATCATTCTGGTAAGAAAGTAAAGAGGTGAGTTTTATGGTAAATGATAATCTATTGAGCGCTGAATCTAGCTTTGAAATGAAATGGTATATTGATTCTGGAGCCAGCGATCATATGACCAACGATGAAAAATATTTTGAAGATTTACATGTTTTAAGAAATCCGGTAGTCATTGGTGTAGACAAGAATGGTGTTTGTTTAGAAGCAAGAAAAGCTGGAACAATCAGAGGTGTTCTAAATGTAAATGGAAAATATGTAAAATGTGTGATCAATAACGTGCTGCTTTGTAAAGATCTCAACTGCAACTTATTTTCAATACGTCGAATTGAGGAAGCAGGAATGAAGGCAGTTTTTGAAAATAAATCTGTAAATGTCTTTAAAAGTGAGATTGTGGTTCTTCATGCTTATAGGAAAAGCAAATTATATGAATTCAATTTGAAATTCGGCCAAGGTGCATGTGGAAATGTTGCAGATAATCAGAATCAAATCGAATTGTGGCATCAACGGTTAGCACATCTGAATTTTTGTGATATGAAAAAGCTTAATACAATGGTGAATGGAATCGATAATATTAAAGGCGAAAAATCATTTTGCGAGTCATGTGTTTTTGGAAAACAATTTCGGCAGCCATTTAAAGGAAAATCTAAAGTAAAAACGACAAACAGAATTTTACAGCTGGTACATAGTGATGTTTGTGGACCAATAACTCCCATTTCTTGGAATGGTAAAAAGTATATGATAACATTTATAGATGACTACTCTCATTTCACTTCAGTTTATATGATGTCACACAACTCAGAAGTTTTAGATCATTTTAAAAAAGTCTATGGCTGAAAATCTGCACAATACAAACATAGCTAATTTGAGATGTAATAATGGGGGTGATTACACATCTACTAAATTTAAGGAATTTTGTAAAACTTCAGGAATAACCCTTCAATATACAAATGCCTTTACTCCTGAACAGAATGGAAAGTCTGAGAGGATGAATCGGACTTTAATCGAGAAAGCCAGGTCTTTAACTTCCGCAAGTGGTTTACCAAAATATTTGTGGACTGAAGCTGTATTTTCGGCAAACTATGTTATAAACAGATGTCCAACAAGTGCTCTTGGATAGAACAAAACTCCTTCAGAAGTTTGGTATTATATTAAACCAAATTTGTCTTAAGACTGTT
The DNA here is from genome assembly GCA_949987735.1 of Leucophora obtusa. Taxonomy (NCBI): domain Eukaryota; kingdom Metazoa; phylum Arthropoda; class Insecta; order Diptera; family Anthomyiidae; genus Leucophora; species Leucophora obtusa. Next base: position 48,092,020 of record OX465296.1, read on the forward strand.
TGGTTGTGAAGCTTATTCTCATATCCCGAAAGTTTATCGTAAGAAATTGGACATGAAATCGAATAAACTCATTATGGTTGGCTATAGTGGTAATGGCTATCGATTGTGGAATTCAGCTGCACGTAAAATCGTATTATCTAGAGATGTTATTTTTAATGAAAAGGTTCTTGGAAATTTTGGATTAATAAATAAAAATAATTCAAAACTAATGGAATTTGAGATAGTGGAACCTGAAACGAATGTAGAAATTCAGGAAATAAATACAAATACTGGCCATAATTTTAGTGATGATGATGAATTTGCAGAAGCAGTAGATCTAGAAGATGAAAACAATGGAATTAATGCTGAAGACAGCAATCAAGAAAATAGTTATCAAGAAAATGTTGATGAAATAATAGATGATGAAGCTGATCAACAAACACCTCAAATACGAAAAAGCACAAGAAAAAGAAAGCCTCCAAGTCGCTTTGATGATTATATTGCTTTAGCCCTTAATGCAGAACAGTTTGTGTCTGGTATCCCAACTCAGTCCTGATTCAGGTTAGTGGCTTAGTGCTATTAAAAGTGAATTAAATTCATTAGAAAATAATAAAACATGGAACTTAGTGAATCGTCCTAAAGAGAAAAGCATTGTTGATTGTAAATGGGTGTTTAAACGCAAATTAGAATCAAATGGTAACCCTGGTGAATATAAGGCACGTGTTGTAGCAAAGGGATTTACACAGCGCCAAAGATTTGATTTTCAGGAAACGTATTCACCTGTAGCTAGAATTGGAACTTTTCGCATCTTGCTTGCCGTTGCTAATAAAAGGAAGTATTTTATACAACAAATGGATGTAAAGACCGCGTTTCTTAATGGTTATCTTCGTGAAGTCATATACATGAAATCACCTAAAGGTCTTCAATGTAATCCAAATATGTAATAAGCTCTAAAAATGATTATTGCTTATACATACGTGAAACTGATAACAAAATAGTTTATTTGCTACTATATGTCGATGATCTTTTGATCGTTGGAAACAATATTAGGGAAATAGAAACAGTTAAATGTTTGCTAAATAAAGAATTTGAAATGAAAGATTTGGGAGATGTTGATGTGTATTTGGGAGTTAAAATCGTTCGAAATTTTGAGAAACCCGAAATGAAAATTAGCCAAAGACCATTCATTAAGAATCTTCTAAAACGTTTTGGAATGGAAAACTGTAACGATGCTGATACACCTATGGAACCAAAGTTATGTTTATCGAAAAATATAAAGAATCCACTGAGAAATGAACCATACAAAGAGTTAATTGGATGCTTAATGAATGTAATGCTCACATCAAGACCTGATCTTAGTGTCAGTGTGAATTATTTAAGTCGGTTTCAAAATTGTGCTACTGATTGCCATTGGAATCATTTGAAAAGAATTCTCAAATACTTAAAGAAAACGGAAAATATTGAACTTGTGTATAATGGAACAACTGATAATATTTTATTTGGTTATTCGGATGCTGATTGGGGCAATGATGTAGATGACAGAAAATCTTTAAGTGGTTACATAATCAAAGTTTTTGGCGGTACCGTGTCTTGGGCTACTAAGAAACAACCCACAGTATCACTATCATCCAAAGAAGCGGAATATATCGCGCTTTGTGTTACATCTTGTGAAATTTTATTTATGAAAAAGCTGTTAAACGATTTAAATATTTTTATTGATTCTTCTATTCCTATTTATGAAGACAACATATCATGTATTAAAATTGCCGAGGAACCTAAGGAACATCAAAGAATGAAACATATAGATATTAAGTATAATTTTGTTCGAGATCTAGTTCAAGATAGTGTTCTTCGAATTGTATACAGTTGTTAGAAGGTTTAAAGGCTTAAATTATACATTATATTACATCTTATTTATTTATTTATTTAGTTGTGTTCTCATATCTTGTACAACAAGATTAAATCTTATAATTAAAGTACAGGAAAGCAGTTTGTGAAAAACAGATGTTGCAAAATATTTAAAGCCTTAGCTACAAATAAATAATAGTTATTTTGTACATTAAATAGGAAAAATATTGAGAAAACAGCATTTTTCTTGGAAAAATTCCATTTCGAAAACAGAAAATCATGAGCTGGGCCCCAAATGGGTTAATAGTTTCGAAAATTTTTGTATGCCGGATTAAAGGTGCTTGAGAGAATAAGCACAATACAAATGGAAAAGGAATCTTAAATCGTGACGGAAAAAAAATGAACAAAATAGCAACGGAAACGGAATCTGACTTTTATAACAGAGAACACATACAGTGTGTTCCCGTACGTTCCCAATGTTACCGAAATTTACCCAAAGTTACCGAAATTTACCCAAAAGCGTTCCCGTACTCGAGAATTGGGTAAATGAGAGCGCTAATGAGAGTGTATTAGTGCTTCTCTTTTTACCAAAATTTACCCAGACTTTTTCTTCGGGTAAACTTTGGTAAAACAGCTGATGCAAATATAAACAAAAAACAATTGTGAAATTAAATTAAAAATTGTAATTAAATAAAGAAATAAGAAAAAGAAACTTGGTTTTTTGTTAAAATTAATTGAATAAAATCAAAAACAACTTTTAAATGCGAATAAATATGTCTATTTGTGCCGATTTGCAAACTGAAATTATACGTATTTTCACATCAGTGATGGGATTTTTGGCACAATCTAAGATTGATTGGTACAATGGCACAATCGACACTATTTTGGCACATTTTGGTTATCTACAAAATTTAATAGAAAATGAATTTAAAAAATAACAATTCTTTAATTTTTAGTTTCTAAGCATTTATTGGTATTAAATTACCTTTTCGAATAAAGCAAAACTAAAAAATGACATCGAAGATATTACCGAATAAAGCACCGTAAGTTGTTTCTCATGTGAAAAAATTTCTCTCAGACTTTAAATGCTTTAAATTGCAATTTAAGTTAAAAAAATTAACAATATTTTAATTTTAAAACAAAGCCACAATAACAATTAACACAAAATGTCACTTTTTCACCAGAAAAATAATAGTCTTGTACATTAAATTTGCGTGAAAACTAAGTTTGCACAATTTTCACGTGAAACTCATTGTCGTGAAAAATAATTTTTTTTTATATGGAGTATAACAGTTTTTTCACTTGAAAACTGAACAACTTACGGTGCTTAATCCATAGAATTTTAAAAATTCAAATGCTATAAATTTATCTCAGAGCTTCGAAAGAATTAATTTAAGTTTAATTCATAAAAAAATTAATTCAGTTTTAGAAAATGTTTATATGTATACTAGGGCGGGTCGATTTAATAATCGCCCATGCCTCAGTGAAAATCGTATTCTAGGGATCAAAATAAGAAACTTTGCCAAAGGAACCATACCTCTAAAACGAATTCTACTACCCCCAACTGTTGACTTTTGTCCCGTAGGGTCAAGTTTTGAAAAATCCCACTTTGACCCATTTAGAGTGCCCCAATCGAGTCCAAATGTATGACCGACCCCCACTAACTTTGGAGGGCCGATCCACCCATGCCAGTGGCACACCCCCTGGAACTCCCCTGGGGGGTTCCCCATACAAACATTTAAAAAATCACCATTTTTGTAACTTTATTTTATTATTTTTTATTTATTTTATTTATTTTTATTATTTTATTTATTTTTTCTCTTTAGAAATTTATTTAGTCAGAACATATGTAAATGAAAAAATTAATTTAACTTAGTAATAGAAAAGAAAAAATGCCCAGACTTGAAAGCAAAAAAGACTTCAAACAGTAATTTTTTTTATTTTCTTTTCTATTACTAAGTTAAATTAATTTTTTCATTTACATATGTTCTGACTAAATAAATTTCTAAAGAGAAAAAATAAATAAAATAATAAAAATAAATAAAATAAATAAAAAATAATAAAATAAAGTGCCAAAAATGGTGATTTTTTAAAATGTTTGTATGGGGAACCCCCCAGGGGAGTTCCAGGGGGTGTACCACTGGCATGGGTGGATCGGCCCTCCAAAGTTAGTGGGGGTCGGTCATACATTTGGACTCGATTGGGGCACTCTAAATGGGTCAAAGTGGGATTTTTCAAAACTTGACCCTACGGGAAAAAAGTCAACAGTTGGGGGTAGTAGAATTCGTTTTAGAGGTATGGTTCCTTCGGCAAAGTTTCTTATTTTGATCCCTAGAATACGATTTTCACTGAGGCATGGGCGATTTTTTTGCCTCCCCACAAATCGACCCAGCCTAATGTATACCATTCCGTGCAACCATTCCTAAAGAATTCATTCATTGGCTGCATTCCCAAATCTTTAATAAGTATCGGATGAATTTAATTTATCATTCACCTTTTAATTGAAAGAAAATTTCAATTCATTCAAATATAATTAATTCAATAAGAATTCAAAATAATTCCATAAGAATGCATTGAAAATTGAGTTTTGGCACAATAAAGGCCCATTTGGCACATTTTAGTCACACACTTGGCACAAAACAAAATTTTTCAAGTCCCATCACTGTTTAACATTATTCTTTGAAATAAGTTTTTGGGCTAGAAAAGTGGTTTTTTGCGTTCCTGTACTATTGGGTAATTTTGTCATTTTGTGAGAGGATTTTGTGCTTACTCTCATTTTACCGAACTTTACCCAAAAAGTAAAGAAACACACCTATAGTCAGTCAAGTTGGTTATATTTTTCTTCTTGCCACATTCCAACGTATTGTTGTTATTTGACATTAGTTAGAATAAAAGGCTGTGAAAATGTTATTGTGTTATTGTTGTTTTTATATATTTTATAAATGTATAGGCTTGCCAGACGTACTGTTTTCAACAGTACGCGTACTTTTTTTTACTAATTGTACTGCTTCCTAGAGTTGTAAAAGTATTGATTATTCCGGTACTGAGTACTCAATACTGGCTGTTTTTCTGAGTACTCAATACTAAAACGGTACTACTCAATACTTTTAAAGATGCAATTTTCCGTAGAAATGTGTATTTTTCGTATGAAAATACAACTCTAAAAATAGTACTCTAAAAACACAACTCTGAAAATACAACTCTATTTGTGAAGGAAAGAAATTTTTAACGAATTTTTAGGAAAAATTATTTAATTAATTTATTTAAAATGTTTTAAATTAATTAAAATGTAAATTACAATAGTTATTTAACACGTGTATGTGAATTGTTATTATTTTCCCTAATAAATACGAATTCATAACATTTTTATTTTTAAATTAAAAAAAAAAATCCGTTAAATCGAGTACTCAACTGAAGAGGATTGAGTAGTATCGAGTACTCAAAAATTACCGAAATTTCACAACTCTACTGCTTCCTGCATAACTCCTAAAGAAGTACGCAAAAGTACTTTTTTTTAGCTTCTGTACTTCTTTTTGTACTTTTTTTGTTAACAACATTAAATAAATTTGCGTTTACATCTGTTTTCAAATCCCGAGATTTCAATGGAAATCTCGAACCGAAATCTTGACCGTTTACATTTGCACTTTATGACAGTAGCGAGATTTCGATTTGACAGATGCACTTTTTTTGTAAACAAATTACCATAAAAAAATAACCTCAAATTAAAAATATTTCTAAAAACCATTTTATTTATTGACGGAGTACAATTTACATTATTTTATGTAAAGATCTAACGCTAAATATGTTAGTAAATTTATTTTTTTATAAGGACGACAAGCTAGAACCCAGATTTTGCAATATTTTGGCTGAAGGAAGACATGCACTTCCCAATGCTTTCTTCATAGTTATGCTTCGCGAGAAGCAAAAATTAGAACCACGCAACACTTCTTATAATCATTAGTAAATTTCTATTGCGTCTAAAGTCATATTTATTAAATTAATATTAATTTTTTTATTTCATTATTTTGTGTTATTTTTAGGTTATTTTTTTAGTCAGCTGTTGACCATCGTTGCCACTTTTTCATGCAAAAACTCTACAAATTAAGCGAAACACAGTGTTGTTTTCTGCAAAAGTCTCCAGATTTGTGAGATTTTCATGAGATTTCTTCGAAATCTCGCAAATTTACGGGATTTCCTTTGTATGGGGAATCTCGGGATTTCACATGAGATTTTCACTGAAATCTCAATTTTAGTCGAAATCTCGGGATTTGGGTGCAGATGTAAATGCAACATAAGAGAAAACTTTTTCTTATTTGATAACACTATCAAATTATTGACGTTAAAACAAAAATTGCAAAAAAAAAAAATAATCGGTAGGGTAGTTTTCGAGATTTTTCAACTTTTAGATTTCATTAAAAGCACTGTTTTTCAGAAGTTTTGGCTCAATTTTTATATTTTTTAAATCAACAGAAGTTAAGCTTTCATTTGAATTTAAAGCGGCCCATACATTAAGGAACATTGAGTACGGAAAAAAAATATCAAAAAATTTTGTAAACACGAATTGCACGATGTCAACACGCACACACACACACGAATGTTCCTTAATATATGGGCCGCTTAATAATGTCTTTTAATATTTAAGAATGTATCCAGAATTTTGTAAGAATTCAGAAAATTAAATTTTTTTGTTTAATCCTGTTTATTTTTAATTTTGATGGATTTCGTTGCTTTTCATTAATATATAAACAATACACTTTAATTAACTATGTTATTTTGTATCAAAGTTGCAAAACCATTGGATATGTTCTAAAATTTTTAAAAGGCAAATCAAAATTTTAGTCTTAGTTTTAATATTTTGTTTTTAATTTATATGAAAACTTGATTTTATTTGTTAAAATATTAACTGAAAACATTAACATATGTATACCACAATTTTTCATGAAGAAAAAAATAAAATTTGATTGAAATTTTGATTTATTTTTCAAATATTTTAGGATATATCCAATGTATTTCGACACAATATTAAAAACGTTATAATACACAGAAAGAATTTACAAAATTCCAATTAAATTTTTAAACACCTTTCTCATACCAAATTTGTATATACAAAAAAAAAACTTTTTAAAAAGGCACCAACAAAAAAATTTGTAAATCCGAAAAAAAATATTCAAACGAGTTACAAATATTTCAAACAAAAAAATTGTTGGGAATAAAATTTCAATTTCAAAGAAAATGTGATTACTTTTACAAATTCCCATTGTTGGTGCCTACTGTTTTTTCTGTGTACCCAAATGGAAGCTTAACCATAGTAGCTTAACTACATAAATTTCAAAACCATAACAATTTTTTAAGATTTTAAGTTGCAATTCCACGAAATCGAAAAATTTTTAAAGCTGCGATTTTATGTTTATTAGACTCTTGTCAACGAAGTTAAATATTTTTAATCTGCCATTACTGTCTTGAAGAAAAGACAAAAGACAAATAGTCTTTGTCTATTCGAATGTTTTAGGGGTAAAAAGAGGCTAAGGAATTTCAAATGGTGTTTTTTAACCTTCCTATGGTCTGTGTTTTTCAAATATATTTAATTTGAGGCTGTTTTGTAAAACAAAGACTGAAAGTCGATAAAATTACTGAAAATAAAGTTATTGCATGGTATAATTTTTCTCATTATATCAAGTTTAAAAATTTTTTTTATCTATATAGGTTGTGTTAGGAAAAACTATGAAGAAAGAGTTTTCAAACCGTCGGTCTGTGGGACCGCGCGCGGCTATAGGTGTTACAAAAATTAGCGCGGGTATAGCAGGGTTAATTTGAGGGCACTTAAAAAGATTCTGAAGTTAAAATATAAATATATTCAAGACTTCCACTACTTCCAATTTCCATTTTTTCAGTTTTATTTCCCTTTTTATTTTTTAAACAAAAATTAATTTTTAATTTTTCTTACTTTTTTCGGCTTATTTTTTGCAAAAAGAAAACAACAGCTGTTAAAAATAGGGCACCTGTTTTTGTTCTTTTCTGATGAGAAAAAAGGAAACATTTTGCCAGGGTGAGGGCAAGACTTAAAAAATGTTACCATTTTAAAAGGCAACATTTTTTTTTAGAAAAGAAAACACCATTAGTAGCGAAAAGGGTGATTGGCATATTTTATTATCAATTACAAAGTATACAAATACTGAATTTTAAGATATTTTAATGAAAAAGAATGTACAGTAGACGCTCGCAAATTAGAGCTTTCAGTAATTCGAACGTCCAGAAATTAGAATCAATGTTTGCAATACATTAAACGCTCTAAAATTCGAATTTAAAATTCTAATTTCTTAGCGTTTTTTTTTTTTGGTTATTTGAATACACAGGAAATCCCCAATTTATTTTTATTCTGTTTGAATAAAGTAAAACTAAAAAGGGGAATCACCAAATTATATATGTTTTCCCTATTTGTTTTTTTTTTTTTTTGTCGCATTTATGTACATTTTTGGCTAGTTTATTTGTGAAATTTGATACGCGTGTACATATTATTTGGCAGTCTCTATTAAATAGTGAAAGTGTATCATTTAAAATGTTAAATAAACGTAAAAAAAACACTTTATCATTGGAAACGAAACGAAAAAAAACGTCCAGAAATTAGAATAATTCAGAAATTATAATTGCCTCAAAAACAAAGCGGTTCTAATTTGCGAGCGTCTATTGTACTTCTTTTTTAGTAATTGTACTGCCTTTTTTTCCTCGATGTACTTTTTTTTGTCGATTTCATTTCTGGCAACCCTATAAATCTATAAAGTTAAATCCTTTGATATTACTAATGCATGTGCATGACGAAATCAACCATGTGTCGTACTATGCTTGTACTGTGATTGAAATTGTATGAAATTCTGGCAACATTAGTAAAATATTCTGAGAGTGAAAACAGGAGAATAAGAAATTCCGTTGAGAAAATAAAATAAGTTTTATCTCTCACGGAAATCGTTTCACGATTTTAATTGTCAAATTGTATGGAAAAAAACGGCGACCTTTGCATTGTGCTTATACTCTGAATAGGATTTTTAATGACAGCCATTTCGTTCCGTTCAGATAACGCATTCCCGAGTTAAAAATATATAAATTAAATGATATATCCAAACTTAAGAGGCCCATAACTCGGAAAATATGGGCCACCGACACAAATTTTTTGGAACAAATCTACTTTACGGGCATAACTCAAAAAAAAAAAAAAAAACCGAAATTAGGGGTAAAATAGGTGAGTTCAGAAAAAAAAAATTTAGTGTCGGCGGCCCGAGTTATGGCCCCTTAAAGCTGAATTTATCATTTAATTTATATATTTTTAACTGCGGAATGCGTTACCTGAACGGAACGAAATGGGTATCATTAGAAACATTATTGAAGCACCTTTAATCCGGTATAAAAAAATTTCGAAACTATTAACCCATTACGGGCCAATTCACGATTTTCTGTTTTTGAAATGGAATTTTTGCCGAAAAAGGCTGTTATCTCAATATTTTGCGTATAAAAGGTAGGTATAAGATAACACTGAATTATATGTAAGACTATAAGGTTTAATTTAAGGTATCATATTATGCAATGGCCCATATAAAACCGGAGATATTAACGTTTAAAGTTGTTTTTTTTATATATGGGCATTTCCACCGAAAGGTCCACCGAGACTAAAATATTAAAAGTTCTTGAAAACACTTTGTTTTATCATATTTTCATAGGGAAACAATCAAATTTAAATAACGTAAAAAGATTTCGCATTTATTCATAACCCATTTCGAGGTATTCGAATGCAAAGTCGCACAAGCGCATCTTTTCTTATTTGGATATTTCTATTGCACATTTTGTTTTGATAAAAGTTTTTAAACAGAGACGTTATGCATTGACTTTTGCTTTCTAAAATATTTCTAAAGCTACAAAGAGTCATAAAAATAATAATAATAAACAATGCGATTGAAAATAACTGAAAGTTTTTGATTTGCATTGTCGCATATTTCGATGTCCCGTGCGACATTGAAAAACAACATTTGTTATCAGTGCGTCGAAAGTACACGCAGAAAGCTCATCAAATATTGATTACAAACAGAGATTTTTTATACAATCAAAATAAAAAAAACCTACCTGAAAAATAAGAAGAATTGTGATCTTGGTACTTATACACAGTTGGTCACGTGCGACATCGTAAGGGTGAAATTTAAAAATTTAAAATTTTTTTTTCTTATGTAAATGATTTATTTATATAAATACATACTTTTAAATTTTTTTAAAATTGGCATGCACCATGGTCAAGAAGTAAGAGCAAAAAAAAACTGTAAGGGTTTTCACAAGGGGTGTACTATTTGTTGTATCATTGTATCGTCCTAACAAAAAACAGAGTTGTTAAAAATTAAATTGAAAAAATACAACTTTTGAGAATAGCACGATACAACATTTTTACGTATGTTTAGTGTCCTATGTTTGAGTGTGCTAACAGATAGAAAATTGAATAGAAAATCGTTGTTAAACACAAATAAAAATTTTAACAACTCTGTTTTTTGTTAGGACGATACAACGATACAACAGATAGCACACCCCTTATGAACAACCTATGTGTTTTATATTTTCATATAAATAAATACTTCCCAGCAAAAGTTTTTTGAACTGGTTTCCTCTGAATGTGTTCTAGAACAGGTGTTTTTACCACCAGTTACGTGGAACAGGTTCTAGAACTGATTCCTGGGAGTCAAAATGGAAGGTTTCACTGTCGCGGAACCAGTTCTATAACTGGTTCTAGAACCGGTTCCAAAGTAATCTGTTCTAGTTTGGAGGAAAAGAACCTGTTGCTTTTGGGACAAACTCAAACAAAAATCACCGATGATAGAACATAAATTATAACAGGTTGCATGCACGTACAAGTTGTTCTACAATGGGTTCTTTCCATCCCACAATTTTGCTGGGTTAATTCATACTACATATTTCTTTTAAGTTTGTTTTTAGTTATTATATTAAAATAAATACCTTGAATACTTCTGTCGATTTAAAAACATTTTTACTAAGCTTGTTTATATATAATTTCGTAAAAAGAGCAACAGAAACAACATAAATCTCATGATGGAAAAAAATGTCCCGTGCGACATGTCACGTGCGACAGTGAATAAAATTAAATTAAAAAAATAATATGAATCGTTTTTGGGTAAAATTACAACCATTTTTAAAGGACATCAATGCACAACAGTGTAAAATTAGTCACATTGAAATATTGCTTCAGGTTTCGCTGAAATCGGCATTTTAATTGTTAGCCGCGAAAACCACTTCTGTTTTTGTCCCGTGCGAATGCCTTGTTTTTTTACAATTATCTTGAAAACGAAAAATTGCTAAAAATCAACCTCAGCACCAATTGTAGGGCTAATAAAAAGATATAAGTAAAGCCTATTGTCAAAATAAAAATCCGTTTTATTTTGACTTTTTTTCACTTTAAAGGTGTACGACGGTCCCGTTCGACATGATGGAAATGCCCATATATAAAATGAAGTAAATTCTTCATTGTTGCTAATATGCATTTCTTGAAAAAAACTTAGGGTTAGGGGTTTTTTCCTATGTGATAGGCGGTTTAGTGGCTTCGCTGAGTAAAGTTTTTCTGTGTAACCGGCCTTCGGCCGGGCTTAGGGGTTTTTTCCTATGTGATAGGCAGTTTAGTGGCTTCGCTGAGTAAAGTTTTTCCGTGTAACCGGCCTTCGGCCGGGCTTAGGGGTTTTTTCCTATGTGATAGGCAGTTTAGTGACTTCGCTGAGTAAAGTTTTTCTGTGTAACCGGCCGTCGGCCGGGCTTAGGAGTTTTTTCCTATGTGATAGGCAGTTTAGTGGCTTCGCTGAGTAAAGTTTTTTGTGTAACCGGCCTTCGGCCGGGCTTAGGGGTTTTTTCCTATGTGATAGGCAGTTTAGTGGCTTCGCTGAGTAAAGTTTTTCTGTGTAACCGGCCTTCGGCCGGGCTTAGGGGTTTTTTCCTATGTGATAGGCAGTTTAGTGGCTTCGCTGAGTAAAGTTTTTCCGTGTAACCGGCCTTCGGCCGGGCTTAGGGGTTTTCCTATGTGATAGGCAGTTTAGTGGCTTCGCTGAGCAAAGCTTTTCTGTGTAATACGCTTTGGCCGGGCTTAGGGGCTACCCCTATGTAGCGTTTGTTTTGTTTTAATATTAATATTTTTTTAAGATCTTGACGTTTATTTATTTATGTATATAAGCACAAAAATATAAAAATTAATATGATATTTAACTGTTAATATCTACGGTGTTGTAAGGGTTACAGGTGTAAATTATATCTTAAATTAAAGCTGAGAGCCTTATCTACAATTAAATAATAGTTATTTTGTATTTTATATTGGTGAAATATTGAGATAATGGGCGTTTTTTCTAAAAAGTATGGATAAAAAACAGACTTTTACTATTTGACGTTTAATGGGTCAATGGACTCGGGAGTTTTATATCTCAAATTAAAGGTATTTCAATAGCCTTTTTAACGATATATATTTTGTGTTTTTCCGATGGCGAAGATACAAAGATTTCAAATTTAAACTTTGGGGGTCCATAACTCGGGAACCAGGGGTCACCGACAAAAAAAACATGCATCGTTGAACTCGGCATTGAAAGTTCTATCGTCCCTGAAAGTTTGAAACAAATCCGAGTTATGCCCGTAAACTAGAGTTTAGCCAATTTTTTTTTCTGAACTCACCTATTTTACCCTTAACTTAGGTTTTTTGTTTTTGAGCTAGCCCGTAAAGTAATTTGTTCCCTTTTGGTGTTAATTTTTTGCTGATCGGATAAAAGTACTTCTGAACTTATTTGAGTTTTAATTTTCCTCTAAAGTCGACTTATTCCATTTTTACAAACTTATCATTAACCGGTCAAATTTATAGAAAAATAGAACATTTTGGTAAGTCAATGTCGAAAAAGTACAATTTTTATAGTTGTTGGTACAAAACATAAAAATTAATTTTCCATCCCTGATTTCACAAATCTCAATTTTTAAGCACTCTCTATTATAAATAATAAACAGCTGCTGTTTTACACTCTTGTTTTTCTTACAATTTTATTGATTTGAAAATTTAATGATAAAAAGATCTATTTTATATTGTCCATTTATTTAATTTTAACCTCTAGATTTTTATCCACTCTTTAGACCGTAAAATTACTTAAAAAACTACTCGTATGTAGGAAATTAGAGTTGTGTCGTTCATGAACGAACTAGTTCATTTGAACGGTTCAGTTCATTGAACGATATGACATCGTTCACCACTATTCGTTCAATCGTTCATTTCATTCTTTTTTTTAGTCATAAAGAATTTGTATACCTTATTAATTTTATTACAAAATTAAATGTTTTTCTTAATAATTTCAAATTTTAATTAAAATTGTAATTTTCTGACACTATTAGTATATGTACAATAAAATTAATATCTACATGTAGTTCGCCAATATTTTGCCGAACGAACGACCCGTTCATGAATCACTGTTCAGACACAGCTCATGACAAAAAAGAACGATAACAAAAAAAAGAACGATTGAACGATTTGTACGAACTAGTTCAATTAATTTTATTGAACGATATGACCGAGTCACCAAAAAGAACGATTAAGCCCAACTCTAGCTGCGTTTGTGCGGCATTCCTATCAATGATATCTCGAACAATAATAAAGAAATAAACAAAACCTGCAAAACAGCTTTATAGTGTTGCAAAAGTACTGACTATTTAAGTATTTAAATTTTAAGGTACCTACTCGGTATTAGCAGGGTTATATTTTTTGTACTATTTAGTTATACCAGGCGGACGATTCCTTAAAGCGGCCTATATACGAGCAAGCATGCTGTACAGCTTGTTTGACAAACAAAAAATGGGGTTTGCAATACACGGACAAGAATGCTGTAAAATTTGACTTCAAAACCACAAAATCAACACAGCGGATAATAATGACAAAATTATTTTTATTAATTTTTTTCATGGAATTTCATTTTTGAATTTCTGTTTTTGCATTTTTTAGTTTATTTATTAACGTTATCCCTTTGTTGTCACGAAATAACTTATTAAAAATGTAAAATTCTTTTTCATTAGACAGTAAAGCGTGTTTGTCAAACTAGCCGAAAAATCTAAACATTTTGTTTTTCGTCCAACATGCTTGACAAACCGTCAAATTAGACATTACATGGTCAAATTCATACAGCCATCCAGCATGCTGTACAGCATGCTTGGTCGTATATAGGCCGCTTAAGAAACCCGACATCGTTTTTGGAAGAACGTCAATTACTCAAAAAAAATTAATTCAAGTTTGTTTATACTCCGTAACAAAAATTTGATTATTTCAATATAAAATTATATAAAATAACAAATAAAATTAATCTTTCTTAATAATGGTGTTAATTCTTAGAATTATTTTTGTAGTCTAATTTGCTCAAAACTTTTTACGTCCAATTTTCAATATGAACAGTAAAGTTTTCAAAGGAGTTTTTACTGTCAAAAACTAGTAATATTCGTCAGTAAGAACGTACTATAAACAAGGTTTTTAATAAAATTAGGAAATTATTTAGTAAATCTATTTAAAAAAACATGCAAAATATTAAAATTAGTAATGGGTCAATTTAGGTAGATATAAAAGTCCGTTCTTGTTTTAAAAAACGGTACGGATAGAGACTGGAAACGCCGTTCTTAAAACGTCACTCCGTTATTTACACGACTTAACGGTCAGGAAACGGACCGGAATTGACGGACTTTCAACGGACTTGTCCGTCATTGATAAATACGACATAACGGTCCGTAAACGTTCCGCGATTAAAGGACTTTCAACGGATTCGAATCAGTTTCGATGTTTCTTAAGTACCGTTTTCTGGTTCGTATACGGATCCAGAAAACGGTACGTAAACGTTGTTGGATTCCGTCTTCAAATGAAATAAATTATATGATATGAAATGTCAAAACCACCACGTCAAAATGATATCAATTGTAAAGTGGTTGAGAACACTTGACCATTTCATATATAAGAAATATTATAGATTTTTCGTCGAAAAACACAAAATTTTATCAAACATTAATTATTATCTACAAATAATAAAAAATTAAACACTTTCCCTTTCTTTTTTACCAAATTTTCTGTTGTTTTTTTATTACAAAGTTAAAATTAAAACGAAAAGTGACATTTCATGGCAGGCATCATTGCAAGAGCCGCTTGCATGTCAGCGATATCATGATATTGCAATAAAATTGAAATTGAGTGTCTCCACTTGAGATGAAATCATTTTGACAATAGCTTGCTATCATTTTATTGTATGTCAAGACACTAGGTAAGAAATATCATAGATATTTCATCGAAAAACACAAATTTTATCAAACATTAATTTTTATCTACAAATAATAAAAAATTAATCACTTTTCCATTCTTTTTTAACAAATTTTTTGTTGTTTTTTTATTAAAAAATTAAAACGAACAGTAGCATTTGCTGGCAGGCATTGCAAGAGCAGCTTGCAAGTCCGCTATATGATGATATTGCAATAAAATTGAATTTGTCTTCACTTGAGATGAAATCATTTTGACAATTGCTTGCTATCATTTTATTGCATGTCAAGACACTAGGTTAAGCCCGGTTTTTTGCTCATACTTTTGAGAAAAAAGCTGTCAAACTTCATATAAAAAAAATTAATTTTCAATTGCGTGGAATTGTTGCGAAATTGTGGTGGGATTTCAGACATATCTGTAAAGAAAAAAATAAAAAATCGCGCGATTTTTTATTTTTTTTTTTAAAGATATGTCTGATTTTCGGCGCACTCGCAGTTGTGGTTTGCAGTGGGTTAATTAATATATTTATTTTAAGAATTTAACGTTTATTCATTTATTTACAAGGTTGGTTACCGTTATCGTTATAATACCGTTATCGCTAAAATACCGTTTCAAATTGAATACCGTTACCGTTATCGATACCTCTAAAAAAATTTCTAAATACCGTTATCGTTACCGTTACCGTTATTTTTATGGGTAGTTGCCGGTATTTTACCGGTATTTATTATTTTATATAAAAATTACAATTTTTTTATTTTTTATTTTATAATCTTGAGTGTTTTTTTTTACAAAAAATTTATAGATAATAATTTTACTTATTAAAACTACCAGTATTGAATTTATAGCTTAAAATCTGTATTTTCAGTACTTAAAATTAAAAATATGACATGTTTTTACTTGTTTTTATATGTTTTTAACATAATTTTTAATACCGGTACGTACCGGTATTGCTGTTTCCATAACGGTATACCGTTACCGAAACAGTCTTAAATACCGTTACCTTTACCGTTACCCAAACAAACGAAATCTGATACCGTTACCGTTACCCTTACCGTTATTCGTTTCGGTAACCAACCTTGTTTATTTATGTACATAAGCACAAAAATAAAAAAATGAATATGATATAGGGTTGTTCAATAGGGACGCTACAAAAGTAGAAAGACAGGGACAGCAAACGACGCCATATTTCTTCCGCTCTTCTGACATTTATCTTCAGTAAGGTTTGCCATTTCATGATGGAGAGATATTCGAGCCAACAACGAGTCGAAATTATTAAAATTTACTACCGAAATTCGGAGTCAGTGGACTCAACGTTAAGAGTGGTACGTCCAACTTATGGTCGTCATAATCGTCCTAGCAGATCAACAATTGAGCGTGGGGCTACGTCAAATCTATGGTCTATGCCAACAAGCCAGCGACGATTGATGAACTTCGTACTAATATCGAACGTGAAATTGCAGCAGTATCGGCCGATTTATGCTTGAAAACCGTCGAAAATTGGGCTCAGCGTCTGGACTTCTGCAAGCGTGCCCGTGGTGGCCATGCAAAAGAGATCGATTTCCATACATAATGGCATCGAACGTACTTTCACAGGAATAAAGAATTTCATTGATATCCAAAACCGTTTTTGTTTTATTTAAACTTTTTTACTTTTGTAGCGCTCTTATTGAAAAACCCTTTATTTAACTGTTAATATCTGCGGTGTTATAATGGTTACAGGTATAAATTATATCTTAAATTAGCTGAGAGCCTTAACTACAATTAAATAATAGTTATTTTGTATATTATATTGGTGAAATATTGAGATAATGGGAGTTTTTTTCTAAAAAGTATGGATAAAAAAACAGACTTTTACGATTTGACGCTTAATGGGTTAATAGATTCGGGAGTATTATATTATCCGATAATAAATGGCGAAGATACAAAGAATTCAAATTCATAACTCGGGAACCGGTCGCCGACAAAAAAACGTGCATCGTTGAACTCGGCATTAAAAGTTCTATCGTCCGTGAAAGTTTGAAACAAATCGGAATTATGCCCGTAAACTAGAGTTTAGCCAAAATTTGTGCATATTAATGTTTTTGAGCTCCAAACATAGAGCGAAATTTTTTCGCTTTTTGAACAAAATTTTGGGCTTTAACAGAAGCTCATAGGTACGGAGATTCAGAGTTTGGTAAATGTAATTTTTGCGTTTTGTTTTGCTCATTTTCTGTCGGCCCAAATCAGCTTATTCATATCTGGTATAATTTGTGGATTAACATAGGGGTTACACGATCAATTTTTGCCTTTCAAGTTTCAATACACTCACATTTTTTTACTAACACACTCACATTTTAAAAATTGAACAGCAACTTGATTTAAATTTTTGCTTTCAAGTTTTGAGAAAAATTGACGGTCAAGTTTTAAACAGCTGGTCAAATTTTTTGTAAATTTGTTTTTATTTTTACAAATATTGTGCTGCAATAAAACACGATTGATAAAATACGGAATGTGAATATTTCGGTATATCGACGAAATGATTTAAAAATAAAAATAAATAAAAAATCAATTTCTGCTGACATGAAAATGTCTGTGGAAGATGTGAAGAAAAAATAAATTCTTTTCGAACAGCCCACACCCAAAAGATTACTTAGTTGAATGCGACGAATATTTCAACTATCTTATAGGTGAAATACCCCTAACTAATATGTAGTTGAATTGATTTAATTGGTGTCAACTAAGTTTTGTTAATATCAGCAAATTAACTAGAAATATTGTTACATGGAACGGTATGCTAGTTAAAATTAATGGAAAAATTAAAAATTAGTGAATATCAACCAATACCAATTAAAAAAGCTTAATAGAAACCATTATCTTGATTTATTATCTTATTTTTTAATAAACACTACACAACACAAACATTACATTTGTTGATACTGCTATTAACAATTGAAATATTAGTATCCCTATTTACAATACAAATTCCAACCAAAACCATAATTCTTGAAGAAATCGTCTGTTTCCTTGTGACTTTTTGTTCACCATCCCACCAATATTGAACTTCTTTACTTCCTATAGAAAAGTAATAAATTTTATTAGAAACAAAAACAATAAACACGATTAACCATTATAATTACCTTCGATTTAAGATCTGCACAAATAAATTATTAATAAGAGCAGGGAATGTAATTATCTTCCAAGACATTAATTGACAATTTTATAATTTGAGTTTCGGTTCATAAATTTTTTTCAACTTTTAATATGTTTGACATTCTAATTTGAATTTTTGAACACAGGGTAATTGTTGTATTGATAATATCATCTATATAGTTGTTTATAATTAAAAATAGTAATTTGAAATTTGTTTGATTTCAACTACATATTTTTTTAACTTTCCAACCATGGAAATTTTTCGGAGCACAGAGGCGAGCATTTTTAGTTCTTTCCTTGACGACTGCATCTTGAAAGCAAAATTGACTATCAAGTTGCATGCAGCCTACGTCACAGATTCAAGTTCAACTGAATTTGACAAGCAGTATGTGTTATCAACTTGAAAGCAAAATCTTGATCGTGTAACCTCAGTATAAACGAAAAGAAAGAATATTGCAATGAACGATGCTTACCTAGTGTCTTCAAATGCAATGAAATGTGTAATACGCCCGCTGATGCTTGAGTAGATTTTTCTACAATTTGTTAAAATTCTAATATAATGAATTGCGATATGAGGTTATGTCAAGTCTGGCATGGTAAAATAAAAACGAAACCCTGGCTAGCTCTGTCAGGTTGGAAAGTTCCTTGACCCGTGCTCATGGCGTATTGACATATTCCTAAACTCTCCATGCCACAATAAAACCAAGAGTTTAGTAAAAAATAATTAATAAAAAAAATGAAATTTATCTCCTCTTTCAAAAACGTTTTGCCAAATGAAATGCATTGGCAGCTAACGGTATGGTATGATTAGATGTTGTGTCATACCGGGGTACATTTGACCCACCCTTGCGCCATTGACAGCATGGGTACCCTACTATTTTACTGTCCCTATATATGACCATTTTTCCTACTTACCTGGTTTTCCCTAACATCCTCCTAATTAATAAGATTAGTGGCTAATTTTAATTTTAATTTAATGTTTTATTTTAAAAGTAGCCAATAAATTGAGTAACTGTTTTTATATACAACGGTTGAATTAATTAATTGCTATAATAATAATTTTATTATAAGTAGAATAATTGTAAGGTAAGTATTACGAAAAAAAAAATATGTATAAAGTAAGTTAAATGTAAGTATATAAGTAAGTAGTTATAAAATTTAAGTATATATCTAGTAATAATTGTAATGGGTAAGTATATAGGTAAGTATTAAGGTTAACTTGAGGTAAGTATAAAAAAAATTAAGTTATAATGTAAATAGTAAGTATAAGTAAGCATATTTAATAATAATTATAATATTAATAATAATAGTAATTATAATAAGAATTCGAATAATAATTGTAATAATAATTATATTAATAATTATAATAATGATTATAATGATAGCTTTGATAACAACGACAATAATAAAATTTTATTTTTCTTATCTGTTTTGGTGACGACGTTTTGTTGCTATGCCGCTATCGTTGTGTTTTCATGGCTGTTTCTGTTGTTAATTTGATAACTGCTGTTGTTGTTGATTTATTTAGTTTATTTAATTTCATACTTGTTAGGCATTTGTTACCGTTAATTTTCACAAATGTTTGTATAGTAAATTATTTTGTTCTTCAAGGAGAAGTCAATGTCAACTATACTTTTTTTCTCTCCCCTTCAAGGAGAAGACAATGTCAAACTGTTTTCTGTGTTCACAAACGTTTGTATAGTAAATTTTTTTTTGTTTTACAACTTATTTACATATCAGTATATATGTATTTCTTTTATGTTTAACAAAAAAACTTATCAAAGAAGGATATTCAAG
Source organism: Leucophora obtusa (assembly GCA_949987735.1). Lineage (NCBI taxonomy): Eukaryota > Metazoa > Arthropoda > Insecta > Diptera > Anthomyiidae > Leucophora > Leucophora obtusa. Next base: position 48,112,058 of record OX465296.1, read on the forward strand.
TTTTATACAAGTTTTAAGTTATTTTTTCCTTTTGGTAATATAGTTTTTTGACGCAATTTTACATGTTACCGTTTTAAAAAAAATTGCATTCAAAAGTTTTTTGTTTTACTGTTTCTAAATAAAAACCACAAATTTAATTTAACTGTTGCTTTGTTTTATTAATTTTCCTTTACTTTTAATTTTTCTTTAATGACCGATAACACAATTTTTCTTTTCTAAATGCGTAGTTAACATTTTGTTCCATTTTTTTTATCTATATTTTGTTTTCTGTGCAACAAATTCTTTCTCACTTCTGTTATTGTATTGTTTAATATTTCATGATAATTCGCCACTTTTATTATAATTTATTAAATTTGACTTCCTCCTTTTTCAACTTGTTTTTTTTTTTATGCGTTATTAAATGTTCCATCGACGAAAATACTTGGTGCCGATTTAACAACTTGTGCGCACGGCCGCACGGCCACAACCGGCCACGATCGCTGTTAAAATCCAATTAACTATTTTTTCCATTTCGATTTAACACTGCACCAGAGCTTTGAAGAATTAATTCCTTAATTCAATTTTTCAATTCTGAATTAAAAATTCGATGAATTAATTCACTAAGCACCATATATTGAATGGAATTAATTCATATTTGCTTTCGTTCGATTTATTTTGTTACGAATGCAATTGCAATAGTTCCTTTTATTAAATCAAATTAATTAATTCACCGGTGAACGCGTTCAAATTTATAAATCGAACGGAAAAAAAGTGAATTAACTCCTTACTGAATTAATTCACCACTGAATTCATTTTTACTATTCATTTTTCAAACTAGTTATATAGTTATATTTTTTTCCAAATTTATCTATATCTGTAAAGTTTTTATTTTTAATAGTAAAAGGCTTTATTCTTGAATCATGTAGGTTGATAAACAGCATCCGGTTTCTAATTTGTTACTAGCACACGCTGTAAAATTGCTTATTTAAAACTTTTATTTGTACATTATTGTTTTCTTCTACTGAACGGCAGAAAACAGGCTTTGAATTCAGTGAACTTATTTTATTTTTTTTAATTCAGTGAACTTATTTTATTTTTTTTTCAATTCAGTGAACTTATTATTTTTTTTTTAATTCACTGAATGTAATTTTATTTTTTTTTAATTCACTGAATGAAAATGAAATTGAATGAATTCAGTGGTGAATTAATTCAGTAAGGAATTAATTCACTTTTTTCCGTTCGATTTATAAAATTGAACGCGTTCACCGGTGAATTAATTCATTTGATTTAATAAAAAGAACTTTTGCAATTGAATTAATTCTTTGAATTTGTTGTTTGATGAACGCATTCAGTTGAATGAATTCAGTGAATTACTTAAGAAAAGGAATTCATTCAATTCTACACCCAAAATATTACATAGTGACATAGTTAACAAAAGCCATAGTCAATTTAAAGTTTATATAAATCAACTTTTATAATTGATTACAACTATGGAGAAAGTCACAAAACAAACATTTCTAGCCACCCCATAAAACAAAATTTAAATTGTCAATGTTGTTTATAAAAAATTTCGAAATTAAAATTATTAAGACAAAAATTCAGAAATTATACATACGAACAACCAGCTCAATTATGTATTGTAAGTTAAGCAATCTGCTGAAATTTAAATTAAATCAAAATTATAATAATAGTGCTAAATTACACTATTTAATTGCAGATTATGGAATAACATCAAAAACATTTTCATCAGGAAAAATGCCATCAACAAATTCAAGAACATCGTCAGATGCAGAAAGCAACAAAACAAAATAGCGAAAAGTTTTAAAAATTGTAAATTTTGTGCATGCAAAAAAAAGTATTTAAAAAACAATAGGATCTTTATTTTTAAATAAATTGAAAATTGCGAGATTTGAGGCTCCCATTAAAGTTTTTCATATAGGAGTGGTAAATATCTACTATTTCTAAAATTTCCCCAATATCAACTAGAAAATTGTTGCCATTGACTTCCTTCATAGTCGATTTGTAGGTTTTAAATAATCGTAGTTGTCTTCTACTACTGCCCATCAACTATGCCATAGTGAGGGTTATTTCACCTATGAAATAGTTGAAAAAATAGTGATCAGCTACTATGTAATTTTAAGGGTGTAGAGAAAATTGAATTCGATTGGTAGTGAATTCATTCAAAAAGGAATTAATTCTTCAAAGCTCTGCACTGCACTCAATTTTTCTTTCTTTCCACACCAAAGATCAGTGCTGCCAGACCTTTTTGACAAAAGCCATAGTTAACAATTTCCTCTAAATCGTCACAACATATAACGATTTTTCTCCGAAAATCGCCATCAGGAGGGATCGTCAAAATGACGAAAAAAAATCTGTAAAGGCTGGTTTACATTATAAAGCTGCCTACACACTAGGGAACATGGTTGAGGGAACAAAAAATATCAAAAAATTTTGTAAACACGAAATGCACGCTCTCAACACGCACACACACACAAATGCACTCACACATTCACAAAAAATGCTCTCTTTTTTTAAGTATGTTCCCTAGTGTGTAGGCAGCTTAAGATTTCCGGAAAGATTTTGCAACCTTGCCTAATGTTTTGCATGTGTACTAAAGCAATATCTTACCGAAAATCGTATAATGTAAACCAGCTTTAACAAATGTGCAAAGAAATTTGAAAATAACACACAAAACAACAACAACGAAAATAATTTTGTTGTTACTTTGTGTGTAATTCGTAAATTTTGTGGCATATTTATTATCCACCACTCTGCAATTGATATCATTTTGACGTTTCGCTGCAATGGTTTTGACATTTCATATCATGTAATTTATTGCATTTGAGACACCGGGTTAGAAGTGAATCGTTCAATTAACTAGTTCGTATAAATAAACGCCGCAAGTGCAGATATACAAGTCGAGTGGCACAAAGTCGATACGCCGCCTGCACTGACTTTTTTTTTGGAGTTAGCCGTCGCTCATGTGAGTGGCTAATTTCGGCTTAATACCTTAACCCCCCGTTTCCACATGCAATTAAATGGTTGCAAGTTGAGAATACGTATTATCAGCGAAAATTTCGAAAATTACCAAAGAAACATGAAAATTTTACATGTGTCCACACTACTTGCTGCAAGTTCATTTTTAAAATGACGTCGAAGGCATAGGTTGTCACTAAATAGCACTCCAGTATTGCCAAGTATTAAATATTCTAACAAAGCTGGGAAAAAATTTGTTCTTAACAATTTTTTTTTCAAAAACCTTTAAAATTGATATTATAAATTACCATTAAGATATGTCGTTTGGTTCTTTTTTTACTTTTTTTTACAAATAAATACAAAATCAGTTCCATTACAACTTTTACTTTACCAAATACTAGTAAATTAATAGAAAACATTAGTAGGCAACACTGTTTTCTTTGTTCTGTCATTTCACTTGCCGCAAGTATCAAAAATCAACTGTCTTAAAAATTTACTTGCAAGTTGAGTCGCAAGTCGTACACTCAGGGAATTATGTAGGTAAAATCAACTGCAAATGACAGTTAAAATAACTGCATTTGCACTTAAAAAGGTGTAGACTACATTTGCAGTTAAATTAACTGCAATATGAAGTAATTTTTAACTGTTAAAAATCAACTGACAAATGTAGTAAAAACAACTACAAATGCAATTGAAACAACATACATGCAAATTATTGTAAAACTGTACAAACAACTTGCAAATGTAGTTAAAAAAACATAAATAAATTTTTTTTTTTAATTATTAATTTAATAAAAAAAACAAATTTATGTAAACACTATTAACTTAATCTTATTCTATAATAAATTTAAAATTGAGAAATCACAATTTAGACTTAATGTCACTTTTTTTTCACTATTAAGATATTGTTGTGCATGTCCGTCTGTGAGGGATGAAATATGCTGTTGTTTGGCTTCCTTTTTTTTCTCCAGGTAGAAAGGGATGAGAATATAAAAGAACTGAAAGAAAATAAATACAATATTTTTTTAACATTCCCCGTAAATAAATTTATGTTATAAAACTTACCTTATTATTTTAGTAATTTAATAAAAAATATATAACCTTTTCCGTATTACGCGTGCTCACTCTTTGGCGTTGTTTTATGACTAAGACAAGAGAAAACATGTTGTACTCATATTCTTTCACTAGAAATTTCTAAACAAGTGATTCATACACATACTTCTGTTTGCTTCGTGTGTGTGCATACACACTTGAAAATTTAAGTATTTGTAAATAAAATTCAAAATAACTGCATAAAATAAATGTTACTACAATGTAGTAATTTTTGTAGTTTGTTTAAAATAATAACTGTCAAAAACATTGAAAAATTTTGTTCTAAGTAAATTAACTACAATTGTAGTTAAAATAACTACAACCGCATTACTACATAAATAACTGTCATGTAGTAACTGCAGAACTTTTCTGAGTGTATAAGTGTGATTGTATTAGTGAAAAAGTGTGAGTGTATTGAGTTTTTCGAACTTGCACTTGCATGTGGAAACGGGGGATAACCTAGTGTCTTCACCTAGTGTCTGCAAATGGAATGAAAGGGCAAAGAAATTTGAAAATAACACACACAGCAACAACAAAATTATTTTTGTTGTTTTGGTTTTTTTAAGTTTTCGATTTGAAATTTGTATGGGATTTAACAACCGAAAACGAAATAAATTTGAAAACTACTAGTTTTGGGTTCAGTATGAATGAGGGATTATATTTGTTATTTATTAGCTTGTAGCGATAACTTTGCCGACAGTTTTTTTTAATTAAATTAATTTTCTGATTATCACTTTGAACTTTATTTTAAAGCTTCTTTTTGGTAGATGAACGTCAGAAAATGCTTTAAACCGAAATCCTTCAGCTTCCGCCGTTCATTTTTAGCTGCTGCTGACTATTTTGCGTCGACTTGTTTCTCTCAATTACAAAGTTGTTAGTTTTTTCTTTATTTTATTGTTAAAATAAGTAAAATAATTTTCGATACAACACTGCAGCACAGGGTTAGTAAACGACCCAGCAAAAATGTCCGATGCAAAGAACCGGTTGTAGAACAACTTGTTCTTGCATGCAATCTGTTCTAATTTATGTTCTATCATCGGTGATTTTTGTTTGAGTGTGTCCCAAAAGCAACAGGTTATATTCCTCCAAACTAGAACAGGTTGCTTTGGAACCGGTTTTAGAACCAGTTATAGACCGGTTCTGCGACAGTGAGGCCATCCATTTTGACTTCCAAGAATCAGTTCTAGAACCTGTTTCACGGAACCGGTGGTAAAAAGTCCTATTCTAGAACAGATTCAAAGGCAACCAGTTCATAAAAATTTTGCTGGGGAGCAGTTATGCCACTTATGTTTTGAAGCGTTGATGCAACGTTTAATCTTTGGACCGCTAGTTTCGGCTTATTTTTGTTTACTTGTCAAACCATATAATATAGAATATAAAACGTTCATTGGATTTCAATTTGGTGATGAAAGACAACTCGAAATTCATATCGTTTACCTTGAAAAATACCGGAATTAAAAATTATGTAAAAAACATTTTATTTAATGGTGGAGCACATTATGAAGAATCATTGGCGGACTTAGGCCGGTCTGGGGTGGGCAAAGCCCACCCTAGATTGGTTTTTGCCCACCCCAGAATTAAAAAAAATTCACCTATTTGATGGCAGAAAGCAGTTAGTTTGAAAAAATAACTGTTAAAAACATTGAAATATTTTGCTCTATGTAAATTAACTACAATTGTAGTTAAAATAATTACAACCCCATTACTACACAAATAACTGTCATGTAGTAACTGCAGAACTTTTCTGAGTGTAGTTATTTTAACTACAATTGTAGTTAATTTACTTAGAGCAAAATATTTCAACTAACTACAAAAACTACCACATTGTAGTAACATTTATTTTATGCAGTTATTTTGAATTTTTTTTACAAATACTTATATTTTCAAGTGTGTGTGCACACACAGGAAACAATCAGGAGCATGTGTATGACGCGCTTGTTTAGAAATTTCTAGTGAAAGAATATGAGTAGAACATGTTTTCTCTTGTCTTAGTCATAAAACAACGCCAAAGAGTGAGGACGCGTAATACGGAAAAGTTTATATATTTTTTATTAAGTTATTAAAATAATAAGGTAAGTTTTATAATATAAATTTATTTACGGGATTATTAAAAATTATTGTATTTATTTTCTTTCAGTACTTTTGTATTCTCATCTCTGGAGAAAAAAAGGAAGCCAAACAACGCCATATTTCATTCCTCACAGACGGACATCTACAACAATATCTTACTAGTGAAAAATAAAAGTGACATTAGTGTAAATTTTGATTTCTCAATTTTAAATTTATTATAGAATAAAATTAAGTTAATAGTGTTTACATAAATTTGCTTTTTTTATTAAATTAATAATTAAAAAAAAAAATTTTTATTTATGTTTTTTTTAACTACATTTGCAAGTTGTTTGTACAGTTTTACAATAATTTGCATGTATGTTGTTTCAATTGCATTTGTAATTGTTTTTACTACATTTGTCAGTTGATTTTTAACAGTTAAAAATTACTTCATATTGCAGTTAATTTAACTGCAAATGTAGTCTACACCTTTTTAAGTGCAAATGCAGTTATTTTAACTGTCATTTGCAGTTGATTTTACCTACATAATTCCCTGAGTGCATATATTGAATGGAATTAATTCATATTTGCTTTCGTTCGATTTATTTTGTTACGAATTAATTCAATTGCAATAGTTCTTTTTATTAAATCAAATGAATTAATTCACGGGTGAACGCGTTCAATTTTATAAATCGAACGGAAAAAAAAGTGAATTAATTCCTTACTGAATTAATTCACTTTTTAATTCCTTACTGAATTAATTCACCAGTGAATTCATTCAATTTCATTTTCATTCAGTGAATTAAAATAAAAAATAAAATTACATTCAGTGAATTAAAAAAAAATAATAAGTTCACTGAATTGAAAAAAAATAAAATAAGTTCACTGAATTAAAAAAAAAAAAATAAGTTCACTGAATTAAAAAAAAAAAAAATAAGTTCACTGAATTTAAAGCATGTTTTCTGCCGTTCAGTAGAAGAAAACAATAATGTACAAATAAAATTTTTAAATAAGCAATTTTACAGCGTGTGCTAGTAACAAATTAGAAACCGGATGCTGTTTATCAACCTACATGATTCAAAAATAAAGCCTTTTACTATTAAAAATAAAAACTTTACAGATATAGATAAATTTGGAAAAAAAATGTAACTATATAACTAGTTTGAAAAATTAATAGTTATTTTTTTTCCGAATTTATCTATATCTGTAAAGTTTTTATTTTTAATAGTAAAAAGCTTTATTTTTGAATCATGTAGGTTGATAAACAGCATCCGGTTTCTAATTTGTTCATTTTTACTAGCACACGCTGTAAAATTGCTTATTTAAAAATTTTATTTGTACATTATTGTTTTCTTCTACTGAACCGGCAGAAAACAGGCTTTGAATTCAGTGAACTTATTTTATTTTTTTTCAATTCAGTGAACTTATTTTATTTTTTTTTTTAATTCAGTGAACTTATTATTTTTTTTTCAATTCACTGAATGTAATTTTATTTTTTTTTAATACACTGAATGAAAATGAAATTTAATGAATTCAGTGGTGAATTAATTCAGTAAGGAATTAATTCACTTTTTTCCGTTCGATTTATAAAATTGAACGCGTTCACCGGTGAATTAATTCATTTGATTTAATAAAAAGAACTATTGCAATTGAATTAATTCGTAACAAAATAAATCGAACGAAAGCAAATATGAATTAATTCCATTCAATATATGGTGCTTAGTGAATTAATTCATAGAATTTTTAATTCAGAATTGAAAAATTGAATTAAGGAATTAATTCTTCAAAGCTCTGTCTGACAGTTACTTGTCAAAATTTGTATGGAATTTCGTAACACGTATAGGAACCAAACGAGCCTAATGTTATATTTGCTAAGTGCATTTAGATGAGCAAAACCTTTTTAGTTTTTGGCTCTTGCTAGTTTTTATTTGTCAAAACGCATTTACAAAAAAGAATCGAAAACTAGTTTTCTGCCAGAACTAGGTTGTTTTTGCTCAGTCTAAAGCAAAATAAAATATTATAATAATTTTTCTACTTCGAAAAAATAGCCATTTTTAGCTTTTTATATTTCTTTCAATTAAAAATTAATTTTTGAATTTTTTTAGTTTTTCAAATATATTATTTATTAATTTTTTTTATTGCATAAACAGCGGCAAAATGTTGACGATTTTTCTGTAAACTTAAATATTTTTCTGCAAATATGGGAGAAAAATTGGATTTCAATTTAGATTTCGCCGAAATTTGGTTTTAAATTTTTTTTCGTTTTAAAATATTTTCGGAATTGTTGAACGAAATTTGAAGCTTGATATGAAGTTTTATTAATTGAAGAAGTCAACTTCATTCGCTAATATTATAGTTGTGAGCATAAAACTAAAAAGGCGAATTTTGAAGAACTAATCATTTTAAAACAAATAATTTATTAAATACATCTGCCTCAGCCGGCTCTGTTCCGCCGCCGATATTTTTCTGTTTTGCCGCCGCAGACTACTATTTTCTATCGACTTGTTTCTCTGCGCAAGTGTAATCGAAAAGCGTTTTGTTCTTTTTGTTTTATTAATTGCAGGGGAAAAAGTAATAAGTAAATAATATTTATATTTAAAAAAAACTTAAATATAAATTTATATTAAACAACTTAAACTTCATTAAAAAATATCCACAGTTTACACACTTCAAAAAAATTTAGTTGTGCATCGTAGAACATTGCCACAAATTCTTTTTTTTTTCGTAAAATCTCTGTTTGTGTTTTTAACAAAAAGACGAAAATTCAACTATTAAATATCCACATAAATATACAAACAAAAAAACTCTTTATAACAAACATAATTCTCGGTAAACGTAAAGAAAATTTGTGAAGTGGCAGAGATAGTGCAGCTTTTGTAAGAACCTCGTCTTCAATCAATACATCAAAATATGAAATGGGTAAGATATGGATTTAGTTTTTAAATTATTTGGGCTAAAGTTAAGTTTAGGGGGCATAAGTTGAGTTTCTAAAATGTCTGGAAATTTGAAGGTCGACTAAAGGGCCCGCTATGAGTTTAATTGAACTATACTCTGTTGGGGCTCACGCCCTATTAGAGAAGTAGTGCATCTTAAAGTTGAAAGTATTGCAAACAACTCGACAGATATATGTAGATAATATGTTTATCATTGAACATTAGTTTTCATCTGACATTTTGAACGTATACACAGTGTTAAAATCTTAAGATGGCTAAAGTCCGTTACGCAGAAAAGCTTCACTCAGCGAAGACGACTTTGAACATATCACATAACAAAAAGTCGCCGAATTCCTTCAGAAGGCCGGTTATGCAGAAAATATTTACATTGCAAAGCCGGAATCTAACATACCCAGAGCTTCGTAGAATTCTATTTGGAATGAAAGGAACAAGTTTAGGTGCACTTCTCCGATTGTTTTGCCAGATAGTACTTTTTGGGCTGAAGAGGAAAAACAAAAATCTTTTGTCGGAGACCCCTATTTTGGGTGTTGTTTTTGGGTAAATGTTGATACATGGACTTGCCCCTATCTCCGCTATTTATTATCGGATTTGGACAATATGGGCACCATTGGAAAAGTAATTTGTAGGGCAAGGAATTCCATGCAAATGCATGTTTTTTTTTCTGGATAGTCCAAAACTAATATGGACTAATTATCCGAATCATCAAATTTAGAACAAAATGTCATCGATTTGTAGTTGCATATTTTTGAATATTTTGTCAAAAATGCATGTTTTTGCATATTTTAACTTTAAATGCATATTTGGTGCCTTTTTTATGCATATTTTGTGCTTTTTAATGCATATTTGTGCATATTTATCATTTTTAGTAGCATTCTTAACACTACGATGCATACCAAACCTTTTCTACGAGAAACACAATTGGCCTGTCCTTGTGCGCTAAAATCCCACTTTGGCCCATTTAGAGTGCCCCAATGCCAGTGGTACACCCCTGGAACACCCCTGGGGGGTTCCCCATACAAACATTTCAAAAAATCACCATTTTTGGCACTTTACACGAAAAAATGTTTGTATGTGAACTAGGGATGCCAAACGGGATATCCCAAATACCGAAATCCCGGGATTTTCGGGATTGGCAAAATCCCGAATCCCGCGATTATTTCTCAAAAATCCCGGGATTTTCTTATTTGTGACAGCGCATAGGGAAAGGGACCTAAGGGTAAAAATTCAATTTTTTTTGGTACACCAAAGATACACGTATTTAAATCTTTAAAATGGCTCTCCTGACCAAAACCTTTTTTTACCCTTAGGTCCCTTTCTATTTTGCGCGTCACATTTATTAATATTAATATGAACGCAAATAAACAAAGTGAGCAATTTTATATCACCGACATTTTTTCTTGAATTTCCTCATATTTACAAGAAATTGATGCCAAGATATTGGTAAAATTAGAAATAAAGTAAATTATTCGAGTAAACTATGTAAAGACTTTGTAGAAAATTTTGAAAAGTTGATAAAGAATATTAAGTTTTTGAGTAATTCATGGGAAAAATCAAGTTTGTTTGTTATTTTACCGGTTTATTCTTCCAAGCGAAGTTCGACTTCTGAACCATAATTTTGGCTGGGACTGTAAGTTTCAATTCTGTCTTGAAAACATTTGATAACGATAACAAAATTATACGATTGCTGTAATTATACGATTCAGTGGGCAAGGTTGTCGCAACGAATCTGTTTTAAAATCTGCTTACAAAATACTGGGCGCAAGTGTACTTAAGTGCAAGCCTTCATATATTCTCCCAGTCAGAAGAATACAAAACAGGAAAGCTATGGCAAGGTACTTTAACGCTGTTTGCAAACGCTGGCAAAGCGTCCCAAATGAGTGTTCTGCCAGTCAATTATTTTTAACACCGCTCTTACCCAGTAGTATGCAGGTACTTGATTTTTTATACCACTGGCAATTTCTGACTGGGATGTTTCAATATTCATAAAATGTACAACATTATTAATTAACAAGTATTAAATAATTATGAAACGCTTTATTCTATAAAAGAATTAGTTACATAACAAAAAAAATTTGATAAACGAAAATTTAAATCCCGGAATCCCGAAATACCGTAAATCGCGGGATCTCGAAAAATCCCGTATTCCCGAAAATCCCGGGATCGGGATTTACAAAATCCCGAATCCCGGGATTTTTAAATATCAATCCCGATTGGCATCCCTAATGGGAACCCCCCAGGGGATTACAGGGGGTGTGCCACTGGCATGGGTGGGTCGGCCCTCCAAAGTTAGTGGGGGTCGCGGGATCTCGAAAAATCCCGTAGTCCCGAAAATCCCGATTGGCATCCCTAATGGGAACCCCCAGGGGATTACAGGGGGTGTGCCACTGGCATGGGTGGGTCGGCCCTCCAAAGTTAGTGGGGGTCGGTCATACATTTGGACTCGATTGGGGCACTCTAAATGGGTCAAAGTGGGATTTTAGCGCAAAGGACAGGCCAATTGGTTCATCATTATTCAGCTTCAGAAAAAATGCGACGATGTGCTCTCATGTTCTACGAAAAAATAAATCAATTACGCTGCTTTCGTCAATGCACTATGATGAGGGTGGGAAGCTTGAAATCATAGAAGCATTGTGTATGCCAATTATTGAAGAACGTGCACTAAATAGGCAAGTCACGCGAAACTTCTCCACTAAAATAGCGATTGAGTCATATTTCAACCGACCGCTGGAATCAATGTTGAACACGGAACCATCGACATCTGTAACTAGCGGGCATGCCCGCTAGATTTAGCGGCGTGCCTTAGGCCTAGTTTTTGGAAGTCAGTTAAACCGAAAACGAACTTTGTCGTATCGTGAAAGCCCGGTACTTTATTAGTTAGCACATGTTAAAGCAGTGGTCGGCACCCGTAGCCAGTGTTGCCAACAAATTTTCGAAATAAATGGCTAGATCAGACCCAAAAATCGCTAGAAAATCACTAGATTTATAAACAGTGCAAGAATTTAGCGATTTTATCGCTAGATTGTCGAAAAATGGTACTTAAAGGAGTTTTTTACTCAAAAATTTCTTTAATATGTTGTTTTTGTTGTAGCAACGAATCCTGTAATAGAATGAGTAAGCATATTAATCTTCTTCTTCTTCTTCATCTTCTGCTGACTCAGCTAGATCCAGACCCAGGAACCGGGCCGCCTCAAACGGGTGGGTCCATAGTGACGTGGGATCTAGGTGAGTCGGGTTTGCCTTGCAGCCAAAGAGGTGGTTTACGTCGTGAGGACCTCTTTGGCATGCGGGACATGTGTTCGGGATGGTGGGCTCGATCCGAGACCAATATGAATTAAGGCGTGAACACCATCCCGAACGCAATTGCGTGAGGAGGACTCTCGTAGATCGTGGGAGAGTTTTCTCCTCGTTTTCTGCAATAGGTGGGGGACGACCTCCAAGAACGATATTCATCCGGTAAGAATTGATGGCGTCATTTACCGTGTCCCGATGAATATCGCTTATACCTGCCCTGTAGGATGCTTCGTCCAGCGGATCTCTCATGTAACGCTGGACCGTGCCCTCAAAGATACGAATGTCCTTTCTGACATGCCTCGGGGGGATCCACCTCCGTAAGATGGTGATTCGGTTGGTTCCTCCGATGACATCCCAGCAGGAACTGCTTCGACAGCATATGGCAGTGTTCCTTTACTGTTAGGACCTTCGTTTCCTCGTGAAGATGTTGAATTGAGGACATTTGTAGGCATCCAGTAATTGTCCTGAATTTTGGCAGATTTGGAGCTTTCTCCACTGGGTATCACTGACTCTAGGCGACCACACTGGCGCAACATAATTAACCACTGACCGGCCAATTGTTTTGTAGGTTGCCAACAAGGTTTCTTTGTCCGTACCCCAAGAGCTGCCGGCTAGCGACTTGAGGACCTTGTTCCTACTCTGCATCTTGTTGCAGTGCGCTGAGGACATAAACAGGCCGTCGAATGTGACCCCAAGAATTTTGGGGTGGTTAAGTGTCGGAATTCGCACGCCATCGACTACTACATTCAGTTCCAGCCTTACTTCTTTCGTCCAAGTGGTAAAAAGAGTCGCCGAGGATTTTGCAGGGGAGAGCTGCATATTCCTTCCAGTGAAGAAATTCGTAAGATCATGAAGATAACTGTTCAACCTACCGCATAAGCCATCAATGTCGTGACCCGTCGCCAGTATCGTACAGTCGTCGGCGTATGAAATCAATTCCACTCCTTCTGGTGGAGCCGGGAGTTTCGAAACGTAGAAATTAAACAATATAGGGGAGAGAACTCCACCCTGAGGAACTCCTTGTTTAATTCTACGAGGTTTGGACTTTCTGTTTCGAAACTCCACAAACGACTGGCGACCACACAGATAATTCGCTATCCACCTTTTCGTACCATTTGGGAGACTGGATTCGGCGATGTCTCTGAAGAGGGTCGCGTGGCTGACCGTATCAAATGCCTTCGATAGGTCAAGCGCCACTAGAACCGTCCTTTCGCAAGGGCGGCTCTGATTTAGACCGCTGGTTATCTGTGTGGCAATGGCGGTTAAAGCTGTTGTCGTACTATGCTGCTTTCGGAATCCATGCTGGTGCTGAGCAAGCTGAAAATGCTGTGTGAGACTGGGGGGGAGTAGAGCCTCAAGTGTCTTAGCGACCGGTGACAGTAGGGAGATAGGCCTGTATGATTCTCCCTGGTTCGCATCCTTTCCTGGCTTCAAAATTGGCACCACCCTGCCCATTTTCCAGACCTCGGGCACAATTAGAGTGGATAAGGAAAGGTTAAAGACCTTTGTCAGGTACTCTACTCCTGGCATCTCCAGTTGTTTGATCATCAGCATGGAAATTCCGTCGGGTCCTAGAGCTCTAGATGGTTTGCAGAGAAACAAGCCAGCCGCCGTGAGCCGTTTAAGCCGCCGCCGCCGGTCATTTTAGCTTCAGCCGCCGCCGCCGATTTTTTTCGGCTCATTTCGGCTGGAAGTATCAATTTTCAAATATAAAAAATTTAAAAATAAATATATTTTTTAAAAAGAATTTACTAATTCATTAAACTTGAACAACCAGAGCTAAAAACAATTTTTTTATATGAAAAGAAAAAAGTCAAAATCTTCTAAATATTAAATTTTTATAAATATAATTTTTTTAAGCTATAAAAGCTTATATAAATTTATACTGTGAAAAAAATTAAAAAAAAAAAGTTCTTAATGGGTTAATATAATACTTCAGAATGCAACTCTTTGTAGATGTCTAAAAAATCAATTAATAAAAAAACGTAGCTGCTTAACTTTGCATTTAAAACTCAATATATGTATTTGGTGTACGCATTTTTATCAAAAATTATGACGAAAAATCGTTACAGAGTTGAAGTCGTGTTAGCATAGATATACGAAAAAGTTTGTAAAATGTATTAATTTTTGTTAAAAGCGTTACTTCTCCTCTTCATATACATTCTTACAGTTAGTGTTTAGCTTCATTGGTTATTCAAATATAAGCTATTAAAGTTAAAAAACCTTACGAGTTACTGGTTACGGAGTTTACATTTGGCCTATAAAATTGGTTACAAATTTTATGTATTAACCAAAAATTGGGCAGATTGTTATAAATTTTGTAAAACAGGTGACAATGCGCTGATATATATCGAAATATATAACTCAAATGTAATCCATGGATTTGAAATTAGTTGGTTACATGGTTTTTATCACATTTTTTGATATCACCCATATATATTTTTTCAATTCTAAAATACATTTTTAAAAATGGTCCAGTTGAATATTTTGGATAAATGAGACATTTTGTAACAAATAAATGAAAAAGTAAAGATAAGAGATATTGTAAAATTCTATAATATTTAGAAAAGGACACTTTTACGGATAAAATGCTCAAACCAATGTTCGAATTGATCACATAATTTCATCATTTAAGGACATTATTGATTGGGCATCTAATTCAAATGGGTCCATACAAGATATGTGCATCCTGCCCAAACTTTCTAACAAAGCCTCCATTCAAAAGCCTTCAAACAAGTTTAATTTCTTAAATCAATCGATATTTATTTTTTCTTTGGTCTTTATTTATTCCTTAATTTGTTAAAATTAAAAAGAATAAATAAAAAAAAATTGATTCCCAGTATGCTTTAATTTTCTGAAAATTCTATAAGAGCAAAAATTGTTTTGAGTTCCAAGAGGGTTACATTTTCCCAATGTTGGGATTACTTTGGAGCCCTTTACATTGGCAAAAAAAATGTGCTGGCAGAAATTAAAATTTTGCAAGTTATGTTTCAACGAAAAGGACTTGGTAGTAAAAGGGTATGAGGGTATGTTTATAATTTATTAAATAAAACTTGTATGTTATATTAAATATTTAGGACCATTTGTTAGATATAGTCTTGACTAGCCATGGATCTATGCGAACATGAAACAAATCACACGTGAACCAACAACAAATCTTATATAAATTGATTTTATATATATTTTTTTGCGAGTGATTTTCTGACCGTGATAAAGTGCTGACGTTAATTGTGATCTCTTTTCTATAATTCTATTTAAAATTAAAAGCAATAACATTTGTTATTGTTTTAAGAAAAAACTTTTTTTTTACATTGTATCAGTGTTGCCATAACGGCGATTTTCTCGTCAGATCTAGCGATTTTATTTCGCCCCTAGCGGGAAAAATTGTTCTTTAGCTATTAGCCAAAAATCTAGCGATTTTTTTATCAGCCGTAATATAATTTTTAAAACTCGGTTTTATGTTGAAAAATATTATAAAACTCGCACATTGATATTCCTTTATTATAAAACACAACATCTTAAACGATTTTAGTAAAAAAAACTCTAAAAATACACATTTCGATAAAATATGGGTATGCACTTTTTCATCGTACAACGCCCTCTATTGTGTATTCGCAATACTAAGATTAATTCAATGAAAATCAGGACTCATTATTTGAAGCTTAATCGTAAAATTTTTCATTATTTAATTTATTATTATTTTTCTTATTAACATATTAAAGAAATTTTTGAGTAAAAACTGCTTTAAGTACCATTTTTCAACAATCTAGCGATTTTTGGGTCTGATCCAGCCATTTATTTTGAAAATTTGTTGGCAACACTGCATTGTATATTGAAATCAACAACAAATTATTACTTATTATTAAGTAGTAAACAAAGGGATTAATATTCTTCTATACTAATCCTCTGCTGTTACAGCAGAATGGATAGTAGCAGCGAGTCTACTGAAGAAAGCGATATTGTCTGGTAGACAGTCGCTGAAAACAAAACAACGAAACGACGACAAAATCGATCACCAGGATTAGTTAAGCATGCAATCAAAATAAAAAAAACTACCAACAATGATGATTAGGGCAAGGAATTCCATGCAAATGTATGTTATTTCTCGATAGTCCAAAACTAATATAGACTAAACATTTATCCGAATCATCAAATTTAGAACAAACTGGCATCGATTTGTAGTTGCATATTTTGACATAAATGCATGTTTTTGCATATTTCGACTTTAAATGCATATTTGGTGGCTTTCTAATGCATATTTTGTGCTTTTTAATGCATATTTGTTCATATTTTTCATTTTTAGTAGCATTTTTTATTTTGTAAAAAAATATAAAAAATTGATACGTTTTCATATTTTGATTCAATCAAAATAAACATTTTTAAAACTTTATTGACCTATGGGAAAGCTTCGAGTTCTGTGTCTGTTTGCAAAATAACTAACTTAAATATATTTTTAAGTTTTAAAGTGCATTATTTTTGCAAAAATTATAGTTTTTAGTGCATATTTTTTATATTGTTAGTGCATATTTTTCTTTTTTAACCGCACATTTTAGGCGCATATTTTTAATTTTTAAGTGCATGAAATTCCTTGCCCTAATGATGATATACCAAGTACCTACTAGCAACAACATGTTTGCTGCACTTGATGTAGACAATAATGATGATGTTAATTATATTAACGATAATGCTAACAAAGAGCTGTGTGAAGAAAAACCGCCTCCAATAATTATTCCAAATGTTTCAGATATAAGAGCGATGATGAATAACTTTTCAAAAATAGTAAACCTTGAAGATTATTCGTACAAATCCTTGAGAGGTGGACAGGTAAGAGTAATGGCAAAAAACGTAAAGGCATATAGAGTGATAGTAAAATATCTATCTTTCGTAAAAAAACTTAAACGTTTTCAAATCACATTACAAAATGTTGTTTTCAGCCGATCAAGCCGCCGCCGCCGCCGATTATTTGGTTGCGCCGCCGCCGCCGATTTTTATCCGGCTCAACCTCAATCGCCGCCGCCGCCGCCGATTTTTTGCTTGCGCCGCCGCCGCCGATTATTTTGGTCGGCTTGTTTCTCTGTTCCCTACTTGGGTCATCGATGATCTAACTACCCTACCGGTCCGTCAGTCCGGTAATCCTGCGGCAAGACAAAACAGGGGAAAAAAGGAGCCCTAAAATGTCAAATTTAACGGTTCCTCCATCCATTGCAACACACTGCTAACAAATTCAACAAAGAAACCACACACATTCTAACAACAGAAAACTAAAATCGAAAAATCCCAGCACCCGTGCAATAACATAGCCGTGTAGGTACTTGGGCAATTCCCGAAGCGCCTTCGTCCCCCGCCAAAGGGACCCATTAGCAGGATCAACCCAACAGTTCCGTGGAACCCCTGTGAGACGCATATATAATATGCTCCCGAACACAACAAACCAAATCCCAAAACCGTCCCAAAAAACCACAAATCAAATCAATCCAAAAATCCTACCCTATTCCTCCCAGTACCACGCCCGAGAATCAATAGCCGCTGGTTACAACACCCGCGGACTTTTTAAAGGTTTTTTTTTTTTTGACAAAGGCTCTTATAAAGTAGAAGGTACTTTTTTCGAAAAGATAGTTTTTTTTGAATAGGCCGGACTTTTCCCTGTTGAAAATATCCCGTTCTAGTGGAAATCTCCTGCGGAGGAGGAATCTATATTCTTTATTTATTTTTTTCTTTTTTGGAAAAAGTACTTTGCTTCTGGAAAAGTACTTTTCTTTAGAAAATGCAGTTATTGAAAAAATGCTATTTGTGAAACAGAAAATTTTTGGTATCCGTGGAGGCAGGAAAAAAGTACTTTTTAGAATTCTCTTTTTTCTCTTTTTTTTTAAATGGTACTTTTGTTTACAAAAAACATTTTTGGGAAAAGATACTTTTTTTGAAAAAGCTTAATTTTTTTTTGAAAATGTATTTTTTTGAAAATGTATTTTTTTGGAAAAACATACTTTTTTGGAAAAATGTACTTTTGTTTGAAAATGGTACTTATTTTGGCGAAAGGTACTTTTTTTGGAAAAGGTACTCTTTTTGAAAAAAGGTACTTTTTTGGAAAAAGGCACTTTTTTTTTGGTAAAAGGTACTTTTTTGGAAAAAGTTCATTTTTTTTGGAAAAAGTTCATTTTTTTTTGAAAAAAGGTACTTTTTTTTTAGAAAAGGTACTTTTTTGTAAAATGGTACTTTTGCCGTAAAAAGTACTTTTTTTTCGGAAAAAGTACTTTTTTTTGGAAAAGGTACGTTTTTTGCAAAAAGGTACTTTTTTTAATAAAAAGGTACTTTTTTTTATAAAAAGGTGGTACTTTTTTGTCCCCTTTTTGCCCCTTCCGGTAGGAATAGAGGAGGAATCTACATACCGAATTTCAACTTCCTAGATCCAGCAGTTTGGGCAGGCCGCCAAGGGAGGACTTCTCCGCTTTTTGCCACTCCCTGCGGGATTTTTTTCTGAATTTCCCGGGATCCCGGGAATTCCCGCTCGTTAGAAAATAAATAAATCCGACATATGCTGTACTAGAAAAACTCGATTTCTATTAAAACACCGTCCATGATAAAATCTATTTAATATATTCTGAAAGGAGGGATAAATATAAAATATATGCATGGATTCTACTCTTTCTAAATCAATACGAATTACTATGTAGGTAATACATTTATATGGCAGGCCGTCTTAATTTTAAAATGAAATATCCCAGCAAAACCTTGGTAATATATGGGTACTACTATTCATACTACCTGGTAATATATCAAACCGCTTACCCTTGCATTACTTTGGACCCTTACACCTTACCCTTGCATTACTTGTAAATACCAAATTCATACTTTTGGATGTTTTATTTGTATAAATAATTCGTTTTTCTAGAAAATTTTAGAAATTATATTTTTTGTTAAAAACCCGTGAATTTAAAATAGATATTCGGTTTAAAAAATTCAAATTTAAACAAAATGTTTTTAAAAACTCCTTACCTGTAAGTTCAGAATAACAAGTTACTAGGTAAGGAGTTATATCGATGGACATGTCCTTGTTAAAATAATAGATTTGGTAATAGAAAAGTAAGAGGTTACCTACCCTTATTTTTTCTTACCAAAGTCATTAATAGAAGGTAATAGAAGGTTTTGCTGGGATATTAACTAAATATTAATTCGTGGTTGGAACGGTTAAACGAATTAATATAGATAAAGTTAAAGACACGCGTATTTTAATTTCTTCGCTTCTTTCAGGATATATTGGAATTGTTAATGAGTGCAAACTTGTGTCGGACCAATTTTATAGTCAGAACTAGGGTATTCAATCGATTAATCGTTATTCGATTAATCGAACAATTTTGTTCAAAAATTGTTCGAATAATTTAAAATGTCTCAATTTCGAATAACGAACAATTCGAATAATTTCATACGATTAATCGATTAATCAAAATCGATTTTACAAAAATGTTTAAAAAATATAAATTTTTTATTAATGTATATATAAATATGCTAAAATCTCAAAACTTTTTTAAAAAATTGTGATATATAATTTGCTGTAGGCTTGTACTATCCAGGTTTCATTCAGGCCCAAAAAATAATCAAGGGACGACCTTTAAGAATTTCTGGAAATATTTGTTAGCTTCAAGTCAATAAGAATTTCATATTTTCAAGTAGGAGCGTTAAATCCCAAAGAAAAAAAAAACAACATAAAAGTATCACGGTTTGCTTTGTCATCTTCCAAATTACCACTCTGTTGTTGTGATTTATCTAGTAAAGTAGTGGTAAATATTTACGTATAATGAATTTTTAATTATTTTTACGACTGACTTTTTAAACGTTGATATTTAAACGAAAGTATTAATAATTATTGTAATTTATGATTATTAATTACAATTAATGCTCAATTTAATTAAGCTTGTTTAGTGAGCACTCTAAATTAATAAAATAAAATAAAGGGATGAAGGTACGGAAACGTATAGGGAAAATCAATTCTCAACATTTACATTTTTTATGTACTCAATGCATACGAAAGAGATACAAATTAATGTACGGGGTCTTATATTCTTTTTTAACTCTTTAGCTCATTGCGGTGTGGTTCTTCTCGATTTGGATAAAATTTGAATATGTGAAAGAGGGGACAGAAAAAATAAAAATACTGACAAAATCTGAACTCAATTATTATGTTTATTTTATTTTAATGCATTTCAGAAGAGTTACTGCATTTATTTTTCTTCCTTTTTTTAAATAAAATTATTAAAACCACAACAAATGTATATATATTATTTTACAGAAATTTTTTCGATTAATCGATTAATTTTAAAATTTTCTTCGATTAACCGGTTAAGAAAAAAACCCGAATAATTATTTTCACGATTAATCGATTAAAATAAAAACCCGTCAGAACTAAGATAGACTTTTTGCTTAAGTATTTCTTAAATATGGAATCCAAAACTTTTTATTTCTAAATATTTTGTTTCTATGCAGATTTTCAGAAGTATTCGTACCGAATTATTTTATAAAAAAGTTTAAAAGTGAGTAAGTATTCTTCACACAAATCATTAGGCAAATTCTCTTAAAGACTTTTATAAAAATCGTCACTAGAATATTATTAAATAATATTTTATTCAGTAGGTTTGAGGTTAAGAAGAAGAATAAACATTTTCTTCAAAAGTTATAAACACATTAAATTTGCAAATCAGACTAGATCCAGTTTCTGCCTTCATCAGTGATTTTCCATTAAATTGTATTATTGTTTATATTTTCATTGTCAGATTGTCTTTATATGAATACTTTCAAAAGTTATCAAATAGACATATACAAACATTCTACTTTAGATTTCCTGTTTATCTTTTTATTTCCTCCGTGTCACCTTTTAGCAAATGTTGCCACACTGACTTATGGTTTTTACGTGAAGGATTGGTTTTTACAAGAACAAATTAAGGTTTTGGGCTGGTCCGGACCTTAATCCAATAGAAAATCTATGGAGTGATGTAAAAACAAAAGTTTCGCAAAACAAATACAAAAATTCCACCGAACTTTCGGCCGGTATTCAAGAAGCCTGGTATCATATACCAAAAGAAAGATGCCAGATATTAGTTGAGAGTATGCAAAGAAGATGCGAAGCGGTTATTGATAATAATGGATGCAGCACAAAATATTAGTGTTATATTAACGCTAAAAAAATAATAATTGTTTTAAAAACCCAAAAAATGTACGGTTTTTTGTAAAAATATAAAATGTGTCCTATTTAGAAGCCCAGGTATTTTTATTAGTTTATACATATTTACCAATATATATAAAATAGTTGAAGCATTTTTATTTAAATAAAGAATGAATTACAATCACCAATAATAACACTTCCCGTATATGAAATAAAAAATTTTATTTTTGTTTTATTTTTCAAAATAAATAATTATGTTTCTTAACATATAAAAGTGTCCTCTTTCCATGTCCATAGCTGTATGTCTGTTTGATCACTTCTGAAAGTATTCATATAGAGACAATCTGACAATGAAAATATAAACAATAATACAATTTAATGGAAAATCACTGACGAAGCCTGTCCATAAAAAAAGGCAGAATCTGAATCTAGTCTGATTTGCAAATTTAATGTGTTTATAACTTTTGAAGAAAATGTTTATTCTTCTTCTTAACCTCAAACCTACTAAATTAAAATTAATGAAAATACATATAAATTACAATATTAATTGTATTTGGTATATACGACGCGTTTGAAAAAACAACACTTAACTAATATTTTATTCATTTTAACACACTAGATATAGTGAAAAATATAATTTAATACGTATGCCTAATTGTTTACTATCAACATGGATTTATGTTGTAGGTAAAAAATAATTAGAATATGCATTTAAAATTAACGGTTCGTTGTCGTTCATAAATCTGTGGTTCATAAGTTGTCGACCAGAGTTGAATTCCATAGGAAGCAGCTGGATAAAAATAACATTGTTAGAATTTCGCTGATGTTAATTGCGTTGTTTCAATTTTCTTATTTGTTTCAATTCAATATAATATATATTTAATCCTTTAATTCCCAGTGGAACATAGGGCCTTATCGAATTTTTTAAATTTTTATTCTATGTAATTTAATTGTAAAAAATTTATAATTTCTCTTTTAATTTTAAAATAATTTAATGCAAAATGTGATAATACTTGATCTTAAATTGAAGAAAAACAATCATTAAATAGTTTTTTAACTTTAATTGGTATTTTTTAAATAGAAATTTTTTATGCCACAACTATTTAAAAAGAAATTATTTAATTTGCATTGTTGCATTTTGCAAATTCAACTGACACCCAAAATCAGTTTATTAAGTTTTAAATCGCATTTTTTATTTTCAAATATTATTTAAATTAATTTCAAATCAATGCTTTAATTTTAATTTAGGGCCTGTTTATCTATTACGAAAATACTCTCAACGATAGCAATTGACAATTACTTTCGTCAAAAATATATGGGAAACAAAAACAAATTTTCGTTACTTTGCTTTCGTTTAGACCATTTTCGTAATACATAAACAGGGGCTTATGTAGCTTCCAAAATTGCAATATATAATAGCTAAAACTCCAGTAAAAGAATAAAAAATCCCGGGAAATCCCGGACAAAATTACCGGGATTGCGGGATTGAAAAAAATGCGGGAAACCCTAACTACAGAGGAGGAACCCTCATACCTACTTTCAACTTCCTAGATTCAGCGGTTTGGGCAGGCCTTTATGAGAGGCACTTTTCGCCTTTTAAGCCCCCAGTTTTACAACGTCCCTGTCCAAAATTCTAGAAAGTACTTTCCAGAAAAGTTAGCCCTTACTCCAAGGAACACATATCTTAAATTTTAGCTTTCTAGCCAAAGGTGTTTTGGCAGG
This sequence comes from Leucophora obtusa, assembly GCA_949987735.1. Classification (NCBI taxonomy): domain Eukaryota; kingdom Metazoa; phylum Arthropoda; class Insecta; order Diptera; family Anthomyiidae; genus Leucophora; species Leucophora obtusa. Next base: position 48,135,275 of record OX465296.1, read on the forward strand.
CAGTCAAGGGAGAGACTTTCCCCCTTTTTGCCCGTTCCGGTAGTCACTCACGTTATTCTTTTATATATAGAGATTTAAAATATTATCTGGTGAGATTTAATGTGAGGAATTATCTAATTTGGTAGAATTTTATAACCCTCCGTGTGAGCTTCGTTATTTACGCCAGTTTTGTGAAGATTTTCATAGAACTAACTATGGCAGTAATGAACCAATTGTCAGGTGTTTGAGGCTATGTAACAGTTTTTCACCATTAGATTATAATGTTGATAAAACTAAATTTAAGTTAAAATTATTTTCAATATTTAACTAATATGAAGAATATAAAGATGTTGATAATAAACATTTTTACATGTATTAGTCTGTAAGATAATTATGTATAAGTAGACTGAATAAAATAAATAATTGCAATGAAAATATAATAGAAACGATTCAGGTTTTGTCTAATTTCATTCTCGTTGCCTTTATTTTTAAAGATCAAAATAGTGGCTAAATTCGCCCGAAAGGCGAACAGATGGTTCAGAAAACTGTACAGAATTTTAACCTAACGTTTGTTTTTTTATTTTGTCACTTGCTTTAAGTGGGCGTGGCTTTTAACGAAAAATTAGCAATATCGACCTTTTATCAAGTCGGTCTACCAAATTTCATCACAATATCTTAATATTCGCGACCTGTAGCCTGCGCATAAGAATGCATGGACAGACAGACGGACGGACGGAAAAATTAAAACCAACACTACTTAAAATCAATAATGGAAATATAGCGCGATTATACGTTTTCGAATAAAGTTACCGTGATGATTGCTAAACTTGTGTCATCTTTTTTCATTAACTCGAGGTAAAAGTGTGTAAAAACAACTCAAAAACCAGATGCGTTGGAAAAATTTGGAAACCAAATTCGGACTCAGCACGAAAAAGTTACTTGAAAACGTGTGGTCACATGCCCGAATAATCCAAAAATCTAAATATATTGTATTAGCGAAAATGTTTGCGGTTTTTTGTTTATAACTTTTTCAGCACTCAAAAAATTAATTCACGCGAACAGATTATTTCTTTTTAATGTCACTAACTTGAAATTTTTCATTTTTGAAATCTGAAATCGTACGGTTTCGTAGATTCTCCCATATATTTTTAAAAATTGAAAAATTTAAAAATATTGATTTAAAACAAATTATTTATAAATATAAAAAAAAAAATTAAAAAAATAAAAAATATTGGTCCCGTCGCGAACCCGCGCTCATCTGTTTGGAAATAAACTGTATCAAAATCAATCACTTTTTAGGATCACTTTTAGAGCTATGCTTAAGAAGCCTTTTACTTTTAAAAAAGCTGTAAAAATATATTAACAAATACTTTGGAAGCAATGAAAGAAATTATTTTCTAAAGTTGTTCAGAATTGTTTATAAAAAAGCAGTAAAAATACACTAACGGATACTTTTGAATTAGTGAAAAAAGTTGTTGGTTTTGGGATGTTATTAAAAAGCTATTCGTGTTGGACTAGAGTTCTTTTTTTGTTGGGTCGATATGTATTTTATGTAGTTCAATTCAGTTGTTACCCAGCCAGAACGGTAAAATTTTCCTCTAAATAGCAGTCCTTACAAATTTTCTTTCTTTTCTTTGAATTGCCCAATTTTTTAGCCTATCTTCGATCTATGTATGTCTCGTAGTAAAATAAGACGTTTTTCATAAAAATACAAGTAATTAATATCTAATTTTTAAAATAAACAAATCCAATATTATTCACAATTTTACAGTTGTACCTCTAAAATTATTTATTTCTTCATATTATTTTTATTATCTTACAGGCATTAATTGCGCCGTGTTGCAACAGTTCATTGATTCAAGCAAACCAAAAATCACACAAGAATTCAAATAATATTCAAAATTATTAGAAAACAAAACTACTAATAAATTTTATGCTTTTTTATTTTCTCTCTCACTTTTATTTCTCTCTGCTAATTTTTAAACATTACAAACAAATTTGCAAGTTGTATTAAACGAACGATATTAAAGAAAACAAAAGAACCTAATCGCATTTGTGAAACAATTTCCATATTAACATTATTTCAAGAAATCGTGGCTGAATCAGCAACAAAGCCAACAACAATTGATGTAAGTAGAGAATCTTTTATTTTTGGAATTTGAAATTTGATTTGTTTTCTTTTGAGTTTTAATTAATGAAAATTCTCATTTTAATTTCATTACATACTACTATTATTATTTTTTGTTTTCTTCAATTTATCCACATTATAGTTTTATCAACATTTTTACTATTAGTTTAAACGCACAAATGTATTAACATTTAAGATACTTGAATAATTAATACAAATTTGTCCTCCTATAAATAACAATATCCCACTTCAAAAATTTTGAAAATTTCGAGAAAATTTATTTAACAAAATTTATTTTATCACATGAATGATATTTTGTGTTTGTTTAGACAGATGTTTAAGCACACTAAATCCGTCGTTTTTTGTCAACGGCGCGAAAATTATGAAAATTTCAGTTTAAAAATTTAAATTCTAAATTTAGAGTTTTTGCTTAGTTTTAATACAACGCGGGTAAAAATTGCCGATAGTACAAAAAAAAAAAAACAAAGCACTGGCTAAGCGGTGGTTAACAATGTTACAAAGAAAAAAGCATTGGAAAAGCACTTATTTGGAACGCTTTGCAAAGAGTGCTTTCCCAGTACAGTAGACGCTCACAAATTCGAACCACTTTGTTTTTGAGGTAATTCCAATTTCCGAAATTTTAAAGTTTTTGGACGTTTTTTTATAGACATATGGTCAAAATAATTTGCTTATTTTTTCTTTATGTTTAATTTTAGTTACTTTAACGGAAAGTTAAAGTTAAAGTTCTTTTTTATTTAAATAACTTTAATATGCCAATGCCTTTAAAAGTAAAAACAAAACTGGGGCTTCCCCGTTGTTTTCATTCTGTGTTAGTTTTGTACAGGTGTGATTTCAGTACTTGGTCAAAATCCGAGCCCCCCCATTCCCCGGTATTACCGGTATTCCTGGTAATACCGGTTCTGTTCCCGGTTTACCGGTTCCTGTCTTATTCCCAGTATTCCCTGGAATCCCGGTATTCCCGGTTCTTGGTCCAATCCCGGTTCTTGTGTTAATACCGGGATTCCCGGGAAAACCGGTTTAACCGGTATCTGCTTTAAAAAATTGATTATTTGTGTTATTATTAGTTAGAATATAACTAAATGGAGATTATTTGTACAAAAGTTTGCATATTTTTTACATTTTAGTACGAAAACAGAACATATATAAACTTTCGCGCGAAAAGTTCAAATGCATTCATAATGATCGCACGAAATATTGAATGATTTCGCGCGAAATTTAAGTTCATTCGGTGGAAATTTTGGTCCGGTACCGGAAAAAATTAATAATTTTATTTAAAAAAAACTTCGGTACTGGACTTGTATTTCCACATGGTAGATCCGAATGAGTGCAAACTTAGTTAAGTTATTACATGTACAGCCAAGCTTATTCGTGCGAAATTTCAGTTCATTTGGTACAACTATGTGGATATTTTTGGTCGGGTACCGGAAAAAATTAATAATTTTATTTAAAAAAAACTTCAGTACCGGACTCGTATTTCCACATGGTATATCCGAAGGAGTCCAAACTTAGCAAGATTATTACATATATAGGTAGGAATATTCGTGCCAAATTTCAGTTCATTTGGTTGAACTATGTGGATATTTTTGGTCCGGTACCGGAAAAAATTAATAATTTTATTTAAAAAAATCTTAGGTACCGGACTCGTATTTCCACATGGTAGATCCGAATGAGTGCAAACTTAGTAAAGTTATTACACATACAGCCAATATTATTCGCGCCAAATATCAATTCATTTGGTTCAACTGTGTGGATATTTTTGGTCCGGATATTTTGGAGCTGAGATATGAAAATGGTGGCCCGGTATCTGTGTAAAAAGTTATGCTTATATGTATAAAAACATGAAATAAATTTTAAAAAATTATATGCATTTACATATACATATACCTTATTTTAATAATATAATACCTTATATAAAAATTCACTAAAATATAAATTTCGTAATGTGATGACCGGATATACCGGTTTTCCCGGGAATACCGCAAGAAACGGGAATACCATTAGAACCGGGAACACTTCAGGTACCGGGAATACCGGTATTCCCGGGAATATGCGAAGAACCGGGAAACCGGTACCGTTTCCCGGGAATACCGATAACCGGGAATGCCGGTATTCCCGGGATACCGGTACTGACCGTAGGCTCTGGTCAAAATAATGAATACATTTTTGAATTCTTTAATATTTTCGCAGTCTGCTCTAGTTTTTTGGAAAGGCTAGTTATTTTACTGTTGTTTATCTCTATTCATAACGAAATATATAGTAAAGATAAATCAGCGATGGGCCTAAAAAGTCATTGTTCTCCGGAGGAGAGAAAAATTGTTTCAAGACTAAGAGAAAGTGGCCAAAGTCTTCGTTCTATAGCAGCAACTATTAATCGGTCGCTATTTTTTGTACAAAATGCTTTAAAGCCTAAAAATCCCATCGAAACTCGCGGAAGACCTAAAAAAACTTCAAAAACAACAGATATCCGTATACTAACTCTTGCGAAGAAGGACCCATTTGTGTCTTTAAGAGCGATTTCAGCAGATATTGGAAATGTAATTTCATCGCGAACGGTTCGTCGTGGACTACAAGAAGCTCATTTAACAAGACGGATAGCCAGAAGAATCCCTTTGCTTAGACAAAAAAAATTAAAGGCTAGGTTAGCGTTTGCAAGATGTCATTCCAATTGGTCCGGAGCAGACGGTGAAAAAAAAGGCAAAACATTTTGTGGAGCGATGAAACAAAAATTAATTTATTTGGAAACGACTGTGCCCGGAATGTTTGACGCCCTTAAGGGTAAGGAATTCCATGTTCGCTTTACAAAGAAGACGGTCAAACGCGGGGGCGTCAATATTACGGTCTGGGGTTGTTTCTCGTGGTATGGTGTCGGTCCGATACATCTAATTACCGACACTATGACCAGATTCCACTACAAAGATATCGTGGAAAATACGATGTTGACCTATGCTGAGGAAAGTATGCCTCTTAGATGAACATTCCAGCAGGATAACGATCCAAAGCATGCTTCTAAGTTGGTAAAGGATTGGTTCCAAGACAATCATGTGGCCTTTCTTGACTGGCCAAGTCAATATCCGGACTTAAACCCCATCGAAAATCTTTGGGGAGGGTTAAAAGAAGGAATTGGAAAGGAGGTTTTTAAAAATAAGGATCAGTTATAGAATTCTGTTTAAAAAACTTGGTATGAAATACCAGTAGAGACCTGCAGGAAGCTTATTGCCAGGATTCCAAAAAGAGTCAACAAAATAATTCAAAATAATGGTGGATATACTGGCTTTTAACGAAACTCAGCTAAAATCACTCAATTTAGTAGAAAAAACTTGGATTTTTTACTGTTTTGCTTATTTTAACTAAATGTACTTATTATTTTGTCCAATGTTTTTTGGTTAATTACTTCCCTATAAACAATTTCACTAGAATTCAAGTTGAAAACAAGTCCAATTCCAGCCCTGTTTTCCAGTTTCAAGGCTTGAATAAAACTTTAATTACATTTTATTTCAATAGCATACTCCAGCAAAAGGGAAACAAAAATTCAAGTTTGAACTATTTTTTTTAAATATACAAATGCTAGAATTTGAAATATACTTTACTTCAAGCAAAATTTAAAGCACTTGAATTTTTAAAACCTATGTGCTTATTGGGTTACTTTTTGAACAAAACTGAATTTAATTTTTGTTTTACTATTTATTTTATTTCTAATGTTATAACAAAACAAAATAGTATTTGTTTTTTTTTTTAGTTTAAATAAATTTTCTGCTACGAGCCTTTGAAAAAATATTTCAGGCTGTACTTATTATTTTGACCATATGTGTATATGAGTGAACCATAGTCTAAAAACTACATTCCAACTGGTTCTTTTGTTTTTATTTTAATTTTATTTAAAAAGAAAAAACGATAACAAAACACAACAGTTCAGTCCAATTACATCAAATGCATTATTCAAATTAAGAAAATAATAGCAATAAAGTTTAACGGAGGGTTTCTACAAGACGTGCGTCGTTCATCCAAAGAGTGATTACATGTATTAAAGTAATTAATTTTGTTTTTGCATTGCATGTATTTTGTATTGTTTTTCGTTCGTGTGACGAAAAACGTCATCTAGAAACACTAACTAGATTTAAGAAATTATTGTAATATAAAATTACTGTGAATTACCAAGTTCAGAAGTTATCTTTTTTTAACATATAATCAGTAATATTTTTTTTGCTTTCTTTAAATCGGACAAAACGCTATCGTTATGAAGAGCCAAAATATTGGTCAAGTTAGGGTTGCCAGACGGACTTGATTTGGCTTGATTGTCAAGCTTTTTCTATGCTTGTCACGAAAAAAGAAAAAATGTCATTTGTCAAATTGATAAAAAAAATTAACCATTAGCAAAAAAAAAAACTAATTGTTTTCAAATGTACCATGACTAATTTTTACGGATAAATGACTGTTTCCATGGTAGTAAAGCATAAAAAGTCTTTCTTTGAATGAAATAGAAACGTTTGAGTTAGAAGCTAACCAATTTTTACAAAATGCTGTAAAATACTTAGAAAAAAGATATGATTTTTGGAGAAAAATAAGTTTTTTTTAGCAAATTGCTGTTTTAAATATAAAAACTCGTTGTTGTCAAGAGATAATTAAGCAGAGCTGCCATTTGTTTTAAAAATATCAAATTCAATTAATACTGATATGTTGTATACAGATTACTGCTGCCTTCGGGAAGTTTTTGAAGAATTGTCAAAAGACATATCCATTGACAACATATGGGCCCATTTCTTTAAAAAATGTGGTACAAAGAATGTAGAAAATCAGTATAAATTAATATCATTTAAATTTTCAAGTCAATTTTGCAATTTTTTTTGCTAATTTAACTAAATTTTAAATTGTCAAGAAAAATCAAACCTTTTTTTAATGTCAAAAAAATCAAGCTTTTTCCTCTGAATATCAAGCTTTTTGCCAATTTCAATCTGGTAAGCCTAGGTCAAGTACTTAGTGGAAAGCAAGTCACCGTTTTATTAAATTACTAGCGGGCTTTGCACGCTACGTTGTTTGCCTGCCTTAAAGTTTATATAATTCCAGTTTATATAAAATTAGCAATTCAAGTCAATTCACAAATTTAGTAGGAAAGGTCCAGTTATCTAATATTTCAATTTCACTCGTTCCCCCTTCCATTTCATTTCGTTTTATTCCAGATTGCATTTTGTTCTTCATTCCATTGCATTTCGTTCCCATTATCTATTGTTCCAATCCCAATCGTTCCCCGTTTCATTCCATTTTGCACCCACTCTCTTGTGTTTCGATATCAGTCGCTCCTCATTCCATTCCTTTGCATCTGTTCCGTTCCATTCCTGTTTTTAACTGTAGTGTTTCAAATCCACTCGTTCGCCATTCCATGTTATCTCGCATTTTGTTCTATATTCCATTCCATTTCGTTCCCTATCCATTCCATTCCCCACTGTTTTAATTCCACTCGTTACCTGTTCATTTCTATTTCATGCCTTTTGTGTAGTGTTTCAATGCCACTCGTTCCCCATTTTGTTTCTTAATATTTATTTATATATTTCTTTTTTCCCCTCCCTGTAAGAATTTCCAAAAATGCAGTCTTAGCTGTCGTTTACTCTGCAGGAGGAATTTACGTACCGAATTTTAGCTTCCTAGTTCTAGCAGTTTGGCCAAGCCGTAAAAGGGGAGAATTTTCCCTTTTTACCCCTCCTGATAGGAATTTCCAAAAATTGCGTCTTAGTGGACGTCTACGTTGGAGGAGGAACCTACATACCGAATTTTAGCTCCCTAGTTCCAACAGTTGGCCAGGCCGTTATGGGGAAGACTTTTCCTGTTTTGACCCCCATTTTTGCAATGTCCCTTCCAAAATTCCAAAAAATACCTTTCCAATAAGTGAGACCATACTCCAAGGAACACATATTTTACATTTCAGATTTCTAGCCAGTGGGGTTTTGGCAGGCCGTAGAAGGGCAGACTTTTACTATTTATGCCCCTCCCGGCAAGAATTTCCGAAAATCCGGCCCTAGAGGGCGTTCAAGCTGGAGGACGAATCCACACACCGAGTTTCAGCTTCCTAGTTCCAACAGTTTGTGCAGGCCGTTGAGGGGGACACTTTTTATTATTTTGTCCCTCCCGGTTGGAATTTCCAAAAATGCCGTATTAGCAGACATCTATGTTGAAGGAGGAACCCATATACTAAATTTCAGCTTCCTAGTTCCAGCTGTTTGGACAGGCCGTTAAGGGGCCACTTTCCCGTTTATAACGTCCCTGTCCAGAATTCAAGAAAGTACCTTACTGATAAGTTAGCCCATACTCCAGGACATACATATATTTTAAAATTCAGGTTTCTAGCCAAAAGGGTTTTGGCAGGCCATCAAGGGGAGACTTTCCTTCTTCCTCCCTGTAGGAATTTCCAACAATTTCATCTTCGCGGCTCTCTACAACAGAGGAGGGACCTTCATACCAAATTTCAACTTCGTTGCCTCAGCGGTTTGGGCAGGCAGTTATTGGGAACATTTTCCCCATTCAACCCCTATTTTTACCATGTTCTTGTCCCAAAATCGAAAAAATCGGTGAGTTAGCCGTACTCCCTGTAAGGATTTACAAAAACGCGGTCTTAGTGGATGCCAACACAGAGGAGGAACCTTTTTACCAAATTTCAACTTCCTACCTCCAGTGATTTGGGCAGGCCGTTAAGGGGGGCACTCTTCCAATTTTAAACCCCCATTTTTACAACGTTCTTATCCTTTGTGGAAAAGGTCTTTTTTTTGCAAAAAGGAGGACGTTTTCCTCTTTTAGGCACTCACTGTTGGAATATTCAAAAATGCAAAAAAATTTATGCCAACTTGTTTTTTTGTAAAGGTTATTTTGTTGGGAAAGGTCCTTTTTGGAAAAAGTGCTATTTAAAAAAAGTAATTTTTTACAAAGAGATACTATAAGGGATATTTTGTATAAGTTACTTTTTGGAAAAAGTACTTTGTTTTGTAAAGTTACTTTTTTTTTGAAAAATAGCGTTTTAATGGGAGGGGGTGCTCCATGTCGGAGTTAAATAAAGTACATTTTTGTTTAGAGAAAAGGACTTTTTAAAGTTTTTTTTGTTTTTTGACAAAGGCTCTTTTATAAAGTAGAATGTACTTTTTTCGAAAAGATAGTTTTTTGAATAGGCCGGACTTTTCCCTGTTGAAAATATCCCGTTCTAGTGGAAATCTCCTGCGGAGGAGGATCTATATTCTTTATTTATTTTTTTCTTTTTTGGAAAAAGTACTTTGATTCTGGAAAAGTACTTTTCTTTAGAAAATGTACTTCTTGAAAAAAATGCTATTTGTGAAAAAGAAACTTTTTGGTATTCGTGGAGGGAGGAAAAAAGTACTTTTTTGGAAATTCTATTTTTGTCCCTTTTTTTTTAAATGGTGCTTTTATTTACAAAAACTATGTTGGGAAAAGATACTTTTTTTGAAAAATCTAAATTTTTTTCGAAAATGTATTTTTTTTTTTGGAAAAACATACATTTTGGAAAAATGTACTTTTGTTTGAAAATGGTACTTATTTTGGCGAAAGGTACTTTTTTTGAAAAACGTACTCTTTTTGAAATAAACATACTTTTTTGGAAAAAGGTACTTATTTTGGCGAAAGGTTTTTTTTGGAAAAAGTACTCTTTTTGAAAAAAGGTACTTTTTTTTGAAAAAAGGCACTTTTTGTGGTAAAAGGTACTTTTTTGGAAAAGTTTCTTTTTTTGGAAAAAGGTACTTCTTTGGAAAAAATAATTTTTTTTGGAAAAAGGTACTTTTTTTTTGGATAAATGTACTTTTTTAGAAAAGGTACTTTTTTTGTAAAATGGTACTTTGCCGTAAAAAGTACTTTTTTGGGAAAAAGGTACTTTTTTGGAAAAAGTACTTTTTTTGGAAAAGGTACTTTTTTTGTTGGAAAAAGTACTTTTTTGGAAAAGGTACGTTTTTTGCAAAAAGGTACTTTTCTATAAAAAGCTCCTTTTTGTCCCCTTTTTGCCCCTTCCGGTAGGAATTTCCAAAAAATACCTTCTTAGCGGTTGTCTACACTAGAGGAGGAATCTACCTACCGAATTTCAACTTCCTAGTTTGGGCAGGCCGACAAGGTGGTGACTTCTCCCCTTTTTGCCCCTCCCTGTATGAATTTCCAAAAATCCCGTCTTAGTGGATGTCTACTACAGAGGCGGAACCCTCATACCTAATTTCAACTTCCTAGCTCCAGCGGTTTGGGCAGGCCGTTAAGAGAGGCACTTTTCCCCTTTTGAGCCCCCAGTCTACAACGTCCCTGTCCAAAATTCTAGAAAGTACTTTCCAGAAAAGTTAGCCCTTACTCCAAGGAACACATATCTTAAATTTTAGCTTTTTCCAAAAATCCTGTCTTAGCGGACGTCTACACCGAAAGAGGAACCAGCATACCAAATTTCAACTTCCTAGCTTCAGCGGTTTGGGCTGGGCGATGTTAAGTCAGTGAGTCAGTCAGTCACTCACGTTATTCTTTTATATATACTATATTATATAGAGATCGTCTTAACTGCTATCAGAGGACCGCTATCACCATCAGTACTGAGTTCATGTGTAGATCAGTGTTCAAACACATCTTCATTCCATTTTTCGATGAGTTTGGTTCGTTTGGAGGACTTCATAACATTTTTGATATATACCGTATCAGTTGCGCTAGTGGCACATCATCGTCGCTGTCATATTCGGCAGAGTCCCAATTTAACAACTTCGACCAAGAACTTTTCATAACTCTCTCCGGCACCTCATCCCAAGCTTGTTTCAGTAAACTTATTGCATTACGGATTGAATGGGATTTCAAACGAGCATTCAGTTCACCTCCTTCACCAATTAATTGAGCAAGTAACTTATTTCTGTAAATAAGTTTGGTCAGCTTTATTGGATTTTCCCAGTGTAGAGAGGGTAATGACATATCATTATTTTTTGGACTACCAGTAATGACACCCACTTACCTTCTGCATTATTTTAAAACATATAATAATGAGTTACTGATAATGACTTATTTTTATCATTATTTCAAATAGAAAATAATTTTTTAGATTTTTTTGAAAATTTTTTGAAATCTATTTTTAGACTCAATATTTTTTAAACACTGGTAAGGATATATGTAACCACATATTTTTTGATTTTTTGTATGTTGGCGAGTAAGCTTACTTGTGCGCAGCAGGTCAATTATGTTTTTATCTATTAAATATTACATGTCGATATAGCACAGATGGTAGAGCTATTGACTGGCAATCTGTAGACCCAGGTTCGATTCCCGCACCAGCAAATTTTATTAAAAAAAAAATACATTAAAAAATTTTTTTTTTTAATTTAATTTTTTGAAAATCTATTTTTAGACTCATTATTTTTGTCAGTACTGGTAAGCACATAGGTAACGATATATTTTTTGATTTTTCGTATGCTGGTGTGTAACCATAACTCATTATTTTTCGCGACATCGCCATATAAAGGTAATAAGAAATGTAATAAGAAAAGTAACTAGTTACCATTACCAATTATGTAGTTACGTAACCACATATCTGGTAATGATTTTCTAAACTGGGATATAAAATCAAATTAAAAATAAAAAAAAATAAGAGAAACAAATAAAAAAAGTTATATAAACTTTTTTAAGATATTTCTGGTATCATAAAAACTCTTTTTTGAGTTTCTAATTAAAATTGCTCATTTTATTTTTTCGACTCATCATTAGTTGAAGACGCAATTCTAAATATTTTTTTAATATATTTTATTTTATTTATTTATTTTCATTGAGCTCAACCCGTAGGATTTTTTTGTGGTTGTATCTTTAGAACTACAAGTGAGCATTTAAGTAGGTAGAGTGAGCATTTAAATAAGCTACTGAAGGTGGAAAATAAACTCCAAGTACATATATATTTTTTTTAAATCATTGACTATAACTTTACATATAATTTTAATGTCTGTTTGTTTACATGCTAGTTTTTACTAGTTTCTTCTCTCATAAATTCATTTTTACCGTGAAATGTGTAAATTTTTTAATTCACTGGCTTCTATTTACTACTTTATACCATTTTCTTTCATTTCACTTGAAAAGAAAATTAGTTTTGGTAATTCTTCGGCACTAGTTTACTAGTGTTTACTAGAAATGACCTTTATTGTTTATATAGCAAGTTTCTATGAAATTCGAAAATAACTATTAAAATTTGAACTTTTATAAAAAAATGGTTCTAGCTTAGAGTGTCCAAAAAACCAGACATTTCGGAAAATCGGTTTTCGGTTTGTTCGAAAATTACTATTTTAAAAAAACCGGTTTCGGTTACTGTTTTCTGAAAAAAACGGTTAAAACCGCTTTCGGTTTTTCAGAAAAAGCTAATAAAAATTAGTTAAAAGCGCCCTGCAGAAACAACTACTTAAATCAGCTGAATCTGTTTTCTAAAGCGGGATTTAAATTATCTGATTTTACGTCTGATAAATCAAACAAAAAATCCTATGAGATGATGTGATTGCCAAACTAATCTTTTCGCAAATATATTTGCGTTTACATCAGCAGATAAAGTGATGCCAACCTTTTAAGAACAAAACTCGCAGACAGGCTTAAAAAAGCGCTAAGTTATAAATGTGATCAAAATAGGTAGTTTTCAACTAATTTATGCGACCAACCATTTAATAAGCGCTAAAAATCATTATTATGTTAAAATATAATTTAATATCACATTATTACGAAAATAATACAAAAACATTTAATTGAGATAAAACTGTATCAAAATAAAGGTTTCACCATAAAGCGCTAAATAAAAAATATAAAAACGTCAAACTAGCACCTTTCTATAAAAAGCGCTAAACGAAAATAATGCGAGTTTTGAGTCATACAAAAGCGCCAAGGATAGCACGATCAGATGTAATTAGACAAAAATTTAAATTTTAGTTAATTGCAAAGAACATTTTACACTGCTGAAATCAGAAAAAATGCCGAATATTATTAAATTAATAACATCACAGAAAAACAATTACATTTCCAAAATTTAATATATATTTTTTCTAATGGGAAGACAATCTACTGTTCTAAAAACAGCAGTACTTACTATTTATTTTCGCTATTTAAGTAAAAATGTCTACCGGTTTTAGCAGGATAGAATGTTATTTGTATTCAACTAAAATTTATTTAAATATAACTAAAATTTTTGTAGATTTAACAGTTTCTGTTTCATCATCCAATCGTATATTTTTCTTAAATGGAACCAATTAATTACGCAGAAAAAAAGTAATGTTGTTTGTAGCAACATTCATTAGTCACCCAAAGGACTTTCGTATCGTATTTGTTTGAATAATTAAGAGCACACGAAGCAAAGACGAGTTTTAAATAATTTTGTTTTAAATAAAGTTTAATAAATAAACTGATTATTATATTAAAAATAAAATGCAGTCTAAATATAAAATTTTCGAATGATTAGCTTAAAAATAGTTTTGATAAAAACATCTTTTAAAAAAACCGGTTAACCGACAAATAATAACCGGTTTTCGGTTTATTCGAATTTAGAAATCATTCGAAACCTGTCGGTTTTTTGAAATTACAAAAACCGGTTAACCGGTTTTCGGTTACGGTTTTGGACACTCTACTCTAGCTCCTGCGGTCCCAATTTCGCCCAAAATTATTTGGTATGCAATTTTAGAGGGGATTATGGCCTTTCGGGCAATATAAAATTCGTTTTGATCCCTTTTGCACCACGTTAGTTATGCTCGAATAAAGGCGAACATTTTTGTTAAAAAGATACCCTAATTTAAAAATTTATAAAAAAAAACGAGTAAAAAGGTTAAAGTCGGACATGCCGACTATACAATAATATTAATTATAATACCCTACACCAGTCTGGTTAAAAGACAACTAATGTTTGGATCCGAAATTCGAATGGGTTAAAATGGGACTTGTGTCAAAATTTTCTATAATGTGAGTCAGCGAACCAAATTTCATTAAAATATCTTAATATTTGCGACCTGCAGTTTGTAACCACGCCAATTTTGGGGGGACCCTTATATGGGCACTAGGTCTAAACATGGACCGGTGTTAACCCAAATCAATAGGCTTCGTCCTTGAGCTGACATAGGTCGGTGTACCAAATTTCATCAATAATCTTAATATTTGCGACCTGCAGCGTATAAACAATATAATTTTACATGGACCGATATTCACCAAAATCAATAGGCTTCGTCCTTGGGCCAACATAGGTCTGTGTACCAAATTTCATCAAAATATCTTAATATTTGCGACCAGCAGCGTATAAACAATATAATTTTGGGGGGACCATTATATGGGCACTAGGTCTAAACATGGACCGATTTTAACTAAAATCAACAGGCGTCGTATTTGGGCATATCAATCAATCAATCATCAAAATATCTTAATATTTGCGACCTGTAGAGTGCGCACAAGAATGCATGGACAGACAGACGGACGGACGGACGTACGGACACACGGACATCGTTAAATCGAAATAAAAAAAAAATTCTGAGCCGATCGGTATACTATAAGGTGGGTCTAGGACCAATATTTTTTGGTGTTACAAACATCAGCACAAACTTATAATACCCTGACCACATAGTGGTGTAGGGTATAAAAATGTATACCTGCTAAGAATATATTTAACGGATAATTAAACAAAATTTATCCGAAGATAATTTTTCTGAAAACAAAAAAATATGAATATTTGAACTGTGGGAAAATCTAAAAACATGTTAAACTTTACAAAAAAACAGAAAAAGGGTATTTTGGATCACCCTTTCACTATGAAATAGTAAAAATTTAGCCTTGATTTTTTGGTTCCATAGGTTCAAGGTATCTATTTTAAAATGAGCTAATTGGTTTTAAAATCGGTTACAAAAAGAGAAATCATTTTTGGCCGCCTTCTCTAAAAATGTACCACCGTGCGGCGTATGATAACTCGAGAGATAGCAGAGAAGCTCGATATATCGAATTCAACCGTTTACTTACACTTACAACAGCTTGGTTACGTAAACAAATTGGATGTTTGGGTTCCTCACGAATTAAAGGAAATCCACATCTCCAAACGCATCAACATATGCGACTCTATACTGAATCGTAAACAAAACGACCCATTTCTAAAACGAATCATAACGGGTGATGGAAAATGGATTGCTTACGATAACGTAGTCCTAAAACGATCATGGACCAAGCATAATGAGCCCCCACAATCGACATCCAAAGCCAATATTCACCAAGAGAAGATTATGCTTTCTGTGTGGTGGGATTGCAAGAGTGTAGTCTACTTTGACCTGCTTCCAAGAGACCAAACTATTGATTCGTATACATGTATACTGTCGTCAACTATCGAAATTAAACGAAGAAAACAAGAAAAAAAGCCCTGAACTGGCCAATCGCAAAGGCGTGATGTTTGTTGCTGTTGTGTTGTTTTATTTGAATTGTTAAAATTCTTTTCTTCTTTGATTTGATGTTTTTTAATTATCAAACAAATTGAAATTTTTTTTCCATCATGATAACGCCAGACCCCACACCAGAGATACAAGCCGGTCCATTCTGTCGGCTGGCGGCGGCTAATGGGTAAAATGGTCGGCGGCGATTGATTTTTAGAGTTGAGCCGCAAACGCATCGGCGGTGGCTGGCTTAAAAAATAGTGTCGACTGGCGGCGGCTAATCGGCTAAAAGGAACATTTTCCAAGAATTTCAACAGCTACATACACGCAAAAAAACCCACTGGAAGAATATCGGTCAACTGTTTGTGTTTTTTAAACTCAATTTTTTTTACTATATAAAAATTGAGTTTAAATTTCACAATGCCGTTGTGAAAATTATACATAAATTTGGTAAATTTTACACAATTTATTGTTAAAATATAAAATTTTCATCTCTCTGCCATTACTTGGTAGCTGTCGCTACCAGGCTATTCGATTTTTTAAAGATCACCCTATTTCTTTCCCTCACGATTTTTACAAATGGCAAATATCTTCGAAAGAGAGATGACCAAAATTCAAACAAAATTTGACTACTCCTAGCTTTACCTCACCCCCATAAAAAGGTCATCTATATCCAAAAATGGATGTTGATTGGGCCGTGGACCCTCAGAGTTCCATTTTATAAAATGGCTCATATCTCGATTATGCAATAGGTCCTGGAAAAAGTACAAATAAAACTGTAGTTTTACAAATGCTTTATTTAAATTCCAAATTGTTTAATTTAACAAAAATTTATTAAAAATCAGCAAATTTGATTTTAAGCCAAAAATAAGAATAATTTATGTTAAACTACTAAATTTTTCTCTAAATTAATACCTACATAAATAATCATGATTTAAGAAAAAAAAAATTAATACATAATTTTTATGAAATTTTTTTTGTGATTTTTTGAAGCTTCTTAAAAAACATTCAATATTTAGATTTCAATATCAATATCTGGCAACCCTGTAAGGATAATGTAAGTTTTTTTTTGTTTCTGCTTATAGCCAAACTTTTTTTTTTAGAGATAGACTAACACTCAGGGGATTAGAAAAATAGGTTATGGGAGGGAGGAAAGAGGGAGTAGTGTTTGTGTACATTTGACTTGAAGTTCTCTATATTGTAAGTGACTGAGAAGACTTCCGCGGGGAGTTCATTCTACATACGGCTTGTACGACTGATAAACGAACCCACATTCCGAAGATGCTCCAATGAGTCAATACAGCTGGATACCCTACTGTCATTGATGAGTGCCGACGCTCATTACGCTTTTTATTGCGCTATTATATCAAATAACGTTTTAAAAATATCAGTTTCTGAAGTTGTGTCGATATATAATGCTAGGATAATAAGGGTTATATTTAGGGTTTGGGTTTCGGGAATTCCCGGGAAATCCCGGGAAAAGTTTGCCGGGAATTCCCGGGAAAATAATATATTTCTCCCGGGAAAACGGGAAATTTTAAAAATATAAAATTTTTTAACCCTTTGACACGGGAATTTTAATGGCTAGGAATTTTCCGACCAAACTTCGTGGAAATGTAGATCTATGCCCAAGAAATATTGTTTATTACTTTTATGGCTTTGCAGCGCCCCCTAGCGGAGATATTTGGAATCAAAGTTCAAACATTATCATGTTGCCTACTCCGAGCGGGTTAAAATTTTTTTAAAATTTTAATTTTATATTTTTCCTATTACTAATCTCTACATAAAACCTTTTGAATTTTATTCATCACACAATTTTTGAGATTAAACTTTAGACTTTTTTGAACTTTTAAATTTTAACACATTCTCAGCAGCGTTGATGATCACAAGACAAAACGCACTCTACTGCTCTCATGTTCTTTTGAAATTTCACAGCCTGCATAAAATTTTAATTTTCAATTCAATTCAATTTCAATTTATTTCTTATAATATTTATATTATTTACATTTGACTTAGAAGCAAAGAGTTTAGGAACTTCGTTCCTTTTCTACTTAGATATATAAATATATTTTTTTAATTTATGAAATTTATGTACATTATTATTAAACGGTCTATATGAAAACTGTGCCGGAATTGGAATGAAAAAGAATTGGATTCTGTAAACGCCGTTGTAACGGAAATGGCATTACAATATCATCAAAAAACGTTTTCTTTATTTAAAATGAAATACGTATAACAAATAAGTAACTCCTAAAAGTAGATATAAGAATTTATTACAATATTTCAAAATTTTTTATGGAATTTGACAGGTACATCAAGTAGCTTTCAAAAACTACTAGTTTTCGGCAAGGACCGGAAACTTTTTATTTTTTGGTTTTTATCAAATATAATTATCATAAAAGTATTATGTAATACAAAAAATAAAAAGAAAGAAATATTTAATTAGAAATATCCTCATGATGAAAATAAAAAACCTTTTCTGTTTTAATTTTCTTTAAAAAAAAAATAAATAGATGAAAAAAAAGAAACTTTTTTTGTGTTGTTAACAAAAAAAAAATGTATATATTTTTTTTAAATTTTCTTTTGCTGTAAATTTTGTTTCATCGTAGCATTTTAAAAATAAGGCTTTGATATTTGGCCTAAAATCTTTTTTCCTCGAGATTTTTTCCCGATTTGTTTTTTGCAACTAGCCACCGAACTTTGTTCTATGAATTGGGTATTATAGTCCCTAGATTATAAATTAAAAAAAAAACGGCACAAACAAAATTGCAAAATATTGGCGGAACGCAAAAAACCACTTTATGTTACAAAAATTGTATTAAAAAACCTTATCAGCGATTTTTATTCTGCAAACAAATATATTGATGTAAGAATTTTCCTTTCCACCAAACTTTGTTGTATGAAATGGTATTATAGACTCTAGATTACATATTTAACCCTTTGACGACCAATGGTTGATATACAGCTATGGCCATAGAAATAGGACACTTCATACAAAATTATCTTCATGCATTTCTCTTAATAATTATAAAGCAATAATTATATTTCTTTTCTATTATAGTAAACTGTAATCAAGTAGTCTCAGATTGTATATAAAACTTTGCAATATTTAAAACATGCAAATATTTAAAACAAAATTACTTTACTTTCTTCATATTTGACTTGGACATAAAAATAGGACACTTGCAATAATTGCCAAATTTTACTCGATGAACTTAGTAATAATTTTTTTTTCATAATTTGCGTTTGAAATAAGTAAATTCTTTTCTAATTGTACCAATATGGGACGTGGAAAACATTGTAATCCAGAAAAACGAAGACATATCTCAATTCCACAACGAGATGAAATCTCCAACTGAAATTGCTAAAATACTAAAGTGTTCGCGAAATATGGTATACAATGCTATTCGTCTATGTGCTGCCGACAAGAATTATCATACGCAAAATAAAGAACGTAAGCCAATCTGTCGTAAAACTACAACTTATATGGACAGGACTATAGTACGCAAAAGCAAACTCAACCCTTTTATGTCCTCCCGTCAAATAAATAATGAAATCAGGGAAAAATTCAACGTTATACTACGTTCACAGTACGATTGTTAAACACGTTTATGTAAAAGTTAAACATATCAGTTCACACTTAAAAATTAACGGTGGGTCTCATACTGCAAGTTTAAGCTTTAGTTAATAGTTAATCCAAAAATTTGTTGTTGTTTTGTGTATATTTTCTTTTGTTTATAGTTAAGTTAAAGTTAAACCTGCAGTATGAGACCCACCGTAAGTGTTTAAGTTAAACATCTCGAACAGCTGTTCCTTAACAATTTAAAAAAAAACAAAAATTACAAAAATTTGACAAAATTTCCCAAAAAGTTATTTTTTCTTCGGCCGGAGGCAATAATTAATAATTTCCGGCATTATTCAACATTATAATTGCTATAAAAAGTGAAATAACATTATCCGCCCCAGTCGGAAACAAGATTTTTCAATTTTTAGTTAAGGGACAACTTCATGGCTGTTTTTTTGATTTTTCGTTCACCGGAAGCAAAGTTTAATTAATTGTTTTGTTCATCTATCACTTTAATAAGAAAAAAACACATTTTAACTCGTTTTTATTTAAATTTAGTTTATTTTATTCAATTTTAATTTTTTTATTTTTTTGTTGTGTCTTTTTCTGCTTCAAACTTGTCATTCAACACCAATTGATATCAATTTTATCATGTTTAACAACGTGTTTAAAAATTAAACACGATAATTTAGCGTGTTTAAGGGTAGGAAAAATGTACTGTAAAACATCTCACTTAAACATGTTTAACGCTTAAACACGTCAAATCGAGTTAAACACGTATATGTGAACGCCGTATTAAAGTGTCAGACAGGTTAGTAAGAAGAAGACTGTATGAAGCAAACTTATTTGGATGAATAAGTAGAAAGAAGCCTCTTGTTTCAAGAAAAAATATTAAGAAACGTATTGATTTTGCCAAAACCCACAAAGGAAATGAGTTGTCCGTTTGGAAAAATGTGCTTTAGAGCGATGAAACGAAGGTAAATCGTGTCGGACTAGATGGTAGAACATTTGTACACCGCCCAAAAAACCAGGCTTTAAACATTAAGTACACTCAGAAGACCCTGAAACACGGTGTGGGTAATATTTTGTTATATGGGGCTTTATCCTGGCGTGGTGTTGGGCCTATCGTAAAAGTAGAGGACAAAATGGACAGGTTTCAATATTTGAGCATTCTTAAGAATGTTATGGAGCCATTTGCCTATGAAAATATGCCAGTTAAGTGGATCTTTATGCAAGACAATTATCCGAAGCATTCGTCGAACATAGTGAAGGATTGGTTTTTACAAGAACAAATTGAGATTTTGGACTGGCCAGCCCAAAGTCCGGACCTTAATCCAATAGAAAATCTATGGAATGATATAAAAACAAAAGTTTCGCAAAACAATTACAAAAATTCCACCGAACTTTGGGCTGTTATTCAAGAAGCCTGTTATCCTATACCAAAAGAAAGATGCCAGAGATTAGTTGAGAGTATGCAAAGAAGATGCGAAGCGGTTATTGATAATAATGGATACAGCACAAAATATTAGTGTAATATTAACGCTAAAAAAATAATAATTGTTTTAAAAACCCAAAAAATTTACGGTTTTTTGTAAAAATATAAAATGTGTCCTATTTAGAAGTCCATGTATTTTTATTAGTTTATACATATTTACCAATATATATAAAATAGTTGAAGGATTTTTAGAATGAATTACAATCATCAATAATAACACTTCCCGTATATGAAATAAAAAAATTTATTTTTGTTTTATTTCCCAAAATAAATAATATTCTTAACACATAAAAGTGTCCTACCCAACAAACCATAAAAAGATACAGTATCGTTAACGAATTCATATTAAGTATCATATTTGCTATCGTTTATGATACAAAAATATGAATTCATAATGATATCATAATGTGCTTCCTGTTTTCAGAAATACCAAAACATTGGGAATAGTTTCGTTTTCTTGCCTAAAGGGCGCAAATTCAGCATGGGACATATGTGTCCCATTGGTCGTCAAAGGTAAACAGAGAAGAAGTTTTTTAGTTTTGTTTTATTCATTAAATTAAACAAAAAATTAATAAAATTAAATAAACTCTTCATTCAACCAAACATAAAAAAGACTTGGGAAAAAGATATTTGTTTTAAATATATATATCGTCGCCTAAAATGCAGAAGGGCGTAACAAAAAAATTCAAAATCAAATTTTTGATTGATTATGATGCACTATACTAAATACATGTCCCTACAAAAATTTAAAGTTATATACAGAAATAAATCTATAGTCAAGAGAAGAAATATATCCTTTAATTCCAAAATATGTGTAATTCTACAATGTTTTTTGCTTCTTCTCTAAAAAGATAAAAAGTGTAGTTACGCCTTTCTGCAATTCAGGTGACGATATATCGATTGACTTTCGTTTGGTTTCACTCATAGCTCTTCCAAATGACGAATTCTAATTATTCTAAATTGGTTGAATTCTCGATCATATGATGGATCGTGATGGCTTGGTTGCTGAACATAGTTTGTGAAATCCGAATTTCTTCAAATCGTGGCCGAACCATAACAACCAAGAGGCACAAAGTATACTGGTGATGTTAATTTGTGGGTTTCATCATTTTCATATGCGTTAAGCAATTCTATAACTTGATCATCTGCTGCATAAAATCGACGTTGATTATTTCTTTTCTTCTTGCAGTTATATATTACAACATGCAACATTTTCAAATTTTGCTCTTACCCATTGAGGAATCAAAATATATGTGAAGGTAGACACCATTTATACATGAACTACATATCCATCACGTCAGATGTCCTTTTTAAAGGACTTCGAAATACTAATGCATACTATAATGGCAATATATAATATTATCACTTCTCTCCAAAATGGGCATCAAATAAGAAAGGATAATCTCCCCAGTTCAGTGATTATATAAATTTTGACAAAGAATGACGATGAAAATATTTTTTTAAATTTTCAGTAGAAAAAAAAAAGAAAAGCTTTTTTTAAAATGTAGAAATTCTCCTCTTTTATTTGATCCCCATATCAGCATCATGGAATGTGGAAAATATCCTTAAAAATTTGCCCGAATTTGCCCAAACCCATGCGGTGAAAATTTAAAGTCCTTTTTTAAGGACTACTAAAGTGATCATGAAAAATTGAGTACGCATTTTTACTAAACGTGCATTTTTACTAAAATGAGCAAAATTATTTTGAAAAAACGTTAGAACACTCGAATTTAAGCACAAAACGCGATAGCAAACTACTTCGCATGATAAGAAAAACAAAAAACTTGTAATCGACAGTCTATGTAAAAATTTACAACAACAACAAAACCAAAAATGCAACTATTGTTTAAAAACTATAACAAAACACACTATACTCGATACGAGCAGAGTAAGTTATTTGTTCACAAATTTTTACCGTTGACGACCAATGGGATATATACAGCTATGGATACATAAATGGCACAAATTTAAATTGCGCATAAATTTAAGTATTTTCCAACTAAATATATTTAAAAATGAAAGTTTTATATCTTCTGATTGTTGTTGAAAAAAATGTTTGTCTTAATAGTGCTCAAATGTTCCATTATGTTTTGCTTATTATTTACCGTTATCATTTTTGCGTTAACAATGCTGATTTAAAGTGGACATATAAATGGCACAATTTACTTAAAATAGGCAGTAGTCGTGTAGATCTAATTCAAAGCAATAAATATTTTTCGTAGCTCAAAAATAAATATAAAAAGTTAAAAAATTTTTAAAATGGGATCAGGAAAACATACCACAGGTGAGGAAAGGCGGATCATATGGAAAATGTATGAAAATGGAAAAAAGTAGCGGAAATTGCAGACATAATGCAAATTTCTCGCAAAAAAGTCTATAATGCAATTAATTCTTATGTAGAGGATCCCGATATATTGACTAAGAGTAAAATTCAGAAGCCAAGGCCACGAAAAACAGATGAGCGTACTGATCCAGCTATAGTAGGAATGGTGAAAATTGATCCATTCAAGTCATCAAGGCAGATAGCATCGGATATTAATGAAAATTTTAACAAGGAAATATCAAGCAGACTTGCCAGAAGAAGACTAAACGAGGCAAATTTGTTTAGGCGCATTTCCTGAAAAAAGCCACTGCTCTCAAAAAAAAAAAATATTTCAAAACTACTAACCTTCGCCAGAACCCATAAGGAAAATCCCATTAATTTTTGGAAAAACGTGTTATGGAGTGACGAAACAAAAATTAACAGGATAGGACCAGATGGCAGAATCTTTGTTCGTCGTCCTAAAGGCCAAGAGTTAAATCCTCGGTTCACTCAGAAGACGGTAAAACATGGAGGTGGCAGTATTATGATTTGGGGTGCATTTTCTTGGCATGGCGTAGGTCCGCTTATGAAAATCAATGGAAAAATGGACAAGTTTCAATATTTAGTAATTTTAAAAACCATATGGAGCCATATGCCTTCAACTCCATGCCAATAAAATGGAAATTCATGCAAGATGATGACCCCAAACACTCCTCCAAAATAGTAAAAAATGGTTTTGTGCGGAGAAGATTGATGTTTTGGATTGGCCAGCCCAGAGCCCTGACTTAAATCCAATAGAGAACCTGTGGAACGAGGTCAAGGTTGAAATCGCCAAGAAAATTATAAAAATATGGACGAACTGTGGTCGGCCGCACAGGAAGCTTGGTACGCCATCCCCAAAACAAAATGCCAAAAACTAGTTGAAAGTATGGGTCGCAGGTGCAAAGCTGTCATCAGAAACAAAGGCCACAGCACTAAATATTAACGGTAAAATATTTGTACTACCAAAAAATTTAACAAATACAATATTAAACCATTTCTTCTCAATTTTTAAGATTGTGCCATTTATGTTTTCAGCTCATTTGAAAGGGTTTTTTTCATAATGATAAGTTTTTATTTACCTTAATGAATTTCAATTAAAGTTTATAGTAATATTAAATGTGCATAATAAACATTTGGAAAAAAAAACAAAAACTTGTTGGTTGTTAATAGTATTTGCAATATAGTAGCATAAGAAAGAATTCATGGTAAAATGTGCCATTTATATGTCCATAGTTGTATGTCCCATGGATTTTTTCGATGAAGGAGTTGAAAAAAAATATTTTTGACGACACTTTTGTTTAGAAATGTTGGGTCGATTATCACGAATCCACAAAAAAAATACAAATTTTCCAGCAGTTTATGTTCGGTCGACAAAGGGTTAATAAAACCGCACCTAAAAAATTGCAAAATATTGGTGGAACGCGAAAAAACACTTTATGATAAAAAAATTGTATTAAAAAACCTTATCAGCGATTTTCATTCTACTAACAAATATACTGATGTAAGAATTTTCGTTTTTGCAAATTTGTTTCCCGCGACTTTTTTCGCAATTTCTTTTTGCAACTAGCCACCCAACTTTGTACTATGAATTGGGTATTATAGTCCCTAAATTATAAATTAAAAAAAACGCACTCAAAAAATTACAAAATAATCGCGGAACGCGAAAAACTTTTTATGGTACAAAAATTGAAGTAAAAAACTTAATCAGCGATTTTCATTCTGCAAACAAACTTTGTTCTATGAATTGGGTATTATAGTCCCTACCCAGGTAGAATATGCCGACGTTGCAACATAAATTGTACTGGGAAAACACTGTTTTTTACGAAAAGCCGGTACTACTTTAAACGTGCTTTGCCAGTAATGTTTTCTGAAAACGAGATTTTTTTTAATTTATTAAAATTAACAATTTATAAATTTTATGTATTTTTACATCTATTACACAATTATTTATGTAAGAGAGACATAGCCATTCTTTTCTTGTGAAGTTTCGAAAGAATACATTAAAAATCTGTGATGTACACTAAAAGGCCAGTGAAGTACTAGCAAACTACTAAATTTGTTATTAATTGTACTAGGATAATACAAAAAAAATAAAATCCCAAGCCAGCGCCAACGTTGGGAAATAACTACGGCCAAGCGTTTATTGGTGTTATCATTTCGACAACATGCGAGTATAGTGAAAGTTGAAAATCCGTCGCATTGCCAGTACATGTACTACCGTTTCCAATACCGGGCCGACATTGTGCCGTTTGTATTTTTCTACCTGGGCAGATTATGATTTTAAAGAACCACACTAAAAAATTCCAAAATAATAGCCGATCGCGAAAAAAAGGCTTTATGGCACAAAAAATTAATAAAAAACTTAATCAGCGATTAATGTTCTGCAAACGAATATAATAATGCAAAAATTTTACTTTTTGCAAAATTTAGTTTTTTGTTTCAAAATTTAATTTAATTTAATACGTTTGCAGATTATACTGAAACTGAAATTTTATAAATTGAAAAATAAGAACCGTTTTTCTTAATAAATAAACTTTTTTTCTACAAAAAAAACTTTTCTTTTTTTTTTGTACAAAAACTTTTTTTTTATTTTTTCTTTTTTTGTTTGAGTTGAAAATAAAAAATATCATTTGTATAAAAATATCATTTGTAAATTTTTTTCTTTTTTTATAAATACCACTATCCTTAAAATACCGTTACCGAAATAACTGAAATACCGTTATCCTTAAAATACCGATACCGAAATAAATGAAATATCAATACCCTTAAAATACCGTTACCGAAACAAATGAAATATTGTTATCCCTAAAATACCGTTACCGTTATTTTTAATATCTGCTTTTGCTAATTTCACGTGGTTATTGAGTATTTTTTGTACATTAGGTAAGTTGATAAATTGGTTCTGTTTTCAATCTCGTTTGTTTTTTGTAAAAAAAAAATTGCGGGATGCATCGAAATAACTGACTACCGTTACCCTTAAAATACCGTTACCGATATAACTGAAATACCGTTAACCTTAAAATACCGTTACAGAAATAACCCAAATATCGTTATCTTTAAAATACCGTTACCGAAATAACTCAAATACCGTTATCCTTAAAATACCGATACCGAAATAAATGAAAAAGCGTTACCCTTAAAATACCGTTACCGAAATAACATAAAATACCGTTACCCTAACGATAACCGCGTTCGTTTCGGTTACCATCCATGGAATTAAGTCAAATTTTTAGTACACTGAACGAAATTGAATAAATTAGGTAGTGAATTAATTCAGTGGGAATTTATTGAATTTGTATCCGTTCGATGCATTAAATTGAACGCGTTCACAAATGCATTTTTGCATTTGATTTAATAAAAATAACTACAGTGCAATTAAATTAATTCGCCAAAAAATCGAACGGTGCCAAAATTCTAATTTATTGCATTCAATGTATATTATTTGTGAATAAATTAATTAAATTTCCTATTCAGAACTCACAATTTAAATTAAGGAATTGATTTTTCGAAGCTCTGGTTACTAAGCATTAACTTGTTCAAAAATATTAATATAATGAGGGCCAACCCTCATTGTACATCGCAGAAGGATCATGGTATCAACAAAAACCGTTTAGCTGTGCTACCGCTAGTCTGATGCAAAAATATTTGAAAAATCAAAGATATCACAAAAACAAGACAATTTTACTTTTCAGAAAATTATATTTAAAAAAAATTTTATAAATTAAAAAAAAAAATAATAAATATCTGCATTTTGCTGTCGGCTTTAGCCGAAAATCGGCTCAGACGATTATTGCTGGCAGCTAAATTGGCCTAACGAAGGTGTCGGCTGGCGGCGGCTAAAGTCGGCTGGCTTGTATCTCTGACCTAGACCCACCTTTTAGTGTACCGATCGACTCAGAAAACCTTTTGTTTCGATTTAACGATATGAGTCTGTCCGTCCGTCTGTCTGACTGTCCAAGAATTTTTGTGCGCACGCTACTCGTCCAAAATATTAAGATATTTTAATAAAATTTGGTAAGCCGACTTATTTCGGCCCAACGACGAAGCCTATTTATTGTGCTTAACAGCAGTCCATGTTTAGACCTAGTGCCCATATATAGGTCCTCCTAAAATTGGATTTTTCGCACTCTACAGGAGGCAAATACGAAGATATTTCAATGAAATTTGGTACACTGATCCAAATGGGCTTTGGAAAAAGTCTGTTGATTTGGTTTTGAATCAATCCTGTATAGACCTAGGGCCCCTACAAAGTTCCCCCATAAATGAACAATTTCGAACGCTACAGGTCGCAAACATTAAGAGATTTTAATGAAATTTCGTACACTGTCTTATATTTGCCCAGAGACGAAGCCAATGGATTTTGGTTAAGATCGATCCGTGCTTAAACCTAGTCCCCATATAAAAGTCCCCAAAAATACGCTACAGGTCGCAAATATAAGATATTTTAATGAAATTTTTTACATTGATTCAAATGGACCAACGACCAAAATCCGTTGAATTTGTTTAAATCAGTCCATGTGTAGACTTAGTGCCTGTATAAAGGCCCCCATTTTTGATTCACTGACTCACATGGTTCACTGACTCACATGGACCCAAACAAAGCCTATTGATTTTAGATAGGATCGGTCCATATTTGAACTTATCGCCCATATGAACTATTGTAATTTTTCTGATTTTCTCTTAAAGACACCTAAAATCAAAATTACCGTTTTTCTAATGATTTTATCATTTAACGGAAGTCCATTTCAACCCATTCGAATTTCGGATCCAAACATTAGTTGGCTTTTAACCAGACTGGTGTAGGATATCGTATAGTCTGCATGTCCGATTTTAACTTTTTTACTCGTTTAGATTATCATTTTAGTGATAGATACAAAATCAATTAAAATTTTAATTAATATAATGAATTTCTTAATTAAAACTCGTTTTAATTTACATTAATGCATAAGCTTTCATTTCAGGTACTTTATAATCTCTTAGCTCTGAAATTTTTTTCGGTATCAAATTTTAACATTTCCAGCTTTGGATTCTTTGGCCATTCCTTGTGTTTAGATGATGTGTTATGGCTGAGTAATATTTTTCTGTGTAGGTTTGTTTCCCGATGTGATAGACAATTTAGAGGCTTCGCTGAGTACAGTCCCTACGGGAAATGGATCAGTCACAGAGTTGGTCACGTGACTGGAACTTTGTGGGAGTCACCGGTCCTCGATTCGGTTTTTTTATATGAAAGTAACCGGCAACTTTAACATGGGCTTGTCATAGGAGGTGCCAATTTCCTCATTTTGAGCTACTTGTAACTTGTCGCAAAGCTTGTCGTTTATAAGATATCACACTACTGGTTTAAGAGAGTATGCAATATAACAAGTTAAAATTATCTAATACGGAAGTAGTCTCATGTTAGACATTATGTGATATGTACCGAAACTAGTGAGAAATAAAATATCAGGTGACTGGTTTAAGCGCACCTATCACAGAACTAAAGAAAAATATTTGTTAAAAAACTAGTCACACATTAGTCAATATGTGTGTTGTTGCTGAACTAGTACAAAATAATAGTTTCGTGACATATCACTATACTGCTCTAAGTTAACAAGTCACAGGACTAACTGAAACTAATTGACGTGTAACATGTCACTTATTATTCACCATGTGTCATAATAAGTATGGGTGCTGGAAGAACCCAGAAGGATCCAGTCACTGAACTTACGTAAAACGACAAGTCACCGAATCTGTTTTTAAAACATCACAAAGTCACAAAAAATTATTTAAAAAAAAAAACAGTTTATTCCAAATTCCAAAAACATAAATATTAGGGGTTTTCATATAAACTCGTAAATTCCATGTAAATCTTGTATAAATATAAACATATTTTTCATGTATGGAGATTGATATTAAACTCATAAACATACCAACTTTACACTGTTTACAAGTATAATACGCATTTATATGAAAACCCCTATTAACTCATGATTACAATTCAATATAAGCTATACATATAAATTATTTTAATTTTTGCACTAAAAATTCAAAAATAGTTTTTTCGGACTTTCTAAATAGATTTTCATACATTTACTTAGAATATTGTTCTACCTCAAGTCCAAATTCGAATACGATAATATTGTAATATTAGAAATTATTTGTTGCTTCAAAATGTCATATTCGAATTTGGACTTGAGGTAGAACAATATTATAACAAATACATATATGAAAGTATACATATAAATTTTAACGTAAGTTAAGAAATACTAGCTACACCATACACCACTACTTCGACAGGGTAAAATAAGTTTATACTGCTGTTTGTAACACCAAAAAATATTGGACCTAGACCAACCTATTAGTGTACCGATTTACTCAGAATCGCGTTTTGAGTCGATTTGGCGATGTCCGTCCGTCAGTCTATCTATCTGTCCATTAGACCGTACCTCAAAAAAAATCTTCCGTACACCCTCCAATATGAAGTATTTTTGGAAGGCGATTTCAAAAAAAAAAAAAATTTTTTTGCCTAACGTAGGGGTCGCCTTTTTTAATTTTTTGTTATATCTTTGGCATTTAAAATCGGATTTAAAAGTGTGATATATCGATTTTTTTGCTTCGAGTAGACCAGTGTTTTGCTATATAGTAAAAATCCAATTAAAAAAAATTTAAAAAGGCGACCCCTACGTTCGGCAACCAATATATAAAAAAAAATTCTACTGGGTTTAGCGAAAAACTTCCTTAGCAAAAGTTGAATGATTTTTTGCGGGCTTTAAATTTCTAACATTAGGGTTGTAGCAACTGAGATCTGGTGGGTAACTACTATAACGGGAAACTTGAGGTCAGAATGCCCTTAGAGCAAAATACTGGTCTCCTCGAGAGAAAAACATCGATGTATCATACTTTAAGATCCGACTGTAAATGCCTAAGATATAACAAAATGTAAATGGCGACCCCTACGTTCGGCAAAAAAAAATAAAATTTTTTTTTTGAAACCTTCTTGCAAAAATACTTCATATTGGAGGGTGTACGGCGCACTTTTTTTTTGCCTGTAAGGTGGTACGCTCTACTGTCCATGTACCCTTGTGTGCACGCAACAACTCGTATATACATACGGACCAAATTTCGGCAAAATGGAATGACGTTTATAGGTCCCTAAAAATTTCAAGTTTCTTTTCAGGATTTCTGCATAAATTCTGAACAATTTTATATACGTTTCGAATATGAAATACAATTTTTTAAAATTCATTTACAAAAAGAAGTTTATGTGTGAATTGATCAAAATATTTTTTATCGTTAAATTGCCTCTATATAAAAAACTTTTTGTGTATTCCATGACCGGGAATCAAACGACCAACCCTCTACCCAGGCTACGACCCATAGCATCATCTCTTAACGAGACACACCATGGTCGACACATCGATGAGTGTGGCATATTGAAGTCTTGTCAATCATAACCTACACAATGAATGTTTTGTAATCGGAAGAAAATTTCTATCGTTATTTCCTTTTCACATGTAATTATCACATTATGATGATTTCTTTGGCCAAAATTGGATGATATGGATGTGAACGACATGTGGCTCTAACAGGCGGCGCTACGTGCCACATAGCTGAAGCGACCTGGCCATTCTGCACGACCGATTTGAGGGCATGGTTATCCCACACAGAAGCGACTTGAACTAGTCACCGAAATCGTGCGGTTTGACCGCTTTAGACTTGTTCTTGTGAGGTGCCATCAAGTTGCTTGTCTATGCCAATAAGTCAATTAAAAATTTTATGTAATATAATAGTTATTAAACTTCGAAAAGTGTGCGATAATCGTCTATCGTATTATAGAATCTGGGCACATATTTTAAGTAAAACCCTGTTAAGTTTACATATAAAAAAATATGTGCGCAATTTACAAAGACCATTCCTGAATTCAACACTAAACTGGTTTTCGGGTCATTTTGGGCTTTTTGAGCTAGTTTTTAGTTATTAACATAAATTTAATCTTCTCTTTAATTAAAATACAGATGTGATGTACCTATTTTAGTCCAATGGGTCATTTCGACCCCTTAGTGATTTAAGCTTCCCTAGTGATTTTTTTTGGAATACTTTCCTCTATTTCATAATGGTAATATCGGTATTATAAAAGATTTCCACTAACGATTAGAGAAAAGAACCGGTAATCAAAATATCCAATAAAAAATTCTGACTTTTTGGATATAACATCCCCAGTGTTTGTGAATAAATCCAAAAGTGTTGTACAGCCTTTCAGTCAGTCACTGAACAGTTTGTTTTGCTAGTCATTGACAATCTATTATGCATACTCGTATCCGAACAATATTTTTGAACTACTCGTAGTTTATTATTATGTCATCATTTCCGTGGCCACAAAGTTAAGTATTATGTAAACTTTGTAACAGTCACGGGATAGGGTTTTACGGTACCGATCGCCATTTTTTCATACACATCTAATTATACTGCACCTGTTCTGTGTTATATCACTACTTCAACTGCAAAGGTACTAGTTACTTTTGCCAATTTGATGTTATGATACTTTTTCTCCAGTTATAGGATATATCCAAAATGAACTAGTTAATGTTTGGCCTCCATTTCAATAGTCACGATGTTGAATATTTTGCTGCAATTACCACTTTTTGATACACCGAAATTTGGGTTTACATCAGTTTTGTAACCTGTCCCCTATGCACCTGTCACAGATTTGTCACTTTGGATCAATCGACCCTTCATTTCCCGTAGGGGTGTTTCTGCAAAGCAATTTTTTTTAACAACAATTCACTTAAATTTGCTAAATACAAACTAAAAAATGGCTTATATTCAATAGGAGCCATCTTCGGTTTTGAAGAAAATGAGTTTTTGACTGCAAACGGTTCAGTTGCATAGCTGTTATCTATGGTATCGATTTTGGACTCAAAAAATAACACTATGCGACAGTCAAAATCGGGATGGGATGAAACCAACGGGAAATGTTATATCGGTCAAAAACAAGTTATACGTGTCCCGGCGTTTCGCTGGGTTACCCCTAGGAATCGAGATATATCTTTTTTTTGACATAACTCGAGAACCACTAGTCCGATTTTGCTCAAACAATTTTAAAAAAATTAAAAATTACAATTCCTTTAATCTGTTCATATAACGTTTTTCTATATACTCAACAGTTTTGCCGGTAAAAATAAATGTTTGTTACCGCTACCATAAAAATCAATAACCTTTTGTTTATTACTTTTTTTTAATATTTTAGGCAAAAAATATTTTTTTCTTCATACATTTATTTTTACCGGCAAAACTGTTGAGTATATAGAAAAACGTTATATGAACAGATTAAAGGAATTGTAATTTTTAATTTTTTTAAAATTGTTTGAGCAAAATCGGACTACTGGTTCTCGAGTTATGTCAAAAAAAAGACCACCAAAGGTCAAATCGATATATCTCGATTCCTAGGGGTGACCCAGCGAAACGCCGGGACACGTATAACTTCTTTTTTACCGATATAACTTTCCCCGGTAGTTTGAACCCATCCCGATAACTGACCCCTACCATTTGTCTCACAGTGTAATTGTAGACCAATTTTTTTTTATTATTTTGGTTAATCTGTTCTCTAACAAACTTTTTTTGTATTGTAAATTCATATATTTAGTTAGAATATTGTTCTACTCAAGTCCAAAATCTTATCATTTAGATTGTCATAGTTGCCATTTTAAATCAAAAAGTATCGAGTATTATCGAGTATTGAAAAGTAACCGAATTTACCAGCACTAGAGTTAAGACCAAACCATATTAGTTAATGCTTAACTAAACCGTTAAATTTTGGTATAAGACATGTGCCGTTTCTAGGGTTTTAGCAAAAAAAATGTTCAATTTCGTTCAGCGAACTAAGAAAAGGTTTTTCGTTCAGTGAATTGAAAACAAACAAAAAAAATACATCCACTGAATTATAACCCAAAAATTGAAGTTTTTTTTGTCATTTATTTTTTAAAACAGTTTAATTTTTAATAAAGAGATTGAAAATCTCACCTTTAGTGAAAAATCCAGTAATGCTTTATGCAAAATTATTTGAAATTTCATTTCATTTTCTTTAGAACTTATTTTATTTTATGGATTATTCTGGAACTATACTATAGCTCGTATACTTTGTAAACTGTGTAATGACTATTTTTTACATATGAAATTTCACATAAGACTGGCAAACTTACTAGATTTGCTTAGTATACACGATAAACGAGACCTTTCGTGAATTCCCCATTGTTTTTTAGTACAATATTTAATAAAAGTAGAAATTCTACCATTCAAAATTGGGATTAAATTGTATATAATTTAAAGTAATTTCCAAGTAGATACAATTGTATTCACAATTTTTCGGATTAAATTGTATCTGATTAGTGATTGTATTCTATCAAATTAGATATCTCACCATATGATCTTTTTTAATCGACTATGTATTCTTCCATACACAACACATGGAGCCATATATGACAGTATATTAACGTTTTCACCTGAGTGTTGGATAATAAAAGTTTTTAGAAATTTTAATAGGCCTTTGAAAAGTGGTATAATCCTGCCATAATCGGTCAGGTTAACTATTTTTCACCGTTTTCTTTATTTCTTTTGTTTCTTTATCGTTTCGCAATCACAATCTTTTTTTTTATTTAACCATTAAAACAAATTGTCGCTGCGGTCACCGAAATAGCTTAAGGATACTTATTTCATTCGCTGCATTTTTTTGAAATTTTTTTATTACAAATTAATAAAACTCTAAATTTTCTATTTATAAGGAAAATAGTTCCAAAAATTATCCATCCCGGGTACACAAAATTAAACTGTTTTTTAGATCTCATAAAAAAAAACACATAGCAATTTCGTTTGGCGCAGCGACGACATACAATACATCCAATTTTTTGTAATAATAAAATTAAAATAAATTTTAAAGTTTACCCAAATATTCCAGGCAATGCCTTCTGCTGTAAGCGGTTCTGGTGGTCATGGCGCATCCAGCCATAATTCGAATATTCCAAGTAATGAGGAATGTGGCATACGTGATGTTTGGAAACATAATTTGGAAGAAGAATTTCGTAGCATACGCAAAGTTGTACAAAAATATCATTATGTAGCTATGGACACTGAATTTCCCGGAGTAGTTGCACGTCCAGTGGGAGAATTTCGTTCTACGGCTGATTATCATTATCAGTTACTACGCTGTAATGTTGATTTGTTACGTATTATACAATTGGGTCTAACATTTATGGATGATGATGGCAAAACTCCACCCGGTTATAGCACTTGGCAATTTAATTTCAAATTCAATTTGAGGTAAGTTTTTGCTTGTGATTTTGTTCAATATATTCTAATGAAGTTAGGTTTTGTTTCTTTATATTCATTACAGTGAAGACATGTATGCCCAAGATTCGATTGATTTGCTACAAAACTCGGGTATACAATTTAAAAAACACGAGGAAGATGGCATAGATCCTTTAGATTTTGCAGAACTGTTAATGTCTTCTGGCATTGTGTTGATGGATAATATTAAATGGCTTTGCTTTCATTCTGGGTATGATTTTGGTTATTTGCTTAAGCTTTTAACCGATCAAAATCTGCCAGCTGATGAAAGTGAGTTTTTCGATTTGTTACACCTTTACTTTCCCAACATTTATGACATCAAATATTTAATGAAATCATGCAAAAATCTAAAGGGTGGCCTTCAAGAGGTAGCCGATCAATTGGAATTACGTCGTGTGGGTCCACAACACCAGGCTGGTTCCGATGCTCTTTTAACGGGCATGGCATTCTTCAAAATGCGTGAGGTACTGAATGAAAATAATAATTTTAATATAGAACCTACATCCACATTTTTAGATTATGCTCTCGAGTTTAATAACAATAATGTTATTTAGAAAATCCTTATAGTCATGCAATATTGAGTTGTTAAAAGCTTACTAAATACTAGTCAATGGGTTAAACTATCATCATAATCATTTACTGCTGAAAGTACTAACTCGTAAAATATTCAAATCGCATTTTTTCATAATTTTTTGTTTATTGGAGACTTATTTCTTTATTTGAAGAAACGCTCTCTGATTCATTTCCATTTTAATTTCAAAACCCCCTTTAACTGTATTTAATAAACTGTTTAGTTTTCTTCTGTTTTTGGAATCCACCAGTTTTTGTTTTAAAAACAGTTATTTAGGTTCCTCTTCATAGGATTTAATATATATTTATCTGTTCATCAATGATTTTTAATAATATTTTAATTAGTTTATTATTCAATTTACAATTTCAAAACAACTATGAATTTATAAAAATTTAAAACCCTCGGAACACTGAATTTAGATAGGACATGTAATTGCTAAAATATGAATTTCCCAATCAATTAAAAATTTGACTTTGTTTCTGTTTTTTATTATATTTCTTGTATCGGGGTCTTATATTCAATAGGGGTTTTGGAAAATGCATTTTTGATGGCAAACGTTTCAGTTATACAGCTATTGGTTTGAGGGTGAAAAAATTGACTTTCTTCTCATTTCTATTTAGTTATTTGGCAATCTACCATACATTTTGATGAGGCCATCTACACAAATTTAATTCAGTTTCTTAAATATAAGAAAACTAAAAATATATTTTCACTGTGGCTTGTCAGAAAATCGCTGTTGGAATTCCTGTTTTTACCGTTTTTAAAGTCCTTGCACTTCACAGAACACTTCTGGTGTAAAAAGAACACATCTGATCAGATCTCATTTGGTTTGGTTGTACCAGCTCTAATAAGATCTGAAATTTGAGAATAAATTTGTGATATAATTAGATCTCGGGCCGAATTACGGCATTTGCGATAGACATTTTTCGTTCCAAATCAATTTTTTATTGCACCAAATTTACAAATTGGATGGCATTTTTTGGGTCAGAGATATTGTAGTTCGGGTCTAAATTGGATAGAAAAGTAAATCATGATTTTATTAGTGTTAGATTTTACGTATTTACTCATAAAAGCCGTTTTCGAACAATTTCGCCCATTCACGAATTCCCTAATTCCGCCCCTGATCAAATCTGGCAACCATAAAAATTAAACGTTGGCAAAGCCCTGGCCAAATAATCAATAAAGTGGTTTTAAAATAATAAAATGAGTGCTTCGCCAGTAAATTTTCTAAATTAAGCACTGGCAAAGCACTTTTAGCCAACGTTGCAAATTCATTCTAAACCAGGGCTGTGCCAGCGCTTTTGGTCCTTTTACGGTTGTAAATTTTGTAAATCAAGTACTGGCAAAGCACTTTTTACTAACGTTGGCAGAGGGTTTGAAATCAGTGCTTTGCCGGCGCTTTATTTGTTGTACCATTGGTAATCAGTGTTTTGCCAGTGCTTTATTTTTCTTACCATTGGCAATTTCTGACTGGGTATTTTATCTATATCCAAACAAAAGAAAATACAAAAAATAAAATAAAAAAAACTACAACATATGGACATTTAACAGAGTTTTCTGTTGAAATATTGTTAAATTTACAATGGTGTCGAATCTTTCCTATGACACGTTAATGTTATATTAATTGATGGAAACGCCAAATACGCCTAACGCTCTGTGAGCGTTGTGGCGTAATGTTTAGCATCTTGGACTGTTACACATAAGGTTTCGGGTTCGATCCCTAGCGGCGGCAACTTCAATTTGAGATAATATGTATGAGTTTTCTATCCCTCAGCGTCCTCCTTCGGTGTTCCCATAGCACTTAACCCCACCGAAGTAAAATAACATAATATGGCTATGAACTAATAAGCTTCAACAAAGTTCGCCAACTCTGCATCAGATGGCGAGCATCGATTGTTCTAGATTTAACATCTTGCGCAGTTACGGTGTAGCCATATTTAAAGCCCCCATCTTTCACCACCTCTATCCTCCTTCCAAAGAAAGCAACACGGTAATTAACAGAAAGAATTTTCTTAGTGATGCTTCTCTTAAAAAAACAAACATTACAAATAGCGTTAGGACGTCCCGATGCTTTACAAATTTTCGAATTTCGTGTAGAAATAGTAATCCAACGATTCGTATTGATGAGCTAATTACGGGAAATTTTTTTTTCTTTAGGGTACTTTTAAAATCCCACTACGGTGCGTAAACTAATTTCGAGGATATTAATATAACGCTAAAAGCGCAAATAATTTACTTAAAAAAAATCTATTTTGCAAAAGGTTTTTTCTAAAAACTTTTGAATCTAATTTTGCAAAGTAAAAGTAGTAAATTTATTGCGCTCTTATCGGTCTAATTATATCCTCCAAATTAGTTTTAATAACACTGTGCTAGTTGAAAAATCCTATTTTCATAAAAAATTATCAAAATAGCTGCAACGGTTCAAAAGTTGTGAGTGAAAATGAGAGGACTCTTCGAAATTTTCTATACAAAATAGTACATTTTATTGTTTTATTTAATGGTTTTAAAATGTACTGAAAATTGTATTGAAATGGAAAATTTGTATGTAGATATTTAAGGTGTCCTCACATTTTCAATCACAACTTTTGAACCTCCATACCGATTTTGATTACTTTTAACAAAAAGCTGCTTAGGAGAGTAATAAACAACCTAGCTAAA
Source organism: Leucophora obtusa (assembly GCA_949987735.1). Classification (NCBI taxonomy): domain Eukaryota; kingdom Metazoa; phylum Arthropoda; class Insecta; order Diptera; family Anthomyiidae; genus Leucophora; species Leucophora obtusa. The sequence goes on from OX465296.1 coordinate 48,172,716, forward strand.
AAATTATGGTGAACAAGTTAAAAAAATCGCGAAATCCTGTGGTCCTTGAGACCATAATTTTCATATTCAAATATATATTTTTTTAGAGCTAACTTAAAAAATGCGCTAGCACCGCTGGATTCAGCGTAGCCGAAGTAGTTTTACCCACTGAGTGCCCCTCTTATCGGCAAAAAAATGTTATTTTTCCCATTATCGATTTAAAATTACCAAACTTTTGAGCCCCATTTTGCAAAGAAAAAAACGATCGCAACTCTTTTTTTAGTTAAATTTGAAATTTCAAACGCAGGTAGCGTTCATAATACGCATCGTTTGATTGCTTTACCAACAGAGAACTGCAACTGAAGATTGCAAAACCATCATACGTAATCAACACCCGAATAAACATTCGTTTTTGTTCAAGCGCCGAATATACTCAAATACACATATTCGTTGCTGATTTTAAATCAATGAAACCAAGTGATTTTTTTGCAACGTTGATTTAATCATTTGTCGTTTTCATACCATTCATATTCGTTCGGATCAACGATGATTATTTTAATGTAGAATAAAATCAGAAAAAACAAAATTAAAGAAAAATAATTTCATAACAATAAAGAGGAGGTTTACAGTATCAGCAACAACTATATTTTGTAGAAACACATTTAATAAATGGTACAGTGTACATTAGAGTGGGCCGAACTTTGCCGAATTGCGAATTTCAAAAACGGGGGGTGCGAAAAGTTGCGTATGCGTCCAGTAAACAGTAAAAAATTTTGATAATCGGTTCACGTTTAAGGTCCCCGCAAAGCGGTTAAATTTCGAAATTTCGGAAAGTTTAAAAAAATCCTTAAATTTTGTTGAAAAATATTTGTTGTTGTGAAATATTATTTCTAATAAATTATAGTTCCAAAAAAAATAAAAATTTTTTAATCGGCCGAAGGGGTTCTGAAATATTGCTACTTGAATTTTGCTGAAAAACACGATTTTTCATTTTTCAGTCGAGCCTTCAAAAAGTTAGCCTAAAAATATTTCTAATTTTTTTCATTTTTAAATCTACTATCTACAGTATTGTTCGAAACCTAAGCAACTTTTCCTAATAAAGCAATCAAAGTCCTACATATTCTTTTTAAATTGGTTTATACAAAATAACACTTTTAATTTTTATTGTGTTATGTGCCTACATTCTAATAATAACAAGAAAAATTTAATTCCATTTCCTTGCCAGTAAAAAAAAAAAACAAAAATAAAATTGACTCCATATATTGCTGTTATATGGAGTCAATTTTTTTTTTTTTTTTTTTGCGGCATAGGGCCCTATGCTCCTTGCAGGAGTAAAAGGAATGAATATATATATATATACTGCTGTTCGAAACTTAAGCAACTTTCAGTACTTCCTATGATACCCTTTCTTGCATATGACCTCCTCACATCGTTTTGCCGTAGAATCTATTAGATTTGATAGTGTTGTGGTTGGTATTGATTCCCCCTCTGATTTTAAGCAATTTATCAGCTCCCGCTTATTACTAAAACGGCGAGTTCCGACCCTGCGCTTCAAAATGCCGAATAGGTTTTCTATGGGAGTCAAGTCTGAAGATTGAGCTGGCCAATCCAATAATTGAATCCCATTAACAGGTAACCATTCTTTGACCCACTTTGACGAGAGTGGCATAGAAGTGGCATTTCCAATTCGGCATATTGAAGCATGTGTTTGGCTAAAATATCCAAATAAACAAAGCGATCCATTTTTATTTGTATTTCAACAAAAGGCCAACTCACTCCGCCCCCATGCTTTATTTTTCCTTTACAATAATGCGGATGTAATCGTTTTCCCTTCGGTCTTCGAACGTGGCATACTTCATCTGAATTTAACAGGTTAAATTTAGACTTGTCGCTGAATAAAACTATTTTCCATTTCCCCACAGTCCAATTTGCGTGAGCTTTTGCAAAATCCAACCTTAAATTTCATAAAACTGATGAAAATTAACGAATACGTTGCAAAATCATTTATGCAAACCTCTTTTTTAAATGTTTCTTTGTCAGTATAGATTTCATAGACGGCATGAAGCTTCCCAAATTATTTTCCAATGATCGTTTTCTCATTGGAACTAATATTGAGATTAAGCTCACTCACAACATCTTTGGAAGAAATAAAGGGTTTTTTTCATAATTAATCGGACAATTTTCAATCTGTTCGATGTGAAGTTTTTCGAGGTTGCCCTCTAGTATTGGCTTTCTCTATTATTCCAGTAGCTTTGTACTTTTTAATTAGTAGCGAAACTATTGATTTGTTAATGCTTAATTTGTTAGCTATAGAGACTTGCGATTGGCCCCTATTAAATAGTTCAAAAATTTTGAGCTTAAAATCGATTCCGTAACGTGTGCTGCACTTCTAAGTAATTAATTCTAAATCTACAGAAACAAAAAAAATTTTAAATTTCTTTGTCAAACTGAACGGGAATTAAATAAACGTTTCAAAATTTTGGTTTATTTGTTGCAATAAAAAAAAATTGCGTGCTCGGATTTAAAATTTTGTAACACAATGTTCGAAAAGTATGAACTTTTTTGTCCACACAATATTCGAAAAATATTCTACTTTATATTTTTTGTTGTATTAAGAGAATATTTTAGAATAAAATTAAACACTTAATAGTTTCTTTGTAAAACTTTTGAAAAATATTTTATACACTGTGCCACAAAAGTATTCATATACACAAAAGTATATGAATACTTTTCGAATATTGTGTGGACAAAAAAGGGTATATTTTTCGAACATTGTGTTACAAAATTCTAAATCCAATCACGCAATTTAATTTTGTATAATATTTACTGAACATAAATGTTTTAAGTTATATTCAATTACATTTTTTTATATATACTTTTGTGGCACAAAGTATAAAATATTTTTCAAAACTTTTACAAAAAAACTATTAGGTATTTAATTTTATTCTAAAATATTCTTTTAATACAACAAAAAATATAAAGTAGGATACTTTTCGAACATTGTGTGGACAAAAAAGAGGATACTTTTCGAGCATTGTGTCCCAAATCTCGAGATCCGAACACTCTATATTTTATATTTATTATCAAAATACCCAAATTATTAAAAAGATGGACCAGTCATAAAAATTTTATTTTATGTTGATCCAAAACAATAAATGGATAAAATCTCTGATCATTTAATAAAAAAACAGTGATCACAAAAACAATCACTTTTGACTCTGAAAATTTTTACAACTTTTGTCGCAGCGTCCTTGGAATACCCTTCAACATTTTTAAACTTTTTTACACTCAAATGAAAGATAATTTTATATAGACAGTAGATTTAAAAATTAAAAAAATTAGAAATATTTTTAGACTAACTTTATGAAAGCTCGACTGAAAAATGAACAATCGCGTTTTTCAGCAAAATTCAAGTAGCAATATTTCAGAACCCCTTCGACCGATTAGAAAATTTTAATTTTTTTTGGATTCAGCGAACTATAATTTATTATAGTTTTTTCTAATCACTTGGATTTAATAAATCCAAAAGTATTTCTAAAAGTGCTCAGCAGATGGGGTTAGATTCTTCCTGTTTTAAAAAAATTTTCTCTCCGACACATCTTTCACCCTAATTTTTAATACCGAATTCGATGATGAAGGATTTTACTTTAACTTTTAATTTATAATTATATTTAACATAAAACAGCGATAAACAGTCTGCCTTTTCAGTTTTATCACTTCAATTTATATTTTTACACAATTGAAAAATTCCATTGCAATATTTAATATTCACTAATTGGATTTAATTAAATTACTTACTGTAGAGTGAAAAATTGCCATTTCTATTTGAGCTATTTCTCCATGTCCAAGATGAAAAATATGTATTTGGTGAGGTATAGTTTTTTTTCTAAACATATTTCATAAAAAAAATTTAATAAAAACCTTTTAGTTGTTAGTTTTTCAATTTTTTTGTTTCTCTTTTAATTTTCATTCGTGTTTTTTTCTGACATTAAATTAATAGGCTGTTTCATATATTTGTGCTTTTATTGTGGATTTATTAAATCCAGCTTTTTTTTGGATTTAATAAATCCATTTTTTGTATGAAAAATTCTAAATCCAGGTGATTAAAAAACACGCTAAATATATCACAACAACAAATATTTTTTAACAAAATTTAAGGATTTTTTTTAAACTTTCCGAAATTTCAAGCGCTTTGCGGGGACCTTGAACGTGAACCGATTTTCAAAATTTTTATTTTTTACTGTTTACTGGGTGCATACGCAACTTTTCCCGCACCCCCCGTTTTTGAAATTCGATATTCGGCAAAGTTCGGCCCACTCTAGTGTACATTCCCATTATAAAACAATAAGATTTTATTTTTTTATTATTTTATAAAACAACTAATAATTTGATTTATTCATGTGATTTTATTCAACAGTGTGATTTTATTAACAGTGTGATTTTATTCAACAGTGTGATTTTATTCAACAGAGAGTTTTTTTGAGCGATTAAATGTGAATAAAACATGTTCCACAGACGACTCAAACCAGGCACTAGCCACGGCTCTCATCTGAAAAACTGAACTGGTTTTAAGAGAGTTTCAATGTAATATAACAAAATACGTGAAAAAGTGGTATTTTTAATTAATTATTTTTATTGTTTTTAAGCAATTTTAATTAAAATGTAAATTGCACTTGTGTTGTTTGATATGTTCTCTGCATTAGTTTTGTATAATTAGCACAAAATTTTGCTTATTAATATTAAAAAATACGCGTTAAACAAAACACTAAAATCTGTTTCTTTTAAAATCAGTTTGCGTATAAAATTAAAGAGACTTTTTAACAGCTGTTGAGGCTGGTGGTTTGTCTTTAGTCTATATAGTCGTTGCTCAAACTGATCCGAACTACGCGTTCAGCTGCATGATAGTGATTTTATTTAAGATTGAGTATTGTTGAGCGATTAAATGTGAATAAGAATTTTAGTGTATGATTAAATCAAGAAAAAAGTTGATTTTGCAGTTCTCTGTTTACCAATGATCATATACACTAAAGACGTACCAATCCTCTCACACGTCAAAACACGCTCTTAAATTTTAAATGCCAACTGGTTTAAGAGAAACAGTGTTTGCGCTTTTTATACAAAATTAATGCAGAGAATATATTAAACAATATATGTGCACTTGAAAACTTAATTAAAATAGCTTAAAAATAAGAAAAATAATTAAAAGTAACACATTTCACGTTTTTTTGTTATTTTTCACCGAAAGTCTCTTAACACGAGTTAAGTTATTTAGATGAGAGCCGAGGATAGTACACAAAATTCAAAATTTGCCAAACATCGGGACGACCTAACGTGCGTATTTCTTTATAACATGCGATACTGTTGTAAACTGAACAACTTTTCAGCAGAAAACTATGAGTGTGCGTTAAATGTCTATATGTTTTTGTTGTTGTTTTGTTTCATTTTCTTCAATTTCTTAATTTGAATGTAGAGGAAAAAGTCAAGCTTAAAAAAGTGGATGTTCTTAATTTGCAGGGAACGGTCGCTTAAAAATTCGAAACTATTTGTGTTCTTTAAGATCGATAACGCGAGTTAAGATACAAAAATATTATTGCTGGCATCAACAAAACCCGCTAAATTTTGGTTTATTAATATAAACAAAAACTGTCTGTTTTTTGAATCTTGTTGGATTTTACTTGTGAAAAACAAGCAAAAACTAGTTTTGCAGAAAAAGTATGTATTTTTGGTCAGATCTTAATGTCGTGTAAGATATGGATACCACAAAAAACTGCACAATCCCTTTACATCACGTCTATAGATAAGTAGTCACCAAGTTTTCAAGTTGTTGCTACGTAATTTTCACAAAAATCGCACTTTTTCCAATGTTTAGAAAATTTTTTCAAAAGCAAAAGTTCCTGGGAAAGAACCGGAACTGTTGTAAATTTAACAAATTTTCAGTAGAAAACTATGCTTGCGCGTCATGCTACTATGTTTTGTTGTATTTGTATTATTTTAGATAAAGTAGTCATGCTTTTGGAAGTAGTCCTTAACATTTTTGCTGTGATGATATATAAAAAATATTTAAATTTTAGATATTTTATAAAGTTAATTTACAAAAAAAATCTCAATTTCATTTTTGAGATTAAATGGAACAAACTGGGAGGTTAGCATGGAAATTCGACAATTCGGAATTTAAGGGACACATTAATATATATGTATGCTAATAATTTTAAATAGCGTTTCCTTTCTCATTTAATCCATTAATGCCTGACCCCCTATTTCTTTGTCCGATTTCGACGAAACTTCATGCTGACAATATTTAAAGCATGCGTACTGATATGGTATAAATTTTTTTGATCTACCATACTTATTAGGCAGGCACCAAGAGTATTTTGTGAATCCCCACTTCCCCAATTTTTCAGATCCATTGCCGTGCAGTTTTTTCAAATTTGAAATTTTTTGACTTTTTTACCGCTAAATACCTCCCTGGGAGGGGGTACATTTTTAACCCAACATTGTTTTTAAGTAGTTCCTATCCTTTCCCTACCATGTACATTAGGGCGGGTCAATTTGTATGGAGGCAAAAAAAATTAAAAATCGTAGGGGGAAATGATTCTACCAAGAATTCTAAGTAACTTTGCCCTAGTAACCATAGGTCTAAAATGGATTTCGAGCTTGCGGAAATTCAAAAATAACCCGAAACAAGCAAAACAACAACCATTTACACACAATTTTTAGTAAGAGAACGCTTTTGGGTAAGTTTGTGTTCCCACGGTAAATTACGGTCAAAGTAATGATTGCAAAAATGGTTTTTTTTATAGAAAAAATCTCTTGAAAAATATTTTTGACAAAACAACTTGAGTCGATTGAAGTTGTTTTGTCAAAAGTTTACGGATATAAATATAGCAAATTTTATTACACAATAAGGGCTATCTACCGTAAAAACACAAAAACATGAAACTTAAGAGTGCATTTAGAATGAACAAAAACTACGTAGTTTTTGGCCGTTGCTAGTTTTTACTTGTCAAAACGCAAACCTAAAAAAAAAACAAAAACTAGTTTTGTACAAAAACTAGTTTTTGTAAATTCAGTATAAACAAAAAATTTAAACTTTATACTCCATTTGACTGAGCAAAAACTATCTAGTTTTTGGCCATTGTTAGTTTTTACTCGTCAAAATGCATGTATAAAAAACAAGCAAAAACTAGTTTTGTACAAAAACTAGGTAGTTTTTGTTCAGTCTAAATTCAGTATTAGAGTTGGTAGAAAATGTTTTATTAATATTTTGGAAGTTTGATTTCATAATATGTACATGAATCAAACTATTTTTAGTTCCTAAGAAACCGTGTATTCGTAGATGGCCTCTATTGAATATAAGCCCTCGATATTTTTTTCTTTAAAATAATTTATAATTATAACAGAAATTTCGAATTTTATAAAAAAAAAACTACCTATTATTTTAATTCGAATTTTGTTTAAAAAAGTCCCTAGAACACTTTATTTTATTCGGGAAATTGTTTGTTAAGTTTTTTTATGGATTTTATTTTTATCTCATACATTTTGAAATTTCCAAATGATCTCTTATACCTAACAAGGCTCAGCGTTAGAAAACTATAAAAATCATTTTATAATTTCTTTAACAAATTGAATTTGTTTTTAATTAATTTGCTAGATTTTAAGTTTTTTTCACTGAAATATTATTAGAACAAAAATAATGTTAATGTTTATTTAAAAATATTTTTAATGTATGAATTGTTAATGAAGTTATTTTTATTATTTTTCTGTTTTCTTATAATTTTTTTCTATTATAAATTTGAATTGAAGTTTTTTCGTGAAATTAAAACAAAATTCAAAACAAACAAAAATCATTGGTTTTTCATTTTTATTGTTTATTTTTCCAAATTCTCCCTGGTATGAACTTGTTTATTATGGCCAATGATACTTCATTAACACATTCTACAATTTTAAATATTTGTTAAGAAAACATTTTACTTATTATAAAAAATCATTGGTGTAATGAACAAGTTCATATGAATGATGAAATATTTTATTGTTTAGCAGACCAATAAAATATTCCATTATTTTTTTATAGATTTGTTTTTGTAAGTATGTATGTGTAAATATAAAAATATGATTTATAATTTAAAGTTGTTGTAAACGTTTGGAATTTAAATTTCTATATAATGTATTCGTTTCAAGGCATTTTAAATTGTATCGAATTATGAATTATGCGTCTTAATTTAAACATCAGTTTACTGCAAAATGTTCTTAAACTTTTTTGAGTATTTTTTTTATCGTGAGCGTGATTGTGATTCAAGAATAACCATAGTTAACAAATTTAACCCATTATGGACACTAACCCATTTTCAAGCTTGTACTTTTCAACAGTAATATTTAGCTTTACTGGATGTAGATAATGAAGTGTTTCATAAATCATAAAATAATCTGACATCTTGTCTAAAATCGTAAATAAAAGAATACTAAACATATTTACACAGAGTGGCCAAATGTTTGTTTGAAAACTTAAAAATTTGAACTATTTTTGCTGGGATAAAAACAAAATATACTACAAAATATGAAGCTGACTTAAATATTATACATTCGATTGACATTTTAATAAGAACCGTAACCGCCAAAAAGACGTAAAGCTCCTATGACACTAGCTTTATTTTGTATTGAATTGATATTGACAGCAATGTAATAAAAAAGGGCGCCTTAAACCCTTAAAGTTCATTTAATTCCAGTTTATGTGGAGGTAGCCCTGACAATTCAAGTGAATTTAAAAATTCTGCTGGAAAGTTAACTGCATCGGTTTCTTCCACCACTTTAGCAATATGTCGCTTAAAAGCCCGATATGTCGTTACCAATAGTTTTAAATATCGGAATATATTTAAAAGAAAATTGCATTCCTTTTCTAAGGTTCTTTTCTCTTTTAATAAATTTGCTTAACCTTTTTGTAGAGTATGTTTTAATGCTAAGTTTCAGATCACTGGATTAAAGAGTTTGCACAAGTATTTAAAGCGGGTCCTTTCCGCTTTTTGCATTTCCCAATAAAAATTCCCAAATATATATAATCCAGCATCTCTGGATGACTTTACCTCTTTTTGCCCCTCCCCGTAAGAATTTCCAAAAATCCCGTCTTTGCGGATGTCTTCGAAGGGGGAGACTTTTTGCCTTTGTGCCCTAGCATTTTATCCCCGTTTAGGGGATACTTTTCTCCCGTTGAACCCCATTGTTACCACGTTCCTGTCCGAATTTTCAAAAAGTTCTTTGTCGGTGAGTTTGCCCATACTCCAAAAAATACATATTTTAAATTTCTAGTTTCTAGCTATAGATATTTGGGCAGACAGGCAAGGAAAAGATTTTTGACCTTGCCGGAAGGAATTTCCAAAAATCCTTCTCTATGCCGGAGGAGGAACCTATATACCAAACTTCCTAGTTCCAGCGTTTCGGTGTACAATTGATAATTTCTGAAATACAATTGATAAATTCTGAAATACAATTGATAATTTCTGAAATTTAATTGATAATTTCTAAAATACATTTGATAATTTCTGAAATACAATTGACGATTTCTGAAATTCAATTGATAATTTCTAAAATACAATTTTTCTGAAATACAATTGATAATTTCTGAGATACAATTGATAATTTCTGAAAGACAATTGATAAAACTGAAATTCAATTGATAATTTCTGAAATACAATTGATAAATCTGAAAAAAAAATTATAAAACTGAAATTCAATTGATTATTTCTGAAATTCAATTGATGAATCTGAAATAAAATGATAATTTCAAAAAAGTACTTCCCGAGTAAAAATAGTTATATATTGTCATATATAATGTGATTGGTAGAGTTTGCTAAAAACCGAAAAATTTGAAAACCGCGGTTTCGGTTTTCTAAAATTATAAAAACCGCGGTTTCGGTTATTTTTCGGTTTTCTTGTGATATTAATAAAATTGTTTTAAAATCATTAAATATACAAAAGAATTAAATATTTTAATACGTTCAAGATATTTATTGAAATTCGATTAAAAATTACTCCGTTTCTAGACCTTTACGAGAGAAGAAAAAAAAACACGGAAAACCGTTATAAATATAATTTTTTTATTCTTTTGTCGCCAACTAAAGCTGTATTTTTCAAGAGTTTAAATTTTAGCAAATTGTTTAGAACGAATTTCGTGAACTACGAAATAGTATTTTTTTTTAAATACGCTGTGAAAATCTGAACTGAATATATGAAACTCAATATCTCTTAAACTATCTGCCTTTTTTGTGACTTGACTTAACTTATGTTATCCGTAATAACAAAAAATAAAATATTCTTTAAACTAATATTTAATGGGGAAAATGTTCATTACAATTAAATACAAAATTTTGTAAAATAGGAGCTGAGCCCTTTTCGAAATTCAAGATTCAACCAACATTTTCCTGAGCGCTCAGAAATTAGAGATTCTAAAATATGATCATTTTCAGAGTGCTGCAATTTTCGAGTCATAAATGAAACATAATAGACTCGTATTTATGAGTGTATTCGATATTTATTTTTTAATTTTTCCATTACTCAAAAATAACTCAAAAATTAATCTTAAATGACTCAAAATAGCTCAGAAAATTCATTGCACACTGGGATGCAATCTATTTAATTATTTTAATTGGTTAAAGTCATTGTTAAAAACCGACTTATTTTTGTCGGTTTTCGGTTTCGGTTTTGAGGCTTTAAAAACCGCGGTTTCGGTTTCGAATAAAACCGAACAGCAAACTCTAGTGATTGGGTTATATCTGACAATGAATGGAGTCACTTTAAGACACATATCATTATATACAACTACATCTGATATTATTTTCTCAACGAATTTTTTGTATGATAAATGATGTTGTTACATATCCCCAAATCTGACTCCATATATAACTACATAAGCCATATAAAACTAATCAAAATATATGTAGTGACCGATATGATTATATATGGTTCGATACTAAGTTATATAACACTGTATGTGTCGTCACACTAAAAATATATTCTTGTAATTTTATATAACTTTCTATATAATCCCGTAGAAATTAATATATAGTTCAACATCAAATTTAGTAGTCTGCAAATTAAGAGTTAATTACTCATAGCCAAATAATTTTCACGTGGTTTTTTTTCATGTAAACTCATATTAAAAAATGATGCGCACGATTTAGAAGATAAAATAATTCAACTAAATTTTTATTTTATGTTATAAAATTTGGGCCTTTAAAATTGTTCAAACTATACAAATTTCAATGTCAATTTAATAGCTGTTATGCATAAAAAGTATAGCTACTATCAGACAAAATTATATAAAATCAGATATTTTTATATCGAATTAGATATAATATGATGTCCTGGATATGGACAAATCTCGGATCAAACTCTATCAAATTATATCTAATTTTATATAATTAGATACATCTAGATGACCCATTTTTCGGATCAAGCTGTATGTGGTTGTATATGGGGACTTATCAAATAAGATATAATTATATATGACACCATATTAAGATTTTTACCCGGGTTATGTTAATTCATAATAAGGAAATTGGCCTCGAACTGAATTAATAAATTTCTAATTAATCAATTAAAAAGGTCGAAAAAACAATTTTTATTTTTAAATAAAAATTAAAAACCAACACTTTAAAATGATAATTTCTGAAATACAATTGGAAATGGTATAGCTATTTTTTTTTTTTATTATTTTTTTGAAAATTTGTTGGCAAAAGTGCTCTTCACACACGTTATTATACCCTGTGCACTAGAACTACACTCAAAAAAAAGTCAGTAAGTCAGCAAAAAATGTTGCTGAGTCAGCAAATTTTTAGTCAGGAGCAGTGTTGCCAAAACGGCGATTTTCTCGTCAGATCTAGCGATTTTATTTCGCCCCTAGCGGGAAAAATTGTCCTGTAGCTATTAGCCAAAAATCTAGCGATTTTTTATCAGCCGTAATATAATTTCTAAAAATTGGTTTTATGTTGAAAAATATTGTAAAATTCGCATATTGATATTGTTGTATTATAAGAAACAACTTCTTAAACGATTTTAGTAAAGAAAACTTCCTAAAAAATGCACATTTCAATAAAATATGGGTATGTACTTTTTTACCGCACAATGCCCTCTATTGAGTATTTTAAATACTAATATTAATTCAATGAAAATCGGGATTCATTATTTAAAGCTTAATCGTCAAATTTTTCATTATTTAAAAGTTTATAACACTTCTTATGTACATATTAAAGAAATTTTTGAGTAAAAAACTCCTTTAAGTACTATTTTCCAACAATCTAGCGATAAAATCGCTAAATTTTTCGATTTTTGGGTCTGATCTAGCCATTTGTTTTGAAAATTTGTTGGCAACACTGGTCAGGAGCGTGCTTGCAAAAAAGTTGCTAATTTCAGCAAAAGGTTTGCTGAAAATCAGCGAGCTGATTTTTACCAAAAAATAGTAATCTTCAGCAAAAGTTTTGCTAACACTTAGTCGAAGGCAAATGAAAAAAATCCTTGCTAAAATCACTAAACTTTTTGCTGAATATTTGTTGACTGAAAAAAACTCAAAAAACTTGTAGCGAAATTTTACTTTAGTTAATTTATTTGCTGAAAATTTAAATATAGAAATTGTGTAGAGTTGTTTTTCTTTTTAATCATTTCCGTTGCGTTTACCACATCCAGATAAGCTGCGACATCTACATTTGTTTATCTGGTTGTCGTCCACGCTATAATTGCGGTTATCACCACAATTTTTGTAGCAAAATAAATTAGTAAAACATTTGTTAAAAATTAGTTTAGTGGTAAAAAATATAACTAAAACTTTAGCTGAAAACGGAATTTCAGCAAAAAAATTGCTGAAAACTAGTAAACTTGATATACAAGACGTTTTACAAATTTTTCTACTAACTTATTTTTTTGAGTGTAGTGTTTCCAATTATTCGACATAGGCGGTTAACCGGTTTATGCATTACTCGGAAAACCACTAAAATTAATTAACCGGTTTTTCGGGTCGGTATTAATAAAAACACAAAGAGCTGCCTGTTGTTTTAATATTAACGTGACATAAATAACTCGATGTGCATATATTGTCAAAATAATAAGTACAGCCTGAAATATTTTCTTTAAAGGCTCGTAGCCGAAAATTAATTTAAATTAAAAGAAAACAAATACTATTTTATTGTGTTATAACATTAGAAATAGAATAATTACTAAAACAATAACAAAAAACAAAAATTAAATTCAGTCTTGTTCAAAAAGTAAGTAATTAATCAAAAAATAAAAAATTAAAAATAAGTACATTTAGTTAAAATAAGCAAAACAATAAAAAATTCAAGTTTTTTCTACTAAATTGAGTGATTTTAGCTGAGTTTCGTTAAAAGCCGGTATATCCACCATTATTTTGAATTATTTTGTTGACTCTTTTTGGCATGCTGGCAATAAGCTTCCTGAAGGTCTCTACTGGTATTTCATACCAAGTTTTTTGAACAAAGTTCCATAACTGATCCTTATTTTTAAAAACCTCGCTTCCAGTTCTTTGTTTTAACTCTCCCCAAATATTTTCGATGGGGTTTAAGTAAGGAGATTGACTTGACCAGTCAAGAAGGGCCACATGATTGTCTTGGGACCAATGCTTTACCAACTTAAAAGTATGCTTTGGATCGTTATCCTGCTGGATTGGCCAATTGAGAAGCATACTTTCCTCAGGATAGGTCAACATCGTATTGTTCAAGATATCTTTGTAGTGGAATCTGGTCATAGTGTCAGTAATTCGATGTATCGGACCGACACCATACCACGAGAAACAACCCCAGACCAAAATATTGCCGCCCCATGCTAAATGTTTCATTTATGATAAACTTGCTTAATGGTGACATTTCTTCTGATTTCCTGCTTAGTAATGTTCAACTCCATGTTCCTCAAAGATCTACTCGCTCTTATATCCCGTTATATTTACAAGTCTTTCAATCAAACTACGCTAATGCTGATCCCTTTCGAAGAATATGTAAACACTACAATGAAATGAATGAATTGATAGATTTTTTTTCAAATGCAAATGTCATTAAACGTAATATAATTTTGTACTTAAATACGTAGGCTATAATTTGTATTTGTTAATCATGTTTTTCTTTTTTAATATTATAGTCTTTAAGGATTTTTATCCATAGACTTAACTAAATAAATAAATAAAAAATGCTTGACCGTCTTCTTTGTAAAGCGAACATGGAATTCCTTACCCTTAGGGCGTCGAACTTTCCGGGCAAAGTTGTTTCCAAATAAATTAAATTTTGTTTCATCGCTCCACAAACAATTAGAATGACTTCTTGCAAACGCCAACCTAACCTTTAAATTTTTTTGTCTAAGCAAATGAGCTTCTTGTAGTCTACGACGAACCGTTCGCGATGAAATTACATTTCCAATATCTGCAGAAATCGCTCTTGAAGACACAAATGGGTCCTTCGCAAGGGTTACAATACGGATATCTGTTGTTTATGAAGTTGAATTGGGTCTTCCGCGAGTTTCGACGGGATTTTTATGCTTTAATACATTTTGTACAAAAAATAGCGACCGATTAATAGTTTCTGCTATAGAACGAAGACTTTGGCCAGTTTCTCTTCGTCTTAAAAACAATTTTTCTCTCCTCCGAAGAACAATGACTTTTTCGACCCATCGCTGATTTTTTTTACTATATATTTCGTTATGAATAAAGATAAACAACAGTAAAATAACTAGCCTTTCCAAAAAACTAGAGCAGACTGCGAAAATATTAAAGAATTCAGCAATGTAATGTATTATTTTGACCAAGTACTGAAATCACACCTGTACAAAACTAACACACAATGCAAACAACGGGGAAGCCCCAGTTTTGTTTTTACTTTTAAAGGCATTGCCATATTAAAATTATTAAAAAAAAAAGAATTGCCATGTTTACTTTCCGTTAAAGTAACTAAAATTAAACATAAAGAAAAAATAAGAGGGTGTACTTATTATTTTGACCATGTGTGTATTTAAAAAAAGGTATCATATTCTAACCCAGGAAAAGTTTCTGTTCCAAAGAATCGGTTATAGAATAACTACTTTTCCTTTGATATGCCTTCCACTGTCAATTCTAACAACGATGATTTTTGTTTAAAATTGTCCCAAAAACAACCGCTTCTATAATGTCTGGGACTAATTCTATAACTGATTCCCCGTCAGTTATACCTCATATATAAGAACGTGGTACGGATTCCGGAACCAGTTCCATGGCATCGGTTCAAGTAAAACCAACGGCAGAACTGGTGCGGTTGGCAACCGATTGCAAATAATTTCCCTGGAAAGGTTAAAGTTTCGGAATCTGAGATTTTTGAAATTGAAACTTTTTTTATACATACTAAAATAGGTCTGTACAAATTTTGCTTAAACAACCAAAAATTAGTTAAAAATGGCAGAAAAAACTGTTGAAACTAGGATTTTTTGCCAATTAAGTAAGTTAAGAATAGCAAACCAGAAACTTTTACATAACGATAATTTAATATAGATTTTTATAAAAAATTTTAAAAATCTGAAAAACTTTAGATACAAATTCTTTTTTAATGCAACTTTTAATCAATACTGCCAACAAAAAAATATAAAATTGCATTTCAAAAAATGTATATCCAAAGTTTATAAAATTTTATTAAGAGCCATTTTGCATTGAGCCATCGATATAAAAAATTGGAAAAGATCTTAAATTTTACGAAAAAACCACCACTTTTATGATGCTCTTTTTAATAAAACTCTGCCATTGGTGTATGAAAGTTTCAATAAATAATAAGAAATTTTTCAGAAAACTGCATCGATTCAATGAAAAAGTTTTAATGGACGAATTCGAGCGAAACTTCATTGAATCAAAGTAAAAATTTATAAACAGAATTTAAATAAAAATCCTCGAACCAGAGGCTGAAAAACTACTCTCATTTTTGAAAATTAATTTAACTTTTTAAAAGAAATTTTCTATTGTATTTCCTAAAACCTGTGTTTTGATAACCCAGCAAAACCTTCTATTACCCGCTAATGACTATGGTAAGAAGAAATAAGGGTAGGTAACCTCTTACTTTTCTATTACCAAAGATATTATTTTAACAAGGGCATGTCCATCAAGGTAACTCCTTACCTAGTAAAGGCGGGTTTCCGCATACACCGTAATCGGCGCCGAAATTCCATGCATTTGCGTCGAAAAAAAGTTCGTTGCCGAAATCGGCGCCGAAAATTAGGTACGTAACGGCGCCGATCAGCAACGAAAAACTAACAAAATGACAACGGAAAGAAAACAACTTCAAGTAGGTTTTTTTCGGTGCTAGCTCTTTGCATCGAAAACAAGAAAAAAGTATGTAAAATATTTAGTTAAAAAAAATATTTTTTTTTTGCTGAATACTTAGTAGCCTAAAAAATCAAGAAAAAATTTAAAAAATTTTCGAAGTTTTTTTTTCGATTTTTTTTTTAATGCAAATAAAAATCGATCCTATTGAAAACAGCAGTTTACAATTTTTTTAGCAAATATTTTTGCGGATTTTAGCAGGATAGACCGCTATATTTGCATTCAACTAAATTTAGCTTAAAAATAACAAAAATTTTGTAGATATATGAGTTAATTTTTTATTTTACTATTTTTAGTTTACTAAAATTTTGCAAAATTTTCTGATTTTACAGATTTATTTCTATGAGTGTAGTTAATTTATAATAATTTTGTTTGTATTTTCATAGTTTTCATGTTCTTATCCACTTCAAAATGACAACTAAAGAAATAGAACGCACGAATTTCGTTTCAGTTTTATGCTGCAACGCTCCACACCAAAACGAAATAGAAACGAAACGGTGACGAACAACAACGTTTTTCAGTTTTCGTTTTCGGCGCCGATTACGGTGTATGCGGAAACCCGCCTTAATATGTTATTCTGATTATTCTAATTGTTTTTTCGGACTTTCTATATTTTCATATACTTAGTTAGAATATTCTTCTACCTCAAGTCCAAATTCTAATATGATATTGTCATCCCAAGTAAAAAAAATAATATGATGTCATATGTAATGATATCTAATCTCTATATATAAAAGAATAACGTGACTGACTGACTGACTCAATATCGCCCAGCCCAAACCGCTGAAGCTAGGAAGTTGAAATTTGGTATGTAGGTTCCTCTTTCGTCGTAGACGTCCGCTAAGACGGGATTTTTGGAAATTCCTACCGGAACGGGCAAAAAGGGGAAAAGTCTCCCCCTTGGCGGCCTGCCAAAACCCCTTTGGCTAGAAAGCTGAAATTTAAGATATGTGTTCCTTGGAGTATGGACTAACTTTTCTGGAAAGTACTTTCTGGAATTTTGGACAGGGACGTTGTAAAAATGGGGGTTAAAAAGGGGAAAAAGGCCCCCCTTGACGGCCTGCCCAAACCGCTGGAGGTAGGAAGTTGAAATTTGGTATAAAGGTTCCTCCACTATCGTAGACATCCACCAAGACGGGAGTTTTGGAAATTTTTACAGGGACGGGCAGAAAGGGGAAAAAGTCTCCCCCTTGACGGTCT
The DNA here is from genome assembly GCA_949987735.1 of Leucophora obtusa. Lineage (NCBI taxonomy): Eukaryota > Metazoa > Arthropoda > Insecta > Diptera > Anthomyiidae > Leucophora > Leucophora obtusa. Next base: position 48,190,222 of record OX465296.1, read on the forward strand.
GCTCAAACTGCTGGAGCTATGAAGTTGAAATTTGGTATGTAGGTTCCACGACCGGTGTAGACGTCCGTTGAGACGGCATTTTTGGAAATTCTTATCGGGAGGGGCAAAAAGGGGACAAAAAAAGTACCTTTTCCCAAAAAAAGTACCTTTTCCCAAAAAAGTACCTTTTTCCCAAAAAAGTACCTTTTTCCAAAAAAAGTACCTTTTTCCAAAAAAGTACCTTTTTCCAAAAAAAGTACCTTTTTCCAAAAAAGTACCTTTTTCCAAAAAAAGTACCTTTTTCCGAAAAAAGTACCTTTTTCCAAAAAAAAGTACCTTTTACCAAAAAAAGTACCTTTTTCCAAAAAAAGTACCTTTTTCCAAAAAAAGTACCTTTTTCCAAAAAAAGTACCTTTTTCCAAAAAAAGTACCTTTTTCCAAAAAAAGTACCTTTTTCCAAAAAAAGTACCTTTTTCCAAAAAAAGGACCTTTTTCCAAAAAAAGTACCTTTTCCCCAAAAAAGTACCTTTTTCCCAAAAAAGTACCTTTTTCCAAAAAAAGTACCTTTTTCCAAAAAAGTACCTTTTTCCAAAAAAGTACCTTTTTCCAAAAAAGTACCTTTTTCCAAAAAAAGTACCTTTTTCCAAAAAAGTACCTTTTTCCAAAAAAAGTACCTTTTTCCAAAAAAAGTACCTTTTTCCGAAAAAAGTACCTTTTTCCAAAAAAAAGTACCTTTTACCAAAAAAAGTACCTTTTTCCAAAAAAAGTACCTTTTTCCAAAAAAAGTACCTTTTTCCAAAAAAAGTACCTTTTTCCAAAAAAGTACCTTTTTCCAAAAAAAGTACCTTTTTCCAAAAAAAGTACCTTTTTCCAAAAAAAGTACCTTTTTCCAAAAAAAGGACCTTTTTCCAAAAAAAGTACCTTTTTCCAAAAAAAGTACCTTTTTCCAAAGAAAGTACCTTTTTCCAAAAAAAGTACCTTATTCCAAAAAAAGTACCTTTTTCCAAAAAAAAGTACCTTTTTCCAAAAAAGTACCTTTTTCCAAAAAAATTACCTTTTTCCAAAAAAAATTCCTTTTTCCAAAAAAAGTACCTTTTTCCAAAAAAAGTACCTTTTTCCAAAAAAAAGTACCTTTTTTAAAAAAAGTACATTTTTCCAAAAAAAGTACCTTTTTCCAAAAAAGTACCTTTTTCCAAAAAAAGTACCTTTTTCCAAAAAAAGTACCTTTTTCCAAAAAAAAGTACCTTTTTCCAAAAAAAGTACCTTTTTCCAAAAAAAGTACCTTTTTCCAAAAAAAGTACCTTTTTCCAAAAAAAGTACCTTTTTCCAAAAAAAGTACCTTTTTCCAAAAAAAGTACCTTTTTCCAAAAAAAGTACCTTTTTCCAAAAAAAGTACCTTTTTCCCAAAAAAGTACCTTTTTCCAAAAAAAAGTACCTTTTTCCAAAAAAAAGTACCTTTTTCCAAAAAAAAGTACCCTTTTCCAAAAAAAAGTTCCTTTTTCCAAAAAAAGTACCTTTTTCCAAAAAAAGTACCTTTTTCCAAAAATAGTACCTTTTTCCAAAAAAAGTACCTTTTTCCAAAAAAAGTACCTTTTTCCAAAAAACATACATTTTTCCAAAAAAAACAACTTATTAAAAAAAAATACCTTTTCCAAAAAAAGTACAAATAAAGTACTTTGTAAAAACAAAGTATCTTTTTCTAAAAAATTTCGTTTTTCCAAAAAGTACCATTTAAAATAATATATAATTTCAAAAAAACTACTTTTTTTCCTCCCCCACGGATATCTCCACTAAAACAAGGTTTCTTGATATTCGGCATAGACGTGCCCTAAGACGGGATTTTTGGAAATTCCTACCGGAACGGGCAAAAAGGGGAAAAGTCTCCACATAAACAGTCTCACAAATTGGAAAAGTGCCTGCCCAAACCACTGGAGGTAAGAAGTTGAAATTTGGTATAAAGGTTCCTCCACTGTAGTCAGTGTTGCCAAAACTTATTTAGGAAAAAATGCTAGATTTTTTGCATAAAAATGCTAAAAAATGCTAAAAACTAAAAAAATATGCTAGAAAAAATATGCTAAAAAAATTTTATAAAAATATGTTTCAATTTGTTTAAAGAAATACTATTTTAGTGACTTTTTAAAATTAGACTGAAAATAAGTCATCTCTAATTATGAATTTAGTTCATTTTATTAACTAAATTTATATAAAAGAAAAATTAAAAACAACTCAAAAGTTAATTCTTGTAAAAAAGTTCAAAAATCCTTTAAAATAAATTTATTATTTGATTTCCCAACTGTCAGGTGGTTTCCATCAGCTGCTTTTATATTTTCAAGCAAGAAACAGAGGAATAACAGAAAGAATATGAAGAAAATTAACAGCGAATGAGATAAAATGAAGGAATTCGGAAAAACAAAAAAATAATAAAATCGTTTTTACAACAAAAAAAAACAAAAGTTAAATTAATTATTATTTATTACCTTATTAAAGTTGTTTTTGTTAGTGTTTTTAACAGTAATCGCAAAAAAACAAAATATTAACTTTTTCACTTTTCTTTTGTTTTTCTCATTCTTCACTGAAATTAACAGGCCAGAGCATCCATACAAATAATTGAGCACGAGTTAACATAATTTCTTGGGAAGAAAACTCTCTCCTTTAGATCCTCTTTGCAACTGTGTCACTGAAAATATGTTATCTCATAAAGTTAAAGGCGGATAAACAAAAGTACCTCAAAATGTTTTATTTCTAAAATAGGTGGTAATGTGGAATACTTTGGCGTGTAATATGAATTTCCCATTCAGCCTTAATTTATCTACTCCAAATTAATTTAATGGTTTTTATTGCACGCTCTGTTTACCGTTTTCAAATTTCTGCATCTCTGGGCTTACCTGCATGAAATTCTTTAAAAAATTTATTTTCGCGATCAGGGTTAATACTTTTTGTAGTGTTGCTTGACGTTGTAAGATTTTTGGTATGATTAAAGAAAAATGTACAGGTGTTACAGTAAAAAAAAATCAAAATTCACTGAAATTCTTAAAAGATAGGAATTTATCACAAACGCTATCCAGATTACCCTCTATGACCCAAACCTAAAAAAACATCAATAAAAATTGCAAAAATTAAAAACGAACCTTATCAACGTTTTGCAATTCTATTAATTCTATTTTAAACTCTATTCTTTAAATTTTTATTATTATTTCTTTTTTTACCAAAAATTGAAGTATTTTTGTGCAAAATCACTCCTTCACCATAACAACAAAAAGTAAAACGAGTAAAAAGTTAAAGCCGGGCATGCCGATTAAAAATTTTAATATTAAAGTACCATAAAGCAATATTTTTATACTTTTGGGATCATTTTTGAATTTCAATCAATCCAACCCTGTTAAATACAAGTTTTCGCTATTTTTTTCCCCAGAAACATTTTTTTTTTCGCGATTTTTGTTTTTTTTCGAAAGAAATTTTTTTTTAACTCTATTAAATATTTTTCTAAACCCTATTGAATATACACAAAATAACATAACACATACTTTCTATTTGCAGAAAAAAATGTTTTTGCAAAATTTTTGCGAAAAAAATTTATAAAAAAAATTTCGCGAAAAAAATGATAGCTTCCTTAATGTTTTACATATTTAATAAAATTTGATAAATTTATAATTAAAAATGATCCCAGAAATATAAAAATAAAATTTTTTTGGTACCCATCAAAATTTTTAATTGCGAATATCGCGAATACGAGAGCACGAGAGCTAACTTTTAAAAACTGCTATTACCATTGAATACAGCGTACTCGAATTAGCTTTACCAGTAGGGTTTCCAGATTGTTAAAATTTGCAACTGCACAGTGTAATTAATGTGTACGTATAAAAATAGTTCCTAGTACTTACTCTAAAAGTAAAAAAAAATATTTCTTTTTCATATTACATTTAAATTCAAATTAATGTAGAATATTCTAAAAAAACAACAGAAAATAAAACTGTAAAAAACTGTAAAAAATGCTAAAAATATGCTAAATTTTGTTGGAAAAATGCTGAAAAAAATGCCATATGCTAGATACATTTTTTTCATGCTAAATGAATTAAAAAAATGCTAAATCTAGCATTAAATATGCTAAATTGGCAACACTGACTGTAGTAGACATCGACTAAGTTTGTATTTTTGGAATTCCCTACAGGATATCCCAAAAGGAAACTCGGTATGTGAGTTCCTCCTTCTGTGTAGGCGTCCGCTTAGACGGAATTTTTGAAATTCCTATCGGGAGGGGAAATAAGGTAAAAGTCTCCTCCTGACGGCTTGCCCAAACCGCTTAGGCAATGCAGTTGAAATTTGGTATGAATGTTCCTCATCCATCGCAGATAGCCGCGAAGATGGAATTTTTGTAAATTCCTAAAGGGAGGGGCAAAAAGAAGAAAAGCCTCACCTTGGGGGCCGGTAAAAACCCCTTCGGCTAGAAACCTAAAGATTAAAATGTGGGTCCCTGGAGTAAGGGCTAATTTATTAGAAAGATACTTTTTTGAATTTTGGACAGGGTCGTTATAAAATGGGGGCTCAAAAAGGGAAAGTTGCCCCTTAACGACCTGTCCAAACTGCTGCAACTAGGAAGCTGAAATTCGGTACTTAGGTTCCTCTTCCAGCCTAATTCCAACCGGGAGGGACAAAAAAAGAAAAAGTGTCCCCCTTGACAGCCTGCTCAAACTGCTGGAACTAGGAAGCTGAAATTCCCTGTCGATGGATTTTCGGAAATTCCTACCGAGAGGGGCACAAATAGTAAAAGTTGGCTAGAAACCTGAAATGTAAAACATATGTTACTTGGAGTATGGGCTTTTTGGACCGGGAAGGTGCTTTTTGGACAGGGACATTGCAAAAATGGGGATTAATGATGCGAAAAGTGCCGCTTAAAGGCCTGCCCAAACCGCTGGAGGTAGGAAGTTGAAATTTGGTATTAAAGTTCCTCCTCTATTGTAGACATCCGCTAAGATGAGATTTTTGGAAATTTCTACAGGTAGGGTCAAAAACAGGAAAAGTCTCCCCCTTAACGGCCTGGCCAAACTGCTGGAACAAGGGAGCTTAAATTCGGTATTTGGGTTCCTTCTCCAACGTTGACGTCCCCTAAGGTGGTATTTTTGGAAATTCATACCGGGAGGGGTAAAAAGGGAAAAAACTTCCCCCTTGACGGCCTGGCCAAACTGCTGGATATAGAGACCTAAAATTATGTATGTAGTAGGTTCCTCCTCCAACGCAGACGTCCTCTAAGACGGAATTTTTGGAAATTCCTACCGGGAGGGGTAAAAACGGAATAATTCTCCCCCTTGATGGCCTAACCGAACCCTTCGGCTAGAAACCTGTAATCTATAATATGTTTTCCTTGGAGTATGGGCTAACTTATCGACAAGGCATTTCTAGGACTTTGGACAGGAACGTGGTAAAAATGGTGGTTCAAAAGGGGAAAATTGCCCCCCCCCCCTAACGTCTGCGTCTTTAGCTAGAAACCTAAAACTTAAAGAACAAGTGTATATGAAACACTAAAATTTAGAAACTATATAGGAAACGAGTGGAATTGAAACACTACACAAGTGGAATGAAATGGATATAAACGTTGAACGAGTGGAATTGAAATTATAGACAATGCAAATGGATTGGAAGAGGGAATTACCTGTTCAAACACTATCAACGGAATATGAAACTTATGTAGCATTGAAACATACTCTCCAAAAAGTTAAACAAATTTTCTGAAAGAGAAAAAACCTTAGAATGGAACTTATATATTCCGATATTTAAACTTCATGTAACGAAGCACCGGTGGAAGAAACCGACGCAGTAAATTTTCCAACTGAATTTGTGAATTTACTTGAATTGCCAATAAAACAATAAACAATATAATTTTGGGCGGACCCTTTAATGGGCACTAGGTCTAAACATGGACCGATTTTAACCAAACATAAGTCGGTGTACCAAGTTTCATCAAAATATCTTAATATTTGCGACCTGTAGAGTGCGCACAAGAATGCATGGACAGACAGACAGACGGACGGACGGACAGACGGACATCGTTAAATCGAAATAAAAAAAATTCCCACTGACCAATATTTTTTGGTGTTACAAACATCAGCACAAACTTATAATACCCTGACCACATAGTGGTGTAGGGTATAATAATAAAAATTACAAATAAATCAAGTACGTATATCTATTATTATGATCAACAAGTTCATGTAGCTCAAATGAAAACCAAGTGCCCAGCAAAATATTGGTAATGACACCTCATTACTATCTGCATTGCCAAAAATGATATATCATTACCTTTTGCCTTATTTTATAATTTAAAATAATGACTTCCTAATAACGCCCTATTGTAGTAATTGTTTTTAAATATAAAATAATGACTTCCTAATAAAGGCCTATTGTATTCATTGTTTCTAAATATAAAATAATGACTTACTCGTCATAGTTTAAATAAGTACTTTTTACACAGTTGAATTTTAAACATTTTTATTTATTATATGTAAATATGTTTTATATATAAATTTTTATGGCGAGTTTAAAATTACACACTAGAAAAACTAAAATTTTTCTGAATGCATTTCTTTAAGCTAATAGTAATTGTGAAACTCCTTATTTTTAAGAATCAAGTAAGCAATCGGATAACCACTTATAATTCAACTTTTTGTAAGCAGGTGTGTAACCACTTATTATTCAAAATCTCATAACTACTTACTTCTTATTTTTTCGTAAGCGAGCGGGTAAGTGTGACTACTTATAAAAACGACCACGCCAAACAAAAATAATGAGTTTAGACGCCAAAAAATAAGTTGTGCGGAGCTATGAATTTCTATTATATAACCACTTATTTGGTAATGAAAGATTTTGCTGGGTGGTTACTAATTAAAATTAACGTACATGGCATATTTTTATCATTATTTTAATTGTCATAGTAAACTGTTGAGAAAAATGTAACTTCGATATTTAAGATAGGGTTTCCAAAAATATCCATTTGTCGCGGTTAGACAGTCCACATGTTTGGACCAAATGCGTAAATTAAAGAAATCTTCAGACTTTTATTATTTTTATTTGAATGTATTTTAAAATTACTTTGACAATTATATAATTTATTTTCAATTATGTATAACGAAAGTTGATAACGATTATTTCAGTTAATTTGAAATATATTGGTTTTAACTGAGGAATTCTTTAACTGAGCAACTAAGAAATTTTATCGGTGCATGTATCTTAGTTTGAAAATTCGCAGAAAAGCTGAAAGATCAGCATATCTTGAAAAATCTTTATTATGTATTTTAACCTTTTAAAGGACGTCCGAGGGTCTATTTTTGCTGGAATAAATCAAATTTTACGAGTATATATAGGGCGTTTTATCTTAAAGAGTATTTTTCAAAGTCATAAAATTTTTCAATTTTTTCATTGAATTTAAATATATAGAAATAATAAAATTTTACGTTCCGGAAATATGCATGAAAACAACTTTGGAACGTTTTTTATTTGTTTACAAAAATAAATTAAAGTCAGGTGAGTAGCGACAGTTGTTTTATTCCAAGTGGTTATAGATATATGTATATGTAGTATTAGGGATGCTTAACGGGAACTTCAGAAATCCCGTGATTTTCGGGATTGGCAAAATCTTCTTAATATTCATCTTATTTATTAATATTAATATGAACGTACATAAACATAGTGAACAATTTTAGATTATCGACGTTTTTCTTGAATTTTCTCATATTCACAAGAAATTGATGCCAAAATATTGATAAAATTATAAATGAAGTAGATTATTCGTACACTATGCAAAAAGAATTGAAAATTTGGTAAGTTATTAAGTGTTTGAGTAATTCACGCGAAAAATCAAGTTTTTTGTTATTTTACCGGTTTATTCTTCCAAGCGAAATTCCACTTTTGAAACCTAATTTTGGCGAGGAATGTAAGTTTAAATTCTTCCATGAAAACATTTGATGACGATACCAAATAACTTTGTAGCTGTAATTATACGTTTCAGTTGGCAAGGTTTTCGCAACGAATCTGTTTTAAAATCTGCTTACAAAATAATGAGCGCAAGCGTACTTAAGTGCAGGCAGGGGTTTATATATTATCCCAGTCAGAAAACTAATAACAGGAAAGCGATGGCACGGTACTTTAGCAGGTGGTACAAATACTGCTTTCCAATTCCAATAATGATAACATTATTAGACAAAAGGACGGGCTGTTCAAAAAGCGCCGGAAAATTACTGCAGAAACGAAATTTTTGACGTTGGTAAAACGTTGGCAAAAACAATAAATAGGTGGTCTGGAAATATATTTTCCAAAATAAAATTTAAAAAAAGTTCATATGTAGTTTTTTTGGTCTTGCCGTGATATGAACCCAGGCCGTCATATTGGCAGATGACAGCTCTACCCACTGAGCTATCTAGACATGTAATACTTGGTGGCTATAAACGAAAATAATTGATAATAGCTGGACAACTACCTACTGGCTGTACTAAAATGCTAGCACTGGCAAAAAGTTTTTTGGAACTAATATGCCAGCATTGGAAAACAAAAAAAAAAAAGTTGGTCTAAAAGGAAGTTTTCCACAAACAAAAAATTTGATCTTATAAAACAAAAACAAATTTTAATTAAAAAAAATAAAAAAAATGTTTTTGCTTGTAACCGGATTTGAACTTGGAACCTTCTCACTACAAACCTTTTTTAACGAAGCGTCATCATTTTTATAAAATCATTGCTTTACCAGTGAATTGATTTTTGTACCGCTGCAGTTTTTTACTAGTAAGAATACTATAGAGATATATTCACGGCCCCAACAAAATTTTATGCAGATTGCAAAGGTTCAGTAACGGGCTCCCCAATGAGAATTTCCCTCTCTTTTGAGTAAATTTCCTTGATTTCAAAGCAAATTTGTCTGCAAACTGAGAGGATTTCTTTGATTTCAAAACAAATTTCCCCTGTTTCAAAGCAAATTTCCCATACCGAACCTTCGTAATCTGCACATATAAAAACCAAGAGAAAGGTTTTTGCAGCGTGAGCGGGAATGATATGCTGTGGTAGCACCATGGTTTAATTATAAAAGGTTAGCTACATCAATGTTTTTATACCCTACACCACTATGTGGTCAGGGTATTATAAGTTTGTGCTAATGTTTGTTACACCAAAAAATATTGGTCCTAGACCCACCTTATAGTATACCGATCGGCTCAGAATTTTTTTTTATTTCGATTTAACGATGTCCGTCTGCCCGTCCGTCCGTCTGTCTGTCTGTCCATGCATTTTTGTGCGCACTCTACAGGTCGCAAATATTAAGATATTTTGATGAAACTTGGTACACCGTCTTATGTCGGCCCAATGACGACGCCTATTGATTTTGGTTAAAATCGGTCCATGTTTAGACCTAGTGCCCATATAAGGGCACTAGGTCTGCCCATATAATGGTCCCCCCAAAATTATATTGTTTATACGCTGCAGGTCGCAAATATAAAGATATTTTAATGAAATTTGCTACACAGACCTGTGTTGTCCCAAGGACGAAGCCTATTGATTTTGGTGAACATCAGTCCATGTTTAGACCTAGTGCCCATATAAGGGTCCCCCCAAAATTATATTGTGTATACGCTGCAGGTCGCAAATATTAAGATATTTTAATGAAATTTGGTACACCGACCTATGTCAGCCCAATGACGAAGCCTATTGATTTTGGTGAACATCGGTCCATGTTTAGACCTAGTGCCCATATAAGGGTCCCCCCAAAATTATATTGTTTATACGTTGCAGGTCGCAAATATTAAGATATTTTGATGAAATTTGGTACACCGACTTATGTCAGCACAAGGACGAAGCCTATTGATTTTGGTTAACACCGGTCCATTTTTAGACCTAGTGCCCATATAAGGGTTCCCCCAAAATTATATTGTTTATACGCTGCTGGTCGCAAATATTAAGATATTTTGATGAAATTTGGTACACCGACCTATATCAGCCCAAGGACGAAGCCTATTGATTTTGGTTAACAGCGGTCCATGTTTAGACCTAGTTCCCATATAAGGGTCCCCCCAAAATTATATTGTTTATACGCTGCAGGTGGCAAATATTAAGATATTTTGATGAAATTTGGTGCGCTGACTCACATTATAGAAAATGTTGACGCAAGCCCCATTTGAACCCATTCGAATTTCGGATCCAAACATTAGTTGGCTTTTACCCAGACTGGTGTAGGGTATTGTATAGTCGGCATGCCCGACTTTAACCTTTTTACTCGTTTTCGATTGACCTAGACCATTTTGACAACAATAAAAACAATAATATTTACGAATTATCAAAAAGGAATAAGCAAATAAAATTCGGCAAAAATGACAAATGTTTACACTAAAATATTTTTGTTCAAAAAATGTGAAAGAATTTCTAATATTCTGACAGTTATTCAATTTATAGCAAGGTTGGTTACCGTTATCGTTATAATACCGCTATCTCTAAAATACCGTTTCAAATTGAATACCGTTACCGTTACCAATACCTCTAAAAAAATTGCAAAATACCGTTATCGTTATCGTTACCGATACCGTTATTTTTATGTTACGTTATTTCAATCTTAAGTGAGGCAAGTTCTGTACTAAACATTAAAGTCGACCATGGTCATATTACTGGATTTTGAAATGTTATTGCTCTGGTTAATGTCACAAAGAACAGTCCTTGGTAAAATATTTGTAAAACAAATACTGGCAAAACGCTTTATGCAAACGTTGGCAAAGTATCCCAAATGAGTGTTTGCCCAGTCATTTGTTTTTAACACCGCGGTTACCCAGTGCTGTGCCGGTACATGATTTTTTGTACCACAGGCAATTTCTGACTGGGATGTTTCAATATTCATAAATGTACCACATTATTAATTAACAACAGGGTTGGCAGGTAATACCGCTAAAATACCGTTATCGATTCAAAACCCTTTCAACTGACTACCGTTACCCCTAAAATACCGTTACCGAAATAACAGAAATACCGTTATCCTTAAAATATCGTTACCGAAATAACTGAAATACCGTTATCCTCAAAATACCGATACCAAAATAAATGAAATATCGATACCCTTAAAATACCGTTACCAAAATAAATGAAATACCATTACCCCTAAAATACCGGTACCGTTATTTTTAATTTTCTGCTTTTGGTAATTGCACGTGGCTATTGAGTATTTTTCGTACTTTAAGTTGCTAAATTGGTTTTGTTTTTAATCTCGTTAGTTTTTTGTAAAAAGAACTTGCGGCATGCATCGAAATAACTGACTACCGTTATCCTTAAAATACCGTTACCGAAATAACTGAAATATCGCTAACCTTAAAATACCGTTACCGAAATAACTAAAAAACCGTTATCCTTAAAATACCGATACCGAAATAAATGAGATAGCGTTACCCTTAAAATACCGTTACCGAAATAATCTAAAATAGCGTTACCCTTACCGATAACCGCATCGTTTCGGTTACCATCCATGATTAACAACTATTAAATAATTATAAAACGCTTTATTCTATAAAAAATTAGGTACATAACTTAAAAATTTTTATAAATAAGGGAAAATTAAATCCCGGAATCCCGGGATCCCGAAAAATACCGTAGTCCCGAAAATCGCGGGATTTTCAAATATCGGTCCCGTATGGCATCCCTAATTTGTATATACAAAGTGTTTGATGCACACACCTGAAAATGAACCGAGACAGTTTAATGATGATTCACAAAATATTTCGGCTTTAGCGATAACCGCCTAAGGGTGAACCATTTGAACTCAACACACCAATTAAAACAAAATTCCCCACAACTGTAGTAGGTATACTCAGATAAAAAAGTTAGTAAAAAAAATTTTTAATCAGTTATCAATCGCACTTTACTACTTTTGTACTGATTTTTAGTACAATTTTCTTTTTTAGTAATAATTTTTGCTATTCTCTTATTACAAATTACGGATTTTTTATTAATTTTCGTTGTTGATATCAGCAAAACATTTTACTAATTTTTCAAAACCGAGTGCTAAACTTAGCAAAAAAAATATACTAATTTAACAAGAAATTTTATTTACAAGAATTCGTTGATTGTTTAGAACTCTTGTTTATTTTTATTTGTTATTATTGATATATTCTTAGTTTGGAAATAAAACTAAGAAAATTTTATTGTATCTCCAATGCGTAAAAAGGTAATAACTGGAGAACCGTTTGCAATTTTTACTCCAAATTTCAAGTATGTGGAAGTAATTATACATTTTTTACCATTGAAAAAAAAATTTTTTTTATTAAATTTGATTTTAATATTTTTTTATTGTAGATTTTACAGTTTTTTTATTTTTTAGTACACTTTTTTGCTAATTTCAGAAGATTGATTTTAAATTGTATTTTACAACAATTTACTGAAATTTAGTAGCGTGTACTAATTATTTATACTAATTTCATTGTACTAAAATTATTGATATTTAGTAAATTTTTTAACTGATTTTAGCAAATCGATTTTGAATTGCAATTTACAACAATTTTGCTAACATTTAGTAGCGGCTACTAAATTTTTCTACTAATTTTGTTGTGCTACAGATCAGCAGACATGTGTTGCTAAAATTAGCAAAAAATACCGCTGGGCTCAAAGCAATTAAATTACCCGTAATAAATAAAATTTTCAGTAGCCATTAAAGTTTTTTTTGTTGAGTTTTTTTGCATGTCTACTGATTTGTAGTACAATGCAATTAGTAGAAAAAATTAGTAACAGCTAATAAATTTTTGTAAAATTTTTGTAAACTGTAATTCAAAACTTATTTACTGAAATTAGCAACAAATTTTACTAAATATTAGTATCACTCGAAGGAAAAGCTTTAATTATAAAGGGTGTTTTTCTTATCCCGGTAGAACTTTAAATTGTAAAAAATAACACAAAAAATTTAATTTTTATTTAAAGAATTGTTTTATTCCAAAGATCATCCTGTTGAAACCACATCTCGCCCGGATCAATGTCATGAATATTTTCAAACAAAAAATAATTGATCATGGTGTGGTAAGGATTTCCATTGACCGTAACGCGAGCTCCGTCTTTATTTTTGAAGAAATAAGGTCCAATGATGCCACCAGCGTGTAAACCGCACCAAACGGTGCATTCTTCTGAATGTAATGGAGTCTTTTAGGGTCTAATGTGGATTGGTTTCGCTCCATATGCGGTAATTTTATTTATTAACAAACCCGTTAAGCCAAAAATGAGCCTCATTACGAATTCTACGTCTACATATAAGTTGCGCGAGTGGATGACTGATTTTCAAAGTAGATCTGGATAATTTGGTACACTCAACCAAAAAAGTCTGAAAATTTAACTGTTTTGAGCCCAGCGGAATTTTTTTTGCTAATTTTAGCAACACATGTCTACTGATATGTAGTACAACAAAATTAGTAGAAAAAATTAGCAGTCGCTACTAAATTTTAGCAAAATTGTTGTAAACTGCAATTTAACATCGATTTGCTAAAATCAGTTAAAAAACTTACTAAATATCAATAATTTTAGTACAATGAAATTAGTATAAATAATTAGTTGCAGCTAATAAATTTCAGTAAATTGTTGTAAACTGTAATTTAAAATCAATCTGCTGAAATTAGCAAAAAAGTGTACCCAAAAATAAAAAACTGTAAAATCTAAAAAAAAAAAAATTATAAAAAAGACTTTTCTTTCGATTGTAACAAGCGTATAATTACTTCATCGTACTTGAAATTTGGAGTCAAAATTGCAAACGGTTCTTCAGTTATTACCTTTTTATGCATTGGAGATGCAATACAATTTTCTGAGTGTTATTTCCAAACTAAAAATATATCAATAGTAACAAATATAAACTAAACAAGCATTGTCAAAAATAAAAAAAAAAAATTTTTTTAATTAGTATATTTTTCTGCTAAATTTAGCATTCGGTTTTGAAAAATTAGTAAAATGCTTTGCTGAAATCAGCAGCGAGAATTAGTAAAAAAGTCCGTAATTTGTAATAATATTTGTAAATTTAAATATTTTATTTTGTCTGTAATTTAAATCATATTTTATCTTATTGTGTGATATTTTTATGTATACGCATCTCTTGCCTTCATTTTTTTATGTATGAAAGACAGATACAAAAATCTTTCACGGTTATTTTTTTATGTCTTAAAATAGTTTCGTTTTTATTGTTATTTTCTTTGTCCTCACTTATAGTGCGGACATCTACATCTTGTCTGTCTGGTTGTTGCCCGCAATATAAATGTGTTTATCAGCACAATTTTGGTAGTAAAATAAATTATCAAAACATTTGTTCATAATTAGTTTAGTGCTAAAAAATATAACTAAAACTTTTTCTGAAAACATAATTTCATTATAAAAAAGTAGCTGAAAACTAGTATACTTGATATACAAAACCTTTTACTAATTTCTCTAATAGCTTATTTTTTTTTGAGTGTATTATATTATTGTATTGTATTATATATCAAATTTAATTTTTTCCATGTATTTGTGACGAAAGCAATTGTCAGTTTCGATTATTTTGTAAAAGATAAGCTTTTCTTTAATTTTAATTTGTAAGTAGAAGTTTTAATTTTTATAAAAAGAAAACAAATAAAATATTTTTTTAAATTAGTAAAATATTTTGCTAATTCCTTAACTACGTGGTTTTCAAAAATTTGTAAAATTCTTGAAATCAGCAACGAAAATTAGTTAAAACTTCAGTAAATTGTAAAATGAGAACAGCAAAATTGTTTAGTAAATTATATATTTTACCAGCAATTAGTATAAAAATAGTAAAGTGAAATTGAAACCCGTTTACAAATTTTTGTACTAACGTTTTTTTCTGAGTGTACTAAAAATGGTCTTGAGATAGACCAAAATGGACGAAAATTTCGACTTCGCCTAACTATATAATAAACCCATGAAAAGCTTATTTCGTATCCTTGGTGGGGCCTTGGACCTGGAAAATTTGTAATAAAGAAATTCCATTTCATAAAATAGCCGATATCTCGGAAACTAAGCGACATAAAGTAAAATGGACAAAATGTTTGCTCTTTTTTCCTCCTTAACAATTGTAAAAATGAACAAAAATTGTGTTAAAATCAAAAAATTTTATTTTAAGCCGAAAACAGGAATAAATTTTGTTAAATTAACTAATTTTTCTGTTGGGCCAACAGACATATTATTCATCATTTCATTTTAACTTACAATTTACAATTTACGGTGGGTCTCATACTGTAGGTTTAACTTTAACTTAAATGAAAACAAAATAAAATGTCAAAAAAATGTACACAAAACAACAACAAATTTTTGGGTTAACTATTAACCTAAGTTTAAACCTGCAGTATGAGACCCACCGTTAGACTTCACGATTTTAATCTACAACGAGACTTGATGTATCGTGCTTTCTGTATTTCATTTTTATTTTTTTATATTCATATATTTCGCACGTTTTTGGACGAAACTTTCTCAACCTAAAATTTACTTTTTTAACTTTAGCTGTATTTTCGACTTAACTATAGACGAAAACTAACATATTACTTTTCGTATACACGTTAACTTACAACGTGGATAATTATCAACGTTGAAAACTCAACATTTATACATTTTCACACCTAGCGTAACTTCTTTGCGTTACTACCTGAAAAGTCTTGCTGACTTTCGATTATACCGGCACGTTCGATTATACCGGAACTATCATAAATAATAACTATTTAAAAAAATTTGATACTCCAATCAGTTTGACGTAGATTTGCTATAAATACTTAACGTTGATAGGTATGAATGAAAATACAGCTTTTGTATAATCTTAACACGCTGCTTAGACCTACAATTAAACTAATACGTCAGTAAAAAATCTGTCGGGTTTCAGATCGATTTCACTAATTTTTAGTTGTCTTCATTTAACACAATACTAAAAACCCTCAGTACTTTAACTAATATGGAATTTTCAAAATTATTTATAACTAATTTTTATGAACCCATTTGTTAAATTTTACATAACTTCCCAGGTAGAAAAATACAAACGGCACAATGTTGGCCCGGTATTGGAGGCGGTGGTACATGTACTGGCAATGCGTCGGATTTTTAACGTTCACTGTACTGGCATGTTGTCGAAATGATAACACCAATAAACGCTTGGCCGTAGTTATTTCCCAACGTTGGCGCAGGCTTGGGATTTTATTTTTTTGGTATTATCCCAGTACATTTAATAACAAATTTAGTAGTTTGCTAGAACTTTACTGTCCTCTTAGTGTACATCACAGATTTTTAATGTATTCCTTCGAAACTTCACAAGAAAAGAATGGCGATGTCTCTCTTACATAAATAATTGTGTAATAGATGTAAAAATACGTAAGATTTATAAAATTGTTAATTTTAATAAATTAAAAAAAGCTCGTTAATTTTCAGAAAACAGTACTGGCCAAGCACGTTTTAAGTAGTACCGGCATTTCGTAAAAAACAGTGCTCTCCCAGTACAACTTTTTTTGTAACGTCGGCAATTTCTACCTGGGTTGTTGTTAAAATATAATATTTTCACTTTTCTGCTATTACCATGTAGATGGCCGAAATACCGAACATTTTATATAAATCAACATTTTGCAACATTTAGCTCTTTGAGCAACATAGCGAGCCATAACCGCCATAAAAGCTTAAGTGACAAAAATAACATTTTACAGGAGAAACCGTTTTATATATTTTTTTTTGTTTTTAGTCTTACAAAAGATCAATTTTGATGAAATTTGGATTTGTTATAAAGGATAAAAAAAATAAATTGTTTTTATTTTTTAGCTGCCCAATCTCACTTTTAGGGGTTAAAGGGGTGGGATCAAAAATTACCCAATTTCCATTTTCCCCGTTCTTAGATGTTGGGTCCAAAATTTAATAAACATATTGTCAAATGAAAAAAAAATTGAACGACACATACACCAGTGCATAATACATTCCCGAGAGTTTTCAAGGTGTTATGTGGTTAAATAAAGAAAAATTATCTTAAGTGAAACTTTGCGGTCACGAAAAATGTAAACAAACTTAACTTGGCACTAGGGTTTGGGGTTCGGGAATTCCCGGGAAAAGTTTGCTGGGAATTCCCGGGAAAATAATATATTTTTCCCGGGAAAACGGGAAATTATAAAAATTTTAAATTTCTTAAATTGTTTTTGTTTGGAATAGGATTTTTAATTTTAGTCATAAAGGCACATCTACACGGGATAGAAAACTCGCTAGACTTTATGAAAATGCAGCTCTGTATAAGTCTACCAAATGTAATCTCTACGCCAATGACAATTGCTGTCATACATAATTTCTTTAATTAGTAACCATTTTTAAGATGTCTTGTAACATTATTGAACTTTTCAGTTAATTAAATGCACCCTTTGGTATTTGAAGAAAAAGTTATTCTTTAAAACACAATAATTTTCATAAAAACAAATACTTGACAACTAGAGATGATAGTTTTACGATAAAAAATTAGTGCCAACTATATTAGAGATGACAAATTTAGTGCAAACTCTACGAGATTTCTATCCCGTGTAGATGTGCCTTAAAAAATATTTTAATTACCAAAACAAAAATGTCATTGTTAAAATCTTTTAAAAGGGAGTCAATTTATTTGATACACAAAAAAAATCTTTGCCAAGTAATTAGGAGCATTTCAACTAATAAAGATTTTTCGCATAACTTAAGCCTGGATCAGCCAGACGTAAACGTAAACGTATCTCTGCATAGCTGAATTAATAAGTTAAATAAGAACAGGAGATGTGTTGTGTTTTTTGTTTCATTCTTATGCATGCAATATAGAGCAAACGTAAATATACAACGAAAATCTATTCACAACAGATTTTTGTTGTGTATTTACGTCTGCTCTATATTGAATGCATAAGAATGAAACAAAAAACACAGCACATCTTCTGTTCTTATTTAACTTATTAATTCAGCTATGCAAATTTTTCAAATGTATATTTTAGTTAAAGTTGACTTTAGTTAAAATATTGTGTAGCAGTATTCCTTGACTTGCTATATTTTTGGAGCATTCTGATTGGTTAATTTATTTTCAACCAATCAAAATGTTTGAAAATATACATAAATATTTTTGAAAGGTTTTCATACACAAAATGAACAAAGCCGTATGATTAAAGTCGACTTTAAATTTAAAATACTCCTTTATATTAAGGGTTAATAATTTGATAAGTAACGTTTTCATTAATAAATGTGATATTTTCAAGAAAATTTACTTTATTTTAATACACCAGCTTTCAAACTAATATATTCTTTTATATTAAAGAATAAAATGTCAGGAGTATGGAAATACTTCACAAAAAGGACAATGCAGCGCAGTGCAATATTTGCCCTAAAAGACTAATGGTTAACGGAGGTATCTAAATTTGGTTCACAAAAAAAAAAAAAATTGATGGTCATGCAATTTCTCTTCAAGAAAACAACAACAAGAATAACGTTCCAGCTAAAATTAGCAAGGTACCTGAAGAAAAAAGTGTAAGCGGAATAGGCATTGAACGTTTCATGGTAGGGCAAACATTTCCTGACATGGTATCCAAATTAGCCGCTGTCGACGGAATGTCAATCCGCACCATAACTAGATCTTCGTTTATTCGAGAAAGTTTTTAAAATAAAAACCTGGCATTGCCAAAAAATGAAACCGATGTAAAGAACATTATATTAAATTACTACAATCATTTAAAAGATATCATGATAAAAGAAATATCGAGCAATATTTGTAACAATAGGAGATTTACTATAATTTTAGATGAATGGACCAGAATATCACAAAAGAGATATTTGAACATATGTATAAACGGAAATAATTCATTTTAAAACCTGGGGTTGGTTTATATATCAGGAAGATGTAAGCTGATGAAATAAGAATAATTGTAGAAATAAGACTAGAAGAGTTTTATTTGTCTTTGGAAAATAACATTGTGTCCACCATATCTAATGGCCCAAATGTGATGAAACGGTTTGTTGCCGATAGCGCAGTAGTGGGTGCTTTCTGCTGGAATCATGCAATTCATTTGGCAGTGCTTAGAGTAATTTATGTGAAATCAAATGTTCAACATTCTGATATTTTTACTTTGAATTCTCACTACACAGACTGAATTTGTACTGAAATAGTTTTTTTTTTAACAAAAATTACTTATATAGGTGGTTTTCATTAACAATTTTGTTCAAAAATATATCCCGGGAATCAAAGTTTTTTATTCCCGTTTCCCGGGAAATAAAAAAGTCTGGGAAATCCCAAACCCTACTTGGCACTTAAGATATTTTTGCCTTTTGCTTAAATTCGTAACGAACTTCCAAGAGTTACAAAATTTCGGGAGATATGTAGTTGAATATATAGATTTTTATTAAAAAACGGAAATCATCCCTGCAAAATCTTTCATTACCAAATAAGTGGTTATATAATGAAACTAAAATTTCTTACTACTTATAATTCGGCGTCAGTACTAGTTATTTTTGTTAGGCGAAGCCGTTTTTATAAGCAGTCTAGCTTACGCGCGACTACTTATTTATTTATAAAGATAATGTGAATTTGGTAACTACTTATTTTTTAACCACTAGTAAGTATATAAGTAAGTCGTATTATTTATCAACTTGTAACCACTTATTTTGTAACTGCGTATAAGCACGCGAATAACTACTTATTTTGGTAACTACTTATTTTATATACTTTTGTAATGCAGCGGATAAGCGGGTGCACAAATTTTGTGGGTTTTTTCATGCAGCGAATATGGACAACTACTTACAAAAACGACCTTGTCGAACAAAAGTAATGAGTTTTGACACCGAATTATAAGCAGTAGACCCTAATTCTACTGCTTATTATTTAGATCTTAGATTTTGCTGGGATGTTACTTAAGCTTTTTTGACGGTTATGGCTCCATAGAAACATGCACATTTTTAACTTTATATTTATTTTACGAGCAAAAAATACAACTTTTTTATGTCTTTGCCATTTAGAAATATTTAATTAAAGATCCAAGCAAAATATTGGTAATGTCACCTCATTACTATCTGCATTACCAAAAATGATACATCATTACCTTTTGCATTATTTTATAATATAAAATAATGACTTTCTAATAACGGACTATTGTATTCATTGTTTCTAAATATAAAATAATGACTTACTCTTAATAGTCTAAATAAGTACTTTTTACACAGTTAAATTTTATACATTTTTATTTATTATATGTAAATATGTTTTATGTTTAAATTTTTATGATGAGTCTTAAAATTACACACTAAAGAAAACTTAAATTTTTCTGAATGTATTTCCTTAAGCTAATAGTATTTGCTTAACTCCTTATTTTTAAGAATCAAGTAAGCAATCGGATAACCACTTATAATTCAACTTTTTGGAAGCATGTGTGTAACCACTTATTATTTAAAATCTCATAACTACTTATTTCTCATTTTTTCGTAAGCGAGCGGGTAAGCGTGACTACTTATAAAAACGACCACGCCAAACAAAAATAATGAGTTTAGACGCCAAAAAATAAGTTGTGCGGAGCTATGAATTTCTATTATATAACCACTTATTTGGTAATGAAATATTTTGCTGGGATATGTTTCCGCATTGTTGAATTCGAAAAAGTTGCATGAAATTGTTGTTCTTATTCAAACACAAAAGTGGTCGGCTTCGGTTTCGGCCGAACTTTGAAATTTTGGACAAAGTTCGGCCTTAAAAAAGTCAGTTCGGTTGGACACTAGAAATTTTGCTTGAAAATTTCTGACGATATAAATATGACTCTTTTGCATGGGTTCTGGAACTAGTTGCACTATCACAAGTTCCAAGGGTGCTATTGAAGAATATGTAGTTACTTCCTGAGAAGTAGTTCTATAACTAGTAATTTTAGAACGGGTTCCAAATTATTTAAAATCAGAAAAATTCCAAAGTTCGAAAGAAAAAATATTTTTAAGTCAGTTTTACAATTTAAACATATTTCAAAACCCAACATATTTTGGTGTAAAAATCTTGAAATCCAATTCTTTTAAATATTTAGTATCAGATTAGATATAATACGATTCAATTAGGTGTACCCAATTTGGGGATACAATTGCATCAGAGTACGCTGATAGAATTTTCGTTCATACTATTAATGGACCGATTTCATTAATCTGAATTCATTGATTTAATGAAAAATTTTCATTGAAAAATTCATTAATTTAATGAAATTTTTCATTATATATTTTCAACTAACCCGAAAGATATGCTATAATTTTTATAAGGGTTTTGAATTTGCTAATTACTAAAATAGATATATGTTCCAGTAATGAACGCTAGGGTTGCAAACTGAAATTATTTAAATATAAAAGTCTAAATAATGGCTCATATGAATAAAAAATAGATATTACTAATAGGGGCAAATACTGGGTTTTTTAAGAAATTACTTCACAAATCTAGTCTGCTTGGGAGTAGACTAGAAATTTAATTTTTTAATTTTCGTTTACATTTCATGCTATTCTACCAGCCAATTGGTAAATTTGGAGTTAAAAGCCATTCCTAAGCCCAAAGTAATTACTTGGAAGTAAATGCTAAGTTTTATTCATATGACCCAATGACATCATTTTGTTTGGGTTATTTAGATCAATCGGTAAAGCGGTAATGTTTACATTCTGGTGATTGCGGGTTCAAGTCGAGTTCAGGGAGGTGTCAAAAAAACAAAAAAGAAATATATGTACAAATAAAAATTAATAAAATAAATAATAAATAAAAAAAGTAACGCAAAAAATTATATTTTTTTCAATTAGTTTTCATTTAATAAATACGTTTCATTGATTTAATGAACGTGTTCTTTGGGGACTTTTCAATGAAAAAATCATTGGATTAAGGAACAAATTCATTAATACTATGCACAAAGTTCTATCAGTGTAGGGTAAAGGGGGATCCTTCGCCACTTTTTTTCAAAGCACTGTCATTTCTTAACCACTAATAATTTTTCAGAAATTACTTCCAAATTGAAGATCTACATATCTTAGCTTTAATTTTTATGTTTCTTTCAAAGTAGCCCAAATCGGCGAAACTGCCCCAAACCTGGTGTACATTAGCCAAAAACCCTCGATATAATTTTAACAAAAAAATTGTTAATACAGCAAAGTCAATATTTTAATGATTTAAACTATTAATTTAGAATAAGTTCTTTAAGATATGTGATTCTTTTTAATCAATAAATCTCCACTACATTAAAAAAAATAATTTAAAATGTAATATAATGATTCTTCAAAATTACAAAAAACTGAATAATTAATATAAATTTAAGAATGGACACGATTGTTCTATTTTACCATTAAACATATTTTAAACATACAGAAAAGTCTTATAGAACATTTTATGCAGAGATGCACCAACTCTTTGTAGCTCCAGGGGCCATCTGGTGATTGTGCCCCAGAGACAGGCACTAACATAAAATTAATATTTTTTCACATTTTTTAAGCATTTATTAAAATGAAATTATTATTATTTGAAAGCTTAGGATCATAGGTCCAACATAATGAAACATTTTTTTTTATTGCACGATTTGAAGAAGTTATTGCAAAATGTAGTTGCTTTCAATTATTTTTTTGGCACCCCAAAAAAAACACAAACACACGTCTGTCTGCGACCACATGTTATGTAAATTCGTCAAAGTGGATGTCAAGGAAAGGTAATTGAAAAATGCACAAAATATATTTTTTTCCAATTTTTTATCTCCCATAACATCGGAGAAAAATGGGCTTAGTGTATGGCGAAGGATCCCCCCTCTACCCTATATCCAATTGTAAAATATTAGATTGAATTGTATCTAATACAAAACAATCTGATATAATGTGATAGGCCCATTTTGCGGATCAGATTATATAAACACTTCTATGATTATTTTATATTCTTATATATACGATATATAAACTTTTTACTCGGTAGCTAATTTCCTAGGCGTACATAGCTAATATCCTAATGCGGGTGTATAAAACACTACATCATTCTTCTTCTCATTAGTACCAGAAAAGCATCCAGTTTTTCATCCTAAAACGATAATTATGAACCATTTGTGTACCCTAATAAGTTTCATAGAAACTTTAGCAACCGGTACGGTACTTTTTCCAAAGTGTCACTTCAGAACTGGCACAGCGAGTGCCACATTAGTACCAGTTTTGATCCCCAATTTTCGTCTTTAAATTGGAATTTTCAAACAACATTTTGTCAGTCAGTGTCGGGTTCCCAGGGTTAAAAAAATAAATATTTCTATTCAATCATTAAAATGTTTTCGTTTTCAGTATTTTTGGTTATTTTTTACCTTGCTTTCCTATTATCTGTTTAATTTTACCACAATATTTACTTTATTTTCATCCAAAATCCAATTCCCTACACAATAAATCCCTGGCAACTCGTCGGGATCCTTGTTTGATGTTGTGTTGGTTTTGTCTTTTGTTGTGACTGAAGAGTTTTACCCCTCCTATTATATATCCTCGTTGCTTTGGACCTCGGACAAGACCGGGTACAAACAGCTGGTGATTAATAAAGGAAGTTTATTAAAAACTATTTTGTATGGTAGATTTGTTTAATAAAACTATTCTAACTTTAATAAAGCTCTTTTAACTTTTACAACATGGCGCTTCTGGATAAAATATTAAATCTGAAATATCGCGACAATGATAACTTTGCAAATAGGCTAGCACCATTAAATTCGGCATATCAAAATTAGGTTTAACAGCTCGTTTAAACTTTCGACTAGCACAGTGAATCCGGAACGATCCCAATACGAAAGTGTTAAACCCATAGACAAGGAATAAGAAATACATATTTTTGAATTTTCAAAAGAAAATTAGCATTTTATGGATCGACATTTTTTTATAATGTAATAAAACTTTTTATTTTTTTTAGATGTTTTTTGAAGATAATATTGATAATGCCAAATATTGTGGACATTTATATGGATTGGGCACATCTTTCATAGTCAACGGTGCTAACTTCAATGAGAGCAATGGAGAAAATGCAAATGCGACGTGATTTATAATAGAAGTCGAACGTACGCAAAATTATAATCCAGCATGAAACAAAATACAATAATAGGTGTGTTTGGGTACTTTCCAGTAAAAATTACAAACTACAAAACTTCCTCTCAAATATAAAAACATCAAAAAAAAGTACGCAAACGAAAATTTTTTAAGAATTAATATAATAGTTTTAACAGCTGACTGTAAATAACAAATGTAAAAAAAAACATTGTAACTGGTCAATATGGAAAAGAGTATAAAATTCATGGAAAACGTTGACCAGAAAAGTTTTAAAGTGTTTTGTAACTTCTTCCATAGTTAATTATTTATAATAAGTAAATAAAGAATCGTATATTTGTTTATGTTTACTAAATATACAATAATGTGTTTTTCAAATTTGTACTAAAATATATTAATCCAGTAAAATCTTATAAATTCTCGGGCACTCAGTGTACTTTTTGTGATCAAGAGCAATACAAAAATTTTATTTATATTAAAACATCGCCTTAAAATAAGAGCCTAAATTGGCTGAAAAATAAATAAATTTTGTATGCTTACTTTGAGAACTTCCACATTTGTCAGCTTATATTTTCTAAACTAATATCAACATTATACCAAAGCTACGTAATCTATAAACAGTTAATAATCATACAAAAAATATATGTCCTAACCAGAGTAGGAAAATAAACTCTAACGAAACGTACTTTTAGGGTTGCGTACCGCACATCGCGAACACAGTGCGTAGAAAACTAGTCGCACAGGCAATCTAGTAATGCCTTGTTTTAACTATTTATCGTCCTCAAGAATGTTCTTTGTTAGTGCTGTGAAATTGTGGAATGATTTACCTAATCACATTAAAATCGATCGCCGTGTTTTGTTATTTAGAATGGCAGTTACTAATTATTTCAATAATTAATTATTATGTTTTTACTAGAATATGTTTTTAATTTTGGTTTTAATCTATTCGAATTTTAGTTCGTTGACCATGTTATTTGAAGCCGATTTATATATATGTATATATATTTAAGTTATTATAACAATTGCAATTATGTTAAATTATTAATTTAATTCTATTTAATTATGTTAATGTACTGTTGTTGATGTGTTTTAAGAGACTTTAAGTCTTATTTGCACTAAATAAATAAATAAAAAATAAAAACACATACGCTATTCTCTCCAATTAGTGTTTGTGTTTATACACACAAACCAAATTCGGTACACTACGGGGTGTGAATATGTGTTTAAAGTACAGTACATAATCGCAGCGTTTGCGTTCATCAGACAATCGTATTGTACCGCATTCGGTTTGTGTACAAACACACAACCGCTAAAACGATAGATTCGGTTTGTGTTCCTTAGCCGTACCCTACCCTACATGTTGTGTACAGTTTATTTTCCTACTCTGGTCCTAACCTCTCCTGCGACACTTCCTAGATGTCTTAATCGAAGTTTTCTGTATTATTTATTGTTTACTTATTTCATGAATTTTGACATTAAAACACAAATAAAATAAATACAAAGTGGATATCATCATAAAAGTATGCCAAAGAGTCTTAAAATACCTTAACTTTTGAATGGGATGGCAACCCTAAGTCAAAATATAGACAATAAGCTTTTTTACCCTGCGCAAAAATAATTCTAAACCAATCATGGCATGCTCCAATACAGAAATTTTATATTATGTTATTTACTAATCTTAAGTGTGGAATAATACGAGTCATTGTCTTTGATGCACTGCTACATACAGACTTACGCAAGTTGTTTGTCCTTAGTTTTATACCTAATAAAAAAAATTGTTAAAGAATATTTTTTTGTAAAAAGCTAAGCCGGCAGATTCCGGAAGCATAGTTAAAAATTTACACTAATAGAAAAAAGTCTGTAAAAAATTTAGTTAAAACTACTAAAAATTAGTTAAAAACGATGCTGCAGAAGTATTAGTAAGATAGGAACAGCAAAAAGAAAACTGTTAAATATACAGAATTTTAGTTATATTTGAGTTAAGTTTTTGTTAATAGAAAATAACCACTTGCTAAAATCAACAAAAAATGTTGCCTAATAAATCACGAAAACATTTTAAATTTTCAATTTTTTTTAGGTGCAAACAAAAATTAAGCCTTTTGAAAACAGCAGTTTACAATTTTTTTTTAGCAAATATTTCTGTTAATTTAATAGTATAGACTGCTATTTGCCTTCCACATAATTTAGCTTTAAAATAACAAAAATAAAAAAAGATATAAATTTTTACTATTTTTAGCCTAAACTCATAGAAATAAATCTGTAAAAATAGCAGAAAAAGTTACTAAAAATTAGTTAAAAATGATGCTGTAGAAAAAACTGCTAAAATTAGCAGATTTTTTTTCAAAATATTAGTAAAATAAAAACAGTAAAATTAAAACTGTTAAATTTACAGAATTTTAGTTATATTTAATCTAACTTTCAGTTTATTGAAAATAACAAATTGTACTGTAAAATCTGCACAAAATTTTGCTAA
This sequence comes from Leucophora obtusa, assembly GCA_949987735.1. Taxonomy (NCBI): domain Eukaryota; kingdom Metazoa; phylum Arthropoda; class Insecta; order Diptera; family Anthomyiidae; genus Leucophora; species Leucophora obtusa. The sequence goes on from OX465296.1 coordinate 48,216,656, forward strand.
ATATTAATATACTAAAAATAGCAAAAATAAACTGTTATATCTACAAAATTTTTGCTATTTTTAAGCTGAATTTAGTTGAATGCAAATAGCAGTCTATACTGCTAATATCACCAAAAATATTTGCTGAAAAAATGTAAACTGCTGTTTTCAAAAGGCTCGATTTTTATTTACATTTAAAAAACAGCTAAAAAAATTTCGAAAATTTAATTTTTTTTTTTTTTGATTTTTAAGGCTACTTTTTTGCTGACTTCAGCGGGTTAAATTGCTTTTTCCATTTACAAAAATTTAACTCAAATATAACTCAAATTCTGTATATTTAACAGTTTTATTTTTGCTGTTCCTATATTACTAATATATAGCAAAAATAATCTGCTAATTTAGCAGTTTTTTTCTGCAGCATAATTTTTAACTAATTTTTAGTAGTTTTGACTAAATTTTTTACGGACTTTTTTCTATTAGTGTACTAATATTTAGCAACATTTTCTGCAGATTTTACAGTACAATTTGTCATTTTCAATTAAATAAAGGTTAACTCAAATATAACCAAAATTCTGTAAATTTAACAATTTTATTTTTACTGTTCTTATTTTACTAGTACACTCAAAAAAATAAGTTAGTAGAAAAATTAGTAAAACGTCTTGTATATCAAGTGTACTAGTTTTCAGCAATTTTTTTGCTGAAATCCCGTTTTCAGCAAAAATTTTAGTTATATTTTTTTAACACTAAACTAATTTTGAACTAAAGTTTTACTAATTTATTTTGCTGAAAAAATTGTGCTGATAACCGCAGCTTGTGTGGAAACGGAAATGACAAGAAAAGAAAAACAACTCTACACATATTCTATATTTAAATTGTCAGCAAATAAATTTACTAAAGTAAAATTTCGCTACAAGTTTTTTGAGTTTTTTTCAGTCTACTAATATTCAGCAAAAAGTTTAGTGATTTTAGCAAGGATTTTTTTCATTTGCAGTCGACTAAATGTCAGCAAAACTTTTGCTGAAGATTACTATTTTATTGGTAAAAATCAGCTCGCTGATTTTCAGCAAACCTTTTGCTGAAATTACCAACTTTTTTGCAAGCACGCTCCTGACTAAAAATTTGCTGACAAAGCAACATTTTTTGCTGACTTTACTGACTTTTTTTTTTTGAGTGTAGTAGTAGTAGTAATAATTCTTTATTTTCCATATAATTCAGAGATATACATACATAATTACAGAAAAAATAAAAATAAAGATATTTAAAAATATATTCGACATTGGCGAAAGTCGTTAGTTGGCAGTTATATTCTTATTGTATGAGAAAAATAAAAATATATTAATAACTGAATACTTGTATTAAAAAAGTCTATACTTTATACAATATTTAGCAAAATCTACTAACGGTTTCCAATTAATCAAATTACCATTAAGCATACTGACGACTACTTCCTCACTAAGCAAAACTTTACCGAAATAAAAAAGTCTATAGTCCTCAAATGCTGGACATCTGCCCAAGAAATGCGTTACGTTCTCATCTTTCATCATTTTGCAAATTCCACACAACTTTGATGCATCACTTTGCCATCTATTTACATTCAAGTTCAATAAAGAACACCGCATCTTAAAAATCCATTTTATTTCTTCCTGATTATAAATTTCTGTTAAGGGTTTTTCAACAGGGACGCTACAAAAGTAGAAAGACAGGGAAAGCAAACGACGCCATATTTCTTGCCGCTCTTTTGACATTTCTCTTCAGTAAGGTTTGCCATTTCATGAAAGGAAAGATATACGAGCCAACAACGAGTCGAAATTATTAAAATTTACTACCGAAATTCGGAGTCAGTGGCCTCAACGTTAAGAGCGCTACGTCCAATTTATGGTCGTCATATACGTCCTAGCAGATCAACAATTGAGCGTCTAGTGGAAAAATTTGAATCCACAGCCACAGTACAAAATGTTCCCGTGCCAGTGAGACAAAGCCCGTAGTGCCGACAATATTGCTGCCGCTGAGGCTTCAGTTGAAGAAAGCCCAAATGTGTCTCTCACACGTCGTTCTCAAGCGTTGGGCATATCTGTGACGTCGTTGTGGCGAATTTTGCGAAAAGATCTTGGCCTACATCCTTACAATATCAAATTGACGCAAGAACTGAAGCCGCTTGACCACCAGAAGCGTCGTATGTTCGTGAATTGGGCTGAGCAACAACTTGAAAATGATTCGGATTTTCATCGAAAAATCATCTTCAGCGATGAGGCTCATTTCTGGCTGAATGGCTTCGTAAATAAACAAAATATGGGTTATTGGTCAGACAGCAAACCACACGTACTCCATGAGTCATCATTGCATCCCGAAAAAATTACGGTTTGGTGCGGTTTATGGGCCGACGGCGTCATTTGGCCATACTTCTTCCGTGATGATCAAGACCGGCACGTTACTGTGAATGGGAATCGCTACCGTTCAATGATAACCGAATATTTTTGGCCCCAATTGGATGATATGGACTTGGAGGACATGTGGTTCCAACAGGACGGCGCCACAAGCCACACAGCGAATGTCACAATCAATTTATTGCAAACCAAGTTTGGAGAACGTGTTATCTCACGAAATGGTCCAGTCGATTGGCCGCCTCGGTCGTGCGATTTGACGCCGTTGGACTATTTCCTGTGAGGCTACGTCAAATCTATGGTCTATGCCAACAAGCCAACGATTGATGTACTTCGCACGAATATCGAACGTGAAATTGCAGCAGTATCGGCCGATTTATGCTTGAAAACCGTCGAAAATTGGGTTCAGCGTCTGGACTTCTGCAAGCGTGCCCGTGGTGGCCATGCAAAAGAGATCGATTTCCATACATAATGGCATCGAACGTACTTTCACAGGAATAAAGGATTTCATTGATATCCAAAACCGTTTTTGTTTTATTTTAAAAAACTTTTGTAGCGCTCTTATTGAAAAACCCTTTAGTTTTGGCCAGCCATTGTGTACAATCGTTTATATGTGTATTCTGGCAGTTTTATTCTTCTGTATTAAAGCACTTATATAACATTTTATATTGAGACGTATAGTATTTAAGAAAAAAATCTGCTAATTTAAGAGTTTTTTTTGCAACATCATTTTTAACTAATTTTTAGTTGCTTTTTCTGCTAATTTTACAGATTTATTTCTATGAGTGTATGAATATAAAAAAGAACTATTACAAAAATGAGCTTTTTTAAAATCCAATTTTTAATGAGAGTAGAAAAAAACTAAGGGGCCCTTGATTTTAAGGTCTAGATTTTTTGAAAAAAAATATTATTTTTTCGATGGAGAAAAGTAAAAAAACCGAAAAGTGCATGTGATGCAACTGAACCTTTCGATAGGCAACAAATTGGATTGTCAGCACCGAATCTGTTTTCTGGGTGTATTTGGGTAAGCCTTAGTATTAAACAACTTATAATCATTCTTTTAACTGCTTATCAGCATACAACCACACTAACAGAAATAAACCTGTCAAAATAGCAGAAAAACCTACTAAAAATTAGTTAAAAATGACACTGCAGAAAAAACTGCTGAAATTAGAATATTTTTTTGATAAATACTATTAAGATAAGAACAGCAAAAATAAAACTGTTAAATTTACAGAGTTTTAGTTATGTTTGAGATCATATTTAGTTAATTGAAAATGACAAATTATGCTGTAAAATTTTCAAACAATTTTGCTAAATATTAATAGACTAAAAATAGCAAAAACAAACTATTATATCTACAAAATTTTTGTTAAATGAATGCAAATAGCAGTCTAACCTGTTAAAATCTAAACAGAAATATTTGCTAAAAAAAATAGTAAACTGCTGATTTCAGAAGCCTAAATTTTTATTTCCATTAAAAAAATCGGAAAAAAACTTTAAAAGTTTAAAATTTATTTTGTCGTTTTTTAAACAAGTAATTAATTAGCAAAACTTTTTTGCTGATTTTAGCAGCTTAAGATGTTATTTTCTATTAACTAAAATTTAACTCAAATGTAACTAAACAATAATTTGCTAATTTAAGCAGTTTTCCCAGGGACCGAAAATAACAGTTATTTTTTAATTTTTAAACAAAAAAGCACATATAACGAAATATCGGAGAACTGATTCAAGTACATCATAATGATTATTGTGGCCTAGTCTTCCAAAAAATGCATTGCTTTTTAAATTTTTGACTTTTATTTTTTTGAGCAAAAATAAGTTAATTTTTTAATTTTATTTTTTTGAGCAAGAGTAAAAATTTTTTTTAAATCAATGACAACTAAAAATACCCATGGAGCTCGCTTTTATAGGGATTTCTCATTTTTAAGCGTTTGATATGAATTTGTCAAGATTTTAATATTTTAATGTTTTTTTTTGGCGAAACAGTAACATTTATTTTTGCTCAAAAAAAAAAAGGTCAAAAAATAACTGTTATTTTTTGCTCAAAAAATAAAAGTCAAAAAATAACTTTTATTTCTGCTTAAAAAAATAAAAGTCAAAAAATAACTTTTATTTTTGCTCGAAAAAATAAAAGTTAAAAAAATAACTTTTATTTTTGCTCAAAAAAATAAAAGTCAAAAAATAACTTATTTCTGCTCGAAAAAATTAAAGTCAAAAAATAACTTATATTTGCTCGAAAAAATAAAAATCAAAAAAAAAACTTTTATTTTTGTTCAAAAAAATAAAAGTCAAAAAATAACTTTTTTATTCTGACTTATGATAAAAGTCATAACCGTTACGATCCCTGCTTTTTCCTGCAAGGTTATTTTTAACTAATTTTTAGTAGTTTTAACTAAAATTTTTACAGACTTTTTCTAATAGTGTACTTATTTTGGTACCCACATATGTCTTACATTTTTGTAATTTAACCTCTCAATTCATAAATGCTTTGTAAAGTTATAGCAGCCCAGCAAAACCTTTCATTACCATGTAATGAGTTTTAGGTATTGAAATCTTAAGTGTTCACTAGTTACCTTTTAATTACTAAACTACTTATTTTAACATGGTGATGTCATTGGAGGAAAGTCATTATACTGATGTTACCTGTAAATAGTTTATCAGCTGTTCTATAAATAGATGTTGAATATAGATTTAAAAAAGTATAAAAATTTAAAAACCAATAGGAGCTGACACGTATTGATCAGCGTACCCAACGATTGTCAGGCAAACACTCTAACTATTACACCACGACATCACTATGATTTTTAATGCTTTAACTTATGTACACATTTATTGTGACAACTGTTATACATGTCTATTTTTAACAAAACTTGTTGTTATTAAATACTGCTTAATGAACATCAACATTTCTATAAATAGATGTTTAATATAAATTACAAAAAAAAAACAACAATGGAAGCTAACACGAGTTGAGCAGCGATCCTCATGTCTGTCAGGCAAAAACGATAACCACTAGGCTACGCCATACCCAGCAAAACCTTTCATTACCATGTAATGAGTTTTAGCTATTGAAATCTTAAGTGTTCACTAGTTACCTTTTAATTACTAAACTACTTATTTTAACATGGTGATGTCATTGGAGGAAAGTCATTACACTGATGTTACCTGTAAGTAGTTTATCAGCTGTTCTATAAATAGATGTTGAATATAGATTTAAAAAAATATAAAAATTTAAAAACCAATAGGAGCTGACACGTATTGATCAGCGTACCCCACGATTGTCAGGCAAACACTCTAACCATTAGACCACGACATCACTATGATTTTTAATGCTTTAACTTATGTACACATTTATTGTGGCAACTGTTATACATGTCTATTTTTCACAAAACTTGTTGTTATTAAATACTGCTTAATGAACATCAACATTTCTATAAATAGATGTTTAATATAAATAACAAAAAAAAAAAAAACAACAATGGAAGCTAACACGAGTTGAGCAGCGATCCTCATGTCTGTCAGGCAAAAACGATAACCACTAGGCTACGCCATAGTTATGATTTTTAATGATTTAGAACATATATTATTGGTTTCAGCTATTGTGAAATAGTAATGTGTGGGGTATAATTATCGGTAACTCATTACATTCAGTTTAAAAGTAATTCAACGGGTAATGAGATATGAGATCTAAGTAATGCATGTAGTAATGACCAGTCATTACCAAGGTTTTGCTGGGTAGTTATGGTTTTTAATGATTTAGAACATATATTATTGGTTTCAGCTATTGTGAAATAGTAATGTGTGGGGTATAATTATCGGTAACTCATTACATTCAGTTTAAAAGTAATTCAACGGGTAATGAGATATGAGATCTAAGTAATGCATGTAGTAATGACCAGTCATTACCAAGGTTTTGCTGGGAGGTCTACAAAACGTCAAAAAAATAAGTTAGTAGAAAAATTAGTAAAACGTGTTGTATATCAAGTGTACTAGTTTTCAACAATTATTTTTTGCTGAAATTCCGTTTTCAGCAAAAGTTTTAGTTATAATTTTTTAGCACTAAACTAATTTTGAACTAATGTTTTACTAATTTATTTTGCTACAAAAATTGCTCTGATAACCAAAAAGCGTGGACGGCAACCAGATAGACAAGATGTAGATGTTGCAGCTTGCCTGGGTGTAGTAGGTACAGACAACGGAAATGATAATTAAAAAAAAAACAAAATAACTCTACACATATTCTATATTTAAATTTTCAGCAAATAAATTAACTAAGGTAAAATTTCTCTACAAATGTTTTGAGTTTTTTTCAGTCTACTAATATACAGCAAAGAGTTTAGTGATTTTAGCCAGGATTTTTTTCATTTGCGATCGACTAAGTGTTAGCAAAACTTTTGCTGGGATTACTATTTTTTTTGGCAAAAATCAGCTCGCTGATTTTCAGCAACACATTTTGCTGAAATTACCAACTTTTTTGCAAGCACACTCCTGACTAAAAATTTGCTGACACAGCAACATTTTTTGCTGACTTTACTGACTTTTTTTGAGTGCACCAATGTGAAAGAAAAATGAAGAAGAAGAATGCGTAATTTTTTTAGATAATTAGGTTGTTCATAAGGGGTGTGCTATCTGTTGTAAAATTTTTATTTGTGTTTAACAACGATTTTCTATTCAGTTTTATATCTGTTAGCACACTCAAACATAGGACACTAAACATACGTAAAAATGTTGTATCGTGCTATTCTCAAAAGTTGTATTTTTCAATTTAATTTTTAACAACTCTGTTTTTTGTTAGGACGATACAACGATACAACAAATAGTACACCCCTTGTGAAAACCCTTAATGTATTTTTATTATTTATTTAAAATTGAACGTCTATAAGATTTTCTTCATTGTTTTTTTTTCAGAGTGGTGAATATCGAAATCACGTGAAATTGTGTTGAATTTGTTTTCACGCAAATTCAATGTACGAATATTATTTTTCTAGTGAAAAATTTACATATAATGTGTTTTGTGATGGAGATGCCCTAGGACAGGGCTGGCAAAACTATGACACGCGTGTCAGTAGTGGCACGCGAGTGGATTTTAGGTGGCACGCGACATTTTGTTGAATAATTTCAAAAATTTAAACTTTATTAGATTAGCAAAAAATTTAGTTAAATGTTAAATTTCGCTACAAAAATGTCTCATAATCGGAGAAATAAAAAGTATCAGAAAATTGCACAAAAATGGAAAACAACTTGTAATAAAATTGAATCTAAAAAATTAAGTTTTTTTTAGAGGGATAATAGGTGCTACGAAATAATGTTTCATAATGAAATAACCCACAAAGGAAAAAATAATATAACCTGCAATGAAATAATGTTAAAAAACAATTAATAAAGCTGCGAAAAAAATAGTACCAATTAAAGTTTTTTCTAATTTTATCCCCAATGTTTTTATTTTTAAAGATCAAAATAATGATTAAATTGTCCCCGAAGTACTGGAAGATGGTCCAGAAAATTGAAGAAAATTTTAGTGTAGCGTTTGATTTTTAACTTTGCTACCCGTTCTAAGTAGGCGTGGCTTTTAATGAAAAATTATCGATATCGACCTTTCATCAAATTATATAGTAAAATTTTGCGAGTACTGATCGGATCTGCACAAACTGAATATTGTTGAAAATTCTATAAAATTTCCTTAAATCTTGCATTATTTTTATTCACAAATGGCGGCCAGATTTAAAATGACACCGGTTTAAATATGAGTACATTTTTCTGTTTTTAGCGATTTTAAAATAAAAATTTTAATATGAAATGATTTATACTATAATGTAAAAAAGTATATCATAATACCGTTCGCTTTAAAATTTCAGTGTTGTTAACTTTATTTTAAAATCGCTAAAAGAAATTTAACCGTTGGATTCCTCATAACTTAACAACAGCTTAAAACATGCTCGGGTCGATTGGAGCAAACAAATGCTCAAGAAATACAATAGCGGTGCTTCAAAAGACTTGTATAAGATCGTTACAGACTACGAATCATGGATCTAAGCATATGAGCATGAAACTAAACGGCAGTCGACTGTAGGGGTGTTTCATGATGAACGAAATCCAACCAACGAGCATATAAATAAAAGAGGTACCAAATCTCCCAACCTCTATTAAATCACTCTCTTCTTAATTTGTATTGAAAAATTTTACCATATGAATTACACATGTCTGCAAATGCTAACATTTTTCGATACAAAATACCGATCTTCGAAACAGAGCGACGAATACCGCCTGGTTTGACCAGGCGGTAACATATGGTAACATTTTTCGATAGAAATTAAGAAGAGAGTGATTTAACAGAGGTTGGGTGAGTTGGTACCTCTTTTATTTATATGCTCGTTGGTCAAACACAAAAAAGTCGATTTGCAGTAGCATTGCAAACTAATCTCAGATGCGCATCATATGCACAGCAGTGTTGCATTTCCGAACAGGCCCAAATTAACACCGGATTTGAAAAACTCTGAAATTCTTAAATCTGGATCCATAAAATATTTCTCAAAATCCAATATAAATTTTCTCGTTTTACTTATTTTTGATCACTTAGCAGTAAAAAAAATGCACTGTGCAGCATCGAACGAACTATCACTTCACTCTCTCTTGTTTCTCTCATAACTGAGTACTTATGTAAACAAAAAACATCCATTAAAAAATTGTACACATTTTTGAGTGCCCAAACATACCTAATGCAATGAATGTCGTTTAAAAAAGAATCCCATATGGAACCAGCACATAAAGAACAAATGGAAATATTATACATATGTTAAAAAAAAAAATATTTAACAATAACTTAACTACAACAATCCCCTATAAAAAGAAAATAATGTTCAATTTAAAAAAATATGTAGCAGAAAAACTTCAACAATAGTAGCATGTCTTCAAACAAAATTATTGTATGTAGAAATAAAATATAATTTTTAAAATGTAAAAAAAATCGTAAAATACAAATATAAAAAATTAAAACGAAAAAAAAATTAAATTAAAAATTAAGATTATATAAAAATAGTTTATCAATACACTCTTATCACACACACCCCAAAAATTTGCAAATTAAAATATGTTTTCTTTTTGATAAAAATTTATATAATTATGTATTAAGTTAGCAAAACATTGTAATTAATTACAATAACAACAATAAAAATATACATATAATATAATAAATAAATAAAAATACTATAATTATTTAAAATATGGTTTTAATTTTTTTTTTAGTTTTAGGAAACGTAAAAAGTTCAGACAAAGACAATTTAAAATACTTCAATTGGCACTTAATTTTTCTTGGGTGGGCAGGAACCCATAAATGTTTGGTTGTCTAATTGCCCGGTCCTAGATTTTTAATCAGAGTTCGCTGTCAAACCCTCTAAAATACAGTTATTGATTCAAAACTAGAGTTTCCAATTATTCGGCCTAGGCAGTTAACCGGTTAAGACATTATTCGAAACTTCACTTAAATTACTTAACCGGTTATTCGGGTCGGTTAATCGACAAAATTTTGTTTATTTTATCAATAAAAGAATGAAGAGTTGCTTTTTTAAATACATATCCAGTTAAGTCGACTTTATTGATTTAAAAAGATTAAAAAAGATATTGCAGACCTGCAGGAGGATTTGTCTAGAGTTATTTTGTGGTCTGAACGTAATGGTTTACCTCTTAATATTGCGAAATGTTTTACTTTCTCAATATAGAATGAAAGGTCATACTCTGTCATCTGTGGATGAAATATTGGATTTGGGTGTAGATTTGACGCCAAACTGACATTTGGCAGCCATTTAAATTTTATAATTCCTAAAGCTTACTCACTATTAGCTTTTATACGTCGCAATTCTACTAATCTTTTTGACTATTTTACAAAAAAAGTTTTATATCTTTCTTTTGTTAGATCTAAACTGGAATACGCGTCATTTATTTAGAGTCCTAATGCGGTTATTCATAAAAGCCGTATTGAGAAAATCCAAGTTAAGTTTGTTAAATTTGCTCTTCCTTTCTTCAATGTTTTAAATTCCACTCTTTCTGCTCCTGTTCCTACATATTGTGTTCCTTCCTATGAAGATAAATGTGATTTTATCTTCTTGAAAACTCTGGAAACTCGTAGAAAAATTTTTGCGTTAACTTTTATACATGGTATTATTTGTGGCGCAGTTGATTCCTCTGAATTATTAAACTCAATTAAAATCTATGTTCCTCCTAGATCCCTATAGATTATAGATAAGTTCTTCTTTATTGATATTCATAAAACTAATTATGCACTGAATGAACCTCTAACTAAAGCATTGAGATTATTTAATGATTATTGTAATCAATTAGATATAACTGTATCTCATTCTCAATTTAAAGTTTTATTAAATAAGTTATTTTAAGTTATTTACTATTGTTCTAGTTGCTAGTCTGTAAGGATAATTATTGTATCCATAGACCAAATAAATAAATAAAAAGTGTTTGTTCGGGATGAATCAAAGCAATATCCCTTAGAATTTCGTTTTGGATGATTTTGTGGATATGTTCAGTGGAAGTAAACCCTTAGAGTTAAAGATTTTCTAGTAAAAAACCAATACACTCATAGAAAAGTCTTTATAAATTAATTATTTTGTTTTCAAAGAAAACAAAACTTGTTTGTTCGAACTTTATTCACAAATTAGTGAGAGCAGATATTATTCAGCCTCTAGTTCGATGTTTTTATTTTGTATTTATTTAAATAAAAACCGTGCGAGTAGTGGGAGATTGGGCACTCAATTTGGTTTAATTGGTTTTCGATGGGAAGTAAATTTGGTTTTATTGCTTATCGATGGGAAGTCAATTTGGTTAATTGTTTTTCGATGAGAACTAAATGTTGTTTTATTGTTTTTCGATGGGAAGTCAATTTGGTTAATTGTTTTACACTATGGGATTTAAATTCTGTTAATTGTTTTTCCATGTGACTTAAATTTTTGTAATCATTTTCCACTATGAGACTTAAATTCTGTTAATTGCTTATTGCATATTGTGTGCCCATAGTGTAAAATGATTGGTGCCTAAAAATCGGTTATGTCTTCCCATAGTGTAAATAGATGGTAATTAAAAAATCGATTATGTGTTCCAGTAGTGTGAAATGATTGGTGAAAAATCAATTGTGTGGTGGTGGAGGATCATTTTGAATTCTACAGTTTGTTTTGTGGGTTGTAAAATCTCGTAGTGTGAAATGATGTGAGCCACTTAAGAAACAATTTTCCGTTGTGTGTTTTGATTTAAGGAAAAAATAAAAACTGTAATATTAAAATGACAAATCAATTGTGTGGTGGTAGAGGATCGTTTTGAATTCTACAGTTTGTTTCTGACTCTTGTAAATATTTTATATTATTTTGTTTTGGATTTTTGGGGGTTGTAAAATCTCGTAGTGTGAAATGATGTGAGCCGCTTAAGAAACAATTGTCCGTTTTGTGTTTTGATTTAAGGAAAAAATAAAAAAAATGTAATATTAAAAATGCAGATATAGGTCAGGCAAGTGTTTTGTTTAGTTCTGCCTCTTGTCCGTTATGTGTTTTGATTTAAGGAAAAAATAAAAAAAATGTATACTAAAAATAAATTTCATATATTTGATTTTATTAGAATTTTAATTTATATAATAATTCATAAATAAAAACATCATTAAATCTTTGTTCATAAATTAAAATTATTAAAAATTTACATGTTTATAGTACATATTTATAAGATCGTAAACACTATTTTTTCTAAATTTATGGATGACGCAATTACAAGTATCAGGTCCTTCAGTACACCCATCATCAGACCATGGACAATCTTCAAAATTCTCTCCATGTGCTGAAAAAACAATCTCTTTATTCTCATATGAATCGAGATAAGCAGCGTTCTGTAAAAGAAAGTTTAAATCTTCTAGAGACATAAACTCCTTATATTCATTAAGGAATTCTATAATATTTTCTCGCACTGACATCTTAATCGTCTCAGTATATCTTTATTTCTGAATCCATTAGTTTTAAATACAGCAACAATAAATTGTTGTTTTCATAATACTGAAATAGAGAGTCAGCACTCAATCTGTCTATATAAGAAAATAGCAACAATACATTGCTTTTTTCGTATTGGTCCGTTGAATTTATTCTACTCTCTGGGGGAATTCTGAAGAAGTTAATTTAAAATTTAATTCATCTTAAGGTTTCAATCTAAAAACAAAAGTCGTCGAAGAAGAAACCACCACCATGAGCGCTGTATCAAAATCATTGTTAAACAAATATGATGACCTCAACAACAAGCCTATTCTCCATACAAAAGATATGGAGGATCTTAAATTATATAATATTTTGAAAGCGATTAAAATGCAAACAAAATATGGAGAAAGTATCCAGATTGAGATGGAAAACTATGTCATCTTTCAGCCAAAAAGATTTAATGCTATAACAGAGGAAGAGGTAAAGGAGTTTGCATCGGGCAAATACTGCATCAAAAAAGTACCTGCAGTAGGTGACCAACCCTTCCGATTAGTGTTGGAGGTTTTTGATCTTAATGAATTTATTATTCCCAAAATTGGGGAATATCCGCAATGGAATTGAAATTGTTAAAATGTATAAACTATTGCATTAAATAAATCGAAAAAATAAATAAAATATATTAAAATATAAATAATAATTGTTTTTATTTATCATTAATTTCATACAAAAATTTTAGGCATAAGTGACCACAATTAAATGAATTATATTTTTGATGTTGTCTATAATTGTACTCTATATTAGAGCCTAAATATATAACTAATTCGAGTGGTGGCTGCAAATTTCCAAAACTGTCGAAATATTCCTTATGGTCTTTATTTTTGTAGTATGCTACCCAATGCATTCCGTCTCCAATTGAGGATTCTAGGTTGATAATGCCACATTCTATTCGTCGAGCATGTTTGGGGAGTGAATCTCTCATAAAAATCCCTCTAAACTTAGGAATATATGCGCTGAACTTAACCAAATCGACCACCTAAGGCTCCTAGAGCAGTTAGTATTGGTACTAGCGGTAAGAAACCTCCTATTTTTGGTACACTGATAATGCGAGGTATAACAACTTTTGAATTTTTTCCTTTCAGCGATTTATTTAAAATTTTACGAGCAATTTTGATTGCATCATTTATATCTGCAGGTTTATCCTTCTTTAAAGTTGTCGTAGCCATTCGTATTGCGGAGCTAAAGATCTTCTTTCCAAATTTATTTTTTTCCTTTTGGCCCATGCCTAATTTCACTTTAGCCTTCATTGTGTTAGTTATAAAATATGCGTTCGTTTTTTCTCCGATACTGCTGTCTTTGGATAAAACTCGCTCCCAAGCTCGATTTTCGAGTATTTTATCCGCTTGATGTCGCTTATTGATTTTCTTATTTTGGGAATAAACTATATCGTGCTCTCTGCAAGCAGCATCCAACGGATTTATCCTCTTATCACCTCTTTTCAAACGTTTTTGCAGCTTAGTTCCTGGTCCACAAACTTCATAGCCGGGTAAATGAAGTTCAAATGGTAGAGAATTTATAACTCTATCTACTAATCCACCTCCAGTGACAGAACTCTTATGATTAATAGTTCTGTGATATTGAAACATCTATTTATATAATCTGAACGCTAATAAAAAGGAAATATAACATTAGCTTTAGTTGTTAAAATGCGGTTGATCAAAAAACGTAACAATATATTTGTGAGGGATGTCGATTCCACAACAAACACAGATAAGAGGAGAAGAAGGCACAATTCTCTATTACCGATTTCTATAAAATTTGAAAATATTTATTTATATTCGAAATCATTATTTCAACCTAAATATGAGTACTTAAAGAAGCTCATATCACCGATTAATGGAATGGGGTATTTTACATTTTCTGACAATGACAGCGTTATCCCACCACACGAAGCTAAAAATAACTATAATTATATTTGATGATTGATGATTTTGTATGGGTCGTCATAAAAATGTGGATTCATTTTATTTATGTCAAACTTATACCCGAATTCCAAAACATTTGATACGAGATAATGTCAATATGATTATAATGTTTAAGCAGGATGAAATGAATATGAAGCATGTATATAGTGATCATGTTGGAACGGATATGACCTATGGGCAATTTTGTAAAATATGTCGAGAATGTTGGAAAGAAAAATATGGATTTTTAACAATAAATGCTAATGAATTAAATGCTGGCCGCTATAGAAAGTCATTAAATATTTTTATTGAAATATAAGTTGGCTGCAATAATAAGATGACATTAGTAACACTTCAAATCTTGAATCGGATGGATTATCAAGTCAAAAAGTTTAAAATGTATTACATCCTTTTTATAAATTAAACTGATACTAAATAAACTTAATCTATTCCTGGTCTGTTTCTGATATATTCCTGGTATGTTTCTGATATATTCTTGGTCTGCTCCTGATCTGTTTCTGATATATTCCTCGTCTGTTTCTGATATATTCTTAGTATGCTCCTGATCTGTTTCTGATTAATATGACTGAAGTGTTGGAAGAACTGGTAAAGTCAAGAAACGTTTTAAAGAAGAAATTCCGAAGCATAAAAACGGGTGAAGTCAACACACATGAAATACTCGAAGATACTTTTAAGCCCGTAACTAATCCGTTGAAAGAATTAATCAAAATTTCTAGTAAAAGAAAGAGAATTTCTAAAGGCGAAAAAGAAGAAATTAAAAATTAAATCAAAAATGAAATGGAAAATGAGAGTAGTTTATCGCTTAGGAAATTACCAATGAAACTGGAGACAAGTACCCCAAAGAAAGATTTTACGAGTAACGAATACAAAACAATTGATGATGAGGATGAGGATGATTTTTACTATCAAACTGAACCCCCAGTTAATGTTACTAACAATAATACAACAACAAGCTCAATCGATATATCACTTTTAGGTAAAAAAAATGAACTAGATACGCTTTATGGTCCTCACAAAGACTCGAATGGTGAGTGGAAATTTGGCAACAGCTACATTAAGTTGAGTGAGGATAAAATTATGATAGGAAATCAAAATTGGTTACTAACGCCTGGTCTGCTTCAGCTAATGTTTCATAGAATACCAAAAAACTATGATAGAACAGATAGATATTTACAAAAAGATTTTAATGGATACAAATACTCACAAAAGAGATTATAAATCTGATGGACAAATAAAGGGTACAAGGGCCTACAAGTATCAAAATATTATCAGCAAATTATTTAAAATTGATAAAACACGGAGCGGTCTTATGAAATTGAATTCTAGTAAACCTAATTATATTTATTGGGATGATCCAAATGAGTTAGTTGATCGCCTCAGACTATTAATCGTGTCTCAAGCTGCTGGTCATAATAATCATAATAATGAAATAGTTTCGATTATCGAAGAATTGCAGGAAGCTGGTATAATAGTATAAAATATCAAATTTTATGAGTTCAGTTAATATACTGAGAATGTCTGTCGAAAAGTTCGGACACTATTACAATTCTAAGCTAAACTATGATAATAATATAATAAGGAAGAATGAGTCGAAAATGTTTAATGTCGTTTTGGATAGTGATAAAAACCTTAATCTACAAAATAAAAGGATTAAAAATGTTGCGAGCCCTATGGAAGAAAACGACGCACAGTGCTTTGTCCCATAGGCAAAATTAAAAAAAAAATGTATGCGGAACGTTAGAGACTTATACATTTTTGAAGAGCTGACATAATACCATAAATAAATATGAAGGAGGAATTCAGTACCTCCTCTTTTTGTTAACAACAGAGGGCGCTAAAGTCAAAAAAATTTTGAGCTAAAATAGTTAAACGAAAATCTAATTTTAACTGCTTTACAAACAAAATTGGCAAAAATTCATTTTTAAAGATAATTCTTTGAAACACGGTATTTTGTTATTCACTATATTCGCAATAAGCAGAAATTATTTTAAGTGAAAATTTTTTGTGTAGTATTTTAGATGTTTTTTTTTATTTAGTATTTTAGAACACCTTGAAGCTCTTTAATAGAATTTGGAAAAAAAAAATTGTTTTTTTTAACCGCAAATTTAAAAATTTTATACATTTTCCATACCCTTTTACCTGAGTTTTAACAAAGTTAGAAAGAGCTAAATTTTAAGGTACCACCAAAAATTAAAATAATAACGTTTTAAAAAAAAAAGAACTTTAAAATTAAAACACAAGCTTCCATTTTATGTGGTGTAAAAATAAAAAAAATTCAAGAAACTTAAAAAAAAAATTTTAAGTAAAAACACTTTTTTTTTGCTCAAAACCTAAAATTTTATAAAGTTTAAAGAAATTTAAAAAAAATATAAAAAAAAATAACCTTCCGATGTTTTTTGGCTGTAATTAAAAAAAAAAATTAAAAACTTTGATTCTTCTTGTGGATTATTTTTATTTGGTCTTTTAATTTTTTTTACATCAAGTCGAGAATATGATGTCATGTAAATGGCCGCCGCCACAGTTGATTGTCATTTGAGCCCTTTTTATGGCATTTTCGAAGAAAAAAGGTCCGATGACTCCTCCAGTGAAAACAGCACACCATACAGTGACTTTGAGCGTGTCTAATGGCTCTTCGTGGGTTACACGCGGATTTTCAGTGCCCCAGAAGCGTAAATTTTACTTATTTACGTACCCGCTAAGATGGAAATGGGCCTCATCACTCATGATTGGTGATGAATGAAAAAATGGGCTCAAATGACAATCAACTGTGGCGGCGGCCATTTACATGACATCATATTCTCGACTTGATGTAAAAAAAATTAAAAGACCAAATAAAAATAATCCACAAGAAGAATCAAAGTTTTTCATTTTTTTTTTTAAATTACAGCCAAAAAACATCGGAAGGTTATTTTTGCGCCACCCTGTATGATTTAGATAGTCCATTAGGATGTATAATTTTCTGTAAAAAAAAAATTAAAATTTTTAACCGCAAATTTTAAATTTTTATCTTTTTCTACATATCCCAATTTTTCAATTTTTTGTAGATATATACATACATACATGCAGATGTATATGCTGTCCCTTAAAATACGATTTGTCGATTTTTATTCATTACACTGCCAAGTTTTCATCTAGTAGGTTCAAAATTGAAGAATTTAATTTTCTTTTTAGAAAACTTTAACCCTTGCTGAATTGCGGCCGAAAATGGCCCATTTTTAAAAAATAAAATAGCCTATAAATTAAAAATTCACAAAATTCTAAATTTTTGCCAACACTAGTATTTTATTTAACTTGTTCATTAAATATACTTAAAATTATTCAGATACGGAATTTTTGTTTCGCTGGATATCATTAACCCACTTTAACCTAGAACCGAAATGTCCATAAATTTAATAGAAATAAAAAAACGGCTTTTTTTTATTTATTTGTCATATTTTTTTAAAATACATAATTTGGAAATGTCAAAAACTATTTTTGTAACATAATAGTTATTATTAAAGAAAAATAATAAATTGAAAAAATAATAATTCGGGTTTTGTGTGGGGAGCAACTCCTTTCCAGGACATTTTATGAAAATTGATTATTATATCAAAAATTGTTTTCATTAAATTTTAGCCAGTTCCCAATATTTTTGACCATGTGTTTGATGGTTTTGCTAAAATAAAATAATATTGTATCATAAAAAAACTTGTAAAAATTGACCAACAATACTGCTCGTCTGTGGCGCCCTTAAAATTGATAATGAATGAGAAAAAGGATATACGGGAGATAGTCATATCCTTGCACTGAATGAAAAAAATGTTCTACAGAGATAAAAAGTATAATTTTATAAACTATTGTAAGTTCCTAGTGCATTCTGATCTTAAATCTGGCCAAAATGTAGATTTTGAGAAAAAGGATATAGGGGAGATAGTCATGTCCTTGCACCGAATGAAAGGAAATTTGCCACAGAGCTAAAAAGTATATAAACTGTTCTACGTTTTTAGTCCATTCTGATCATAAATCTATCCAAAATATAGTTTTTGAGAAAAAGGATATATGGGAGGTAGTCATGTCCTTGTACCGAATGAAAAAAAATTTGCCACAGAACTAAAAAGTATTATTTTACAAACCATTTTAAGTTTTTCGTGCATTCTGATCATAAATGTAGTCAATATATGGTTTTTGTGAAAAAGGATGTATGGGAGGTAGTCATGTCCTTGAACCGATTTTTCCGAAACTTCGAATTTTTCTTAATTTACATGTTATAAAACAGCACACCAAATTTCATTCTTCTGCGATAACTCCTCTAATTTTGCCGATTGACTATATGGGGACGAAGCACTGTGCGACGTCGTCACAAAAGATTTTCTTCTCTCACAAATCAACCAATTTCAAACAGACTTACTTTTGAATATATATAACAATGATGATGACAGGTATGAGAAAATTTCCAATATGAATCAAAGACTAAAATCGTACATTGACGAAAAACTTGAGCTGTTGCGTCAACAAATTAACTATTTGAAAACTTTAGTACTAAAATTCGTGTCAGAGGAAGAGGGGTTTGTTGCGGTGTCTAAATAAAATAAAATAATTAAGCAATGCTATAAAGACGAATGATACAATAATAAACTATTTAATATATAATATCGATAATGAATAAGAGAATTTTGGTGAAAGAGTTGCATAAACAAGCTCGAAAAAATTTTAAACGTCGAAGAGTTATAATGAAAGGTATAGATGACTTATGACAAGCTGATCTGGTTGAGATGGGGAATTATTCATCGGATAACAAGGAATATCGATATCTGTTGACAGTAATTGACACATTCTCAAAATTTGCTTGGGCCGCACCTCTTAAATCTAAAAGTGCATCTGATGTTTGCAAATCAATGGAAAATATCTTCGGCCTGGGTCGTATACCGAAAAACTTACATACTGATGACGGCAAGGAATTCTTTATATAATCTTTGATAAATTGATGAAAAAGCCAATATTAATCACTACTCAACGTAAAGTGTAATGAAGGCGTCTATGTTGAACGCTTCAATAGAACTCTTAAAGGTATGATGTGGAAGGAATTTAGCTACAACGAATCATATCACTGGATTGATTTATATAAAAATTTAATTGATGATTAAAATCGAAAAGTTCATCGTACCATTAAAATGGCGCCCATTAACGTTAATTCTACAAATGAGAAAATATTGCTAAATAAATTATATAATCATCTGAAAATATATAAAATCTCAAAATTTCATGTTGGAGATTACGTACGCATCAGTAAATATAAGCATATTTTTGAAAAGGGGTACACACCGAATTGGACAACAGAAATTTTTAAAATCAAATCTATAAACAATACATACCCCGCAACATATATTTTGGAGGATTACCAGGGAAAGAAAATTGAAGGTGGTTTCTATGATGAGGAACTCTCAAAGACTCGATTTCCCGATACATATCTTGTTGAAAAAGTGCTTAAAATTAAGGATGATAAAGTATTAGTGAAATGGTTGGGTTTCTCAAATCATCACAATGCTTGGATTAATAAAAACGAAGTATTATAATATGTATGATTACTTTTAAGACTATAGAGTTAAGTATAAAAGGACAAAATTGTTATGTCAACTATATTAATTGAATGAAAACCTTCCACTTGATAACACATTAAAAATTTTCATATATTAGCAGAGGGGTAGAAAAATGAATAAAATTTTTAAGAGTTCTGAGATTAGATATGAAAAACTAAAGTATTGTAATTATTGTGGTAGTAATGATCACAATGAAAATAATTGTAATCAGAAGAAAGATGATAATAAAATTAAGAATTGGGAATCTTCCAAAAAGAAGTGAATGTTAAAATTTATCAATAAGAAATATATATATATATATTAGGGCGGGTCAAATTGTATGGATAAAAATTTTTTGATATTGCGTACTCGATTTTTCGAAAGCTTTAGCATGGGGAAAAAAGAGTTCGAGGCTCCCAAATTTAAATTTTTTGCAATTTTCTAATAAATGCTAGATTAGCGCCATCTTGAGGTGGCTTTTTGAAACAACTAATAAAGTTGTAAACAATATAACATTACAACCTTTCCAGAAAGGTATTACTTATGAAAATCGGATAAAAAATGTGGCAACTAGAGGTAAAAGTATATAAGTAAAATTATTTTCTCCTTGTTGTCATCAACATCATTATCATCATTTCTCATCATTATCATCATTTCATCATCAAGCAGAAAATAATTTTACTTATATACTTTTACCTCTAGTTGCCACATTTTTTATCCGATTTTCATAAGTAATACCTTTCTGGAAAGGTTGTAATGTTATATTGTTTACAACTTTATTAGTTGTTTCAAAAAGCCACCTCAAGATGGCGCTAATCTAGCATTTATTAGAAAATTGCAAAAAATTTAAATTTGGGAGCCTCGAAAATGATTTTTTTGATATGTCGTAGAGGAACTTTTTTTTCCCATGCTAAAAGCTTTTGAAAAATCGAGTACGCAATATCGATTGCTAAATCGACACACCCTAATATATATGTCCGTGTAGTATATTTAATAATATAAAAGTAAAAATAAAAAAATATACATCCTTTTAAAACCCAACCTTTTTGTTTTGTTTACTACATTACCCAATCGGAAAGCAAAATGTCAATAACACTAACATTGAGCGGAAATTCCTCAAATTTTTCAGAAAACTATTTTCCTCCAATAAATTTAAATGATGATTATGAGTTTGCTCTCATAGATTTCCACTCCTACGACAGCATACCAAATGTGGACATAAACAATAATTTATTTCACATTGGTAATAAAGTTATTACAATACCTATTGGATCATATGAGCTGAACGATATTGTCGATTTTATAAAGGAGGAATATGAGAGAGATAGATTGGGGGAGAAGAAAATTTTTATAGAAGCTAATAATAATACAATGCAAGTCAAAGTATATATATAGTACGGAAGATTCGATATACTTTAACAAGAACAATTCGATAGGGCAATTGTTTGGCTTCAATAAAAAAGTCCTCTCTCCCTCTATAAATAATTTTTCAGATCTACCAATAAATATTTTTAAGGTCAATCTCTTGCGAATAGAATGTAATATTGCAGTAAATACCTATATAAACAATTCTCATGCACATACCTTACACGAGTTTGCAATAAATGCCCCACCTGGCTATAAAATGGATGAAATACCTCGAAATCTCATTTATTTGCCAGTGAACTCTAAAGAAGTAAGCTCACTAACACTACGGATAGTTGATCAACACGGCGATTTTATTAATTTTCGAGGAGAAGAAATAACTATTCGATTACATTTAAGGCCCAGAAAATAATGATAATTTACAGCAAAGAAATTGTAACAAATAACATTCCATATACCACCAAAATACATATTGCCACCAGTTACACCGAAGTCAACACCATCGTCATTGTTATCGTCACATTTAGCCAGCAAATTGACTGAATCAAATATAAATTTTCTCAAATCATTGAATTTCCAATTAAAAAAACAACAACAACGTCATCAACAATGAGTTCCTTAATTAATGTTTTGGGTGTACCCTTATCGGATGACAATATTATAAAAAAGATTATCACACATACACTCCGTACTTGCAATCATTTAACAATAACGATGAAATAAGAATCTCAATACAAAATCAGGATTTATATGTTTTGCCAAGTGAAAGTTTTATTTACATTGAAGGTTTCGTTGAAGATAGTAGCGATAGTAAAAAATGAGTACCATCTTCTACTAATTTCAGATTGAAAAACAATTTTGTTGCTCATCTATTTGATGAAATTCGTTATGAGCTATGGACACTTTAACTTTTACGTACCATTAAAAGTATTATTGGGATTTGCTGAAGACTTTAATAAAATGATTTTAAATTGTAAACATGAATTGATTCTACTACGAAGGAAAAGTGATGATCAGCTGGTATACTCAACTGCATCTACTGAAAAACCAAAAATTACTATTAAGAATATTTCATGGAGGATACAACATGTACACTAGAGCGTACCACCTTACAGGCAAAAAAAAAAAGTGCGCCGTACACCCTCCAATATGATGCAAGGAGGTTTCAAAAAAAAATTTTTTTTTTTTATGCCGAACGTAGGGGTCGCCATTTTACATTTTTCGTTATATTTTTGGTATTTACAGTCGGATCTTAAAGTATGATACATCGATGATTTTCTCTCGATGAGACCAGTGTTTTGCTCTAAGGACATTTTGACCTCAAGTATCCCGTTCTAGTAGTTACCCACCAGATCTCAGTTGCTACCACCCTAATGTACCACCCTAATGTCAGAAAATTAAAGCTCGCAAAAAATCAGTAGGAAGTTTTTCGCTAAACCCAGTAGAAATTTTTTTTATATATTGGTTGCCGAACGTAGGGGTCGCCTTTTAAAATTTTTTTTAGTTGGATTTTTACTATATAGCAAAATACTGGTCTCCTCGAGGCAAAAAAATCGATATATCACACTTTAAAATCCGATTTTAAATGCCAAAGCCATAACAAAAATAAATATGATTAAAATCAAACAAAAGGGAGTAAATTTACCAATAGCATTCCGCAGTTGGGACTGCCATTATAATCCACAGTTAACAACAGGAACTAATCACATTTGGAATGTTAAATTGTCTTCAAATAGAGAACGACCCGGTTTTGTCTTGATAGCCTTTCTGCATGACAATAAATTCGTTAATTGTGATTTAACCAACCTCAAAGTTCACTTAAACTCGGATTCATATCCTTATGATGATCTTAATATTAAATTTGATCAAGAACGCTTCGCCATCCTATATGATATGTCAGATTTCAGCAAAGCTACTATATGAGAGAACCTCAACCTCTACTCACTTGCCAAGAATTCAAAAATAAAGCTCCTATTTCCGTTATCGATGTAAGCCACCAAAACGAGTCGGTCGCAGGGGGTCCGATAGATATAAAAATTGAGTTTGAGACAGGCACTAATATTCCACCAAACTCATCAGCTTACTGCATCCTTATTCATGATCGTTCAATTGAATATACTCCTCTGACAGGGCAGGTTCATAAAATTGTTTAAGCAATAGAAATGTCAAAAGTGGTTTTTATTGATCTTCAGGGCTTTAGAGGAGATTCAAATAGTTTTATTGTAAAGGAAATTGCATTGGTGTTCGACGCTAAGGAGTATATAAATTTCATCGTAAAACCACTGTTGGAAAATAAACTATTTTTTGAGAGTAAATTTTGGTTTTTTATTATATTAATTTATTAACTTCAAAATAAATAGTTTCCACAATCAGATATATTTTCCAAATGAAGTTTAAAAACAATTGTCCTGATATTTCAAATAATATTTTCAAAGTTAATAAGTTAAAAGTTTCTTCCGTAAATTCAAAGTGAAATGGGTAAAGTACAATAAATTAAAGTTAAATTGAACATATAAATTTGTCCTCAACATTCTCCCCCTCGTTAAAACCTCGTTTTAACCAATATTTTCCCTTTTCCTTTTCCCTTTTTTTTTTTTTTTTTTTTTTTTTAAGAATCCGTTTTCCGTATTACATCAAGCTTTGCTAATCTGGCTACTGGTCGGTTGAATATACCACTATTTGTAAGAACTGATACGCTCCTAACATTCCCATCATTTGATTTACAGACTGATTGCACTACTCCTCTAGGCCAGTTGTTTCTTGGTAGGTTCGGATCCACTATGATGACTACATCACCAACCTCCAGTGGATTACATTTTTTAAACCATTTTGTACGCTTTGTTAAGGTTGGAAGATATTCTTGAATCCATCGTTTCCAAAATACGTCAGCAAAATACTGCACCTTTCTCCAATTCTTTCTAAGCAAACAATCATCGTTTGTAAATACACCAAGTGGCTTATCACCATTTGAGGATCCCAGTAGGAAATGATTAGGGGTAAGAGCTTCCTCTGTTGTTGATTCTAAGTCGACATAAGTAAGTGGTCTGGAATTAATAACTCGTTCACATTCTAGCAATCCATTATAGAGCGTGTCATCTTTAAATACAAAACTTGGCATAATTTGATGAAGTATTTTCTTTACAGATTGCACCAAACGTTCCCAACTACCACCCATGTGTGGTGCCGCAGGTGGATTAAAGTGCCAAGTGGTAGATGAAGTAGTAAACTTAATAGAAATTTCATCAAAATCTACTTTATTAATTGCTTTTCTTAGCTCTGTTTCCGCTCCTCTGAAGTTTGTTCCATTGTCACAATATATTGCAATAGGTGTGCCACGCCGAGCAATAAAATTCTGAATTACTATTATGCAACTGTCAGTTGTCATATCTCGTGCAACTTCGATGTGTATTGCACGTATGGTTAGACAAGTAAAGAGTACACCCCATCGTTTTTCCTCATGTCTAGCTACTTTTACATATAATGGACCAAAGTAGTCAATACCCACATAAGAAAATGGACGAGTAAACGGTGATAGGCGGGCTTTGGGTAACACGGCCATTTCAGGTACTATCGGCAGGGCTTTCATATTTTTGCACAACTGGCAGTGTATACGTACCTTTCTTAATTCAGCTCTCAATCTGGGTATATAAAACCATTGTCGCAGTTCATTGAGGCAAGTGTCGTGGTGAACATGATGAAATTTTTCATGGAAATATTGTATCAGTAGACCTGTGCAATGGTGTTCCCTAGGTAGAATTATGGGTCGTTTAGCATTTTCGCCTATTACGGATGCCAATTCAATTCTTCCATTCATGCGAAGCATCAAATTTTCGTCAATATATGGGGAACATTTGTACAGGGCACTGGACTTGGAAATATCACCACCTTTATTGTTGCTTAAAAGAGCAATTTCATCCTTGAAACTCTCAAATTGTATTTGACGATATAAAAAGTTCTCTGACATCGCAATAAGCTTAGAATCTTCAGGAGTTACATATGAAAGATTTTTTGATTTCATATATTTCTTCTTTAACTTGAGGATAAATGTATACAGTTTGACTACAGTTTGAAGTAATCTCCTCCACGACGAAAATCTATGAAATTCAATTAAATTTTTGTCAATTACCTCTGAGTGTATCATAACTAAATGTGGTCTCAATTCTTCTGAAGGCATTGGGTCTTTTAAATTCTTCGAAGGCCATTGGAATTCGTCTTTCTTCAAAAAAGGTGGCCCATTAAACCATCGGCTTTGCATATCGAATTCAAATTTTTTCTTCCACTTTGTCGCATCGTCTGCAACGTTGTCCTTTGTGGGTATATATCTCCATTCGGTGGACTTGCTGCTTTCTAAGACTTCTCCAATACGGTACATAACAAACTGCTTGTAATTTCGAGGATCCGCGTTCAGCCAAGAGAGGACTGTATTTGAATCGGACCAAAACCAGCGTTTTTCAATATGCAAGTTGCGAATACAGCTTATAGAGTTTGCAAGACGAACGCCCAATACTGCAGCCATCAATTCCATACGTGGAATTGAAACAGGTTGTTTTGGAGCGACCTTTACTTTGGCGCTTACCAAGGAACAATGAACTCCATCCGCTGAAACCACTCGAAAATATGCAACTGCTGCATACGCCATTTCACTTGCGTCAACAAATACATGAAGCTGAATTGAAGACCCTGGCTGGATTGAATACCACCTCGGAATTCTTACTTTTTCGATATTTGGTAATAGTTGTACCCAAATTAACCATTTATTAAAGACATCATCATTAACTTCATCGGTCCATCCTTCAGTCGTTCTCCAAACTTCTTGCAACAAAATTTTCAGGTATACCACATAAGGTGATAAAAACCCAAGGGGATCAAATATTGACATCAGCGTTCTTAATATGTCGGTTTTAGTAGGTCGTTTATTACCAGTTAACACATCTTTATTTACCCGATTTAATTTTAGAGAATAGGTAAAAACGTCATCTGCAGTTGACCACCACATACCTAATATTTTCTCTGTTGTCATTTCAATAACATTTGACCCAATCGATACGTTGGTTTGTTTTTCCAACTCACCAAGGGTTTCCATTACGGTTTTTGAATTCGATTTCCAGTTTCGAATGAAAAATCCACCTTTGCTGTGAATAAATGCTACTTGCTTTGCTAACTCAATGGCTTCTGTTTCCGAATCTGCACAGTCTAATAGATCGTCTACATAATGGTGATAAATGATTGAATCTACCGCTCTGGGATATTGACTCTTGAACTCCAAAGCATTATTATTTTTGATATATTGTGCCGAGCTTGGAGAGCACGCAGCACCAAACGTCATTACTTGCATTATATAAGTATTCTATTAGTCTCACCGTTACGCCAGATGAACCGCTGCGCATTTTGATCTTCTTTGCGTATCAAGACCTGATGGAACATTTCCTTAATGTCTCCACAAATAGCAAATTTCTTCATTCGAAAACTATACAATACAGAAAGGAGAGGAGCCATCAAGTCTGGTCCTTTAAGCAGCATAGAATTCAAGGAAACTCCACTCACTTTAGCAGCCGCATCCCAGACTAATCGTAATTTACCAGGCTTGTTCGGATTTGTTACTGTGAAAATAGGTAGGTACCATATAATACCATTAGTGTTCTGAACTTCATTTACAGATAGTTTTCGTGCATATCCTTTTTCTACCAATGCATCAATTTGTTGGGTTATTATTGGGACGTGTTGATGATCTAGTTTTTTTTCAAGACAATGAAGCCGCTTAAATGCCATTGGAAAGCTATTTGGGACTACCGGAGTATCTTCCTTCCAGAGCAGTCCAGTCTCATATCTATTGCCGGTACGCTTCGTGGTTGTTTTAAGTAAAAGATTTCCACGTTTATCTTCAGTTGACACAAGCTCGTGCTTACGTCCAAAGTTTTCCAATGAAAGGTAATCCGACACTATCTTTTGAAGCTTTTCCATTTCGTAATCACAGTTACAGTGCATAATCTTGTTGTTTTCTAGAGTTGTCGTTTGGGATTTATTGCCTCCACCGTGAATTACCCATCCCAATCGTGTCTTGGATGCACAGGGTTCACGTTTAGAACCTTCGATCAACTTTAAAGTGTTAAGAACGTATCCATTGTTCAGCCCGATGAGTATTTTTGGCGTCGCTCCATTATAAGTTGAAAATGGTACACCTTTTAAATGCTGATAAGAAGCTAATGCTTCTTTTGTGACACTTTGTACTGGTAGTGACAGATTTTTAACAGTATGTACTTTAACAAGATCATACTTTTTTGAATTTGGATTACGACTTGATATACGAACGCTGACTTGCATTAAGTCTTCCTCTGTGCGAGATGCCTCAGATGTCCAATTTAAACATAAGTTTTTTATTTCACCTTTCAAGCCAAGCTGGTCGCAGATATCTTTTTCTAGAAGCGTTACATTTGATCCATCATCTAAGAAAGCAAATGTATCCACGTAAATGTCCTTGCTATGCAAAGTTACTGGTAAAATCTTGAAGTAAGTGGTAACTCCTAAGCTTGAGTTCGAGTGAGTTGTAAAGGTTAGGTTCGGTTGAAATTTGTGGAGTAGGTTATGGTGCCTAGCCTCGCAACCTTGGATGGAACATTTCGCATTAGAACAACGGTAGTTACCATGTTTGTTGAGGCACAAACGGCAAAGTTTATACTGGCGCACTTTATCCCAACGATCAGATAGTTTCATCTTGGAAAATTTGTCACATTCTTCAAGTGGGTGATTTTTGTCGCATAGAGGGCATGAGTGTTTAATACCAGGCGTTTTATCCGTTTCATGTAAATGTAAATAACCATTAGTTTTATAAGAAACAATAGATGGACTTACTTTAGTAACTGCTTCAGCTATATCGAATAACCATTTAGAAAATACTGATATATCGGCTTCTCTACATGCAACGTGCATAGCCCAATTGAGTTTTGTCTGCGCTGGAAGCTTGTCTACAAGTTCTTGGAGTAGCAAAGGGTTATTTTTGTGGGCATCCAATCCGGAAGCTTCCAAAGTTGAGCACAGATTTCGAACTGCAATAGCGTAGCTAACAAGACTTTCCAGTTTATCTGCCTTTGCTGACGTTTCAGATCGAATTTTTTCCAGAAGAGTGTTTATTATTATTTCTGGGCGGCCAAACATCATCTTAAGCGTTCGAATCACCTCTGGAACATTTTTTGGTAGTAACAGATGACAGCTAACAGCATCAAGGGCTTTTCCTTTTAAGCATTTTTGCAGACGTAAAAGATTTTCTGAATCGGAGTATCCACAAAGTTTCGTGCTCTCTACGAAGGAGCTAAAAAATAGTGGCCACTCTTCGGGCTTCCCGTTAAATATAGGCAAATCCTTAGACAGAGCTTGACGAAGCGAAAGCTGAATATTTGTAGGAACGGCTTCTTCTACATGTCTGAATTTTTTCGGAATTGCTCCATGGTTTGTGTATGAGTTTTTTCCGCGCGTAGGGGAGTGATGATAGAGCGTAGGTGAATGATGTGGATTATCTTTACTTCGATATTGCGAATGATTTGGCAAATTCGAAACCCATTCCTTTGTACGAGCAATAGCTTCACTATGAAGACTTTCCGCGTCGTCTTCTGACATAGCTAAAATTTCAAATTTTCTTTGAAGGAATCTTTCTGCTAAAGCCTTTTCTTCCTCGAGACGTTTAAGTTCCAGATCAATCCTGCGTTGGCGCGACGATGTGCCGGACAATATTGATTTAGTCTGCGAGTTCTTTACGGATCTCTCACTGACATTTTTATTCGCTGGATTTACTGTGCTGGACTGTATTAACACAGTATTCGACTTGTATAAGGATTGCTCATGTACTTCTTTTTCATTAGCAATTTTTCCTGTGCATTTGGAACACATCCAGTCATGGTTCTCTACAGAATTGGTTACTCCTGCGCAAGTGAAGTGGTACCACACGTCACATTTATCGCACTGGACCATTTCTGCAGTATCTTCCACATTGCATTGGCCGCAACTGCTTGATTTAACCAATTCTTTTGGCGGTGTATGGCATACGACGAACATTATCGAATTTATTTATTTTGAAGATTGTTGGAAAATAAACTATTTTTTGAGAGTAAATTTTGGTTTTTTATTATATTAATTTATTAACTTCAAAATAAATAGTTTCCACAATCAGATATATTTTCCAAATGAAGTTTAAAAACAATTGTCCTGATATTTCAAATAATATTTTCAAAGTTAATAAGTTAAAAGTTTCTTCCGTAAATTCAAAGTGAAATGGGTAAAGTACAATAAATTAAAGTTAAATTGAACATATAAATTTGTCCTCAACAACCACCCTTCGATTACATTCATTTGTCATCAGCGAACCAAAGACAAATCAATTGGTAAACAAAAAACCATCATCATCTACAGTGGGAAGATGGATCCGTATCATTCAATTCTGTTTGTAAATTTCTCAAAGCAAATACAATGAATTCGTGCATTTTTGTAAAGGGTTTGGAAAAGAAAAAATGGCTGGAGGATATGTTGCAGAAAAATGTATTCAATATAGAAAATATCAATTGCTGTAATTTGAAACAACTCGATGAAAAATATCCCGATTGCATCCGTTGTAGTTCTCACAATCATGGAACTTGTGCTCTGAAAAATGGTCTTTTACTTCAAAAATTTTTTAAACTTCAAAAGAAGTGAACCCCAATTTACCATTTGAATAAAAAAACAAATTACAAATGCTTTATTTCTCAAAAAAATATTTATTTGTTTTCAAAAATCTTTATTTATATTTAATACATATTATCGAAAATTAACTAAATATAAAAAATAAATTAAATAAAATCTTAATTATTAAAATTAAATATATTAAAAAAAAGTGTTTTTTTTCCTAATAATCGATACTATCAAATATTAGATCGTTAGAATCATTCTGGAATTGTAGTAAATCAATATTTACTTGCATATAGTATTATCACCATCCTCATCAAAACTAAAATTATGATTTAGATATTTTAGACAGTTATTATCGGGGGTTTTATTATCCTCATCATATTCACAATGGCCCCTAGCAACTGTGTTAACCTGATTGCTCATAACACTATGCGACAGTCAAAATCGGGATGGGATGAAACCAACGGGAAATGATATATCGGTCAAAAACAAGTTATACGTGTCCCGGCGTTTCGCTGGGTCACCCCTAGGAATCGAGATATATCTTTTTTTGACATAACTCGAGAACCACTAGTCCGATTTTGCTCAAACAATTTTAAAAAAATTAAAAATTACAATTCCTTTAATCTGTTCATATAACGTTTTTCTATATACTCAACAGTTTTGCCGGTAAAAATAAATGTTTGTTACCGCTACCATAAAAATCAATAACCTTTTGTTTATTACTTTTTTTTAATATTTTAGGCAAAAAAATTTTTTTTTCTTCATACATTTATTTTTACCGGCAAAACTGTTGAGTATATAGAACAGATTAAAGGAATTGTAATTTTTAATTTTTTTAAAATGGTTTTAGCAAAATCGGACTAGTGGTTCTCGAGTTATGTCAAAAAAAAGACCACCAAAGGTCAAATCGATATATCTCGATTCCTAGGGGTGACCCAGCGAAACGCCGGGACACGTATAACTTCTTTTTTACCGATATAACTTTCCCCGGTAGTTTGAACCCTTCCCGATCACTGACCCCTACCATTTGTCTCACAGTGTAATTATTCGTTTTTCGTCTTGATAACTTAAAACAATTTTATAGACATTTATTGTGAAAACATTATATAATTTTGATAAAAACAAACACATATTAATTTTACGTTCAAATAAAGCAGTTTTATAATCAAACATGCAATATTTGTTTAAAGCTGACTTTTTAACCCCCTTTGATTTTTTAATTTCTTTATTGTCAATAGTTTTAATGGAATACATTTTCGATCTGAGACCAACAAATTCAGTCATAATTATACCATTATTCTCATCCTTCATTTTACCCAAAACTTTTTTATTCAATAATGGTATACCATAAGGATTATCAACGCGATAATCTGAGGTATCAAATGCAGACAAAAAATCATTAAGTATATCCTTGTAAAAATCTTCCGTTTTGATTGAATAAATAAATGAATCTGTGTCCATATAATTGAGGATAATATTTTCTCCATATTTTGCCTTCATTATCCTATAATGGAAATCATACATTTTCCATTTAGATAGTTCAAGCACGGCAAAACCTATGTAAAAACCTCGACGATTTCTATTTTCACTCTCCCAATTTTTAGCGATTTTAAAATCTACCCTCTTTTCAACATTTTCCATGGTTTTCCCATAGACAGCGTTATTCAGAAGTTTGAAAAAATCTTTTTCAAATGTATTTTGTGCTTTTGCTGTATGGTCTGTATTTAAGTTTATATATTTCTGAAGCCATGGAGACTGATTAAATTTTACCCCCTATGGTATTTTGTACAAATTAAACCATTTGCAAGACATTGCTTAAGGTTTCGATAATTAATCTGATAATTACTTTTATTAGTCAAGTCTGCAATAAGTTTTTTATATTTGGACACAATACAATGCAGCAATAAGACTCCATTTGAAACAATAAACATCTTCATTATGGATATTCTTAATTCCTTTGGAAGTGTAATATATTGTGATCCTCTTATAATGTTTGCTTCATTCACATTAATATTTAAACATTTTATATTTATAAGAGACCACCCACTATCTCTTTCTTGGAACTCAGACATTTTGTTCCGGATTTCTTTAGTTTGCATATTATAGATACCTTTCAAGTCATCGCTTAGAGTGACCATTATCATTTTTGTTATGTGAGCTATTGTAGCTCCCAACACTTCATGCTCAGTTATTTTCAAATAATCACATACAAGCTCCATATTAAACTTGTATGTTATGTGTTTGACTTGGCAATCATTAAGCAATTCAATCAAAATTAGTTCCTTCAAAGGAATTAAATATGCTAAAAATCCCAAACGTATTTAACAAATTGTGAAAAATAATCCGCTGCAGGCATGTCCCTATCCGGATTTCATTCTTGCCTAAGGAAATCGTCAGGGGACGACGTTTTTAGAATTTCTGGAAATATTTGTTAAGTTAAATTACAAACTCAATGAGAATTTTTTGTTCTCGTCTAGGAGCGTTATTAAACATTTAAAATATCAAAGAAAAAACAAAAACAACAACAGAAAATTTTCCACAATTTGCTTTGTCATCTTCCAATGTACTACTCTGTTGTTTTGACAGATCTAGCAATGTAGTGACATCCATTCATGTAGAAACAACAATAGAGAACAATGTTTTCTAAAGTGTCAGTAACATTTAAATTTGCACAAGCACTTGCATATTAGTTTTTTAATTTTATTTTATCGGGATATACATTAATTGCATCAAAGGAATTAAATATGCTAAAAATCCCAAACGTATTTAACAAATTGTGAAAAATAATCCGCTGCAGTTCCTCTTTTTTAAAAAATTCCTCCGGAATAATAATTTCCTCCTTCTCATTTTCTAATACATAAACTGCTAACCTTTCATTATAATCACTGCTTCTTACAGTGAGTCGAGGGTTAATTGTCCTTATCCCACAATTATTGCGATGTTGAAGTGTACGCATGTGTTGTGCATAGTTTATGCTGGCAACCGCTATATTGCAAGGAACACAAAATTTCATTGAAGAGGTTGCATGAGTCCTTTCATGCTCCTTCATCGAGGAACGGTTAAGGAAAAACTTTCCACATTCAACACAATGTTTCTTCTTATGTTGAAGCATATTACGTTTGCTGTTGAAACCAGTTTGGCATATTAAACTGGAGAACATTTTGACTTATTTATTTTTAGAATTTAAATAAAATTTTTTATTAATTAAATAATTTTCTATTTCTTTTTTTTTTAAATTTTATTTAATCTTTTTGTAATAAATTAAAAATTTATTGAGAGTCTTTTTCACAGTTGATTTTTTTAATAAATTTTAAATTTATTTAGAATCTTTTTCACAGTTGATTTTTTAAAATTTTTTATATTTTTTTTTTTTAGAATTGAGTTTTATAAGAAATTGAAAATATTTAAGTATTTAAATTATTTTTCACAACGACTTGCTAAAAATTTTAGTAGTACTCTATACGATGTAGTATAAGATACTGAAATTAATTTTCTAAATGAAGCCAAAAGTATGATCAATTAATCAAAAAGTTTCGTTAGAAAATCTGCAGCGGTTCAAGTTCGGTTGTCAAAAGGTCAATCCAATACAAAATAAATATAGAATAATTACAAGAGGCAAAACTAAACAAAACACTTACATGACCTACATCTACATTTTTAAAAAATATAACATTTGTAGTATTCAAAACGATCCTCTGAACAACACATCTATCACACATATAGTATTATTTATGATGTTTTTATTTAGGGGTCATTACATAAATTGAAATTCTAAAAACTTTTTCCTTATAGTATATTTAGACTGAGCAAAAACTAGTAGTTTTTTGGTAATTTTTAGGTTTTGAGCCGAAAACTATAAAATTAATTTAGTTTTTCCATACAATTTTTATACAAACTGAAAACCAGATTCTACCTGGTTTTTGCCAAAAACCACGTAAAAATATCTGAAATTTGTATTTTTGATACACCCGATTTCTTATATAACTAATTTTCGATACACCCTGTTACAACGAATACAAAATTAAAGCAAGTGTCAAAAATATATTTTTGAATTTTTTTTAAATATTTCAGTTTTAGTTTAAAATTGTGTGTTGTTATACAGTTTGAAATGTGTTAATAATTTTTTCAATTTAATTTCACCATAAAAACATAAAGAAAAGTGTTTAATAAAAAAGTGATGTGACAAACAAAAACTAAAAATTCAGTGTAAATGAATTGGCTTTTTTTTATTTAGTTTTGTACAAAAATCACTTGGTTTTTGCTCTGTCTAAATTCCCTATTAAATCAAAACACATAACGGACAATTCTTTCTTAAGTGCCTCACATCATTTCACACTATGCCCCACACCAGGCACGTAGCTAGGGGGGGAGGGGGGCTTGGGGGCTCGATCCCAAAATGGGCCTTCATTGTGCCAAAACTCAATTTTCACTCAGTACCCGTATTTTCAACTTTAATTTCATTTCGTGTAATTCAACTTTAATTTAATTTTTTTTTTCAATTCATTTTTTATTAAAAAAAAAAAAAAAAATAATTAATATACATTTTAAATTAATTCGGATCCTACGAAGCCATTTGGCTTATCTGTAGGATATATAAATTTTTTAAAAGACAAAAATATATTTTTAATAATGAGAGATTTATGAATTCACTAAATTTGTATAATTTCATTGCGAAGCTATAAAATGTTCCTTTATTGCTTTTTTTCTCCTATTCAGGTTTGTAATATTTAAGAGATTAATAGGCAGTTTGTTGAGTATGTTGGGCAATACTACGGCTAAGGTGTTTTTGCCGTAATTGTTGCGATGACGTTCCACCTGAAATCTTCCTTCAGCTCGTAGTCTCGTGTTATGTGGATGATCAATTACTTTTAGGAAGCGAGGATCGTTAAAAAATTCATTTATAAGTGTTGTGCAGTAAATGCTGGTCACGTTTAGTATTTGTAGTTCACTGGCTATGTTGTTGTTGGATGTTGTTCGTATATTGTTGGTTTTTGGTGTTCGATTGTTGCTATAATTTGGTGTATTGTATGTGTTGTTGTTTGACGAATTAGTGTTGTTAGACGAGTTGTTGTTGTTTGACGAATTAATGTTGTTTGCTGTGTTGTTATTGTTTGGTGCGCTGTTATTACTATTATTCACCGTGCTGTTATCGTTGTTTGTCGTGATGTTGTTTGATGAGATGCTGGTGTTGCTGGACGTGATGTTGTTGTATGTGCTAGGATTGTTCAAATTGTTATTTAATGTTACGTCAATGTTGTTTAGCGAGTTGTGTAGCATGTTGTTGGTGATATTATTGTTTATACCGTTATTATTTGATGTATTATTATTATTATTATTGTTGTTGTTGTTGCTCATGTTGTTATTAAGCGTATTGTTGAGAATGTTGCTGTTGAGCGTGTTGTTCGGGATGTCGATATAGAATTCTTATGGAATTCTATTTTGAATGAATTCTAACGGAATGAATTAAAATTTTCTTGAATTCATTCAATTAAAAGGTGAATGATAAATGAAATTCATTCGATTCTTATTAAAGATTTTAGAATGCAGCCAATGAATGAATTCTTTAGGAATGGTTACACGTATTGGTGTACATAGAAACATTTTCTAAAACTGAAGTAAATTTTTCATGAATTAAACTTAAATTCTAAATTTAAATCATTTGAATTTTTAAAATTCTATGGGTTATTCGGTAATATCTTCGATGACATTTTTTAGTTTCGCTTTGTTCGAAAAGGTAAATGCTTAGAAACAAAAAATTAAGGAATTTTTATAGAATTGTTATTTTTTATATCCATTTTCTATTAAATTTTGTAGATAATCAAAATGTGCCAAAATTGTATCGGTTGTGCCATTGTACCAATCAATCTTAGATTGTGCCACAAATCCCATCACTAATGTGAAAATGCGTATAATTTCAGTTTGCAAATTGGCACAAATACACATATTTATTCGCATTTGAAAGTTGTTTTTGATGTTATTCAATTAATTCTTATAAAAAAAAACAAGTTTCTTTTGCTTATTTCTTTATTTAATTAAAATTTTAAATCTATTTTCATGATTGTTTTTTATTTATATTTACATCAGCTGTTTTACCAAAGTTTACCCGAAGAAAAAGTCTGGGTAAATTATGGTAAAAAGAGACACACTAATACACGCTCAATAGCGCTCTCATTTACCCAATTTTCGAGTACGGGAACGCTTTTCGGTAAATTTCGGTAACTTTGGGTAAATTTCGGTAACATTGGGAACGTACGGGAACGCACTTAATATAATAAACATAAAAAATCACAAAACATAAATGGTTGTTAATTTTTTTAAGCTTTTTTACAATTAAAAATATATGTGTATGCGCGCGCATACAAGGGGACCGATGTATTTCTCGAGGGACCGATGAGGGTTAAAATTAGGGTATTCAGTCGATTAATCGTTATTCGATTAATCGAACAATTTTGCTCAAAAATTGTTCGAATAATTTAAAATAGCCATATTTCGAATAACGAATAATTCGAATAATTTAATACGATTAATCGATTAATCGAAATTGGTAAAAAATTAATAAAATGTTTTAAAAATATATATTTTTTATTAAAGTAAATATGGGATTTTATTAAAACTTATTTAACAAATTGTAAAAAACATCTTAAATATCAAAGAAAAAATAAAAACCTCAACAGTAGTGAGCACTCTGCATTCATAATATCCTTTAGCAAAGGATATTATCCCAAGCCATAGGGTTTGAATTAATAAATTGCAAATTAAAGGTGTTTTTTATTTGAAAAGTAAGACAAAGAAATTTCAAAATAAGTTGTTAACAAGATTATAGACAAAATTAGTATTTTTGAGTTCTAAATAATGTTTAATGAGAACTAAATAACCTTTTATATATATGAGCTTTTCAGAGCCCATTTCAGCTAACTCTGCTAGAAACAAATTTGTCAAAATTAATCACAAGGTTTTTTTAAATTTCTTTGCGAAATAGTTGCTAAAATCAAATAAAGGGATGGAGGGACGTAGATGTGGAGGGAAAATCAATTCTCAACAGAATGTCTCTCTACTTTTATGTGTTTTATGAGTTGAATGCATACGAAATAGATACAAATTAATCTACGAGTTGTTCTATTCTTCTTTAAGTAGTAGTTTTAGTGTAGTTCTCCCCGATTTGGATAAAATTTTAATATATTACAGAGAGGACAGAAGTAATAAAAATTTTTATGAAATATGATCTCAATTATAGCATTTTTTATTTTTATGAATTTTAGAAGAGTTTCCGAAACTCTTTTTGTTCGTTTTTTAAATAAAATTATTAAAAATACAACAAATGTATGTATATTATTTTACATAACATTTTTTCGATTAATCGATTA
The DNA here is from genome assembly GCA_949987735.1 of Leucophora obtusa. NCBI lineage: Eukaryota > Metazoa > Arthropoda > Insecta > Diptera > Anthomyiidae > Leucophora > Leucophora obtusa. Next base: position 48,253,893 of record OX465296.1, read on the forward strand.
ATTTTAAAATTGTATTCGATTAATCGGTTAAGAAAAAAACCCGAATAATTATTTGAACGATTAATCGATTAAATTAAAATGTGGATTAATTGAATACCCTAGTTAAAATGTAAGTGACAATAGTTGTTTAACACGTGTATGTGAATTGTTATTTTCCTTAATAAATACGAATTCATAACATTTTTATTTTTAAATTAAAAAAAACCGTTAAAAGTATTGAGTAGTATCGAGTACTCAATTGAAAAGTATTGAGTAGTATTGAGTACTCACAAATTATCGAAATTTCACAACTCTATAACTCACTGTAAAGAAAACAAATAGCACTTGTACATCAAAACATTGTGAGTACGTTTATGCTAAAAATGTCAAATTTTATTATGGTGTTGCCAGATTTTAGCTATTGACATTAGTGTTGCCAGTTCCCGAAATATAAATAGTACCCCTCGTATCTAAATTATTGGCCAAAATCACACTTTTCTCTAAAATTTTCAAATTTAAAACTCCGTCACTGTTAAGTTAAAAGAGGGATATGTGTAATTTTCAGTAAATTTATTCTGTCAGGTGTATTTCATAAACCCCTATGCGTTAACCACTTTTTTTATATTTTGTTGAACAAAATTTTAAAAAATTTAAAACTAGAGTTTTGCAAATTAAAAAAAAAAGAATCTCATCTTTGGCCATACCTGGGACTAGGTTATCATAAGCCAGAGAGACAAAAATTTAAATAAGAATATTTGTGGATCTTAGAAATAAAACTAGAGTATAACATAGTAAATTCTTGAAAGAAATATTTTATATTTTAAGATTTTTTAAATTTATCTCATTTTAACCCTACAATGGACTGAGGAAATTGCAATTACTAAAATATTTTCCAACCGATTTTGAATTTTTATACATTACCAGAAAGATAATTCAGTATAGATTATGATTCTATTTATATTTTCCAAAAATACAGTTACTTAAGAGCCAGTATTTTCAAAAAAAGCCAAAAAAGTGATATTTCACCATATAAAGTGTGTTTTAATTTTTCAATGAGCTTTGGGCAGACCTTAGGGTTATCCGATCGGCCCCAAATTTTTTACTGGAGGCTTGTAGGCAGGGTTGCCAGATGCCCTGAAATGGCCTGGATTGTCCAGTTATTTTAGGTCTTGTCCAGTTACCAGTTAAAATACAATTTGTCCAGTTAAAAAAGAATTTCTTCAATTTTGAAAAATAATTATTTTAATAATTATATTTTCTTATAAATTAAATTAAAATTCAGTATAATTAGCCCTAGAAAGTGATTCCTGTACTATTATAGAACTGCACAGTATAATGAGTAATCTTTTGAATTGAATCGGTTAAAAGATGAGTTTTAAGAAAGCAAATTTGCAACTATTTAAAAAAATTCCTATCACGAAGCAAAAACTTTCAAATTAGAAGCAAATCAGTTTTTAAGAAATGCTGTTACTTACCTAGATCAACAATATGATTTCGGAGACGAATCACTTTATGGCAACATTAATGTTTTAGATTTATAAGGGGTTTCCTCACGGGCTATTTTTGGTCAATAATTGTGTTTATTTGTAAATAAAAATCAATTTTTTTCATATTTTTGCTCAACGTTTCGTTTGCTTTATTCAAACTTCTTCAGGAGAGTAAATTTACTTAAAATCTGGCGACAAATATTTTAAACAATCTCTTTTATCTTGGGATAACTTATCTTATGCCCACGAAACCATTGTATTGTCTATCATAAAATTATTAACCTTTTTGAAACAACAGATAAAATCTAATATGACAATATCATATTAGAATTTGGACTTGAGGTAGAAGAATATTCTAACTAAATATACGAAAATATAGAAAGTCCAAAAAAACAATGCTTGTATTTTTAATGCAGTAATTAAAATAATTTTTTCTTAAAACTAAAGCAATAGAGTTAGTAAATTCTGTAAATAAAAATACAAAATATATTTTATGTGATTTAAATTAATATATATGTAATTTGACGTAGGACTGAATTTTAATTGTTAAGTGTCATTGTTTTTTAAGTTATTTTTTTTTATTTTTGAAATAAAATTTTACTTTTATGAACTATAAGTGCATTTTTTAATTGTCCAGTTATTTTTTTAAAATCCAGGTGAACTTTTTCCATTGACCAGTTATTTGACTTTTGGTATCGGGCAACCCTACTTGTAGGCCAAATGGAAACTTTTTCGGCCCGGCAATCAAGGATCGCAGCATCTTTCAGTTTCTGCCTCATATACTATAAACGGTCTAGGGTAGGTATGTTCCGAGAAAATGTTGGGATTAAAAAAAATATTGGGGGTCAGTCATACATTTGACTTCTCTATGGACACTAGGGAGTGTCAATTTCCGGTACAAAAATTGAAGGGGGGGGGGGAATGATTCTACGAAGAATTCTAAGCAACTTTGCCCTAGAAACCATAGGTCTAAAATGGATTTCGAGCTTGTGGAAATTCCAAAATATGTTGTAAGTGGTGCTATATGAGCATGGATGGTAGAGTTTGCTGTTCGGTTTTATTCGAAACCGAAACCGCGGTTTTTTAGACCTCAAAACCGAAACCGAAAACCGACAAAAATAAGTCAGTTTTCGGTTTCGGTTTTTAAGTTTTTCTTAAATACTTTAACAAATTAAAATAATTTAATAAATTGCAAAGATTCACAAAAGAGCTCTAACACCTTCTGATGCAGCCTCCGAATAATGAGAATTATTGGAAAGTTTATAATTTTCTGAGCAATTATGAGTTATTTACTATTAATTTTTCAATAATGAAAAATTTTAATGCACTCATAAATACGAGTCCAATATATTTCATTTATAAATCTAAAATTTGAGTACTCTGAAAATTTTTTAATGAACTCATAAATACGAGTCTAACATGCTTATTTGTAACTCCAAAATTTGAGTCTTCTACGAGTAAAAATTTCTGGGCGCTCAGTAAAATGTCGGCTGGGATATTATTGAATCTTGAATTTCAAAAATTTCAGCTCCTATTTTACAAAATTTTGTATTTAATTTCTCCATTAAATATTACTTTAAAGAATTTTTTATTTTTGTTATTACGGATAACATAAACTGAGGCTTATAATTTTAGAAAAAAATTTCACCAAAAAATCAAGTGGTTTAAGAGGTATTTAGTTTCACATATTCAGTTCAAATTTTAACCCTGTATTTTTCAAAAAGTCCTTTTTCGTAGTCCGCGAAATTTATGAAATTTTATCTTTATATTAGCCGTTTTTTCTAATCACTTGGATTTAATAAATCCAAAAAGTATTTCTAAAAGTGCTCAACAGATGGGGTTAGATTTTTTCTATTTTAAAAAAATTTTCTGTCCGACACTTCTTTCACCCTAATTTTTAATACCGAATTCGATGATGGAGGATTCTACTTTAACTTTTAATTTATAATTATATTTTACATAAAACAGCGATAACCAGTCTGCATTTTCAGTTTTATCACTTCAATTTATATTTTTACACAATTGAAAAATTCCATTGCAATATTTAATATTCCCTAATTGGATTTAATTAAATTACTTACTGTAGAGTGAAAAATTGCCATTTCTATTTGAGCTACTTCTCCATGTCCAAGATGAAAAATATGTATTTGGTGAGGTGTAGCTTTTTTCTAAACAAATTTCATAAAAAAAAAATTAAGAAAAACCTTTTATTTGTTAGTTTTTCAATTTTTTTGTTTCTCTTTTAATTTTTATTCGTATTTTTTTCTGACATTAAATTAATAGGCTGTTTCATATATTTGTGCTTTTATTGTGGATTTTTTAAATCCAGCTTTTTTTGGATTTAATAAATCCATTTTTTATATGAAAAATTCTAAATCCAGGTGACTAAAAAAACACGCTAATTGTTTTAAATAAACTGCTAAAATTTAAATTTATACTCTTGAAAATACTGATTTAGTTGCGGACAAAAGAATAAAAAAAATTTAATTCATAATAGTTTTCCGCATTTTTTTTTTCTCCCTCAAAGCCCTCGAAACGGCGTTATTGCATATATTTGAGTGAGAAATTCAATTGAATTTTAAGTAATAAGTATATTGTACGTTTTAAACATTTACTTTTATACTTATTTAATTATTTAACAAAATATTATTATCTGCACAAGAAAACCGAAAATTAACCGAAACCGCGGTTTTTATAGTTTTGAAAAACCAAAACCGCGGTTTTCAGATTTTTCGGTTTTTAGCAAACTCTAATGGATGGTAACCGAAACGATGCGGTTATCGGTAAGGGTAACGCTATTTTAGATTATTTCGGTAACGGTATTTTAAGGGTAACGCATTTTTATTTATTTCGGTATCGGTATTTTAAGGATAACGGTTTTTTAGTTATTTCGGTAACGGTATTTTAAGGATAACGGTATTTTGATTATTTCGGTAACAGTATTTTAAGGTTAGCGATATTTCAGTTATTTCGGTAACGGTATTTTAAGGTTAACGGTAGTCAGTTATTTCGATGCATCCCGCAATTTTTTTTACAAAAAACAAACGAGATTAAAAACAAAACAAATTTACCAACTTAAAGTACGAAATATACTCAATACCCACGTGCAATTATCAAAAGCAGAAAATTAAAAATAACGGTAACGGTATTTTAGCGGTAACGGTATTTCATTTATTTCGGTAACGGTATTTTAAGGGTATCGATATTTCATTTATATCGGTATCGGTTCTTTAAGGATAACGGTATTTCAGTTATTTCGGTAACGGTATTTTAAGGATAACGGTATTTCGGTTATTTCGGTAACGGTATTTTAGGGGTAACGGTAGTCAGTTGAAAGGGTTTTGAATCAATAACGGTATTTTAGCGGTATTGCCTGCCAACCCTGTTTATGAGTTTGAATAATGAGTTTTATTAATTATACCCTACACCACACAGTGGTTGAAACAAAAAAGAAGTGCTAATAAATCTGTATCTTCTAAACTATAAGTCCGATTGCATCAGTATGGCTTTCTGAATTTTGGATCCATGGTTAACCTGTGCTATCACAGGGTGACTTATAGGGCGTCAAAGTAGACCACCGCAAAAGTAAAATAGCTTTTGGACCATGTAGCTCTTTCAATTATTGACCAATATGGTTGAAATTTTATATTTTGGAATGAGCTTGGAAAAACAAAGAAAAAACATGCGTACTTTACTATAATAACTGTTATGGGTTTTAAGTAGGGTTTGGGATTTCCCGGACTTTTTTATTTCCCGGGAAACGGGAATGAAAAAATTTGATTCCCAGGAATCCCGGGAAATATTTTTGAACAAAATTGTTAATGAAAACCACCTATATAAGTAATTTTTGTTAAAAAAAAACACTATTTCAGTACAAATGCAGTCTGTGTAGTGAGAATTCAAAGTAAAAAATATCAGAATGTTGAACATTTGATTTCACATAAATTACTCGCAGCACTGCCAAATGAATTGCATGATTCCAGCAGAAAGCACCTACTACTGGACTGTCGGAAACAAACCGTTTCATCACACTTGGCCCATTAGATATGGTGGCCACAATGTTATTTTCCAAAGACAAATAAAACTCTTCTAGTCTTATTTCTACAATTCCTTTGATTTCATCAGCATTACATCTTCCTGATATATAAACCAACCCCAGGTTATAAAATGAATTATTTTCGTTTATACATACGTTCAAATACCTCTTTTGTGATATTCTTGTCCATTCATCTAAGATTATAGTAAATCTCCTATTGTTAGAAATATTGCTCGATATTTCTTTTATCATGATATCTTTTACATGATTGTAGTAATTTAATATAATGTTCTTTACATCGGTTTAATTTTTTTGCAATGCCAGGTTTTTGTTATAAAAACTTTCTCGAATAAACGAAGATCTAGTTATGGTGCGGATTGACTGCGGCTAATTTGGATACCATTTCAGGAAATGTTTGCCCTACCATAAAACCTTTACTGGCTATTCAGCTTACACTTTTTTCTTCTGGTACTTTGCTAATTTTAGCTGAAACGTTATTCTTGTTATTGTTTTCTTCAAGAGAAGTTGCATGACCATCAATTTTTTATTTTTTGTGAACCAATTTTAGATGTCGGATAACCAAATTTAGATACCACCATTAACCAGTCTTTTCTTTTCACATTTATTAATGAAAACGTTACTTATAAAATTATTGACCCTTAATATAAAGGAGTATTTTAAATTTAAAGTCGACTTTATTTTTAATCAAACGGTTTTGTTCATTTTGTGTATGAAAACCTTACAAAAATATTTATATTTTCAAATATTTTGATTGGTTGAAAATAAATTAACCAATCAGAATGCTCCAAAAATAAACCAAGTCAAGGTATACTGCCACCCAATATTTTAACTAAAGTCGACTTTACCTAAATTATACATTTGAAAAATTTAGATAGTAAGGGCGATTATTTGTAAGAAACAAAGCTTTTTTCATATTTCTTTTAAACATTTTACCAAGTTTTTAGGTTTTACTACGTTAATTATACCCTACACCACTATGTGGTCAGGGTATTATAAGTTTGTGCTGATGTTTGTAACACCAAAAAATATTGGTCGTAGACCCACCTTATAGTATACCGATCGGATCAGAATTTTTTTTATTTCGATTTAACGATGTCCGTCCGTCCGTCTGTCTGTCTGTCCATGCAATCTTGTGCGCACTCTACAGGTCGCAACTATTAAGATATTTTGATGAAATTTGGTACGCAGACCTATGTTGGCCCAAGGACGAACAAGTTTGATTTTGGTGAACATCGGTCTATGTTTAGACCTAGTGCCCATATAAGGGTCCTACCAAAATTATATTGTTTATACGCTGCAGGTCGTAAATATTAAGATATTTTGACGAAATTTGGTACACAGACCTATATTGGCCCAATAACGCAGCCTATTAATTTTGGTGAACATGTTTAGACCTAGTGCCCATATAAGGGTCCTACCAAAATTATACTGTTTATACGCTGCAGGTCGTAAATACTAAGATATTTTGATGAAATTCGGTACACAGCCCTATATTGGCCCAGTAACGCAGCCTATTGATTTTGGTGAACATCGGTCCATGTTTAGACCTAGTGCCCATATAAGGGTCCTACCAAAATTATACTTTTTATACGCTGCAGGTCGTAAATATTAAGATATTTTGATGAAATTTGGTACACAGAGCACATTTCTTGTTTTCCCGGGAAAAATATATTATTTTCCCGAGAATTCCCAAACCCCAAACCCTATTTTAAGTTATTTCATTTCAAAAATCAAAAAAATCATTTTTCTCTTCGACTTTTTTTTGTTTTTGGCCGATTGTGAATTCGATATTATAACGATAATTTTTTAAAAAATACTGACATATAGGCAACAGTTTAAGAAATGAAACTGTGAAAACCTTTTTTAAGTATCTCGAACCATTTAGTGTTGAGAAATTTCCAAACTCAAACATTTTTCGCTGATCGAAAAAATTGCATTTTTTTCTCAAAAAGATGCTATCAATTTTTCACTTTTTACTGAGAAGTTATTTAATAAAAGTTAATGTTTTATTATATATTCGTAGAGAATGGGGTTCTAAGATGCTTTTAATCTAAATCTGAAGTCGGTACAATATTCACCCTACGTACAGCATTGACCGAAATTGGTCTAATTTTTATGAGAATTTTTGAGTTTTCGATCCATATAACAAAAAAGTCACGCCGATTTTGATACCTTCTGAAATACAGTTATATATCGCCATATATAAAAGGTATTTTTGAATGTTACTAAAAATTAACAGTGCAATAAACTAGACATGTTTTCCTTTTCATTAATGTTATAAAAGTATATTAAAAGTATAGATAACAGGTAAAATTATTGCATTTAAAACACACACCTCAGGTCAAAAGATATAATTACATGCAAATATTGTGCAAACATTCACTTTCTTGTTTTTTAGTTTTTTCGTAGATTTTTCCCAGAAGTGTTTAAGGTTTTTTTGAATGTTACTAAAAAATTAACACTACAATAAACTAGACATATTTCCCTTTCCATTCATGTATTAAAGGTATATAAAAAATATTGGTAACAGGTACAATTATTGCATTCAAAACATACACCCCATGTAAAAAAAAAAACATTTTTCATTTTTCATATTTGACAGGTGCATATTATAAAGTATAATATAAATAACTAATGATTGATTATTTACTCTCAGGATATTTTGCGCAACCCTTTTGTTAAAAATAGCTTAATACGTGACTAAAGTTTTACCTGTTCAGAATTATTATTTAATATATAAGCCGCGATATTGTTTAAATAGTTGACTTATTAAGTATAATCTATCATGCAAATAACATTAAAACATTCTTCTTTGTGCGAGGTCATTTGGCAAAATCTCGGAGATATATCCATACGTGCGGGAAAAATAGCAAAACTTCTTGATACTATCCATCACACGTATGGTTTAAATATTACATCTGAGGGAAATATCAAAATTGAAAAATTTTATAAAAGTTATGAAAAGAAATACGAAGCTCAGATGTCAAAGACACGGTTTAAGGAGAAATATAATGATTGGTTAAATATGGAGCTCAATGTAGAGATCGGCGGAAAGAAATTAAGTCGGCCAAAAAAGGACTACGAAAATGTTCAACAAAAGACAAAAAAAATAAGGCAAGAAGAAGTCGTTAAAAATTTTTCTTCGAACGAAATAAAGGATACCTTCAAAGCAGTTTTAATACAAACACAACCAAAAAAAGCTGGAAAAATTGTAGATGTATTACCAGCAGCATCTCCCGAGCGATTGAATCGTATGGTGCAAAGTATTTCAACTCTAAAATCATCAAAATCTTTCACAGAAGAAGATTCTTTAGCTCTAATACTAAGCTTAGGATTATCGAGACACAAGTATGGTATCTTGAGAAAAGCACTCCAGGAAAAAGGATACGATATTTTACCAAACAGTCAGTCAATTAAAGAAACGGAAAACAAAATTGTGCCATCACCAGTAGAAGTAAACTCTAAAAGTGGCAGTGTTGCACTTTCCCAATTGCTAGATAAGACAGCATCGAGAATTATTTCTAATTTTAGTAAGGAAGACTTCGAAAAAATGCCACAATTCTGAATTAATGTTGATATGTAAATGGGGCTGCGATGGAACGTCTGGATTTACTGAATACAAACAACAAAGTACACGCAATGAAGAAGTTGATTATTCAAGTGTTTTTATGACATCTTTGGTACCGCACAGATGCGGTTATTTAAGGAAGACACTTACCCATCAACTTCCTCCGCATTAAATAAGAATTACGAAGACTTATGGACAAATTTTACACCAGGTTCTAAGTTTTTATGTCGGCCAGTGCGTTTTGAGTATGTGAAGGAAACTGTAAGCTCAACAAAAAACATAGTGGAGAAAATAGAGTTAGAAATTTTCAACTTATCTCCTTTGTACATGAAAATAAATGGATGTATCCTAAAGATTTCATTTCAACTAGTTTTTACGATGATTGATGGGAAAGTAGCCAATGCCGTCACAGATACCGCATCGACTTGGAATTGCAAAGAAATAGTCAATGAAACTGTCGTTAATGAAGAAGCTTTGAATTTGGAACATCTCCTCTTCATGCAAGGATACGATTTATGGAATATTGTTTACATTTAGCATATGATATAAAATATCGGCAAATTCTAGAAAATGAAAATAAAAGTGTAAAAAATAACACAGATTTTTAAAACATGCGATCGGAGGAAAAGAAACGAATTCAAAATGAATTTAAGCAGCAGTTGGGTCTGATTGTGGATAAACCTCTTAACGGTTATGGAAGCTCTAATGATGGAAACACAGCCAGGCGTTTTTTTGAAGATCCTGAGACAACATCTGAAATAACAGGTATCGACGAAACTTTAATCAAACGTTTTAAAATATTGTTAGCGGTGATTAATAGCAAAAAACGTATAAATTCAGATAAATTCCATATTTTTGCTAATGAAACTGAAAATATTATCCCATGAAAAACAATAATAGAAAATAGTATCCTTCCCTTAGGAGAGCTAACAGAAGATGCGCAGGAAGCTAGGAACAGCGACGCTAAACACTATTGGAAATTTAACACACGAAAACATTCTAAAACTGCCCAAAATTCTGATCTAATGCACCACTTACTTATATCTTCAGATCCAGTAATTTATTCTATTAGAACGAAATGGCTGTTAAAAATAAGTTTAGAAGATGATTCCGAAGCCAAAGAAATTAAAAATATGTTAAATTTTGACATATCTCAATTCTTAAGATATCTCAGCTGATTCTATTCAACTCTGTGTATGATAAACACAGATTTTTGAATTACAACGTACCGTTAAATTTAAATTTAAATATATGTTATTAAATTATATTTTTGCACCGTGTCAATGTGTTTAAGATGAATGGGGGAAATGTTTTAGTTGATCTGTTATTTAAGTAAATGAATGTTATTTTTAGTTTGACTCTAGATCATAAATTAATATCACTTTCTGTTTAAATTATTTTCAAATCAAAGAAAGATGATACAATTTTTACAAGTAAATGTGTAGTAAATGTGATCATATATTAGTTATGTTATATATGATGATTTATAATTATATATGACAACAGATCTGTCATATCTCATTATGGATAGCATATATGGTTGATATCTAATTTTATAAAAGACAATATATAAAAATATATGGTTATATAAGATACCACATAAGAAACATATAATTATATATGGCTAGTCATGACAACATATATACTCACATATTATAAGATAAAACAAGATATTACTATATACGACCATATATAAATTTTTTTGATCGGGTCGTTTAAAATGAAGGCTTCACACAAATTTTGACTTTGTCCTCTTAAAACTTCACTATACATCATAATTAGAGTTTGCTGTTCAGTTTTAATCGAAACCGAAACCGCGGTTTTTCAAGCCTCAAAACCGAAAACCGACAAAAATAAGTCGGTTTTTAATAAATACTTAAAACAATTTAAATACTTAATTAAATTACATATTATTGTGTCTTGAATTTCGAAAAGGGCTCAGCTCATATTTTACAAAACTCTGTATTTAATTGTAATAAACAATTTCGCCATTAAATATTACTTTAAAGATTTTTTTTATTTTTACAGATAATATAAGCTGAGGATTATAATTTTAGAAAAAAATTACACCAAAAAGTCATGTATATGTAGAGATATTGAGTTTTAAGTATTCAGTTCAGATTTTCACCGCTTATTTTTCAAGAAGTTTTATTTCGTAGTCCGCGAAATTTATTGTATAAAATTTTAACCTTATATTATTTTAAACAAATATTATTTTAAACAAACCGCTAAATTTCAGATTAAAACTCTTTAAATACAGCTTTATTTGCCGGAAAAAGAATAAAAATTTTAATTTATAATGGTTTCCGCATCCCCCCCCCCCCCCCCTACGGCAATGGCTTTATTGCCTTTATTCGAGTGAGAAATTCAATCGAATTTTAATAAATATCTTGAATGTATTAAAATATTTAATTTTTATACATATTAAATTATTACAATTCTATATATTATTACAATTCTATTAATATCACAACAAAACCGAAAAAATAACCGAAACCGCGGTTTTTTTAATTTTGAAATACCGAAACCACGGTTTTCAATTTTTTCGGTTTTTAGCAAACTCTAATCATAATTAGGTACAAGTATAGCAGAGATCGGCATTTCTATGCACGCGTGCAACTCACTCACACATACATACGCTCACACATTGAATAAAAACAAACAAATTTATTCTGTCTTGCTTGAGCATTCATTCGATGAGGTTGTGTCGACGCATGTTGCTAGCGTTGCACTGAACGAAATGTTTGACGAAGAATGGGAATTCGATTTCTCGTTTACTGAAATTTTCTCCGGTAAACGACAATAGGTGATTTTTGCTGAAAAAAGGACAATCGTTGTGTTTCGCCATCTATGAACCGAGTTTAATTACATGTATATACCTTTATAGCCATGCTTAATAGCACAATAAAATTAAAAATTTTAACTACAACTTTGCCAAGAATTCTAAAACGAGTTTTGTTCTATTTTTATTTCTATGTATATTCTAATTGCACATAAATAAGTATGAGAAAATTATACAGAAATTTCTTTCAGTGCGTTGAGAGAGGGAAAGTTACATCTCACTCATACAAGCACAAAACTAAGGTTGTATGCATTTGCCGATCCCTGAAGTATAGTATGAAGGAAGTGTTTGTCTTCTTATCTTCTATATATACAGAGTCCGCCAAATAACTTTTTTTTCTGAAAATGCTATAAAAAAAAAAACTACTGAATATTTTCTCAAATTTCTTTTTTTATTTGAAAGTACAATCCTTCCGGTTAATAATGGAAAATAATTTCATTCATATGGCTGCCTCGGCTGGCCATGCAGTAGCCTACACGATCGGCCCAATTTTTAAGCACATTATCGATTGTGTGCAGCTGTATTTCACCAATGGCTTCACGAATATTGTCCTTTAAAGCGTCAATTGTCTCTGGCTTGTCGGCGTAATACTTATCTTTGACGGCACCCCACAAATAATAGTCCAACGGTGTCAAATCGCAGCTCCGAGGTGGCCAAACGACATCAGATCTGCGGCTGATAATGCGATCTTCAAAAACAGGCCGCAAAACATCGAGTGTAGCTTCGGCTGTGTAGCACGTAGCGCCGTCCTGTTGAAACCAAATGTTGCCAATATCCTCCTCTTCAATTTTTGTGAACAAAAATTCGTTCAACATGGCCCGATAACGATCGCCATTGACTTCGCACACATTCTGCAACATTACCATGATTTTCAAAGTAATGTCGCAATATTTCCCAGCGTTGTTCAAGCGTATACACAACCATATTCGTTCAGCGGAAGGATAAAACTGTCAAATCAGACATGAGCTAAGTGTTACCATTCACGAAATAAGCACTAGTTGAAAAAAAAACGTTAGATGGCGGACCCTATATAAAAAGAAGTGTACATTTTGATGTCAGCACTAACTGCGGAAACGAGTCAACCGATTTCAACCAAAATTTCAGGGTACGTTGAGGATGGTCTGTAGATGGTTTATGTGAAGTTTGCACGAAATTGTGGTTCCGGAGATATGTCATTTAGATTTTACTATATATTCCCTACATATAAAATTTTCGTGTTGCTATGACAACCAGGTAGCACTTATAGCATTAACCTAATCCAATCTAAGCTCATCCTATCTCATTTATCTCATCTCAATTTTTTTTTGTCCAAACACTTTTTTTTTGTGGAAACATTTTTTTTTTTTTTGTGAAAACTTTTTTTTTTTTGTGAAATATATTTTTGTGTTCAAAAAGTCTTTTTTTGGCAACATTTATTTTTTTTTTTTGTGGAAACTTTTTTTTTTAGTGTAAATTTTTTTTTGTGGAAAAAAATTTTTTTTTTTGGGGACTTTTTTTTTTGTTTGTGAAATATTTTTTTTTTGTCGAAACATTTTTTTTTTGTGAAATATTTTTTTTTGTGGAAAAATTTTTTTTTTTGTGAAAACTTTTTATTTTTTGTGGAAACTTTTTTTTTGTGCAAACATTTTTTTTTGTGCAAGTAAGTGTTCTTCTTAATTAACCTCAAAACTTTTCTGAGCTAAAGATTTGATACTTAAGATATAGGTTGTTTTCAATATGTACAGATCGGTAAAATATTGGTATAAGTACCAATGGGGAAATAAACGGGGTATAAAATGTCTCCTTATGTCTGTCCATTATTTTGTTCCTAGAAGCATAACATTTTAAATACAAGTATTTTCGTGCTTTAAACAAGCGCCCAGAGAAGGGTCTTTTAAAAACTTCGGAGAGAAATAAGGTAGAAGGTTCCTTTAAACGGCTTGACTTATCACTTGGTCCTACGGACTTGAATTTGTTTCCTCCTGCAATTAGTAGGTGAAAAGTAAACAAAAAAGTTTAAATTCGTAGGAGAATGAGGTGTCAAATATCACTTCTCAAAAAAATATAAAATTTTTGTTTCTAATAAATTTCCATCTCCTCCTTCCATATCTGTTTTTAAAATTTAATATTACACATCATTTCATAATAATTCGGACTGTAAATAGAGTTTTTACAAAGATTAAACCAAAAAAACGTGAAAAAATTTCAATGTACACTCATAAAAAAAGTTAGTACAAAAGTCTGTTAAACGCGTTCTAATTCAGTTGAACTAATTTTTCCTGTTGTTTTCGTTTAAATCCGTTGTTTAGCTAAAGTTGTTAGTTATCCAATGTTACCACAAAAACTTATTTCTGCTGTACTTGCACTAATTTTTCCTCCTGATATTTAGCAATTTTTTTATAAATGATTTTGACAATGTTATCAGCTAATATAGATAAATTTATTGGCAACTTTTTTAATATTTGTGTTTTCAAAAGAAAACGATAGGGGCGCTGGTGTAATCACTATATGGTGCTTGATGGTGAAGTGTGTATTTGTGAGTTTGCCGACCAAAACAAATTAGAAAATTTCTAGTAAGTGTATTTTAATGTATGTGATGAGTCATCACTGATGACGCTTACCAATACAATTAAAAATAATATCCGCATGTTAGGAAAGTTCTGGTAAATAAAATAATATGATACGAGCATGTTTTCTCTTATTTTTGTTAGTCAGCAAAGGAACGCTGGACATTAACATTTCGCAGTTAAAATTGTATTTAAAAAATAAAATAATAGAGGTTTGTTTTATAATATAAACTATATTTATTTAAGGAAATACTATTAAATATGTTATTTTTTTCTTTTATTTCAGCCCTTTAACATTTTCATCTAAATTCGACCCACAGGTAGACGAAAAAAGGAACTAAATAATACAACTCCAGCGGAAGTTTAACATATTGGCAAGAAAATAAAAGTGATATACGAGTATAGTGCATTGTGTAATTTATTCGAAAATAAAATTAACAATATTTACATATATTTGTTTTTATTCAATTAATAACAAAAAGTGATTGTAATTTTAGCAGCATATTTTGCAGATTTCAACTGACCCACTTTCATTTCTATTAAACGAAAATTCTTCTAAATTTTTTAATGTTAACTGAATTTTTTACCTGTTTATAACCAACTAAAAAAATTATTGTATTTGAACTAACTTTCTTACCTAAAATTTAGGTCACCTAAATTTAGCAGACCATGATTCTCAACATCATTGAAATTTCTGCTGGCGCAAATTCAGGTACTATTTCCTGTTATTTTAGCAGAATTTGTAACTATTTGTACGGGCTTTTTTTATGAGTGTAGACTTAGTATCGGAACATAAAAGTCTTTTAGAACCAAGTATTTTTTAAGCGTGCCAAATTTCATGCTTTTATATAGTTACATTTGCTTAGAAGATACCAAAAGTACTAAGTCTTACACTATTTACTAGGGTTTGGGGTTCGGGAATTCCCGCCCGGGAATTCCCGGGAAATCCCGGGAAAAGTTTGCCGGGAATTCCCGGGAAAAGTTTGCCGGGAATTCCCGGGAAAATAATATATTTTTCCCGGGAAAACGGGAAATTTTAAAAATTTTAAAAATATTAAATTTTTTAAATTCTTTTTGTCTGGAATAGGATTTTTTTTATTTTAGTCATAAAAAACATTTTAAACATCAAAACAAAAATGTCATTGTTAAAATCTTTTAAAAGGGAATCAATTTATTTGATACACACAAAAAAATGTTTGCCATGTAATTTCAACTAATAAAGATTTTTCGCATAACTTATTCAAAATTTAAGTAGTAAAACCTAAAAACTTGGTTAAATGTTTAAAAGAAATGTAAAAAAAAGTTTTGTTTCTTACAAATAATCGCCCTTACTATCTAACTTTTTCAAATGTATATCTTAGTTAAAGTCGACTTTAGTTAAAATATTGGGTGGCAGTATACCTATGACTTGGTTTATTTTTGGAGCATTCTGATTGGTTAATTTATTTTCAACCAATCAAAATGTTTGAAAATATAAATATTTTTGTAGGGTTTTCATACAGAAAATTAATAAAACCGTATGATTAAAAATAAAGTCCACTTTAAATTTAAAATACTTCCTTATATTAAGGGCCAATAATTTTATAAGTAACGTTTTCATTAATAAATGTGATATTTTCAAGTAATTTTACTTTATTTTAATACATCTGCTTTCAAACTAATATATTCTTTTATATTAAAGAATAAAATGTCAGAAGTATGGAAATACTTCACAAAAAAGAATAAAGCAGCGCAGTGCAATATTTGCTCTAAAAGACTAATTGTATCTAAATTTGGTTATCCGACATCTAAATTTGGTTAAAAAAAAAAAAAAATTATGGTCATGCAACTTCTCTTGAAGAAAACAACAACAAGAATAACGTTCCAGCTAAAATTTGCAAAGTACCCGAAGAAAAAAGTGTAAGCTGAATAGGCATTGAACGTTTTATGGGAGGGCAAACATTTCCTGAAATGGTATCCAAATTAGCCGCAGTAGACGGAATGTCAATCCGCACCTTAACTAGATCTTCGTTTATTCGAGAAAGTTTTTATAATAAAAACCTGGCATTGCCAAAAAATTAAACCGATGTAAAGAACATTATATTAAATTACTACAATCATGTAAAAGATATCATGATAAAAGAAATATCGAGCAATATTTCTAACGATAGAAGATTTACTATAATCTTAGATGAATGGACAAGAATATCACAAAAGAGATATTTGAACATATGTATAAACGGAAATAATTAATTTTATAACCTGGGGTTGGTTTATATATCAGGAAGATTGTAATGCTGATAAAATAAGAAGAATTGTAGAAATAAGACTAGAAGAGTTTTATTTGTCTTTGGAAAATAACATTGTGGCGACCATATCTAATGGGCCAAATGCGATGAAACGGTTTGTTTCCGACAGTCCAGTAGTGGGTGCTTTCTGCTGGAATCATGCAATTCATTTGGCAGTGCTTAGAGTAATTTATGTAAAATAAAATGTTCAACATTCTGATATTTTTACTTTGAATTCTCACTACACAGACTGAATTTGTACTGAAATAGTGTTTTTTTTAAACAAAAATTACTTATATTGGTGGTTTTTATTAACAATTTTGTTCAAAAATATTTCCCGGGATTCCCGGGAATCCCGGGAATCAAATTTTTTCATTCCCGTTTCCCGGGAAATAAAAAAGTCCGGGAAATCCCAAACCCTACTATTTACTATACGAATTTTTAAAATCGCTTCATGACGGTAACACCTGATGTGTTTACGTGTTTACATCATGTTAAATAGCGAATAATAGTTTAGTTTGCTAAGAAGATACAAAACTTATTATTGCACCCATTTTAGTCCCCTTTAAATACTAATTATAAAGTCATAAAAAGTACCATAGTATATACATCAAAATGTTTATGCCTTTTTGTATTCTTTATTTCCGAATATCCAAAATCCCTTATAATTTAATGTTAATATCACTCGATGTACCTAAATGTTCAATTTTGAGTTTCCAAGTTTATACGAATTTCGAAAGGTCCTTCTGAAGGTGAGATTCATTTTATAAAAAACCCTAAACTCGAATATAAATTATATTCACTCTTTTCTCGAGAAACGCTTTTGGATTTTGAAGAGGATTTTATGCAGATATAGAAAAATATTAGATTCACAATTTCTACTTGGAAAACTATTTAGTTAGGTTTTTTGTCTACTATAGCGGAAATTTCTTACAATATATGAACTTTTTTAATAATTAACCTTCAAAATTAATTATTTAATTTTTTATACATATAAAAATTATCCAGAAATATAGACACGGTATCCTTTGTCAACTGGGTCACCCTTCTCTCCAAAATTGATTTAGATTTAAATTTTGGGTTTCAATCTTAAAAAAAAAACAGCAAACGGGCCTGCCCGATACGACAAAATTTGTTTTCGGTTTAACTGACATCCCAAAAACTAGGCCTAAGGCACGCCGCTACATCTATATAGTTCTATATAAAAATGCCTATATAGTATATTTTCAAAGAACCTCAAATTTAGAAGTTTTGGCGCAGAAAAGCTTTGAAGTATTTTTAAGTAATTTTTAGGGTCAAAAAACTGACTGGCCTGTATGCCCCCGAGAGATCCAATTTTTGTACACATATTATTTTTTACGCCAAATCTATCGGAAACTGCCGTTGGAGAGAAAAAAAACACTTTTGAAAATCTCATACATTTCAGGGTGGTCTACTATCTACATATATAAACTTTAAGGGAACGAAAGAGTGTACTTTTTTGGTTTGGGAACTCTTTAGCCTTTACCCTCTTTGGTCTGAACGTAAGAAGCTGTGGGTAAACTAGAAGCCAATTATTTGGTTTGCTTAATGAAGGAGAACAGCAATAATTTTTGTATGAAAGAGGTGCTTCTTTGGAAAATGTCTAAAAATAAGAAATCCGATAATACTTATGACTGTGAAAAAAATTGTATGACTGCCAAAAAAAATCCTAAGAACATGGTTATTTTGACGGATCCTAACACTCAATAATACACTCAGATAAAAAAGTTTGTAAAAACAATTGTAAACAGTTTCCAATCGCACTATACTATTTTTATACTGATTATCAGTACAATTTTTATTTTTAGTAATCATTTTTGCTATTCTCTTATTACAAACTTCGGATTTTTTTACTAATTTTCGCTGCTGATTTCAGCAAAACATTTTACTAATTTTTCCGAGTGCTAAATTTAGCAGAAAAATATACTAATTTAAAAATATTTTTTTTTTTTTGATTTTTTACAATTCTTGTTTAGTTTATGTTTGTTACTATTGATATATTCTTAGTTTAGAAATAACACCCAAAAAATTTGATTGCATCTCCAACAGAGATACAAGCCGGTCCATACTGTCGGCTGGCGGCGGCTAATGGCTAAAATGGTCGGCGGCGATTGATTTTTAGAGTTGAGCCGCAAACGCATCGGCGGCGGCTGGCTAAAAAAAATAGTGTCGACTGGCGGCGGCTAACCGGCTAACGTCGGCTAAAAGGTAAATTTTCCAAGAATTTTCAACAGATAAATACACGCAAAAAAACAACTGCAAAAATATCGAAGTCAACTTTGAAAGTTTTATATTTTTAAAATAATACGTCAGTAGAAAAATCTGTCAAACCGGTTTCAAATCGATTTGACTAATTTTTAACAAATTTTAGTTGAAATTTAAGCAAAGATTTTAGTTATCTTCATTTAACACTATACTAAAAATCCGTAGTACTTTAACTAATTATGAGTGTTAATTTTTAAAATTATTTAAAACGAATTTTTAAGAACACATTCGTTATATTTTACAAAATTTATTGTTAAAATGTATTTTCATGTTACTATTATTACACGGTAGATGGCGCGACCAATGTATCCGAAGTTTTAAAGATGGCGTTATTTCTTTCCCTCCCGATTTTTTAAAATGGCCCATATCTCGAAAACTAAGAGAGATAGAGCAAAATTGGTGAACATTTTAACTACCTCTAACCGTGTAATACCCAAAAGGCCCCGCCAAGGTACATCTCTATCCAAAGATGGACCTTGGCGGGGCCTTGGACCCTCGGAATTTTTTAATAAAAATTTTCCACTTCATAAAATGGCCCTTATCTCGAAAACTAAGCGAGATAGAGCAAACGGACAAAATATTTGCTTCGTTGGAGTGCCCTTATATGCCCTCGCATGATATGGATTAGGCCCGGGGAGGGTCCCGAGTCCCTTAATTTGAATAAATTCTAGGACTCAGTATAATTACAGATAAAACTGTAGTTTTACAAATTTTTTACATAAATTGATTTGTTAAATTTAACAAAAAAAGTGTTAAAATCAATAAATTTTATTGTAAGCCAAAAACAGGAATACATTTTGTTAAAGTAACAAATTTTTCTGTTCAGCTAACAGACTTATTACTTTGAGTGTAGTTTAGTAAATTGAGTTTATATTTCACAATGTCGATAAAATTATACATACATTTGTTAAATTTTACACAATTTATTGTTAAAATATAAGATTTTCATCTCTCTGCCATCACCTATTAGATGGCCCCACCAGTATATCCGATGTGTTAAAGATAGCCCTATTTCTTTCCCTCCCGGTTTTATAAAATGGTACATATCTACTAAACTAAGAGAAGTATACCAAAAAGGAAATGAAATTCGACTATTCCTATACCGAAATAATGTCTCAGTTAATGGCTACTAAATTTTCAACTGAGTCTCAGGTGAAATACCCCTTACTGAGGTTCGGTTGAAAAAAATAATTGAACATAACTAAATTGTTAGTTGAAAATATAAACATGTGTAACTGAGAAATTAGTTATTTGGAACCATTTTTCAGTTAAAATTTAAGAATTGATAAATAGTAATAACCATTTTTTCTGCAATTCTGGCAATAAATGAGTGTTTTATATAATTGTTTAAATTTTTTATTAATATTTTCGCAAGAACAAATTTAAATGCTTTTTTGCTTTGTTCCACTAATATTTCAATGCATATTGAAAATTATTTTCTTTTAAATTATATGTTTATATTTCCACACATGGTTTGATAGTAATTCGTGTTCTTCCGAATTGCTTTCTTATTTGTCTTTTACTTCTGGCCTTCCTCTACAAAAAAATTAAAAATATTAATTTTTCCGAAAAGACCTAATCAAAAACAAAAACTTACCATAAATTGTGTTCTACCATCTGCATTTACTTAAAACAATTGTATATTCATGGCATTTTACCAAACGGTTATTCTTTTGTGGGTTGAATAAAATTTAAAATTAACAAAATAAAGAAAATTAGCTTGAAATGATTTTTTTGTTTTAATTGACCTTTTCTTTGAAAAATAATTGACAATGGTAGCATTCGGCAGAGAAACCTTAAACTGATACCGGTGACTTTTTACGCTTTGTGATTACTTACTCTGCCGAACGATGTTTTCTTTGTTTTGTTTTTAAAAACACTTTTTCTATAGTTTCCTTTTTTTAAAAATTTTTGTTTTCGAATTATATTTGTATGTTTTTATTTGTCATTCTTACAAAACAATTTTTATTGTAAATGAACAACAACAAATGTATCACTATTTGATCAAGAGTAGCGAACATTTTTTACGCTACCAAAATCTGACAGCGCTACCTGAGCGCTCAGACTGAGCGAATACTGATCAGGCCGTTCAGCAGATAGTTGTACAACTGTTGTCTATTATGTTGTATCTGCCGAACGCACCCAATTTCTAAAATTGATATTTGTGCATACAGGGTAATAGAAAAAGAATTTTATTAAACACAATAGCCGTTTTTTCTAATCACTTGGATTTAATAAATCCAAAAAGTATTTCTAAAAGTGCCCTATTTTAAAAAGAATTTTCTGTCCGACACTTCTTTCACCCTAATTATTAATACCGAATTCGATGATGAAGGATTTTACTTTAACTTTTAATTATATTTTATATAAAACAGCGATAAACAGTCTGCCTTTTCAGTTTTATCACTTCAATTTATATTTTTACACAATTGAAAAATTCCATTGCAATATTTAATATTCCCTAATTGGATTTAATTAAATTACTTACTGTAGAGTGAAAAATTGCCATTTCTATTTGAGCTATTTCTCCATGTCCAAGATTAAAAATATGTATTTGGTGAGGTGTAGTTTTTTTTTCTAAACATATTTCTTAAAAAAAATTTAATAAAAACCTTTTATTTGTTAGTTTTTCAATTTTTTTGTTTCTCTTTTAATTTTTATTCGTATTTTTTTCTGACATTAAATTAATAGGCTGTTTCATATATTTGTGCTTTTATTATGGATTTATTAAATCCAGCTTTTTTTTGGATTTAATAAATCCATGAAAAAAAAATTCTAAATCCAGGTGATTAAAAAACACGCTAAATATTAGTTGATTTTAATTATTTCAGTTATTTTTAATTTTTCTAATTTTAACTGAGGAGTTATTTAACTGAGCAACTGAGAAATTTTTCGGTGTAGCTTTACCTCACCCAGAGCTTTGAATAATTAATTCTTTAATTCAGTTTTTGAATTCTGAATTAAAAATTCAGTGAATTAATTCACAAAATACTATTTGTTGAATGGAATTAATTCATATTTGTTTTCGTTCGATTTCTTTTGTTACGAATTAATTCAATTGCTATTATCGTTCTTTTTATTAAATCAAATGAATTAATTCACTGGTGTACGCGTTCAATTTTATAAATATAATAAAAAGTGAATTAATTCCTTGCTGAATTAATTCACCAATGAACTCCTTCAATTTCATTTTGTTCAGTGAATTAAAAAAATAAGTCACTAAATTAAAAAAAAAATTAATTCAGCGAATTAAAAAAAATACGTTCACTGAATTTAAAAGCAAAAAATTATGTTAACTGAATTGAGAAACAAAAAATAACGTTCACAGAATTCAAAAGCTCTTTTCTGCCGTTCAGTAGGTACACAGTGGAGTGTTTTCAAAATATTTTGGAAATAATTCAGAAACTTAACACGCCCATAGCAAGACTCTTTTGCCTCTATATTAAAAATTTCTTTAAGAACACATACAGTATTTATATTTTTCTGAAAGCATACTTCTTTTAGATGGACCTGATGGAAAAAAATATTCTCCACTTGTCAATTTTTCTTCCCCCAGACCACTCCGAATTCGAAGAGAAAATCCCATTTTTGGAAAACTTTCACAGTGCTTAGGGAGTTGTGAAATTTTTTTCATCTTATCTCAATTTAGTTTTTATATTTTTATATAAAGAATAGTAACCAATAAGAAATGTCTGAATTATTGCCAAAATATTTTGAAAACACTCCACTGTGTACTGAACGGCAGAAAACAGTGAACGTAATTTTTCAGTTCAGTGAAAGTAATTTTTTGTTTTTTAATTCAGTGAACGTAAATTTTTTTAATTTACTGAACGTAATTTTTTTTTAATTCACTGAACGAATATGAAATTGAACGAATTCAGTGGTGAACTAATTCAGTATGGAATTAATTCATCTGATTAATAAAAAGAACTATAGCAATTGAATTAACTTCTTCAATTTGTTTTTTATTGAACACGTTAGTGAATTACTTAAGAAAAGGTATTCATTCAATTCTAAAGAAAATTGAATTGGGTTGGTAGTGAATTCATTAAAAAATGAATTAATTCTTAAAAGCTTCACCCCCATGAGAAGGTCATCTCTGTACAAAAATGGATATTGTTTGGACCTTGGACCATTTGGACATTTTTAAAATTCCATTTTATAAAATGGACCTCGAAAACTAACCTATATAGAGTAAAAGAGACAAAGCCATTGCCCTCTTAGAGTATCAATATATGCCCTTATTAATTATGAACCAGTTTCGAGAAAAAAGTACAAATAAAACTGTAATTTTACAAATTCTTTGATTAAATTCCGAATTTTTTAATTTAACAAACATTTAAAAATCAGCAAATTTGATTTTAAGTTAAAAATAGGAATAAATTTTGTTAAACTAATAATTTTTTCTGTTGAGCCAATAGACATACAATTTTGAGTGTAAGTTAAAAAAATAAAAAAGTATTTTATTATATTCATATTTTGAAAATTTGCTCTCAAAATTATTGAAAGTACTAAGGATTTTCATTAATGTGTTAAATGAAGATAACTAAAATCTTTGTTTAAATGAGTGTTTTAACTAAAAATTTATTAAAAATTAGTCCAATCGATTTGAATCCCGATTTACAATTTTTTTTTTACTGAAGCGTAATTTTAATGCACTAACAGATCTTGGAAGAGTTAATTCGTTAATTCTGGGCTTCGTTAAAAGAGAAACTAAGGTAACAAAAAAAGTCAACAACGATGTCAAAGATTTCCGCGGAAAGTGGTATTTAGCAGCTCGAAAGGTATTTAATAATACCATAAAAACGTTGATGGAAAGGCATGAGAAAAATTAAAAAATTTCGTAAAGAAAAATTTGTAGGTACATATATAGTTTTATAATAATCTTAATTTTAAAAACTACGGTTATAAAATAGCTTTTATTTTTAAAATTGAATGACTATTTCATCAGTTTTTTTTTTGGATTTTGTGATGGAAATTTTTTTCAAACGCAGTCCTTATAATGCGGACACCTGTAGAATTGTAGTATCAACAAAATCGCCTAGTTGTGCTAACGCCAGTTAGATGCAAAACATTTTAAAAATCAACGACATCACAAAACAATAAAATTTTACTTTTCAAATAATTATGTATATTCAAACAAATTTTATAAATTTTCAAAAAAAAAATTATATTTTTGCATTTTTCTATAGGCTTTAGCCGAAATTTGGCTTAGCCGATTATTGTCGGCGGCTGAATCGGCTTGGCAAAGGTGTCGGCTGGCGGCGGCTAACCGGCTAAAGTCGGCTGGCTTGTATCTCTGATCTCCAATGCATAAAACGGCAATAAGTGGAGAACTGTTTGCAATTTTGACTGCAAATTTCAAGTACGATGAAGTAATTATACGGTTGTTACAATCGAAAGAAAAAAAATTGTTTTTTTAGATTTTACAGTTTTTTTTATTTTTTAGTACAATTTTTTGCTAATTTCAGCAGATTGATTTTAAATTACAGTTTACAGCAATTTACTGAAATTTAGTAGCTGCAACTAATTATTTATACTAATTTCATTGTACTAAAATTATGATATTTAGTAAGTTTTTTAACTGACTTTAGCAAATCGATTTTGAATTGCATTTTACATAAATTTTACTAAAATTTAGTAGCGGCTACTAATTTTTTCTACTAATTTTATTGTACTACAGATCAGCAGACATGTGTTGCTAAAATTAGCAAAAAATACCGCTGGCCTCAAAACAGTTAAATTTCCCGTAATAACAGCAAAATTTTCAGTAGCCATTACAGACTTTTTTGGTTGAGTGTATAATGTAAACTACGCTATGTAATTCTTCACCCTAAACAGATTTTGCCTGCAAACAGGAAAACCAAAGATGAATTGATTCCTAATTGTAGCCCCATTTTATATATTTCTTTCCCCTAACTGAGAGAATTGCTTACTCTTTATAATATGAACTCTTCGGTTTATAAAAATGTTTAGTTTTAGATTCAAAATGGAATTTGACAAGTAAATACTACTACTAGTTTGTGGTTGTAGAGTAAATTTAAGCCCAAATTAGTTTGGAAGTATCGTAAAAAAAGTAACGTATCATTCTCATAATGAATAAAAAGAGTATAAAAAATAAAAATATTGCATTTTTTATCTTTTTCTTGTGCATAGAATTAAATGTCAAGTAATAAAATAGAAAATTTCTATTTTCAACAGAACTTTTTTACGATTATACTTGACAACAGTTTCAATGCATAGAAAAAAGATAAAAATATATTTCTATATTATTTTAACACATTGAATTGATTACAGATACGTTTTTTTACTTTACGATTAGACTAATGAAGCCTTTAGGCTTAGAAAATTATTTCAATGATCTTAAATTAAAAACAAAATAATTTTTTTAAATATTTGAATTGATTAAAAAAACCATTTTATTTTCCCCCATTTGAATGTTCGCTTACAATTGCTAAATAACACAACACAAAAGTCATTTTAAGTTGTTCACCATTCCCCTGACATTTTATTATTATACATCGAAGCTATGGCTGTATCTTCTGTTTCATATATGATTAAAACTTCACGGAATTTATCAAGTAATTGTAAGAGTTGTGATCGCTTTAAATTTTCAAAATACATGATTTCCTCTAAATGATGTTCACTTTTAAAATAGCCCGCCTGATATAGTTTAACCATTAGCGACAAGTCATCTAGATTAGCTGAGGCTGGTATACGTCGTATGGCTGGACGATCGGATTCTTCAAAAACTTGTACAAGTTCTTTAATTTTTTCTTCATCTTCTATCGAAGCTATGCTATCACAATTGTCGGTACTTAAAGATGCGGTCATGCTAAAAGAAAACAAAAAAAAAATATTGGAGATTTAAAATGTATTATATCAGATATGCAACAACTAGTAAGTTTAAGTAATTATAATATCAAAGAGTATACATAATAAAGAGATTGGGGGACTCTCTATCACTGAGAAAGCATTTGTTCTATTATGTGCTTTGGACCAAACCAATATCACCCAGCAAACATAGCAATACGAAGAAGATTCTCCGATCATATCGCCAGGAAGAAAACATTCCTCCATCGGAAACAACTGTTACCCTAAAACAATACTTCCAGGCAATACGAAAGCAATAACTCATATGGAAGATAAAAGAGTGATATCGCTAAATAAACTCCCACCCAGGTAGAAATTGCCGACGTTGCAACAAAAATTGTACTGGGAGACCACTGTTTTTTACGAAATGCCGATACTACTTAAAACGTGCTTTGCCAATACTGTTTTCTGAAAATTAATGAGCTTTTTTTAATTTATTAAAATTAACAATTTTATAAATATTACGTATTTTTACATATATTACACAATTATTTATGTAAGAGTGACATAGCCATTCTTTTCTTGTGAAGTTTCGAAAGAATACATTAAAAACCTGTGATGTACACTAAAAGGACAGTAAATTACTAGCAAACTACTAAATTTGTTATTAAATGTACTGGGATAATACCATATAAATAAAATCCCAAGCCTGCGCCAACGTTGGGAAATAACTACGGCCAAGCGTTTATTGGTGTTATCATTTCGACAACATGCCAGTACAGTGAAAATTGAAAATCCGACGCATTGCCAGTACATGTACTACCGTCTGCAATACCGGGCCGACATTGTACTGTTTGTATTTTTCTACCTGGGCAGGTACAAAAACAAACGATTTACTTTTTATACCATACACCACTACGTGGAGAGGGTATTATAAGTTTTTGCTGATGTTTGTAACACCAAAAAATATTGGTCCTAGACCCACCTTATAGTATACCGATTGGCTCAGAATTTTTTTATTTCGATTTAACGATGTCCGTCTGTCCTTCCGTCCGTCCCTCCGCCCGTGCGTCTGTCCATGCATTCTTGTACGCACTCTACAGGTCGCAAATATTAAGATATTTTGACGAAACTTGGTACACCGACTTACGTCGGCCCAAGGACGACGCCTATTGATATTGGTTGAAATCGGTCCATGTTTAGACCTAGTGCCCATATAAGGGTACCCCCCAAAATTTTCTTTTTTACACGCTGCAGGTCGCAAATACGAAGATATTTCAATGAAATTTGGTACACAGACCTATGTCAGCCCAAGGTCGAAGCCTATTGATTTTGGTTAAAATCGGCCCATGTTTAGACCTAGTGCTCATATAAGGGTCCCCCCAAAATTGGCTTGGTTACACGCTGCAGGTCGCCAATACGAAGATATTTCAATGAAATTTGGTTCGCTGACTTACATGGCGCCAGGGAAAAAGCCTATTGATTCTAGATAGGATCGGTCCATATTTGGACCTATCGCCCATATGGGCTATATTTTCGATTTTCTCTTCTTTTATGATTTTATAGAAAATTTTGACACAAGTCCGTGTTAACCCATTCAAATTTCGGATCCAAACATTAGTTGGCTTTAAGTCAGACTGGTGTAGGGTATTATATAGTCGGCATCAGACATACAAGCCGGTCCATTCTGTCGGCTGGCGGCGGCTAATGGCTAAAATGGTCGGCGGGGATTGATTTTTAGAGTTTAGCCGCAAACGCATCGGCGGCGGCTGGCTTAAAAAAATAGTGTCGACTGGCGGCGGCTAACCGGCTAAAGTCGGCTAAAAGGTACATTTTCCAAGAATTTTAACAGATACGTACACGCAAAAAAGCAACTGCAAAAATATCGAAGTCAACTTTGTTATTTTTTATAGGTACACTTAAAATAATACGTCAGTAGAAAAATCTATCAAACCGGTTTCAATCAATTTGACTAAGTTTTAACAAATTTTTAGTTAAAACACTGATTTAAGCAAAGATTTGAGTTATCTTCATTTAACACTATACTAAAAATCCGCAGTACTTTAACTAATTTTGAGTGTTAATTTTCAAAATTATTTAAAACTAATTTGTTGAATTTTGCTAAATTTATTGTTAAAATATAATATTTTCATGTTACTATTATTACCCGGTAGATTGCGCCACCAATGTATCTGGAGTTTTAAAGATGGCGCCATTTATTTCCCTCCCGATTTTTTAATATGGCCCATATCTCGAAAACTAAAAGAAAAAATTTTGGTCTAATTGATGAAAATTTTGACTACCTCTAACCAAGTAATACCCCAGAGAACGGGGCTATCTCAATTTTTCTGTTCAGCCAACAGACTTATTATTTTGAGTATAGTTTTCCGAATTTATAAAAATTCACCTTAACTACCCGGATAAAAAAAATAATATGATGTTATATGTAATGATATCTTATTTAATATAATTGGAGATATGCTATGATCCGAAAAATGGTGGATAAAATTATATCGGATAAGATCTAAATATATTGAATCATATAGAATCTTATCCGGATTTTGACCCGATATAATTATATCTAATTTGATGTAGAAAGACATAATTATATAACGCTTCATACTTCAAGATCAAAACAAAAACTTTTAAAAAGTACTGAAAAATAACACCCTTAAGTTAAGAATTAAAAATTTAAATAAAAATTTAGAAGAAGTTGTACATAATTGTAACCAAGCATTTTAAGCCTTCTCATATAAACTTGTATTCTACCCGTAAACTGTATAATTCTGGTATGTTTATGAGTTTAATGTCAAATTCCATACATAAAAATATGGCTTGTATTTATACAAGGTTTACAAGGAATTTAGGAGTTGTAATGAGTACGCCTTTTATATTTTGAAATCATACATAAATATATCTCAAAAAAACATAGAATTTTTTTACATTGCGCTATACTTAAACATATCTAAAACAAATTAGAAAAAAAATTTAACATTGAGCTATATAAAACTTTATATATTTTCGATAAAGCCATTTTTAATTATATATGACGATGTATTAAAATTGTCATAGCATATGTAAATAGATATGGCACATATAAATATATATGGGGACACTGATCTATATATGACATCATATAAGAAATTTTTGAAAAACTCAAAGCTATACATAATTATATCCGCAAAGATATAGTGTTAAACTTGACTATATATAAACATATTAGTCCATATTAAATTATATAATTTCCTATATAACTATTTTTACTCGGGTTGTTTTCAAATTTTGTTTACATTTATTTACAAATTTCCTTTTTATTTTTGAATATGTTGTTTTGATTTTCAATAAAAATGAACAAAATTTTTGAATGTATATGTTTGGCATTATTTTAAAAGTTCTATTTTAAATATTTTGTATGGTACGATAAAAACATAATCTTTGCTTTAAAATAAAGTCGACTTTAACAAAAAATATACCTTTGAAAAATATTGATAGTAAGGCTGATTGAGTTTGTATTTCACAATGTCGATAAAATTATACATACATTTGTTAAATTTTACACAATTTATTGTTAAAATATGAGATTTTCATCTCTCTGCCATCACCTATTAGATGGCCCCACCAGTATATCCGATGTTTTAAAAATAGCCCTATTTGTTTCCCTCCTGTTTTTTTAAAATGGTACATATCTACTAAACTAAGAGAAGTAGACCAAAATGGAAATGAAATTCGACTATTCCTAGCTTTACCTCAACCAGAGCTTTGAAAAATTAATTCTTTAATCCTGTTTTTGAATTCTGAATTAAATATTCAATGAATTAATTCACAAAAGACTATTTATTGAATGGAATTAATTCATATTTGTTAATAATACCATAAAAACGTTGATGGAAAGGCATCAGAAAAAATTTTAAATTTTGTAAAATAAAAATAATAAAAATTTGTATATAGTTTTATAATAATCTTAATCTTAAAAAATACGGTTATAAAATGGCTTTTAATTATAAAATTGAAACAGTCCATCAGTTTTTTTTCGGATTTTGTGATGGACATTTTTTTCAAACGCAGTCCTTATAATGTGGAAACCTGTAGAATTTTAATATCAACAAAACCGCCTGGTTGTACTTCCGCCAGTTTGATCCAAAACATTTTAAAAATCAATGACATCTCAAAACAAGAAAATTTTACTTTTCAAATAATTAATATACATAATAAACAAATTTGAAAAAAAATTTTATTTTTGCATTTTTCTATCGGCTTTAGCCGAAAATTGGCTAAGCCGATTATTGTCGGCGGCTGAATCGGATTGGCAAAGGTGTCGGCTGGCGGCGGCTGACCGGCTAAAGTCGGCTGGCTTGTATCTCTGGTCGGCATGCCCGACTTTAACCTTTTTACTCGTTTTATTATTAAATTTAAGCCTGAAAAAGAATATCTGCATACATAACCCATTGACCAATTATCTTGATTTCATCTTAGCCGATTTTTCCCGCGCAATTAATCTTGACCTCTCACGAGTTTATTGCCTATATATCTTTTGGTTGTTTTTGTACAAATTTAGTTTTAGTTTTTTCCAAATTGACAAAAGATTTCAAACAAATTTTCTTTATCTTCCAAATGATACAAAGGTGATATTGCCGCAATATTGCCATAAAAAGTTATGACAAAAGATAAAATTTTTGAATTATTTTTTTTTCCAAGTACCGCCGCATTATCTTCCAAATGATGAAAGGAAGACAATTTCAAAGTAAATACTACCCAGCAAAACTTTCTATTACCTGGTAATAAGGTTTGTAAGAAGAAATTAAGGTATGTAACCTCTTACTTTGCTATTCAAACAGCTATTACTTTAACAAGGGCATGTCATTGGAGGTATGTACTTTCCAAAAGAGGGCTAGGTAACAACATAAGAACATGTTAATTTAATGTTACATGTTAGGAGTTACGTAACCACTTATATAACCGATACTGAGCACAATACTACTTACATAACAGCTTAAAGTAAGGCCAAAAAAATGTGTTACAAACAGGTCTGAAATAACACATTAAAATTATGCGCTCACTTACTAAATAAAAATATATACTTACTTCTTACAAAAAAAATTAAAATAAGACGTTATCGTGTTGGTTTTTTATAAATGCTAAAACGAAGCATATTCATATTTAATTAATATTTACTCAGATTAATATAAAGTTAACAAAAAACATAAAAGATATTTCAGTCAATATGTATAAAACATATAAATTATTTGTATCGAATATTTTAAATAGAAAATAACACTCATGTATCGCATTACAAATAACTCCTTATTTTGAGGTATTTGAATACACCATCGGTAATAAGTGGCTATTTCTATTAAGTGATCACGTATCACATTAAAAGTAACTCCTTATTTTACGGTTTTAAAATATCCCTTCTGTAATAAGTCGCTGCTATTATTTAGAACTCATGTTGTGTATTACAAGTAACTCTTTTCTTTGAAGTGTTTAAATATACCAATGGTAATAAGTTGCTATTACTACCCAGTAGTTATGCAGCACATTATACGTAAGGCATTACATTTTAGTTATGAAATAATGCAATGGTAAGGGGTATGGTATTACCAGGTAGTGTGTTCTGTAATACCAACATATTACCAAGGTTTTGCTGGGTACTTGATTATTTTCATTCAAATGACAAATAGAAGATATCGCTTTAATATCTTCTTAGAAGATATCGCTTTAATATCTTCTTAGAAGATATCTTCCAAATGTTTGCAGGGTCATTATGTGCGTTCTCTGTATGACTCAGAACATCGATTGTAACCAGGGATGGAAAATAATAATTTAGTTATTATAAAAATCAAGAATGGAACCTTAATTGTACTATTCCAACAGTATTATAGCCCTAGATTATGAATTTTAAAAAACCATACGTAACAAATTGCAAAAATAATGCCAAAATGCGAAAAAAGGAGTTGGGGTTCAAAAAATTAATTAAAAGACTTAATAAGCGATCTACATTCTTCAAACGATGCCAAAATTTTCTTTTTTTGCAACTAACCACCAAACTTTGTTTTATGAAATAAATTTAGATTATAAATTTAAAAAACCGCACTTAAAAAATTGCAAAATAATAGCGGAATGCGAAAAAAGACTTTGTGGTAGAAAAAAATAATTAAAAAACTCAATCAGCGATTAACAATCTGCAAATGAATATAATAACGCAAAAATTTTCCTTTTTGCAAATATTTTTTTCGCGATTTTTTTTTTTGCAAACTAAGAACCAAACTTTAGTGTATAAAATTGGTACTACCTATAGTCCCTAGATTATAAATTTTAAAAAACTTTATGGTACAAAAAATTAATTAAAAAACTTAATCAGCGATTTACATTCTGCAAACAAATATATCGATGAACAATTTTTTCCTTTTTGCAAATTTTATTTTTCGCGATTTTTTTTTTTTTTTTTGCAACTAGCCACCAAACTTTGTTGTATGAAATGTGTATTATAGTCCCTAGATTATAAATTTAAAAAAAAAATAACGCACGCAAAGAATTGCAAAATAATAGCGGAATGGGAAACAGAAAATGAATTAAAGGAGCTAATCAGCGATCGACATTCTGCAAACGAATATATTGTTGCAAAAATTTCCCTTCTTGCAAATGCTTTTTCGCAATTTTTGCTAATATTCGCTAATATGTAAATATCTAAATATTTAATCTCAATTTTTTTAACGAGCCAAAGAGGAAACTATTTTTTAGTTACTTACATTTTTATATATGTAAGAGCGATCTAACATTTTTTGGTATAAGAGCCCGATTGAGTGAGCATTTTCCATCCCTGATTAACCAGTCGGAGTTCGTTCCTGTTCGAAGCCGCATAATATTTTTTCTCATAAAAAATATTGAGATAATGGCCCTGCACATTGGTGTTTACCAAGACATTTGATACCTGGGATCAGGGTTGCCATATAGCCAGTTTTAACTGTTTTTTACAGTTTTTTGGGATGCCTAACAGTTTTGCAGTTTTTTCATGTAAAAAACAGTTTTTTAAATTCATGGATTTTTTTACAGTTTGTTCATATTAAATCGGCACATTTGTTTCATTTACAATTTTTTTTTTTAGCTAAAATTAAGGAATTAAAATATAAAAGTGCTTATGCCTAATAATTTGAAAACTTTATAACACGTTTTAGAATTAATTTTGTATAAAATATTTGTTTTATAAGCCATTTATAAACTTAGAAAATGGTTATTATGACCCAAAAACTACAATAAAACTTTCATATTGTCAAAAATTAGGTACAAGTCTGACACGTCATAGACCCGACCGACATTTTTTAGCCGAACTTTTCAGATCATTTCTAAATGAAGGATAATTTAGAAATTTATATTTTTTGAAAAAATTGT
Source organism: Leucophora obtusa (assembly GCA_949987735.1). Classification (NCBI taxonomy): domain Eukaryota; kingdom Metazoa; phylum Arthropoda; class Insecta; order Diptera; family Anthomyiidae; genus Leucophora; species Leucophora obtusa. The sequence continues at coordinate 48,287,124 of OX465296.1, forward strand.
CTCATCAAAAGAGGCCGAAATTGATTTTTTTAAATAAATATTTGCCAATTCTGGATAACAAATTACTACTATTTTTCAAGGACAACTCCAAAAAACTTAATTTTTTAAACAAACAATTCACGACATAACATTACTCAATCAAATGAAAGTCAATTTTATGTGGAATGCAAATCAATAAAGAATATTTTGAAGTACTAAATTGATCAGTAGGGCAAGGAATTTCATGCAAATGCATGTTTTTTCTCGATAGTCCAAAATTAATACGGACTAAATATTTATCCGAATCATCAAATTTAGAACACAATGGCATCGATTTGTAGTTGCATATTTTTGCATATTCCGCCATAAATGCATGTTTTTGCATATTTTGACTTTAAATGCATATTTTGTGCCTTTTTAATGCATATTTTGTTCTTTTTAATACATATTTGTGCATATTTTTAATTTTTAGGAGCATTTTTAGGAGAATTTGTTATTTTGTAAAAAAATATAAAAAATTTTAATTTTCATATTTTGATTCAATCAAAACAAACATTTTTGAAAATCTTATTGACCTATCGAAATTCTTCGAGTTCTGTGTCTGTTTGCAAAATAACTAACTTAAATATATTTTTAAATTTTAAAGTGCATTATTTTTGTAAAAATAAAAGCTTTTAGTGCATATTTCTTATATTTTTAATGCATATTTGTCTTTTTTAGCTGCATATTTAAGGCGCATATTTTCCATTTTTAAATGCATGAAATTCCTTGCCCTATTGATCAGTAAAGTATTCTATCCTAAGTCATGGGTTAATCTACGCTAATACGCTAATATTAAAAAAATTCATTTACAATGCTATAAATTAGTCAAAAAGGATACCGAATTAAACTTAAATAATAAAATATCATTTAAAATTGGGATCTCTGCGGAATTTTATAATGAGCTTTTAAAGCCTTCTTTGTGGCCTGTAAATGTAAGGGTGCGACCATTCTAGCTTTATCAAAAGCCTTTAGTTTTAAAATAATTATAAATATTAGTTTTATATTTAATCACAGTCTGTAAGGCAATTATGTTCCATAGACTGAATAAAGAAAAAAATGAAATGAAATGAAAATGAAAAAATCTCGGAAGGGTGATTCGATGAACTTTTTTTAACTTTAGATTCGGGCCTGGGAGACCAAAATTCTTTTAAAAAAAGTTTTATTAGGAGGCTATGCAAAAAGTCGATTACTATCAATGCCAAAGGCAATTAAAATTTCAAATCTCGATATTTTGAAAATTCATACCCTGGGATAATATTTTAGTCCCAGGATACTTCGGGATCCCAGAATTTCTTCTGATTTTTAAAATTTTTTCGAAAACCAGTTTTTCTATAAAGAAACAGTTTTTATTTATAGTTTTTCTAAAAAAATATATGGTAACACTGCCGAAGATAAAGTGGATAGAGGAAACAAATACAAAAAAAATAATACATAAAATTTGAATAATAACTTCCCTGCAAACATTTGGAAGATATCTTCCAAGAAGATAATAAAGCGATATCTTCTATTTTTCATTTGAATGAAAATAATCAAGTAGTATTTTGAAATTGTCTTCCTTTTATCATTTGGAAGATATTTGGAAAAACCAAATCAAAAATTGTGTTTTTTGTCATAATTTTTTTATGATAATATTGCGGCAATTCGTTTAAAATTTTTGAAAATGTTGTAAAAAATAATAAAAAAATTTGTACAAAACACAATTATAAAGGCACATCACACGGTATAGAAATCTCGTAGAGTTTGCGTTAAATTTGTCATCCGTAATATAGTTGGCACTAATTTTTATCGTAAAAGTATCATCTCTAGTTGTCAAGTATGTTTTTGTTAAAATTATTGTATTTTAAAGAATAATTTTTTCTCCAAATACCAAAAGGTGCCCAGGTAGAAAAATACAAACGGCACAATGTCGGCCCGGTACTGGAGACGGTAGTACATGTACTGATAATGCGTCGGATTTTCAACTTTCACTGTACTACCATGTTGTCGAAATGATAACACCAATAAAGGCTTGGCCGTAGTTATTTCTCAACGTTGGCGCAGGCGTGGTATTTTATTTTTTTGGTATTAGCCCAGTACATTTAATTACAAATTTAGTAGTTTGCTAGTGATTTACTGTCCTTTTAATTTACATCACAGATTTTTTATTGTATTCTTTCGAAACTTCACAAGGAAAGAATGGCGATGTTCTCTTTCATAAGGACATTGTGTAATATATGTAAAAATACATAAAATTTATAAAATTGTCAATTTTAATAAAATAAAAAAAGCTCGTTAATTTTCAGAAACCAGAACTGGCAAAGCACGTTTTAAGTAGTACCGGCATTTCGTAAAAAACAGTGCTCTCCCAGTACAATTTTTTTGTAACGTCGTCAATTTCTACCTGGGTGCATTTAATAAACTGAAATGTTCAATAATGTTACAAGACATCTTAAAAATTGTTACTAATTAAGGAAATTATGTATGACAGCAATTGTCAATGGCCTAGAGATTGCATTTCGTAGACTTATACAGAGCTGCATTTTCATAAAGTCTAGCGAGTTTTCTATCCCGTGTAGATGTGCCTTAAGAAATATGGGAAACAAATTCGTAGAAAAATGAAGGTTTAGTGCGCGGAAAAACCGGGTATGATGGCAACAAGATATTTCGAGGAGTTAATTTAGCGATATCACCTTTTTATCTTCCAGGTGATAAATTAGCGATATCGCCGATTTATCATTCAGAAGTATCGCTTTCGTATTGCTTGGGAGTATCGCTATAGAGAGGACATTTACTCCCGAAGGGGGGATCTTCCGCAATAAGAATATGATTATTGCCGCAATAAAGTTTTTCTTCCAGGCGATACGATTGCGAAACATTTTCGTATTGCAATGTTTGCAGGGTTAAAGCCTTTTATTTCTAAAAAATATAAAATACTAATTGTTAATATGTGTTTACTTTTTTAAGCCCTTTTCTTGGCTATGGACGTTATCAAAGAGTATACATAATAAAGAGATTGGGGGACTCTCTATCACTGAGAAAGCATTTATTCTATTATGTGCCTTGGAACAGGAACATACTCATACCAATATCACCCAGCAAACATGGCAATACGAAGAAGATTCTCCGAACATATCGCCAAGAAGAAAACATTTATTGAAGGCAATATCAATTTCGTATTCCGGAAGTTTCCTACGTCGGAAATAACTGTTACACTAAAACAATACTTCCAGGCAATATGAAAGCAATAACTCATATGGAAGATAAAAGGGATATCGCTAAATAAACTCCCGGTACAATAAAAAAACGATTTAATTTTTTCATTATTAAATTTAAGCCTCAAAAACAATATCTGCATGCATAATCCATGGACCAACTTTTAAATTATTTTGATTTCATCTTAACTTTTCACGAGTTTATTTCCTATATATCTTTTGATTGTTTTTGTACAAATTTAGTTTTAATTTTTTCCAAATTGATAAAAGATTTCAAACAAATTTGCTTTATCTTCCAAATGATACAAAGATGATATTGCCGAAATATTGTCATAAAAAGTTATGACAAAAGATAAAATTTTTGAATTATTTTTTTACAAATATCGTCGAATTATCTTCCGAGTGATAAAAGGAAGACAATTTCAAAGTAAATACTACTTGATTATTTTCATTCAAATGACAAATAGAAGATATCGCTTTAATATCTGCTTGGAAGGTATCTTTTAAATGTTTGCAGGGTCATTATGTGCGCTCTTTGTATGACTCAAAACATCGATTGTAACCAGGGATGGAAAATAATAATTTAGTTATAAAAATCAAGAATGGAACTTTACTATGGAATTATACTATTCCAACAGTATTATAGCCCTAGATGATGAATTTTAAAAAACCATACGTAAAAAATTGCAAAATAATATCGGAATGCGAAAAAAGGGTTTGGGGTTCAAAAAATTAATTAAAAGATTTACATTCTGCAAACGATGCCAAAATTTTCTTTTTTTGCAACTAACCACCAAACTTTGCTTTATGAAATGGGCATTATACTCCGTAGATTATAAATTTAAAAAATCGCACTTAAAAAATTGCAAAATAATAGAGGAACGCGAAAAAAGACCTTGTGGTAGAAAAAAATAATTAAGAAACTCAATTAGCGATTAACAATCTGCAAATGAATACAATGATGCAAAAATTTTCCTTTTTGCAAATATTTTTTTCGCGATTTATTTTTTTTGCAAACTAAGCACAAACTAAGCACCAAACTTTTGTGTATAAAATTGGTACTATAGACCCTAGATTATAAATTTAAAAAAACCACACTTAAAAAATTGCAAAATAATCGCGGAAAGCGAAAAAAGGCTTTATGGTACAAAAAATTAATTAAAAAACTTAATCAGCCATTTAAATTCTGCAAACAAATATACTGATGAAAAAATGTATCCTTTTTGCAAATTTTATTTTTCGCGATTTTTTTTGCAACTAGCCACCAAACTTTGTTGTATGAAATGTGTATTATAGCCCATAGATTATAAATTAAAAAAAACGCAAGTAAAGAATTGCAAAATAATAGCGGAATTTGAAAAAAGACTATATGGTACAAAAATTTAATCCCTAGGTTATATATTTAAAAAAACCGCACTTAAAAATTGCAAAATAACGGCGGAATTCGAAAAAGGCTTTATGGTACAGAAAATGAATTAAAAGAGGTAATCAGCGATCGACATTCTGCAAGCGAATATATTGTTGCAAAAATTTCGCTTTTTGCAAATGTTTTTTTTTTTCGCAATTTGTGCTAATATTTCCTAATATCTAAATATTTAATTTTAATTTTTTTTAACGAGCAAAGAGGAAGCTATTTTATACCCTACACCACTATGTGGTCAGGGTATTATAAGTTTGTGCTGATGTTTGTAACACCAAAAAATATTGGTCGTAGACCCACCTTATAGTATACCGATCGGTTCAGAATTTTTTTTTATTTCGATTTAACGATGTCCGTCCGTCCGTCCGTCCGTCCGTCCGTCCGTCCGTCTGTCTGTCTGTCCATGCAATCTTGTACGCACTCTACAGGTCGCACCTATTAAGATATTTCGATGAAATTTGGTACATAGACCTATGTTGGCCCAAGGACGAACAAGTTTGATTTTTTTGAACATCGGTCCATGTTTAGACCTAGTGCCCATATAAGGGTCCTACCAAAATTATATTGTTTATACGCTGCAGGTCGTAAATATTAAGATATTTTGATGAAATTTGGTACACAGACCTATATTGGCCCAATAACGCAGCCTATTGATTTTGGTGAACATCGGTCCATGTTTAGACCTAGTGCCCATATAAGGGTCCTACCAAAATTATACTGTTTATACGCTGCAGGTCGTAAATATTAAGATATTTTGATGAAATTTGGTACGCAGACCTATATTGGCCCAATAACGCAGCCTATTGATTTTGGTGAACATCGGTCCATGTTTAGACCTAGTGCCCATATAAGGGTCCTACCAAAATTATACTGTTTATACGCTGCAGGTCGTAAATATTAAGATATTTTGATAAAATTTGGTATACAGACCTACATTGGCCCAGTAACGCAGCCTATTGATTTTGGTGAACATCGGTCCATGTTTAGACCTAGTGCCCATATAAGGGTCCTACTAAAATTATATGGTTTATACGCTGCAGGTCGCAAATATTAAGATATTTTGATAAAATTTGGTACACAGACCTACGTTGGCCCAAGGACAAAGCCTATTGATTTTGGTGAACATCGGTCCATGTTTAGACCTAGTGCCCATATAAGGGTCCTACCAAAATTATATTGTTTATACGCTGCAGGTCGCAAATATTAAGATATTTTGATGAAATTTGGTACACCGACTTATGGCAGCCGAAGGACGAAGCCTATTGATTTTGGTGAACATCGGTCTATGTTTAGACCTAGTGCCCATATAAGGGTCCCCCCAAAATTATATTGTTTATACGATGCACGTCGTAAATATTAAGATATTTTGACGAAATTTGGTACACAGACCTATTTTGACCCACGGACGAAGCCTATTGATTTTGATGAACATCGGTCCATGTTTAGACCTAGTGCCCATATAAGGGTCCTACCAAAATTATACTGTTTATACGCTGCAGGTCGCAAATATTAAGATATTTTGATGAAATTTGGTACACAGACCTATATTGGCCCAATAACGCAGCCTATTGATTTTGGTGACATTAGTTGGCTTTTACCCAGACTGGTGTAGGGTATTCTATAGTCGGCATGCCCGACTTTAACCTTTTTACTCGTTTTTAGTTACTTACATTTTTAAATATGTAAGAGCGATCTAACATTTTTTGGTATAAGAGCCCGATTAAGTGAGCCTTTTCCATCCCTGATGAACCAGTCGGAGTTCGTTCCTGTTCCAAGCCGCCTAATATTTTTTCAAATAAAAAATATTGAGAGAGTTGCAAGGCCATTGACGTTATCACATTTTTTAAATGTAAAATAAAAAAACCGAATATGATATTGATACCATTGTTTTCGAAACTGAAATTGGTCTAAGTTTGGAAATATTACATATGGAAGAACCCCATTTTCTGTAATTTTTGTGTAATTTTTTCAGTTTTTTTTTTTACAAAAAATTTATGGATAATAACTTTAGTTATTAAAACTACCAGCACTGAATTTAAAGTTTATAATCTGTATTTTTAACACGTAAAATGAAACATGTTTTAAGTTTTTACTTGTTTTTAACATAATAATACCGGTATACCGTTACCAAAACAGTATTAAATACCGTTACCCTTACCGTTACCGAAACAAACGAAATTCGATACCGTTATCACCAACCAATATACGCCCAAACGTCGGTGTTAGCAGTGACTGCGACCACCGGCGGGCACGGTGGATACAGCGGGTCTCCTCTGCGTGTCGCCAGCAGTCACACAATGGATATGGCAAGGGACACGGCAACTGCAAATCCACAACAGGGGTCATCTCTCGTCAGACAGGAGGCCATGGAGGCAAAGAGCATATATAATAGATTGGGGAACTCTCTATCACTGAGAAAGCATTTGTTCTATTATGTGCCTTGGAACAGGAACATACTCAAACCAATATCACCCAGCAAACATGGCAACACGAAGAATATTCTCCGAACATATCGCCAGGAAGAAAACATTTATTGCCGGCAATATCAATTTCGTATTCCGGAAGTTTCCTCCGTCGGAAACAACTGTTACACTAAAACAATACTTCCAGGCAATATGAAAGCAATAACTCATATGGAAGATAAAAGGGATATCGCTAAATAAACTCCCAGTACAATAAAAAAAACGATTTAATTTTTTCATTATTAAATTTAAGCCTGAAAAACAATATCTGCATACATAATCCATTGACCAACTTATAAAATATTTTGATTTCATCTTAGCCGATTTTTCCCGCGCAATTAATCTTAACTTTTCACGAGATTTTTTCCTATATATCTTTTGATTGTTTTTGTACAAATTTAGTTTTAATTTTTTCCAAATTGATAAAAGATTTCAAACAAATTTGCTTTATCTTCCAAATGATATAAAGATGATATTGCCGAAATATTGTCATAAAAAGTTATGACAAAAGATAAAATTTTTGAATTACTTTTTTCCAAAAATCGTCGAATTATCTTCCAAGTGATAAAAGGAAGACGATTTCAAAGTAAATACTACTTGATTATTTTCATTCAAATGAAATATCTTCTTGGAAGGTATCTTTTAAATGTTTGCAGGGTCATTATGTGCGCTCTTTGTATGACTCAAAACATCGATTGTAACCAGGAATGGAAAATAATAATTTAGTTATAAAAATCAAGAATGGAACTATAGTATGGAATTATACTATTCCAACAGTATTATAGCCCTAGATTATGAATTTTAAACAACCATACATAAAAAATTGCAAAATAATACCGGAATGCGAAAAAAGGCTTTGGGGTTCAAAAAATTAATTAAAAGATTTACATTCTGCAAACGATGCCAAAATTTTCTTCTTTTGCAACTAACCACCAAACTTTGTTTTATGAAATGGGCATTATACTCCGTAGATTATAAATTTAAAAAACCGCACTTAAAAAATTGCAAAATAATAGAGGAACGCGAAAAAAGACTTTGTGGTAGAAAAAAATAATTAAAAAACTCAATCAGCGATCAACAGTCTGCAAATGAATACAATGACGCAAAAATTTTCCTTTTTGCAAATATTTTTTTCGCGATTTATTTTTTTTTTTTTTTTGCAAACTAAGCACCAAACTTTTGTATATAAAATTGGTACTATAGAACCTAGATTATAAATTTAAAAAATCACACTTAAAAAATTGCAAAATAAGCGCGGAAAGCGAAAAAAGCATTTATGGTACAAAAAATTAATTAAAAAACTTAATCAGCGATTTACATTCTGCAAACAAATATATTGATGAAAAAATTTATCCTTTTTGCAAATTTTATTTTTCGCGATATTTTTTGCAACTAGCCACCAAACTTTGTTGTATGAAATGTGTAGCCCCTAGATTATATATTAAAAAAAAAACGCACGTAAAGAATTGCAAAATAATAGCGGAATTTGAAAAAAGACTTTATGGTACAAAAATTTAATCCCTAGGTTATATATTTAAAAAAACCGCACTTAGAAATTGCAAAATAACGGCGGAATTCGAAAAAGGCTTTATAGTACAGAAAATGAATTAAAAGAGGTAATCAGTGATCGACATTCTGCAAGCGAATATATTGTTGCAAAAATTTCGCTTTTTGCAAATGTTTTTTTTCCCATTTGTGCTAATATTTGCTAATATCTAAATATTTAATTTTTATGTTTTTTAACGAGCCAACGAGCTATTTTTTAGTTACTTACATTTTTAAATATGTAAGAGCTATCGAACATTTTTTGGTATAAGAGCCCGATTAAGTGAGCCTTTTCCATCCCTGATTAACCAGTCGGAGTTCGTTCCTGTTCCAAGCCGCCTAATATTTTTTCAAATAAAAAATATTGAGAGAGTTGCAAGGCCATTGATGGAGGTGCCCTCGGACAGTGACACTATCGACCAACTATTGCGTTTGGAGGAACTCTTCTTATACCAGACGGATGAGGAGGATATTCGTATGATATCCTCCCAGCCGCTGGTAAGTGAGCCCAACAATCCCAAGAAAATGGTCGTTGGAGGCACCGAAGAGTGCAAATCCACTGGCAATCCTCTGCCGGCAGATGATTCGAAAAGGGTGGCGCTCTATCCGGTATTTGAAGGAGTTGGCTCGTCGAGATGCAGCTGCTTTAACTGCTAGAGAAAAGCGACTGAGGCGAAAACATGAATTCCATGTGCGGAAGTATGAATTCATGGCGAAGAATACTTCCGTAGTGGAATCCAGGCCACCCACAAAGGCGCAAGATCAGAGCAAAGCCATGGGAAGACCGCATACAACCGGATCCCATGGCCACTCTGAGGCGCGGCGAACGGACTCCAAGGTTCCTGTGGAGTCCGGGAAGCGTTCGACCAACCAAACTGAGGCACTCTCAACGCGACCGTCCACATCACATGGCAATGTTAGGGGTACGAAGTTTGGCGGTGATCCTGGCGGCAAAGCCGGACCTGACGGCGGAAAATCCGAGTTGCGGGCCGTGCCATCCTTATCAAAAGTAAGTACGGTGATCTCCAAGGACAAAGCCTGCAGTCCCGGTGGAAAGCGACAGAGGTCAGGTGAGACGAAGGTGCAGAGATACAAGCCAGCCGACTTTAGCCGATCAGCCGCCGCCAGCCGACACCTTTGCCAAGCCGATTCAGCCGCCGACAATAATCGGCTAAGCCAATTTTCGGCTAAAGCCGATAGAAAAATGCAAAAATATAAATTTTTTTTAAAATATATGAAATTTGTTTAATAAACATAATTATTTGAAAAGTCAAATTTTCTTGTTTTGAGATATCGTTGATTTTTAAAATGTTTTGCATCAAACTGGCGGTAGCACAACCAGGCGGATTTGTAGATACTACAATTCTACAGGTTTCCACATTAAAAGGACTGCGTTTGAAAAAAATGTCCACCACAAAATCCAAAAAAAAACTGATGAAACAGTCATTCAATTTTAGAAATAAAAGCTATTTCATAACCGTATTTTTTAAGATTAAGATTATTATAAAACTACCCAGTCAGAAAAATACAAGCAGGAAAGCGGTGGCAAAGCACTTTAACAGGTGGTACAAGTACTGGCAAAAAGTGCTTTCCCATTCCCAAAACGAGAACATCATTAGACAAAAGGACCGGCTGTTCAAAAAGCGCCGAAAAAGCACTGGAGAAACAAAATTTTTGAACGTTTTTTTGCTTGCTGCCGGATTTGAACTCGGAACCTCCTGACTACAAACCTTTTTTACGAAGCGTCAGCATTTTTATAAAATCATTGCTCTACCAGTGAATTGGTTTTTGTAGTACTGGTAGCATTGGCTAGGTAGCACTGGATAACCACTGGTTGGAAACCTTGGCATATCACTCTTAGACCATTCTTTGCCAGTGGTTTTTTTATAAACCACCGAAATTTTTGTAAAACAAATACTGGAAAAACGCTTTTTGAAGGCGCTGGAAAAGCGTCCCAAATGAGTGTTCTCCCAGTCATTTATTTTCAACACCATGGTTGCCCAGTTGTATGTCAGTGCTTGATTTTTTTGCACCACTGGCGATTTCTGATTGGGTATATACAAATTTTTTCTATTTTTATTTCATAAAATTGTTTAATTTTTCTGATGCCTTTCCATCAACGTTTTTATGGTATTATTAAATAGCTTTTGAGCTGCTAAATACCAGTTTCTGCGGAAATCTTCGACATCGTTGGCGACTTTTTTGATTCCTTAGTTTCTCTTTTAACGAAGCCCAGAATTAACGAATTAACTCTTCAAAGCTCTATTAATTAATTTGTAACAAAAGAAATCGAACGAAAACAAATATGAATTAATTCCATTCAATAAATAGTCTTTTGTGAATTAATTCATTGAATTTTTAATTCAGAATTCAAATACTGAATTAAAGAATTAATTCTTCAAAGCTCTGGGTGAGGTAAAGCTAGGAATAGTTGAATTTCATTTCCATTTTGGTCTACTTCTCTTAGTTAAGTAGATATGTACCATTTTAAAAAACCGGGAGGGAAAAAAATAGGGCTATCTTTAAAACATCAGACCAGTATGGTGGGGTCATCTAATAGGTGATGGCAGAGAATGAAAATCTTATATTTTAACAAAAAAAAATGTGTAAAATTTAATTGAAATATAAACTCAATTTTTATAAATTCGGAAAACTACACTCAAAATAATAAGTCTGTTAGCTGAACAGAAAAAATTGTTACTTTAACAAAATATATTCCAGTTTTTGGCTTAAAATAAAATTTGTTGATTTAATACTTTTTTTTTTGTCAAATTTAACAAATCAATTTAAGTAAAAAATTTGTAAACCTTCAGTTTTATCTGAAGGGAATATAAGGGCACTCCAATGGATCAAACATTTTGTCCGCTTTGCTCTATCTCGCTTAGTTTTCGAGATATGGGTCATTTTATGAAGTGGAAAATTTTTATTAAAAATTTCCGAGGGTCCAAGGCCCCGCCAATGTCCATTTTTGGATAGAAATAGCCCCTTTTTTTGGGGTATTACACGGTTAGAGGTAGTCGAAATTTTCATCAATTTTGCTCTATCTCTTAGTTTTTGAGATATGGGCCATTTTAAAAAATCGGGAGGGAAAGAAATGGCGCCATCTTTAAAACTTCGGATACATTGGTGAAAATTAACACTCAAAACTAAAGTACTGCGGATTTTTAGTATAGTGTTAAAGGAATATAACTAAAATCTTTGTTTAAATCAATGTTTCAACTAAAAATTTGTTAAAAATTAGTCAAATCGATTTGAAACCGGTGTGACAGATTTTTCTACTGACGTATTATTTTAAGTGTACCTATAAAAAAATTACAAAGTTGACTTCGATATTTTTGCAGTTGCTTTTTTGCGTGTATGTATCTGTTGAAATTCTTGGAAAATGTACCTTTTAACCGACGTTAGCTGGTTAGCCGCCGCCAGTCGACACTATTTTTTTTAGCCAGCCGCCGCCGATGCGTTTGGGGCTCAACTCTAAAAATAAAATCGCCGCCGACCATTTTAGCCATTAGCCGCCGCCAGCCGAGAGAATGGACCGGCTTGTATCTCTGCGCAGGTGTCAGAGGGTAAGCGGTTTGAAACCATCGGCTAGCTTTCCATCTGCACCTGAGCCACAGATAGCCATTGTGGACCGGAGTCATCCTGAAGGTAGGATGGCAACGGACAGATGGCTAGTGTTGGAGGAACGCATACTGAGGGCGCTAGTTGACACACTCGCACACAGTGAAGATGATTCTTTCACTGCGTTCGATGGCGCCAAGTGGCAGAAAGGTGTCAAGATAGTGGGTTGTGGCAATGAGAAAGCGCTGAACTTTCTCAAAAGCACAATAAAGGATCTTGATGAGCTTTGGCCGGGTATGAATGTCGATATCGTTCCCATTGATTAGGTCCCTTTTCAGACGACCGTGAAGGTATGGCTTCCTCCTCCAGTGATAGAGGATGAAGTTATACTGACACTGTTGAAACGTCAGAATAAGGGACTTGGTTCAGATGATTGGAGAATCATCAGGGGACGAGCGAGGGACAAAGGAGACAGAAAGGACCTCTGGCTAAAAGTCGGCTCGGAGTCTTTGCGCCTCCTGCGCCTCTCCAAGGGATCTGTGAAGTTTGGGTTGAACCATCTTAAGATGATTTTACCCAAGGAAGATACCAGTAATGCGTCCTAGATGCATCAAGGTGGTGCAGATGCTCATCACTCTCTATGGGGCAGCACTGACATCAATAACCGAGGTGAGTCACTGTTTGATTACCTACTGTCCACTAATTTGATTATATGTAATAGGGGCAATATGCCAACATTCTATAATAGGATTAGGGAAGAGGTTATTAATATAACCATGGTATAGAATACTGACTCTGTTAGAGTCCAAGACTGGAGAGTTTCACAAGAATGTTCATTCTCTGATCATTATAGTATTATCTTCAGCGTTAATATTTCTGTTGGGGAAATGATTCCATATAGGAATCCTAGAAAGACAAACTGGGCTAAATTTCGTAGTCTTGTTCAGACCATACCGGGCCCAGAGCGGGACACCCCGGTCAGTGTGCGAGACGTGGAAGGTTTAGTTCGTCTATTGGCGGATAATCTTAGGGAAGCGTTTCTGAATTCGTGTCCTGAGCGCTTGCCACCGGGGAAAATTCACCAACCATGGTGGACTCCGGAGCTTAAGACACTTAGGACGGAGAGCAGAAAACTCTTCAATAAGGCGAAGAAGGAGAACAGACCTGAGGACTGGGAGCAGTATCGTCTCAGTTTTAATGCCTTTAAGAAGGCGACTCGAAGGGCAAAAAGGGAATCGTGGTCTAGGTTCTGTGGGAAGTAGAGGGCACTACGGAGGCAGCGAGGCTTCGTAAAGTTCTTTCTAAGGCACCCAGTGCACCAGGATCCCTTATGAGGCCTGATGATAAAGGGTTTTTCAACAGGGACGCTACAAAAGTAGAAAGACAGGGACAGCAAACGACGTCATATTTCTTGCCGCTCTTTTGACATGTCTCTTCAGTAAGGTTTGCCATGTTGGAAAGATATATGAGCCAACGAGTCGAAATTATTAAAATTTACTACCGAAATTCGGAGTCAGTGGCCTCAACGTTAAGAGCGCTACGTCCAATTTATGGTCGTCATAATCGTCCTAGCAGATCAACAATTGAGCGTCTAGTGGAAAAATTTGAGTCCACAGGCACAGTACAAAATGTTTCCGTGCCAGTGAGACAAAGAAGTGCCCGTAGTGTCGAGAGCCCAAATGTGTCTCTCACACGTCGTTCTCAAGCGTTGGGCATCTCTGTGGCGTCGTTGTGGCGAATTTTGCGAAAAGATCTTGGCCTACAATATCAAATTGACGCAAGAACTAAAGCCGTTTGACCACCAGAAGCGTCGTATGTTCGTGAATTGGGCTGAGCCACAACTTGAAAATGATTCGGATTTGGTGCGGTTTATGGGCCGGCGGCGTCATTGGGCCGTACTTCTTCCGTGATGATCAAGACCGGCACGTTACTGTGAATGGGAATCGCTACCGTTCAATGATAACCAAAAATTTTTGCCCTAATTGGATGATATGGACTTGGAGGACATGTGGTTCCAACAGGACGGCGCCACAAGCCACACAGCGAATGTCACAATCAATTTATTGCAAACCAAGTCTGGAGAACGTGTTATCTCACGAAATAGTCCAGTCGATTGGCCGCCTCGGTCGTGCGATTTGACACCGTTGGACTATTTCCTGTGGGGCTACGTCAAATTATGGTCTATGCCAACAAGCCAACGACGAACTTCGTACGAATATCGAACGTGAAATTGCAGCAGTATCGGCCGATTTATGCTTGAAAACCGTCGAAAATTGAGTTCAGCGTCTGGACTTCTGCAAGCGTGCCCGTGGTGGCCATGCTAAAGAGATCGATTTCCATACATAATGGCATCGAACGTACTTTCACAGGAATAAAGAATTTCATTGATGTCCAAAACCGTTTTTGTTTTATTTAAAAAAACTTTTGTAGCGCTCTTATTGAAAAACCCTTTATTTTCACGGAAAGTAATAGGGAAACCATTGAACTCCTGATGGAGACTCACTTTCCGGGTTGCGGTGATGAGGTGATGTACAATGTCCCGTTGGACGCACTCTCATCGACTGCAATTCAGATAGGTGAGCACATCTGGTCAATGGTAGACGAACGCAAAATTGCTTGGGCGATACGGTCTTTTAAGCCCTACAAATCAGCAGGGCCGGATGGTATCTTCCCGGCAGTTTTGCGGGAGTCCCTGGACATTATCATGCCATGGCTGCTTCGTATTTTTACTGGTAGTCTGGCATCGGGGTATATACCCTCTGGGTGGAGAGAGGTCAGGGTGGTCTTCATCCCGAAAGCGGGGAGGATAAGAGGTTAATCACAACTGGGTCGATTGTCGAACGACGACAGCAAAAGTCGTCACGAATAATTTAAATTCAGCGACAATCGACCGTCGACATTTGCTGACGTTTAGAAAAAAAGGAAAGCAAAACAAGAATATGGTTGTATTTGTTTCACCGCAATTCTTCACCACTTCAATTGGCCTTTCACTAATTCTTGTTGTTTTATATTTTATTGTATTTAATTTTGCTTTTTTGCCGTAAATTATGTATTTTAAATTTCAATTATATTTCTTCTGTCAAAAAAATAAATTTTTGGTAAACAAAGTACGAATTTTTGCAGCTCTAATACGAATTTCTAACAACTCTGTTCTAATGGCAATCTTTAATTAGTTAAAAATATGGCAACAATTTGACAAATATTTTAAGTGTGTAGTCACGAGAATGGAATAGATTCTATTCCGACGACAAATCGCCGGACGACATGGCAACATTTTGCTTCCCATACAAAATATATGAAAAAGCAACTCTTGACCAGCTCTGATTAAACTCTTAACCACAGCACCGCCGGGGAATACAGGCCTATTAGCCTCTCGTTGTTTTTATTAAAAACGCTGGAGAGACTGGTAGATGTTCATGTGAAGAGCATCCTCTCTGCAACAATTTCAGCAAAGCCCAACACGCATACCTCAAGGGGAGATCGGTGGAAACGGCTCTGAGTGAGGTTGTCGGCACAATTGAGGATGCTCTTCACGACCGTGAGTATGTGTTGGCGACCTTCCTGGATGTGGAAGGAGCTTTCAACAACGTGAGTATATTATCGATCATTAGTGCCTTGGGGGGTATTGGCACTGACCCGCAGATAACCCTGTAGACGGGCAATATACTCAGGAGCAGGGCTATAAACTCGAACACGATAGTGGAGCGCGGAAGTCGGTCACAAGGGGTACTCCACATGGGGGTCCTTACAAGTATAATTATTGTTCAACATAAAGTAATTGGTTACCGATAATTGGATACATAATGCATTACTTTGTAATGAATACTCCTTACCTTCATCATTATTTTGGTTCATAAAGTAATTAGTTACCGAAAATTTATTACATAATGCATTATTTTGTAATGTATAATCCTTACCTTGAGCATTATTTAGAAACACAGAGTAATGAGTTACCTATAGTTGATTACATAATGCATTAGTTTGTAATGTATACTGCATACATGTATCATTATTTTGAAACATTAAGTAATGGGCTACCGAATGTTGATTACATAATGCATTATAAATAAATATAAAGTAACTACTATTACAAAATACATTGTTTTAATATAAAAATTATTTACTTAGATAATTTTTTATTGAAAATGTGTAATTATAGGGTAATTTCAGTCCTTATAATTATATGCGTAACCAATTATTATCAGCCTCTTCGTAATCATTTTTTTTTTTTTTTTAACAACAGTGAACTAACAATAAGTTTATCAAATCTTATGTACTAAAGCTAAAATATTAAGCCCAGCCAGTGCCAGACAAAATTTTAATTTTAACATTAAATATTTTTTTAATTTGATGCAAAGTAAATGTATAGAAAAAGTTAAAAACGATAAATTAGAAGTTTAATTTTAAAAAGGTCGAAAAAACTAATTTTTAATTTTTTAAATAGAAATTAAAAACCAACATTTTGTTATAAAGAATATACATTTATTCTATAGAGCCAAATCAGCGGTGGTCCTTCTTAGGAGGCGTCGGTGTCCTTGATCCTCAAGCAGTTTACGAGCCAATGAATTTGGGTGCAGTTGCAGCCTCTTTAAGTAGTTTAAGGTGTATCTCGCGATTTCATCATTAACGGTGGGAACATTCATATCTGAGTGTATGTTCGCATTTCTTATATACCATGGTGCGCAGACAATGGTTCGCAAAATATTGTTCTGCCTCCTTTGAATTTTTTGAACATTTGATGCAGACGCAGTGCCCCAGATTTGGATGCAGTAGCACCATATAGGTTTCAAAATCGAATTATATAACAACAACTTGCAATCAAGGCCAAGTCTAGAATTTCTTCCAATTAGCCAATTAAGTTCTATTGCTTTAAGTTTTATTTGTGTTATTTTGGCGTCGATATGGTTCTTCCACGTGAGACGACGATCAAGATGTATACCAAGATATTTGACATTTGAGTGTTGGGGCACTTTGTGATTGTTAATTTTGATAAAAGAGCATGTTTCTTTTCTTAAAGTAAAAGTCAAATGAATACATTTCTGTTCATTCACCTTTATCTTCCACTTTTTCAGCCACGATTCCAGTTCAAATACGTGTTCCTGCAATATTCGAGAGGCTTCATATGGGTTTTTGTGACAACTCAAGATAGCCGTATCATCAGCAAATGCAGACGTATGAGTATTACCATCAGTTGGCATGTCAGAAGTATACAAAAGATACAAGAGTGGGCCTAAAATGCTACCTTGAGGGACACCGGCCCGAATATCTTGAGGAGAGCTGAAGAAATCACTTTCCTTGACAACAAATTTACGATTGCTTATATAGCTTTCGAGTATATTATGTGTGTTACTTGGCAGTATATTTTTAATTTTAAATAACAAACCTTCGTGCCAAACTTTATCAAAGGCTTGCGATACGTCAATAAAGAGTGCAGAACAGTAATTCTTATCCTCAAAGGCCTTTCGTATTTCACTAACAAGTCTGTGAACTTGCTCAATGGTGCCATGCTTTTTACGAAAACCGAACTGATGAGCAGGAATAAGGTTATGTTGAGTTACAGTTATCGTTATTCTGTTTGCCAATAGTTTCTCGAAGAGTTTTGATAAATTAGATAAAAGACTTATAGGCCTATAAGATTCAACTTTAGTGAGATCTTTTCCTGGCTTGGGTATCATTTTAATGAGGGAGACCTTCCATACTGGTGGATAATATTCAAGGCGTAATATTGCATTAAAAATAAAAAGTATTATTCTTACAGCTATCTGGGGTAACTCCAAGATCATTTTATTACTAATTTTATCGGTACCAAAAGCTTTTTTTGGGTTTAATTCTGAGATAGCATTTTCGACCTCTCGCAACTCGAAGCGAATGGGTACCTCTACGTGCCGTGGCAAAATTGGTGGTAACTCGACTATTGTGTTTGGATCGTTTGGCATAAATACAGATTTTAAATGTTCTGCAAACAACTCGCCTTTCTCCGTATCATTTCTAGCCCAGCTTCCGTCAGATTTACGCATTGGAGGTTTACATATAACAGGTCTTTTTAGATTCTTTGTAGCACGCCATAATGAATAGTCCGTTCTTGCCGTAGCCTCCAGATTTTCCAAAAAATCATTCAGTGAGTTATTTCTTTGTAATTCAAGTAATTTGCGTAACTTGTTTGAGCATTCTTTAAATCGAGCCTTAAGTGCAGGAGATCTGTGAAGCTGCCACTCTCTACGAGCTCTTCTTTTCTCATTTAAGAGTCGCTCAATATCAACTGAAAAAATTGGATTTTGTCTGGATTGTCGGGGGGGTTTGGTAGCAAGTCGTGCAGCAAGTTTAAGATAGGATTCAAAATTCCTAAGTGAGAGATCAATGTCCTCTGTTGTTCTTAGCAATAAATTTTCCGAGCAATGAGTACTGATAATTTTTTTATATTTTAGCCAATTTGTTCCTTTGCCTGTAAGTGCTAAGTCACCGGTTGGAGATACAATTCGAGGGTTTATGAGGGAAACAATAGTGGGTGTATGATCAGAAGAGAGTTCCAATGAGGATTCTAAGTGCACCAAATTTCTTGCTATATTTTTAGTTACTCCAAAATCAATGAGATCCGGTATTTTATTTCGATCTGATGGCCAGTGTGTGGGTTCGCCGCTGGAGATCACATCCAAACCCATTTTATTAATTGTATCAAACAATACACGGCCCCTAGGGGAACAGAGCCTTGACCCCCAGAAAGTGTGCTTGGCATTGTAATCGCCAGCTGCCAGAAAGCGTAAGCCTAATGATTCGAAAAAAGATTTAAATTGATTTTCAGAAATCTTAAATTTCGGGGGGAAATAAACCGAAGAGATCACTAGGTTCATATTATTTTCCTCTATAAATACTGAAGAGGCTTGAAGATAATCCTCACAAAGATCACACATAAGATAATGTTTCAAGCGAGTTTTTATTAAGATACCTGAGCCTCCACACGCCCTGCCTCTGGGATCTTTTGTGTCATAAAATGTATACTCATTAATTGAAAAATTACTACGGGGTAACTTCTCAGAAACAAGCATTATGTCAATCTGTTTGCTTCTTAGAAAATAACTGAGTTCTTCTTTATGTTGGCGTATGCCGTTAGCGTTCCAAAAACATATTTTCAGAGTATTCATGGTTTACTCAGTAAAGCCTGCAGTAACATAGACTGCATCTTCATCATCTCCTGTATCATATTGTTCATAGATTTTGTAAAATCTGAGACCGTTTGTACTAACACATCAATTCCCAGCAAAATCTTTCATTACCAAATAAGTGGTTATATAATAGAAATTCATAGCTCCGCACAACTTATTTTTTGGCGTCTAAGCTCATTATTTTTGTTTGGCGTGGTCGTTTTTATAAGTAGTCACGCTTACCCGCTCGCTTACGAAAAAATGAGAAATAAGTAGTTATGAGATTTTGAATAATAAGTGGTTACACACATGCTTACAAAAAGTTGAATTATAAGTGGTTATCCGATTGCTTACTTGATTCTTAAAAATAAGGAGTTAAGCAAATACTATTAGCTTAAGAAAATACATTCAGAAAAATTTAAGTTTTTTCTAATGTGTAATTTTAGGACTCGTCATAAAAATTTAAACATAAAACATATTTACATATAATAAATAAAAATGTATAAAATTTAACTGTGTAAAAAGTATTTATTTAAAATATTACGAGTAAGTCATTATTTTATATTTAGAAACAATGAATACAATATGCCGTTATTAGGAAGTCATTATTTTATATTATAAAATAATGCAGAAGGTAATGATATATCATTTTTGGTAATGCTGGGTTTTCTCATTTAAGAGTCGCTCAATATCAACTGAAAAAATTGGATTTTGTCTGGATTGTCGGGGGGGTTTGGTAGCAAGTCGTGCAGCAAGTTTAAGATAGGATTCAAAATTCCTAAGTGAGAGATCAATGTCCTCTGTTGTTCTTAGCAATAAATTTTCCGAGCAATGAGTACTGATAATTTTTTTATATTTTAGCCAATTTGTTCCTTTGCCTGTAAGTGCTAAGTCACCGGTTGGAGATACAATTCGAGGGTTTATGAGGGAAACAATAGTGGGTGTATGATCAGAAGAGAGTTCCAATGAGGATTCTAAGTGCACCAAATTTCTTGCTATATTTTTAGTTACTCCAAAATCAATGAGATCCGGTATTTTATTTCGATCTGATGGCCAGTGTGTGGGTTCGCCGCTGGAGATCACATCCAAACCCATTTTATTAATTGTATCAAACAATACACGGCCCCTAGGGGAACAGAGCCTTGACCCCCAGAAAGTGTGCTTGGCATTGTAATCGCCAGCTGCCAGAAAGCGTAAGCCTAATGATTCGAAAAAAGATTTAAATTGATTTTCAGAAATCTTAAATTTCGGGGGGAAATAAACCGAAGAGATCACTAGGTTCATATTATTTTCCTCTATAAATACTGAAGAGGCTTGAAGATAATCCTCACAAAGATCACACATAAGATAATGTTTCAAGCGAGTTTTTATTAAGATACCTGAGCCTCCACACGCCCTGCCTCTGGGATCTTTTGTGTCATAAAATGTATACTCATTAATTGAAAAATTACTACGGGGTAACTTCTCAGAAACAAGCATTATGTCAATCTGTTTGCTTCTTAGAAAATAACTGAGTTCTTCTTTATGTTGGCGTATGCCGTTAGCGTTCCAAAAACATATTTTCAGAGTATTCATGGTTTACTCAGTAAAGCCTGCAGTAACATAGACTGCATCTTCATCATCTCCTGTATCATATTGTTCATAGATTTTGTAAAATCTGAGACCGTTTGTACTAACACATCAATTCCCAGCAAAATCTTTCATTACCAAATAAGTGGTTATATAATAGAAATTCATAGCTCCGCACAACTTATTTTTTGGCGTCTAAGCTCATTATTTTTGTTTGGCGTGGTCGTTTTTATAAGTAGTCACGCTTACCCGCTCGCTTACGAAAAAATGAGAAATAAGTAGTTATGAGATTTTGAATAATAAGTGGTTACACACATGCTTACAAAAAGTTGAATTATAAGTGGTTATCCGATTGCTTACTTGATTCTTAAAAATAAGGAGTTAAGCAAATACTATTAGCTTAAGAAAATACATTCAGACAAATTTAAGTTTTTTCTAATGTGTAATTTTAGGACTCGTCATAAAAATTTAAACATAAAACATATTTACATATAATAAATAAAAATGTATAAAATTTAACTGTGTAAAAAGTATTTATTTAAAATATTACGAGTAAGTCATTATTTTATATTTAGAAACAATGAATACAATATGCCGTTATTAGGAAGTCATTATTTTATATTATAAAATAATGCAGAAGGTAATGATATATCATTTTTGGTAATGCTGATAGTAATGAGGTGTCATTACCAATATTTTGCTGGGTTGCTGCTTCAAGTCCACTAAAGTCCGATTTTTGACCTTGGTATTTATTTTGATTTGTTTTCATATTAGAATTAGATTCATCACTTATATTTTCTTGAAAATTTCCAGATGATGTATGACCTTTTACAATAGATGCAAAGGTCTGATTTTGGTTCGTAAAATGCTGCGCGTTCGGCAATTGGGGCTGCGGGTTAAAAATTTCTAGATTGGGCAATTGGGGTTGCGAGTTAAATTGCTCTTGAATGTTTTGGGGTTCTCTGTTGTATAACTGCCTTCTGACAATAGAGCGCTTAACAATTGAGTATGCTGGACATCCTCGGTAATTGGCCGTGTGATTTTCACCACAATTACTACATTTTTTCAATTTTGGGTCGCCTTTAGACTTGTTACAGTCTTTTAAGCTGTGTAGCTCACCACAAATCACGCAAACTGCAGGATGCTGGCAATACGTTTTAGAATGGCCAAATTCTTGACAGTTAGTACACTGTATGGGGCCTTTTCTTTTATGGGGCTCCTCCACTGTAATTCTACGATGTAGTAAATATTTCAGTTTGTAAATTGGGTGTACCTCACTCTTCTTCAATTTAACATCGTTGGGTTCTAGTTCAATACGAAATAGGGGTTGGGGTAGTTTTTCTCTGTTTCGAATATTAACTAGAGATTTTATTTTAAAACCTTCGCCTTCTAGTGCACTTTTGACATCAGAGGGGTTGACACCAGAGTCCACTCCCTTAATGACAACTTGCAGGCCTTTACTGCTTTTCAATTGATAGGTGTAAAAGCTCTTCTTCCGGTCTTCAAAATGCTTAACCAACTTTCTGTAGTTGTCCTCGCAATATACGTGAATCTTTGTTTCACAAATGTTACCTTTTTTGATTGGAACAACGTGGAAAGACTTATCGCCAACAACTTTAATTAATCCATTCACTATCTCATCGGAGCATTTCTCTCTTAAATAAATAGGCGGTGGTTTAAACGACTTACCTGTCGCTTCGGGTGCACCTGGTTCACAGTCAAGTAGCGCAAAACGATTACTTGTTTCATTACTTATTACCTGTTCTCGTATCTGTTTTGCAGGTTGTACAGATTTGGAAGATCCGGGGCTCCGCCTCCTCTTAAGAACGGTAATGTACATATCCATTCCGGTCTGTACCGTACGTTTTTGTGTGTTTGAAGACAAACTTCCACTATTGTCATGTGGGAGTAAAGGTGTTAAAATACTTTTAATTCCAGGTGATGCCATATTTTCATTCGGAGAACGAGCCGACGCTAGAGTGACTGTATTTATATTATTTGTAGCAGCAGGGGACTCGGCAGTATTTAGATTTATAAGCAGATTGCGGCAAGCTGTATTGATGTTACTTGGTTTAGCTGATAGGTAATTTTTGTTGTAATTAGGATCATTTAAGTTTCCTGTATTTGCAGACAATGATAGATACATGTTCCGACCATTGAGACTTAATCTTCTTTCGCACAATGGTGTGCTACCACCATCGTTCTTTTGATTAATCACACTCAGTTTATTATTATTAGATATGTTTCTTTTATTCAGCGACCACGGATTTAGGTTTTCCTTATTGTTTTAATTTTAGAAATTAACACCAATAAAATATCAATTATTTTTATATTAATTTTTATTTTTATTTTTTTTTTTTTTTTTTTTTTTTAATAATAATCATATGGGTAACCAATTACTTTTTTAATATCTATCTGCAACTAGGTAACCCATTACTCTTCATTTTTTTGTAAGTATACTGGTAACAATGACACAATACTTTGAGGCTCATCGCCTGTAAAATTCATCAGTGAAGTAAGGCGTAAAGTAACCAGTCCAACTCTATGGCGATACATTACTTTACCCATTATTTGGTAATGTGTGGTTTTGCTGAGCTGCTTTGTTGAAAGCTACCATGCTACTTAATAAATTTTACGCTCTTAGTTGAGAGTTTTGTTACCATTCGTGTTGTGTACGTGTGAAAAACCGATTATGATCGGCCACTGGTGGCTATGGGTGCCGACCACTGTTCTACAAACAGTTTTGTAGCGAACAACGGGCATAGAACGAACAACAAAATCTATATACAAATATACATTGCATTCAGTGTTGCCAGGTTCATTGTGCCCAGAGTCGTCAAATATTTTTGAAAAAATCGTCAAAATCGTCATTGCGTTTTGAAATATCGTCAAAACTTTAATAATCAAATATTTTTTTTATTATAACCCTAAAATCATAATATAAAATTTTAAAAATCACCTGGTTAAGAAAAATCCTAAAAATTTAGGTTTGCTTGGTTGAAGTAAAGGAAACTTTCAATGTAAATTGATTTTGTAACAAAAAGTATTTCTCTAGAAATAACGCAACACTTCACCGAAGTGTTTTAGAAAATTTTTTTATGTATGTATTGAAAACTTACCATATCCCTGCAAACATTACAATACGAAAATGTTTCGCAATCGTATCGCCTAGAAGAAAAACTTTATTGCGGCAATAATCATATTCTTATTGCGGAAGATTCTTCTTTCGGGAGTAAATGTCCTCTCTATAGCGATACTCCCAAGCAATACGAAAGCGATACTTCTGAATGATAAATCGGCGATATCGCTAATTTATCACCTGGAAGATGTCACCTGGTGATATCGCTAAATTAACTCCTCGGAACAAACTAAACGATTTATAATTTTCATTATTAAATTTAACTCTGAAAAAGAATATCTGCATACATAATTCATTGCCGAAAACATTATCTTGTTGCCATCATACCCGGTTTTTTCCGCACACTAAATCTTTATTTTTCAACGAATTCGTTTCCCATATTTCTTGTAAATGTTTTTTGAACAAATTTTGTATTATTTTTTCCAACATTTTTAAAAATTTTAAACGAATTGTGTTTATCTTCCAGATGATAAAAAGGTGATATTGCCGCAATATCGTCATAAAAAAATTTGACAAAAAACACAATTTTTGAATTGGGTTTTCCAAATATCTACAAAATATCTTCCAAATGATAAAAGGAAGACAATTTCAAAATACTACTTGATTATTTTCATTAAAATGAAAAATAGAAGATATCGTTTTATTATCTTCTTGGAAGATATCTTCCAAATGTTTGCAGGGATACTGAAATTAATTGTTCGAAAGAAAAAATTCACTTTAAAAAAAATTTCATATCGAAAAAACTTTAGATTTTAATGTACTTAGTCTAGAGATATTTCACAGGTACCTACTAAAGAATTTACATGAAAAAAGAGTCCGATATGACATATACATCCGTTCGAAAAACACGTTACATTTATTAGAGATTTAGGAAAACCTATTTTAAATAAAAATAATTACCAGATTCTGTGTTAGTTTTCCTACAAAAAACCATCAGATTCTAAAATGACTACCTTAAATAAAAATTTTATGATAAATATTTATAAATTACCTGAATAAATTTTTAGATTTATTGATTTAGAAAATGGAAAAATAACGTTTTTTTGAATAATTGTTGCTATATTTCCTATTGAAAAAAATCGTCATTATGAAGAGGAAAATCGTCAAATCGTCATTAGGCTATTTTCGGTAGTAAAAATCGTCAAAATGACGATAAATCGTCAAAACTAGCAACATTGATTGCATTGACAATGAAGTTGTTGTTGGCAAAAAGAATGCGATTTGACAAACAGCCAATCCCAATAGGAAATTTAAATATGAGAGACAAAATATTAACAAATGTTATTGCGTAAGGTTAATTCATTTAAATTTTAATCAGAAAGCTCTCTCTATGCAGCTTTTTCCCTATTAGAGCAAACAATTCCGAATTTCAACCAAAATTAAAATTTGTGTATACCAAAAAATGGAGTTTATGTTAATGTTTTTCAGTTCATTTTTTAACAAATAAAATCAATTTTTTATAAATAAAAAAAAAACTAATAAAATTAAGTGATATTTTGATATGCTTTTGAAATATTTTATGACATACATAATATCTTTGATACAAAATAATTACAGCAGGGGTATGGCATCATCAAAAAAATTAGTTCAAAGATGTCAAATATAAAGATGTAACAAAATGCATCCCTGTTTAGTTCCAAAAATTTCCAACAGATGGCGCATTGTCACTGCATTTATGTGTCTTTATTTTGAAAATTCTCTCTAAACAAATATCAAAATCAAAACAAAAAAATAAAAATTTAATTAAAATTTAAAATTTTGAAAAATATTCGTGGTTTTGTAATGTTTTTGCAACTTTTATAAATAAAACATATAGTTAAAATTCGTATAGATAAATAATAATTATATCATAAAAGAATATATAACCATCAAAGTGTTAAAACGTATTTGTAAAAAATTAAACAATTTCTTTTTGTTGAAATAAAAAAATCACAACAAATATGTTACCCTACACCATTCATTGTTTGGCTTGGTCTTTAGGTTGAACTAAAAATATTTCAGTCGAAACATTTTTTAAATGTTTGTGTTTGGATTTGTTATAGGGAGTGAAAATCAAAAAAAAAATTAAGTTATCGAAATAGTGATAGAAATTTTAATTTATGTTTCAGCTAAATGTTTACATTTATATACTATTACACATTTATAAATTTTTTTTCTATCCAACAATATCTCAGTTCATAAAAGTTTTTATTAGAGAACTCGCAGAATTATGTTGCTAAAATTAATATTAAAATAACTGCAAAAGAGGATGATTTGAAATCAATTGACACTTTGAATCAAATTTATCAACACTTAGTTTTCTAATTCAGCTTTTTCGGCTTCCATTTCAACTTAAATCTAAAGGCTCATCTACACGAGAGAGAAAATTGCTAGAGATAGAGCAAAAACACCTCTAATTAGCTCTATTGCAAATGATTTAAGCTATTTAAGGTGTTTTTTGCTCTATCTCTAGAATTTTTCTCTCTCGTGTAGATGCGCCTTAACACTTTTACATTTTAGAGAAATTATGCTAAGAAGAAAAAATCGAAAAAAAAAACTTTAAAAAATACATATTTTATATGTTACCGAAACGCAAAAGTTTTCGTTGGTTATATTTCATAATTACCGATTCAAATTAAAATCCGATTAACATATGAACAACACACAAGCATATAACCGACTTCAATTTCGTTTGAATGGGAAAAGGAAATTGAAAACGTAAATTGATTCTCCAGAAATAAATGATATTTTTGCATATTTATACCAAATATAATAGATAAGGTGGGATTCTGAATTTTATTTAAATGCAAAATCAAATAGTTTTTTCTATATTGAATTCAAAGAACTGGAAATCCTGTTTTGTAAAAAAATTGATTTTCAGTTACAATAACATACTTTGTGTTACAAAATGTTAATTAGTTTGCGCGACTATTTTGTTTTCATATTTAAATTTTAATATTGCAAACCGAGAAATAAAATCTATATTAACTAAATTTATAGTGTAGGGTGTTTATTTTTCTCTTGTCAAATTATTTTAATAACGACTTCCGGTAGTACTCATGGGCGTTATTCAGTAGTACTCATTAGCGTTATTTGAAAATGCCTGCCAACTTTTGTTATATCTTTATATTTGACATCTTTGATAAGTTATAAAAATATTTTTATTACTAGATGGCACTTTGTTAAAAAGTTTGACAATTTCATTTTTTATTTAAATTTAAATAATAACAAACAACAAAGCAAAAAAAAAACAAACGAATATCTCAAATTTTATTATTTGAATATATTCCTCGTTGTTTTTTCCTTATTTTGAGCAGTTTTTAGGTTTTGAAATATAGGCTCAGCTGATCAGAGACACAAGCCAGCCGCCGTAAGCCGCCGCCGCCGGTCATTTTTGTCTCAGCCGCCGCCGCCGATTTTTTTCGGCTCATTTCGGCTGGAAGTATCATTTTTCCAAAATAAAAAAATTAAAAGCAAAGTTTTATAGTCAGAGCTAAGAAGGATTTTTGTCATAAATATTTCTTAAGTTGGAAGTTTTGCTTGAAAACTTCTGACAGATTTCGCTGAAATTTGCATATGCAATAGAGGAGAGAATCCAAATGAACACGTCTTTAGCACCCATAGTTTTGGATACAAATTGCACAGTGTTACAAAATAAAATAAAAAATATACATATATACTTTTCAAATGACCAAGTGTAGATTGTAGGCAGAGCTTCGAAAGAATTAATTCAATTTTAGCTTAATTCGCACAAAACCGAATTCAGCTTTAGAAATTGAATATATATCATTCCATCAAAACATTCCTTTATAATTAATTCATAGGTTTCATTCCCAAATTTTAATATTAAATAGAATGCATTCTTATGTTGAATACATTCCTTATAGAATTACAATCAATTTAAGTAATTAATTTTTTCATTAATTCTAATCTTTTACAAAATGGCCTATCAAAATTGTCATTTTATTCAATCAGTAAAAGATCTAAGGTATGAATATACTAATGATTCTGACAACACTTTAGTTTATAATTACAAATTAAATAAAAATGTGGCTTATTTTAGGGATTTAATATTGATATCATATACACAACCCTTAAAAATAATTAAAAACGCAACATTCAACAATCAGTAAAAGATCTAAGGTATGAATATACTAATGATTCTGACAACACTTTAGTTTATAATTACAAATTAAATAAAAATGTGGCTTATTTTAGGGATTTAATATTGATATCATATACGCAACCCTTAAAAATAATTAAAAACGCAAAATTTGTTTTAAACTTTTACAAACCGAATGAAACGTGAAAGATCATTATAAAAAGAATGAATTCATTCACTATGCATGAAAATTAAAAGAATGAAGCCAGTGAATGAATTCATAAGGAATAGTAAAAATGTAAGATATATTAGTAAATTTTAATTAAAAGTCCAAAAGTAAATTAAAGAATTAATTCATTCGAATTTATGGTCGTAGGTTTGGTTAAGTAGATCACATCACATTTTTCAGAAATTTCAGTACAAAAAAATGTTAAGTTATTTCTCGGTCGACTTATAAAATTGGGGAGATATTTACAATAATCGACGCTGTTCTAAAGTGAAACATTCCGAATTTTTTAGCTGTTCCGTGATCCACATCCGAATTATTTTTTTCGTTTTATTTCGTGTAGAAAAAGCTTGATGATAGTGAAACGAATATATATTTTTTAACAACAATTATATAATAATTTATTAAATGAATGTTCTTTAGTTTGACTCTAGATCATAAATTAATATCACTTTCCGTTTAAATTATTTTCAAATTAAAGAAAGATGATACAATTTGTACAAGTAAATTCCAAAGAATAAAATTTTTTGAAAGAATTCGATAAGACCAGCAAGACAGAATACGTATTTTCGGCTTTCGCTACAAAGTCATCATCAGTGTCATTCGCTTTTGAATGGGTTAATAATTAACAATTGTCTACTTATGTGACAGTGGAAAGCAAGTCGAATTTGTTATCAACAACTCAACTTAGACTAATATTAACGAAATCTAACAATGCTATTTTTATCCTTTGTTACTATTACTCTTTTTTGCTTTGAACCTTAATTCTTAAGATATCTCAGCTGATTCTATTCAACTCTGTGTATGATAACCACAGATTTTTTTGAATTACAACGAACCGTTAAATTATATATGTTATTATATGTTATTTAAATTATATTTTGCACCGTGTCATTCATAATAATTTATTTTAAAATTAGTCTATGAATATTAAAATTTGGTAGAAACAACAAATTTTCGAAATTTTTAATTCCGTGTGATTTTACAAATCAACTCTAATTAAAAAGTTTCGGAACTAAGAACAGGGGTGAATATCTGAATTTTTTAACTTTTCTTCTAAGTTTTTCAACTTTGACATCTTTTCGAGCATAATTTTTTCGAACCATATTTTTTTCTAGTTTATTCTAAAAACACATTTAATTTTGAGTGAAAATAGAGTTTGTATTTCTAAGTTCCGAATCCACATAAAAAATTCTAAAGTGAAACATTCCGAATTTTTTTGCTGTTTGTGATCCACATCCGAATTATTTTCTTCGTTTTATTTCGTGTTGGAAAAGCTTGTTGAAAGTAAAAGGACTATTTTGTTGCAAAATTGAATATGTTAAAATTTATTTTAAAATTTGTTGAAACAGTCAATTTCCGACATTTTGAATTTTGTGTGATTTTACAAAACCACTATAATTAAAAAGTTTCGGAATACAGAACAGGGGCAATAGTGTCAAAACTCTGTTTTTGAGCGACTTCAAGCACTTAACAATTTGAAATTCAGCAATTTTTCAACCGATTTTGAATATTGTAACGTTTTTGGAAAGACGAAAAATTTAGCTTTCCAAATATATATAGAATTATTTATTTGTAACTGAAATATGTTGACAGTTCTTTTAATATTAAAATTAATTTTTTTTTAATTCAAAGTATACATTGACGGCTTTTTTACAGTATTAAACAATTCTTTACTATTGTAATTCATTCTGAAATTAATTTTACTAAGAATGTCCTTTAGTTCTTAGTAAAATCAGATTCTTTTGTTTAAATTAATTGAAAATTGAAAAAGTTATCGTAATTTTTCTAAACATTTAATTTCAGCAACTCGATGTTCTTGTTTGCACAATCATTAAGGTTAATATTTTCAATTTTCTTATAAATGCAGAGATTCCATGTTTATAAAAAAATGTATAACTTTGACAATTTTAAAGCGATTAAAGTAGAACTTCATTTTACCCTGAATAAAGAATAAATTACATAAAAATTATTTTTTTTTTAAACAAAATATTGCAATTAAAAGCCGTCAAAATTAAACAAAATAAGAAAAAATTAAGAAAATCAGTTTTATTTGAAAATATTTCCACACAATTTTGTTGAATATATAAACATATGTATATATTTGGAAAGCCCAACTATCTCTCCTTCTAGCTCCGTTCAAAAACTAAAAATCCTAAATTTTTAATTTTTATCGATGAATTTAATTTAAAATTATTTTTTTTTTTGATAATTCCAAATTTTTTGCACAATTTTCTACTGCTATATTTTGGAAAAAACCTTAAACATCTTTAAATTACGTGTATAATGTTCTATCAAGCCGATCAAGCCGCCGCCGATTATTTGGTTGCGCCGCCGCCGCCGAATTTTATCCGGCTCAAACTTAATCGCCGCCGCCGATTTTTAGCTTGCGCCGCCGCCGCCGATTATTTTGATCGGCTTATTTCCCTGCAGCTGATACTAAATGGATACTAAATAGTTGCTCAGGTAATACTAAATTTCAGCGCCCTCTATCGGTGAAACATAGTACATTAAAGTGTGTAACTTTATATTAATACAAAACAACGAAATCAATTAACTGTTGTAGTATAAAGATTAAACCAAAAAACTAGATTTTTCTGAATTCTTACAAAATTCAGGAAACATCCTTAATCCAGCTTAACTTCTGATTTCAAAAATGTAAAATTTTTTTACCAAAACTGCTGAAAACGGGGGTTTCAATAAAATCTAAAATTCGAAAAATATCGAAAACTGCTCGCCCCATTAATTTTTTTGCCAATTTGTGATGGACGCGTCAATATTATAACCTAAGATGTATTATAAGTGCAGGAATTTTAAAAAATAAAAATTTTCCTAATAGTGTTATCAAATAAGGAACATTTTAATATTTTTTAATGTTTAAAAAAAAAAAAAAAAAAAGTACAAAAAAGTACACAGGCTAAAAAAAGTACATTTGCGTACTTCTTTGGGAGTTATGCAGAACAGGGGTATGGCATTACCAAAAACAAAAGTTATAACGACATCGTTATCACTAGGGCACTTTGTTCAAAAAATTTACAATTTTCTTTTTTTATTTAAATTGAAATAATAACAAACAAAAAAGCAAATAAAAAAAGGAATTTTCAAATTGAATTATTTGAACAAATTTTTTCCGCTTGATTTTTTCTTATTTTGCGCAGTTTTCAGCAATTTTTGAGTTTTTAAATATAGGCTCAGCTGATACTAAAGTGATACTAAATAGTTGCTCAGGTGATACTAAATTTCAGCGCCCCCTACCGGTGAGTAGTGTAAGTTTTGATTTCCTATCTCTATAATTAATTGTCTCTGATGCAGAAAGCAATACAATTAGTAAAAAAAAAAAGTACGCGTACTGCTGAAAACAGTACGTCTGGCAAGCCTATTTTAGGCGTCAATACTTAACTGTGGACAATATTTATAACTTAGCGGTCCGACAACTAGTTGCACAACTTGTTGTCGGACCGAAAAATAATTTTGAAATACACGGTCAGACAAGTTCTACAACATGCCATTTGAAAAAGTATTTTGAAGGAGACGCATGTGTTTTGGAGCTGAATAAAATAAAAAACGTGATGTCAACTTTTAAAAAACGTTTTAAATAATCAGACCACATAAAATCGCTAAAAAGGAGTAAATGGAAATTGTGCAATTAAATATATTTTTTAACCCATTTGTGCCATCGGGCAACAAAAATGTTTAAAATCGAACTTTACTTTGTATTTTAGTTACCAATTAAAATTTAAAAAAATTTTGTGTACAAATTTTAAATAATTCAATTTTTGTAAACATTCATCACGTAGCAATTTAAAAATTTATTAAACAGTCTTATTTTTTTTTTTAACTATCAATTTATAAAAATGTTGTATATTTCTTTAAAACCCGCTAACACAAATAGTGCACTTTTTCAGATAGACAAAAATCGCTGTATTGGCAACACTATACACCAGCGGACCAAGAGAAAAATCAAAAATTTTTGATTTTTGTTCGACATGTCCGTACGACCATACGACAGCCCTACACACGATGAAAATTGTGCTTACGACCAACAAGTTGTACAACTAGTTGTATCGTGTCTTCCCTGCTTTATGCATTTAAAGTTTTTTGAAAATAAAAAGGTTTACCCATTCTTCGTAGATTTCAAAGCTTCCACAAAGATCATTAGCCTAATCCAAAATATATATAAGAATACCAGATCAGCTGTCTGGACCGGAAGCGAATTGTCGGAATATTTTGAAACTTTTGTTGGTGTTAAACAGGGATGCCTTTTATCGTCATTGCTATTTATGCTATATTTAAATGATATATACATGATTATTTGGGAGGTGGTTTGATGATTGAAGGAATAAATATTCGTTTGTTACTCTATGCAGACGATATTGTAATGCTATCAGATGATATAGATGTTTTGCAAGGCATGGTAAATAATTTAGAAAATTATTGTAAGTTATGGAATATGGAAGTCAATATCTCCAAATCAGAAATGATGGTATTTAGAAAATTCCCCCTTTTCTAAATACCACGCGAAAAGATAAAATATAATGAACAATATGTAAAGATTGTTAACGAATACTGTTATTTAGGTGTAGTCCTGACTCCGCAAATGAGATTCAAAAAGCACTTAGAAAAAAGAAATAAGAATGCAAAGAATAGCATAAACGCCACTTGGAGCAGTTTTCTAAATAAACCCAACATTACTTTAGCATCAAAATAGAAGCTTTTTCAGTCTGTGTGCCGATCTGTACAAGCATACGCTGCTCAGGTTTGGGGGTGTTGGTTTTTTGATGATGTTGATAAATTGCAGAGATACTTTATAAAAATAATTCTGAGAATACCGGAGTTTACACCGACTTATGCCCTAATATTAGAAACAAATGCAGAAGTTATAACTTTTGCCAAAAAAGTCTGTAATGACTACTGAAAATTTTGCTGTTTTTACGGGAAATTTAACTGTTTTGAGGCCAGCGGTATTTTTTGCTAATTTTAGCAACACATGTCTGCTGATCTGTAGTTCAATAAAATTAGTAGAAAAAATTAGTAGCCGCTACTCAATTGTAGTAAAATTTATGTAAAATGCAATTCAAAATCGATTTGCTAAAATCAGTTAAAAAACTTACTAAATATCATAATTTTAGTACAATGAAATTAATATAAATAATTAGTTGCAGCTCCTAAATTTCAGTAAATTGCTGTAAACTGGAATTTAAAATCAATCTGCTGAAATTAGCAAAAAATTGTACTAAAAAATAATAAACTGTAAAATCTAAAAAATTTTTTTTCTTCTTTCGATTGTAACAAGCGTATAATTTCTTCATCGTACTTGAAATTTGGAGTCAAAATTGCAAACGGTTCTCCAGTTATTGCCGTTTTATGCATTGGAGATGCAATAAAATTTTCTAGGTGTTATTTCTAAACTAAGAATATATCAATAGTAACAAATTAAACTAAACAAGAATTGTAAAAAATCAAAAAAAAAAAAAATATTTTTAATTAGTATATTTTTCTGCTAAATTTAGCACTCGGTTTTGAAAAATTAGTAAAATGTTTTGCTGAAATCAGCAGCGAAAATTAGTAAAAAAATTCGTAATTTGTAATAAGAGAATAGCAAAAATTATTACTAAAAATAAGAATTGTACTAATAATCAGTATAAAAATAGTATAGTGCGATTGGAAACTGTTTACAAATTTTTTTTACAAACTTTTTTATCTGAGTATAGCTATATTAATACTTTAAACATGCATATGAATTATCTTTTTATATATAACCATAAACTATCGACACTGATCTTAAGGAACATTATATTCTGGGCAAATGAAGTGAATCAAATTGCAAGTGAATTTAATAATATATTTGAGGATATTCCATCACAAGAATGGCTTAATACAGGTACAATGCTTGGAACAATTAAAATCAAAAATACTTATACAAATGCATGAAAAAGCTTTAAATGCGATAACAGGAAACAAAATTTTTTAATGTTGGCAAAACGCTGGCAAAAGCAATAATTTAAATAAAATTAAAAAAAACTTCATATGTATTTTTTTGGTCCTGCCGTGATTTGAACCCAGGCCTTCAGATTGGCAGACGATTGCTTTACCCACTGAGCTAACGAGACATATAATATTTGATAGCTAAATACATAAATAACTACTGGCTTTGCGAAAAAGCTAGCACTGGCAAACAGTTTTTTGGAACTAATATGCCACCGTTGGGAGAGCAAAACAAAAGTTGGTCTTAAAGGAGCTTTTCCATAAACAAAAAATTGATTTTATAGAACAAAAAAAAATTTTAATTAAAAAAAATCCAAAAAAAAAATTTTTGCTTGCAACCGGATTTGAACTCGCAACCTCCTGACTACAAACCTTTTTTAACGAAGCGTCAGCATTTTTATAAAATCATTGCTCTACCAGTGAGTTGGTTTTTGTACCACTGGTAGCATTGGCTAGGTAGCACTGGATAACCACTGGTTGCAAACCTTGGCATATCACTCTTAGACCATTCTTTGCCAGTGATTTTTTTTATAAACCACCGAAATTAAACAAATGCTGGAAAAACGCTTTTTGCAAGCGCTGGCAAAGCGTCCCAAATGACTGCTCTCCCAGTCATTTATTTTCAACACCATGGTTACCCAGTGGTATGCCAGTGCTTGATTTTTTGTACCACTGGCGATTTCTGATTGGGTAAACACATAAAAGAGTGATAATCGCTGGACAACTACTGGCTATGCGAAAAAGCTAGCACTGGCAAACAGTTTTTTGGAACTAATATGTCAGCGTTGGGAGAGCAAAAAAAAGTTGGTCTTAAAGGAGCTTTTCCACAAACAAAAAAATAGATTTTATAGAACAAAAAAAATTTTAAATTAAAAAAAATCCAAAAAAAAATTTTTCCTTGCAACCGGATTTGAACTCGGAACCTCCTGACTACAAACCTTTTCTAACGAAGCGTCAGCATTTTTATATAATCATTGCTCTACCAGTGAATTGCTTTTTGTACCACTGCACTATAGGTAATTTGACCCATTTTTGTGGCAAAAAGTCATTTTTCAAACATCCAAGAATGAATTTTTTTTTTGTTGGTATTCAATTCAAACACATCAAAGCAAATAACGGCAAGTTTTGTTTTTGTAAAAAATTAACAACGACTGCTTTGCAAGTGGTCAAAGTCATTGTTTGTGAGCAAAGTGTTGAACGCAGTATACACAGTGCAATTTGGTCGAATTTAAAAATTTTTTTAAATAGTTAAAAAAAACATAAATTTAAACTAAATATTGAAAACAAAATTGATAGTAAGTGCTTAAAAGTTCAAGAGAAAGAGTTTATTAAAAAAAAATTTTTTTTGCTGAAAAAACTCATATATCTGACATAACTTTTAATTCAAGTTTTTTTCTGAAAAATGAACTTTGGATAAGCTTTTAAAAAGTTGGCCGAATTTGGCTGTGTTTAAATAACACAGTACAACAGCCAATCTGGGGGGTGAGAAATTCCAAGTCAGGGTGATGGTACTAGGTCAGTATAGTAAAACCCTCAAAGGGTTTGGCGTTCGTATGTGTCATTTTTTTTTATGACCTTTTAAATTTTTTCCTTATCTTGATGTTTTTTCGCTTAGTTGTAACATTTTGGCAAAAACGTAGTTTAACATAACTCGAGAACCACTTGTCCGATTTTGATGAAACAAATTTAGAAAAATTTAGAATTACAATTTCTTTAATCCGTTCATATAACGTTTTTCTTTATAATCAACAGTTTTGCCGGTAAAAATAAATTTGTGGAGAAAAAAAATTATTTTTTTGCCTAAAAATTAAAAATTTTTTTTTTTTAAATTCATAAAAAATCCAAAACGGAAAAAAGGATCAAGTGTTATTAATTTCATGTAAAGTCACATAACCTATAAACAAAATTTAACGCGTTCTGCTTTTATTTACAATTAAGTGAAGGTATCCCATTTTGACAAGAATATTGATATTTGTTTTTATTCAAAAAAGTGTCATTTATCGCCTTTTTCATAAATTTTCCCCAATAACTCCAGACTTCTGGCCATAAACTACTAAAAAAATTAAGTAAACATTTTTATAATTTTTTATTTTTATTTTATTTATTTATTTTTATTTATTTTAATAAATATTGCCTAGACTTTTTCGATGGTGGTTGTTCGGGACTAGTGGCATCGCATTCATCGCTATCATCAGTTTCTGAACCACACATAATGTCAATGTGTGACTCCACTGTTGGCCCTTCTGCAACTCCTGAAAATTCTTTATCATCAAGATCATCCTTGTCTTGCCACACTAACTTACTCCACCAGCAAATTTCCGCAATTATTGCACTCGGCGACTTTTTGCCTCTATATCTGTAAGTTTTTGTTTTATTAAAATGAGTTTGAAAAAAAAAAAAATCAGTATTACCTCATTTCAAATGGCATAGGAACTTGATGATAGCGTTCACATTGTTCATCAGATTCGGTAACCAATTGTTTGCTGAAGTAGTCCAGATGATGATGTAAATAATGGATTTTCAAGGACATGTGGACACCAATTTCCGAGAATGCTCTTAACATCCTTGCGACAGAAACATCGTAGTTGTTAGAACGATGCTTTCCCAACAAGCCTTCTATTACTTCTTTGATTGCCTGCCATGCATTCAATTCAGCGTCAATCAAAATATTGTTGAATGCGTCACTTTTAATCAGCTTTCGTATATCTGGACCATTTAGTACGCCTGATTGGAAAAAATTAATTTGTTAAGATGGAAAATCATGGGAAATGAATGTGATATTATAACTTACCTTCTTTAATTTTACTTTCGCTGAGTCTCGGGTAAATTAGTTTCAAACACAAGAAAACTTCATCTCTTTTGGCGACAGTTTTGATAAAATTCTTAACAATTCCATGTTTAATATGCAGTGGAGGCAGCAATATCTTCTCCTTCGGCACTAGAGGCTCACGAATAATATTGGCCGTTTGTAACCTGCTGTGCTCTCTGAGTTTCCATCCGTGGCATGCATATTGGTCACCGGAAAATCGTGTGTCCCAATCGCACAAAAAGCACATATATTTTATATAGCCGCTTTGAAGACCGCAAAGCATTGCTACAACTTTTAAATCGCAGCATATGCGCCACATATGTTTGGCGTAGTTAACCATTTTTAAAATATTTTCCAGTGCATCATATGTTTCTTTCGTTTCTGTACTGTAGGCGATTGGAACTGAAGGTTTTTTATTGGTCTTAAGCAGTAAAACCGCCTTCAAGCTGAGTTTTGAACTGTCAATAAATAATCTCCAGTCATCTGCTTCATATTTTTATTTCCATTGCGTCCATCCTACATCCGGGCAATATGCAGAAGTTTTTTCATCATTCACAAGGAATAAACTTTGGAGTGTTGCCTGACGACTTCGATAAGCTGTGACTTTCACACCGGGTGCCAACAAATTGTTTGATTTCAAAATGGAAGCCAGCTCTTCCGATTTATGCTGTGTTAATTCCAACTTGGCAACAATTGAATCAAGCTTATTTTGATTTATTAAAATTGGCTCATTGGATACTGATGGCTCATATGGGGAATCATCACGTGCATGATATGTCGGAGCAGTCGTAGAAGAGAAAATATCTGGGCTAGAAGCTTTTGGCACAGGAATGTGGTCCGAATGAGGCAATGGTGTTGCGGCACTTGCAACACCAACGTAATTATACGATTTTCTTATCCTTTTTGCGGCTCCTTTATTCGCACATGCATAGCAATTCAATGGATTGTGACCTTCGCCAGGATTAGTCCAAGTCATTGGGATACCGAATGGCATACTTTCACGTCTTCTATTTTTCCAATCCATTAGACGGTTGTAGCAGCTTTTACACACTATATTTGGTACCCAATTTTCGTTCACTATAACATTTTGGTTGAAGTACATCTCGTATGTTTGAACAAAATTAGTACTGAAATTTTCCCTTTTTTTATGTGTTGAGACATATTGACCACAGCAGTAGCAAAAGCTATTTATATCTGGCTTGCACAGTTCCATATTCTGTTCTCTTTTGTTCACTTTTAAAAAACTGGAGAAAAATCACTTTTACTGTTCGCGTTCGTCGGCACTTGTTGAATGACAAAAATCACAGAACCAGTGTGAGAAAGAGAAGAAGTATAATGACAATGCATGTTTTATGTGAACATTACAGAACCAGTGTTGCCACATCAATATTTCTCTTTTAGTACAGT
Organism: Leucophora obtusa; assembly: GCA_949987735.1. Lineage (NCBI taxonomy): Eukaryota > Metazoa > Arthropoda > Insecta > Diptera > Anthomyiidae > Leucophora > Leucophora obtusa. Next base: position 48,325,679 of record OX465296.1, read on the forward strand.
AGAAAAATATGAGAGAGTTCGGCTTGTGAGTGTCAATGTTTTCTCCAAATAATGTTGTGCATATCTGGAGCAAATTTTTGAAATTCATACATTTACCTAATTGTGAATAAATGAGAAACGCGTGCATCGATTTTCATGATCTATGCCTTTTTTTGCTCATGAGTTATGTGACTTTACGCGAAAGTAATTAGTTTTGGCACTTTTTTCCATTTTGGATTTTTTATGAATTTTTAAAAAAAAATATTTAAATTTTTAGGCAAAAAATACTTTTTTCCCTTCATACATTCATTTTTAACTTCGAAAGTGTTGCACATATAGGAAAACGGTATAGAAACAGATTAGAGAAATTGTAATTCTAAATTTTTCTAAATTTGTTTCATCAAAATCGGACAAGTGGTTCTCGAGTTATGTTAAACTACGTTTTTGCCAAAATGTTACAACTAAGCGAAAAAAACATCAAGATAAGGAAAAAATTTAAAAGGTCATAAAAAAAATGACACATACGAACGCCAAACCCTTTGAGGGTTTTACTATACTGACCTAGTACCATCACCCTGACTTGGAATTTCTCACCCCCCAGACAATAATCCCAAAAATGTTCCATAGTGTAATCAGGAGGCTGTTGATAGGCAGCCTCCGCTTGCAAAACAGCGAACTTGCGGAAATTTGGTTGGATGAGCAAAAGAAAGAGAAGAAAAATACTACTGTTTACAATTTTATTGTTGGTAAAGCTGAATGCGGCAATGTTTTGAATGAGGAATCGGCTTATGGGAAGGATAAAGTGCGAATTTTTTGTAAGAAAATCTCAGTTAGATGGGAGAGTTCTCATAGGAAGATAAACATATTTCAGATACAAAACGAACTCTGGCTAAACGCTGAATTTATTTTGGAAATTAAAACTAAGCCAACTGCAGCTTCAATAGGGCTTCCAAAGAAAGAGTATCCTGATAAATCTGAACGAACAAAGAGGAAATTTTAAATAGCTTTATTAAACAATAAAAATGAAATGAAATTACTTTCGATAATGAAATGTAAAGCAAAATTTTAAATAGCTTTATAAAAAAAAATTGTTTCTACAAAAGTTTCCACTTGTTCAATTTTCTGCTATAATATGACCCAGATTTAAAAGAAAATATTTTTTTATTTTCTTTTTTAAGATTTTGGACAAAAAAAGTTTGTATTTTACACAGTTAACATTTTACCCAAGCAAATCAGAAGAAATTTTAAAATGTACGCCGCCATATTGGATTCGCCATTTTGAATTTGAAAAATTTTACCTCAGATTCCAAATCAGCAACTTTGAAAACCCCCGTATACCAATTTTCATGCAAATCAGAAGAAATTTTACCTTACCCACTTAGTTCAACTATCTTGTTATTAATAGTTGAATTTGAAAAATTTTACTTCATATTCGAAATCAGCAACTTTGAAAACCCCCGTATACCGATTTTCATGTAAATCTGAAGAAATTCTAAAATTTACGCCGCCATATTGGATCCGCCGTTTTGAATTTGAAAACTTTATAAACAACCGAATTTTTGTAAAACAAATGCTGGAAAAACGCTTTTCACAAGAGCTGGCAAAGCGCCCCAAGTGACTGCTCTCCCAGTCATTTATTTTCAACACCATGGTTACCCAGTGGTATGCCAGTGCTTGATTTTTTGTACCACTGGCGATTTCTGATTGGGCAGATGCGATATTTTACCATTGAACTGCCGTTCAATAATAGAGAAAGCAAAGGATGTAGTCTATGCAACACGCGGGAAGATGAAACTTTGCAGCATTTCATGGCAAAATGCCCTATACTCGTGGAATTCGGACTCAGACATTTAGGCAAACCGTTTCTAGAAGAACATGAATTAATAAAAATTTTGAACGGTGAAATACCTAACGGATGGAATAGGCTTTATAGTTTTGTCACTTATGCTCTTAATTATAGAAAACTACCCGGGTGGAAATTATGTGTGGTAACGAAAAAGAAGCACTGGCAAAGCGCAAGTAGACCGCGGTCTTACAAAAAGAAGTACTGGCAAAGCACTAAATTTGGACGCCTTCCCAACGCTTTAAAAGGGTGAATTCTCAGCACTTTTTTTCCTATAACATTATTTTGTTTTTGAAAAAGAAACTCCAAAAGAGTGAATATTTAAATAATTTTTGACTCCACAATACAATAACTCCAAGAATCGTCTATTTTTAGAGTAATTTAAAATTCTTCAGTGATGAGGGCTCAAAATTTGGTGGCAGGGAAAACACTTGATTTTTATGTTTCTTGGTGCTATCTCAATACTTTGCAAAGCATTAAATAGATCGGTGTTAAGTATCATTTGGGTGTCAGGAAAGCACTTTAATTTTTTTATTTGGGCGTTGGCAAAGCATTTGATTTTTATATTTATGGGTGCTTTCCCAGGGCTTGGTAAAGCATTGGCACCACCGTGGAACGGTGTTATCATTTGGGCGTTGGGAAAGCGCTGTTAACAAGCACTCATACCACCCATTTCGGTGCTTTGCCAGTGCTGGCCCCTTTGTAATTTTCTACCTGGGTAATAATTGATGAATTTATATGAACAAGATTAATTAAACTACATACATACTAGGCCGGGTCGATTTGTGGGGAGGCAAAAAAATCGCCCATGGCTCAGGGAAAATCGTATTCTAGGGATCAAAATAAGAAACTTTGCCGAAGGAACCATACCTCTAAAACGAATTCTACTACCCCCCAACTGTTGACTTTTGTCCCGTAGGGTCAAGTTTTAAAAAATCACACTTTGACCCATTTAGAGTGCCCCAATCGAGTCCAAATGTATAACCGACCCCCACTAACTTTGGAGGGCCGATCCACCCATGCCAGTGGCACACCCGCTGGAACTCCCCTGGGGGGTTCCCCATACAAACATTTTAAAAAATCACCATTTTTGGCACTTTATTTTATTATTTTTTATTTATTTTATTTATTTTTATTATTTTATTTATTTTTTCTCCTTAGAAATTTATTTAGTCAGAACATATGTAAATGAAAAAATTAATTTAACTTAGTAATAGAAAAGAAAAAATAAAAAATTACTGTTTGAAGTCTTTTTTGCTTTCAAGTCTGGGCAATTTCGCACGGATCTCTAATGTCGTCGCCATAACAGCCTCTACATTTTCAGGTATAACTCGTTTGGAAACGCTAGCTAGCAATTGAACGTGTCGTTCTGTTTCATTGTAAATTCATGGATTCATTGTAAACTTCTTGATTTGGAATGATTTTTTTTTAAATATTTTTTTATCTCAAATTAGCACTTCACACTTCGAGTTCTTCACAACGACTTAATGCATTCACAAAAACTGTTGCGTTATATATGGTCTAGGAGACGAGGTAATAAGAATGAAATGGTAATTTCAATTCTACCTGTAACCGATTTTGTTGTCAAAACTGCCCATAAAGTACTTACATGTAAATTAAACGTTAATCTGACTACAAATTCTGTTAAGCAAGTGCGCCTTTTATTACTTCTGGAAAATTCTTTATGATAATTTTATGCTCAATTCTACCTGTAACCGATTTTGTTGTCAAAACTGCCCATAAAGTACTTACATGTAAATTAAACGTTAATCTGACCACAAATTCTGTTAAGCAAGTGCGCCTTTTATTACTTCTGGAAAATCCTTTATGATAATTTTATGCTCAATTCTACCTGTAACCGATTTAGCTTAAGTAAGTTTACGACATGCAGCTGTGTGTTGTGGTGGCTTAAAAAACCCACACAACCTATTTTACGAACTGCAACAGAACGACACGTTCAATTGCTAGCTAGCGTTTCCAAACGAGTTATACCGGAAAATGTAGAGGCTGTTATGGTGACGACATTAGAGAGCCGTGCGAAATTGCCCAGACTTGAAAGCAAAAAAGACTTCGAACAGTAATTTTTTTTATTTTCTTTTCTATTACTAAGTTAAATTAATTTTTTCATTTACATATGTTCTGACTAAATAAATTTATAAAGAGAAAAAATAAATAAAATAATAAAACTAAATAAAATAAATAAAAAATAATAAAATAAAGTGCCAAAAATGGTGATTTTTTAAAATGTTTGTATGGGGAACCCCCCAGGGGAGTTCCAGGGGGTGTGCCACTGGCATGGGTGGATCGGCCCTCCAAAGTTAGTGGGGGTCGGTCATACATTTGGACTCGATTGGGGCACTCTAAATGGGTCAAAGTGGGATTTTTCAAAACTTGACCCTACGGGACAAAAGTCAACAGTTGGGGGGTAGTAGAATTCGTTTTAGAGGTATGGTTCCTTCGGCAAAGTTTCTTATTTTGATCCCTAGAATACGATTTTCACTGAGCCATGGGCGATTATTAAATCGACCCGCCCTAATACATACACAGAAAAAACAGTAGGCACCAACATGGGAATTTTTAAAAGCAATCACCACATTTTCTTTGAAATTGAAATTTTATTCCCAACAATTTTTTTGTTTAAAATATTTGTAACTCGTTTGAAAATTGTTATCTTTCATATAAAAATTGTTTAAAAATAAAAATTCAAAGTTACAAAAAAAAAGACATTTTTTTTTGGATTTACAAATTTTTTTGTTGGTGCCTTTTTAAAAAGTTTTTTTTTGTATTTACAAATTTGGTATGAGAAAGGTGTTTAAAAATTTAATTGGAATTTTGTAAATTCTTTCTGTGTACATTGCTTATTAAAATATTTATGAGTAACAGACGACTTAAAGTCATTGTTATTAATTATTTTCTTCTTCTTTATTTATTATATTTATCTCTATATATAAAAGAATAACGTGACAGACTGACTGACTGACTGACTCAACATCGCCCAGCCCACACCGCTGAAGCTAGGAAGTTGAAATTTGGTATGTAGGTTCCTCTTTCGGCGTACGCGTCCGCTAAGACGGGATTTTTGGAAATTCCTACCAGAACGGGCAATAAGGGGGAAGGTCTCCCCCTTGACGGCCTGCCAAAACCCCTTTGGCTAGAAAGCTGAAATTTAAGATATGTATTCCTTGGAGTAGGGGCTAACTTTTCTGGAAAGTACTTTCTAGAATTTTGGACAGGGACGTTGTAAAAATGGGGGTTAAAAACGAGGAAAAAGCCCCCTTGACTGCCTGCCCAAACCGCTGGAGGTAGGAAGTTGAAATTTGGTATAAAGGTTCCTCCACTATCGTAGACATCCACCAAAACGGAATTTTGGAAATTTTTACAGGGAGGGGCAAAAAGGGGAAACAGTCTCCCCCTTGACGGCCTGCTCAAACTGCTGGAGCTATGAAGTTGAAATTTGGTATGTAGGTTCCTCGACCGGTGTAGACGTCCGTTGAGACGGCATTTTTGGAAATTCTTATCGGGAGGGGCAAAAAGGGAATAAAAAAAGTACCTTTTTCTAAAAAAGTACCTTTTTCCACAAAAAGTACCTTTTTCCAAAAAAAAGTACCTTTTTCCAAAAAAGTACCTTTTTCCAAAAAAAGTTCCTTTTTCCAAAAAAAGTACCTTTATCCAAAAAAAGTACCTTTATCCAAAAAAAGTACCTTTACCCAAAAAAGTACCTTTTTCCAAAAAAGTACCGTTTTCCAAAAAAAGTATCTTTTTCCAAAAAAAGTACCTTTTTCAAAAAAAGTACAAATAATGTACTTTGTAAAAACAAAGTATCTTTTTCCAAAAAATTTCGTTTTTTCCAAAAATTACCATTTAAAAAAATATAATTTCAAAAAAAGTACTTTTTTTCCTCCCCCCACGGATATTTCCACTAAAACAAGGTTTCTTGATATTCGGCATAGACATGAGCTAAGACGGGATTTTTGGAAATTCCTACCGGAACGGGCAAAAAGGGGAAAAGTCTCCCCATAAACAGTCTCACAAATTGGAAAAGTGCCTGCCAAACCCCTGGAGGTAAGAAGTTGAAATTTGGTATAAAGTTTCCTCCACTGTAGTAGACATCGACTAAGTTTGTATTTTTGGAATTCCCTACAGGATATCCCAAAAGCAAATTCGGTATGTGAGTTCCTCCTTCTGTGTAGGCGTCCGCTTAGACGGAATTTTTGAAATTCCTATCGGGAGGGGAAATAAGGGGAAAAGACTCCTCCTTGACGACCTGCCCAATCCCTTTTGGCCAACCTAAAATTTTAAATATGTATTCCTTGGAGTAGGACTAACTCACCGGCAACGTAATTTTTCTATTTTGGAACAGGAACATAGTAAAAATGGTGGTTGAAAGGGATAAATGTCCCCAATAACGGCCTGCCCAAACCGCTGAGGCAATGAAGTTGAAATTTGGTATGAATGTTCCTCATCCATCGCAGATAGCCGCGAAGATGGAATTTTTGTAAATTCCTAAAGGGAGGGGCAAAAAGAAGAAAAGCCTCCCCTGGTGGCCTGTAAAAACCCCTTCGGCTAGAAACCTGAAATTTAAAATGTGGGTCCCTGGAGTAAGGGCTAACTTATTAGAAAGATACTTTTTTGAATTTTGGACAGCGTCGTTATAAAATGGGGGCTCAAAAAGGGAAAATGGCCCCTTAACGACCTGTCCAAACTGCTGGAACTAGGAAGCTGAAATTCGGTACTTAGGTTCCTCTTCCAGCCTAATTCCAACCGGGAGGGACAGAAAAAAGAAAAAGTGTCCTCCTTTACATCCTGCTCAAACTGCTGGAACTAGGAAGCTGAAATTTCCTGTCGATGGATTTTCGGAAATTCCTACCGAGAGGAGCACAATACTAAGTTGGCTAGAAACCTGAAATGTAAAACATATGTTCCATGGAGTATGGGCTCACTTATCGGGAAGGTGTTTTTTGGAATTTTGGACAGGGACATTGCAAAAATGGGGATTAATGAAGCGAAAAGTTCCGCTTAAAGCCCTGCCCAAACCGCTGGAGGTAGGAAGTTGAAATTTGGTATTAAAGTTCGTCCTCTATTGTACACATCCGCTAAGGTGAGATTTTTGGAAATGTCCACAGGTAGGGTCAAAAACAGGAAAAGTCTCCCCCTTAACGGCCTGGACAAACTGCTGGAACTAGGGAGGTTAAATTCGGTATTTGGATTCCTTCTTCAATGTAGACGTCCCCTAAGACGGTATTTTTAGAAATTCATACCGGGAGGTGTAAAAAGGGAAAAAACGTCCCCCTTGACAGCCTTGCCAAACTGCTGGATATAGAGACCTACAATTATGTATGTAGTAGGTTCCTCCTCCAACGCAGACGTCCTCTAAGACGGAATTTTTGGAAATTCCTACCGAGAGGGGTAAAAACGGAATAATTCACCCCCTTGATGGCCTAACCGAACCCTTCGGCTAGAAACCTGTAATCTATAATATGTTTTCCTTGGAGTATGGGCTAATTTATCGACAAGACATTTTTAGAACTTTGGACAGGAACGTGGTAAAAATGGTGGTTCAAAAGGGGAAAATTGCCCCTCCCCCTCAACGTCTGCGTCTTTAGCTAGAAATCTAAAACTTAAAGAACAAGTGTATATGGAACACTAAAATTAAGAAACTAAATAGGAAACGAGTGGAATTGAAACACTACACAAGTGGAACGAAATGGATATAAACGTTGAAGGAGTTGAATTGAAATTATAGACAATGGAAATGGATTGGAAGAGGGAACGAAATAGATAAGACTATAGAATGAAATGGAATGAGGAGCGAGATGGCATAGAATGGGGAACGAGTGGAATTGAAACACTGCAGTTAAAAGAGGAATGGAGCGGAGCAAGTGCAATGAAATGGAAATAGAAGCGACTGATATCAATATCGATACACAAGACAGTAGGAACGAAATGGAATGAAACGGCGAACGAGTGGAATTGGAATAATATATAATGGGAACGAAATGCAATGGAATGGTGAACGAAATGGAATCTTGGAAAGAGTTGCATTGGAACACTAAAATTGTTAAATATAATGGAATGGAATTTCAATGACTCAAACTGCCGGAGTTTGGTACTTGAAATTTCGCATGTGATTGAGGCAAGATTATATATATTTGGGATTTTTACTGGGAGGAACAAAAAGGGGTGAAGAACTCCTTTTAATTACCTGTTCAAACACTATCCACGGAATATGAAACTTATGTAGCATTGAAACATACTCTCCAAAAAGTTAAACAAATTTTCTAAAAGAGAAAAAACCTTAGAAGAGGAATGGAACTATATATTCTGATATTTAAAATACAGGTAACGAAGCACCGGTGGAAGAAACCGACACAGTAAATTTTCCAACTGAATTTGGGAATTTACTTGAATTGCCAGGTCTACCTTTACATAAACTGGAATTAAAAAAAACTTTAAGGTACGCTAACAACGTAGCGGGCTTTGCCCGCTATCTTTAATATTATAAAATGCTTTCCAACCCTGCTTTACGTTATTTATTTTCATTCAAAACACAAATGAAGAAAACTACTTACGGGTCTATCTACCTAAGTTCGCACTTTACCAAATTATCTTGACATACACACGTATATTGCAATTTATAATGGATTCATTACTAACAATCCACTTTCATGAGAAAAAGTGATCAAATATTTATTTATTTTAAACCCATTGTTGTGCAGAATTATTTATTTGTGGTGGATGGGTGAAGGCTTTTATTATAAAAACTGTACTTTAAATAAAAAAGCGAATTTTAAAAAAGTGTGGGAGGGGGGGGGGCTGCGCCCAACCACGACTACGAACTATCTACGCCGATGATTGAATAACAGACAATTAGTTGTTACATGCTCACGTGTTGGTATACTAAATGATTTATTTATATAAAAATGAAGAGGCAAAAAATAGTGTTTGTACTTAAACATTACAATAAATTTACCTGAACAAATATTTTACCTTAACAACAAATATTGTTTTATTTTATCTAAAAGAAATTTAATTCTAAACTTTAAGGCACGCTAACAACGTAGCGGGCTGCGCCCGCTAGTATTATATATTTTTATATTAAATAAAGATTACAATACAATAAAATAGAAAGAATTTTATCGGACGAGTTTTAATGAAAATTTTCAATAAACTAATGAAGTTTTCTAGTAAAATGTTGTTTTTTCAATGCAATTAATATTGTAATTAATATGCATTTTTATTAATTTTAATTAAGTAGGTTTGAGGTTAAGAAGAAGAATAAACATTTTTTCAAAGTTATAAACACATTATTAATTTGCAAATCAGACTAGATATAGTTTCTGCCTTTTTTTATGGGCAGGTTTCATCAGTGATTTTCCATTAAATTGTGTTATTGTTTATATTTTATTGTCGGATTGTCTCTATATGATAATTTTTTCAACAACCCGTCGCACTATGCTTCGTCCCATGGACAAAAATAAAAAAAAATGTCTCAAATTGTGATTAAAGAAGGATTTTTTTAAAGATAAGAAAGTAACTCAAACAAATGTGAAAAAAATATTTGGTGTGATTGCTTTTGCCGCCAAGAGCGGGCGCTAAAATGCAAAAATGACTTAACAGAAAAATGGGTTTTAATTGTTTCACGAAAATAATTCTCAGAAATACATTTTTTTAAAAACTTGTTCGAAGATTTGTTTTTTAATTACTTCAATATATTTGTAGTTAAATTAAAATATGGATTTTAGTATATGTTTACAAAACAATTATTTTTTATTGCTCCGAAAAACACATTTTTTTTTTAAATCTAAAAATTACTTAGGTTTGATGGAGTATAAAAAAATTATATAAAATTATTTTTTTTTCCTTTTTTTGTAAGTTTATACTGTTATATAATAGATCATTAAAAAATTAGTTACTATTTTTTTACCACAAATTAAAAAAAAATGGATTTTTTGAAATGCCTAAATTCATGATTTTTACACAAATTTCACGCATTTAAGAGTGTTTAGTATTCAAACCATGTGAACCTTCCATTTTAGGTATAGGATGTGTTAAGCGGACTTTTGTAAAACACTATGAGGAACATTTTTGCGGAACATTCTAACCCTCTAACTCTTCAATGAAAGGGAATTTTTTGGCCCCTTTTTAAAAAGGGGCAGTTGGTGTGGATTGCGACATATACAGTTACAGTTATACCATTCCATGCATTTATTTTTAAATATCAAAATAGAGGCTAAATTCGCCACGAAAGGCAAGAAGATGGTTCAGAAAATTGTACAGAATTTTAACATAATGTTAGTTTTTTCATTTTGTCACTTGTTTTAAGTGGGCGTGGCTTTTCACGAAAAATTAGCGATATGAACCTTTTTTCAAATTACATAGTAAAATTTAGGCAGTACTGATCGGTTCTGTACAAACTGTATATTTTTGGAAATCCTATAAAATGTCCTTAAGTCTTGCATTATTTTTATCTACAAATAGTCGCCAGACTTAAAAGTGCAGCACTTTAAACATGACCAAATTTTTTCTTTGTTTTTACCAAAAAGCGTTTTCTTACTGCACAATTGGGTAAATGAGAGCTGTCATGAGAGAGTAATATTCTTGTTCTTCTTGCACGAAAAAGCCCAGACTTTTTTTTCGTGTAAATTTGAAGACGCTTGTTTAAATGTGTTAAAGAGATAAATATGTAAATAAATCGAAGCTTTTGTTTAATATTAAAATCTTTACCAAATTGAATAAAGTACGTATTCCTTTTTGTATATAAAAATGCCTGAGAAGAAAATTTGTATTAAAATTTTTGATTTAAAAAGGGGTTCAACTAGAAAATCTATCTAGATTTTTACAACAAATTGAACAAGAACTTGAAAGAGCGCTCACCAAAACGAACTATAATGCACAAATCTATTGACGTTTGTTTTTCGAGCTTTAAATATGGTTTTTCGCGTTCGTTTACTTCTTGGCATTTTTGTCACTTCGTGAGAGTATTTCTTGTTAAATCTCATTTTACCGAACTTTACCCAAAAAGTAAAGAAACACACCTTATATATCATACTTAGATGGAAGTATAGTATGAAGGAAGTGTTTGTCTTCTTATTCTACATAAAAATGCCTATATAGTATATTTTCAAAAAACGTAAAATTTAAAAGTTATGGCGCAGAAAAGCTTTGAAGTGTTTGTAAGTAATTTTTAGGATCAAAAGTTCAAACTGACTGGCCTGTATGCCCCCGAGAGATCCAATTTTCGTACACATATTATTTTTTATTCCCAATCTATCGAAAACTGCCGGTGGAGCGAACAAAAAAAAAAGCACTTTTGAAAATCTCATACATTTCATGGGTGGTCTATTGTAGAGTTCTTAGTATTGTAAAAACGTATAAATGAAATACGTCATAGTCAAGCATCCATCTACATTTTACTTGGAAGCATAAGTTTAAAAAATTAATAGTTCTATTTCTTCTAAATTCATCTATATCTGTAAAGTTTTTATTTTTAATAGTAAAAGGCTTTATTTTTTAATCATGTAGGTTGATAAAGTGCATCGGGTTTCTCTAACACTTAATATATATGTAATTTGTTTATTTTTACTAGCAAACGCTGTAAAATAGCTAGGTTACAAATTTTATTTGTACATAAATGTTTTCTTCTACTGAACGGCAGAAAACAGGCTTTGAGTTCAGTGAACTTAATTTTAGTTTTTTTTCAATTCAGTGAACTTAATTTTTTTTTAATTCAGTGAACGTATTTTTTTTTTTTTTAATTCACTGAACGTAATTTAATTTTTTTTAATTCACTGAACGTAATTTTATTTTTTTTAATTCACTGAACGTAATTTTTTTTTTTTAGTTCACTGAACGAAAATGAAATTGAACGAATTCAGTGGTGAATTAATTCAGTGGTGATTTAAAAAAAAATAATAAGTTCACTGCATTGAAAATAATAAAATAAGTTCTCTGAATTGAAAAAAAATAAAATAAGTTCACTGAATTCAAAGCCTGTTTTCTGACGTTCAGTAGAAGAAAACAATAAATTGCTTATTTAAAAATAACATTTTTAACCCTCTAACCGGCAAGCCCGCCTCCAGGCGCGGTATATTAAATTGACCAGAAAGGCGCCAAAGGAGTATTTTATAATAAGAAATTATGCTTTTTCAATAGAAAACAAAATTTATTAAATTTTTTGTGAAGAATTTTTTTGTATACAATGTACGGTTTGGAAGCGAGAAAATGTCAAAGATAAAATTTCGTAAAATTTCAAAAATTAAATATTTTTATACAACGAGAATTTTCAAAAATCTTAAAAACATATATAAGTCGACTAAAACAATTGATAATGACCTTAAAGTAAGATTGAAGCTAAAGCTATTCAAAAAATTCCTTACTTTGGTCCAAGGACACACAGGATTCCATAAGCACACCTTTAAAGGACATCGCCTTAACTTGAAAACGAACCGGCGGATTTTTCTGAAATTTGGTAAAAAGAATATATTTGGTATAGGTAGCAAAGATTGTAAGTTTGAATAATATATATTGAAGTTTTGGTGCGTTTTCGCTCAATTTCGCATTTTTCGAAAAACCAAAATCGCTACATCCTCTTAAGTAACAGCACAAAAAATGTATTTTTTTTATTGCAATTACATCTTGGTAAGAGAAATAATTTATACTTAAACCTAGTAATTTTTATGCGCTAGTTATCGAGATTCACCCTTAAACGATTTTGGCACATATCGCCTAAAGTAGGCAACGAAAGACAATTTTTTAGAACAACTTATTGTTTATTTTTCGTGAGGAACACATGGTATAAATTCCAATGCAAAAAAGCTTAGGACGGTTAGATGGTTAAATAAGCAATTTTACAGCGTGTGCTAGTAAAAATAAACAAATTAGAAACCGGATGCTGTTTATCAACCTACATGATTCAAAAATAAAGCCTTTTACTATTAAAAATAAAATTTTTACAGATATAGATAAATTTGGAAAAAAATATAACTATAAAACTAGTTTGAAAAATTAATCGTTATATTTTTTTTCCAAATTTATCTATATCTGTAAAGTTTTTATTTTTTACAGGCTTTGCATTCAGTGAACTTATTTTACTATTTTTCAATTCAGTGAACTTATTATTTTTTTTTAATTCACTGAACGTAATTTTTTTTTTTTAATTCACTGGACGTAATTTTATTTTTTTAATTCACTGAACGAAAATGAAATTGAACGAATTCAGTAGTGAATTAATTCAGTAAGGAATTAAATCAGCTTTTCGCATATTTTTCAATCAAAAATCGGCAAAATGCCGAAAATTTGGCAATTCTGGCAGCCCTGTCTTCACATCGTTTATTATTTCGTTTTAAAGTCATTAAATCTCTTTTCTATTTTAGTAAATATAATACTCTTTAGTTTCTTGTATTCATTTTTCAATAAGCTCCGATCGCTCGCTAATAAACTGATTTTGTTTGGTAAACTGTGCGTCTATCCAATTATACAGGCGTGTGGATGATATGTTAGGGCCTGAGAACACGAGATCCGGTGGTTGATTAGATGACGAAGAGCTTAACAGCTTCACAATCAGGTTCTATAAGTCGACTTTCGACTAATCGATTAATCGACTTTTTGCGAAAATTTTCGACTTTTTGAACGTCGACTTTCTTGTGAAGCAAAAGTCGAAAAGTCGACTTTTGCTTTCGACTTTTCGAATTTTTTACTTATTACCATATGGCTAAGAAGTAAATTTTGTTTTTGCTGATATAACACAATAGAAAAAATTAAGCAAGTGTTGCTAATCTATTGGAAAACAAAACAGTGAAATATGACATAAAAAACTCTAAAATGTCTACGACACACAGTGATTTTAAACAGAGAGAAGTGGAAGTAATCGTCCGATTTGGACAAAGTTTAGGAAGTAGGAACAAGGCTTTTGGAAAAATTTGTAGTCACCCTGTTTTATTAATAGGGCATTTATTTAGCACCAGCGTGCAAAGTAGACCACCTCGAGTGTAAACAAGCCTTCGGAACCTTTGGCTTCTTAAATTGTCGGCCGATTTCAATGAATTTAGACTTTTTGAATTATACTTAGGGCAAGTAACTTTTTTCCAATGTAACCATGGTTAAACCAGGGGGTTTCCATCAGGTGCTTTTGAAAATTCTTTATGAGCCAAAAAATTTCACGCAAGAAACGGAGGAAAAACAGAAGGAATATGAAGAAAATTAACTGCGAATGAGATAAAATGAAGGAATTCGGGAAAACAAAAAAATAATAAAATCGTTTTTACAACAAAAAAACAAAAGTTAAAAGCAAAAAATGTATTTAAATTAATTAATTATTATTTATTTCCTTATTAAAGTTGTTTTTGTTACCGTTTTATTCATTAATCGCAAAAAAAAATTTTAACTTTTTCACTTTTCTTTTGTTTTTCTCATTCTTCACTGAAATTAACAGACCAGGGCATCCATACAAATAATTGAGCACGAGTTAACATAATTTCTTCGGACGAAAACTCTTTCTTTTAAATCCTCTATGGTTAAACGTTAACCCCAGATATTTTCATATAAATTTGAGATTCAAAACTATGGTTAAGCACTAAACTCAGTTTATTTTGGGATAAGTTAGCAGGTCTTAATTAACAATTTTTCAACAAAACTTTTCGCTAATTTCAGCAGGATAGAATATGTGCGTTCCCGTACGTTACCGCGGGTACCCGCGGGAACCCAAAACAGCCTAAACAACAACAATTTACACACAATTTTGAGTACGGGAACGCCTTTGGGCTAGTTTGTGTAACTTCGGTAAAGTACGGGAACAGACATAATATTATTGGCATTTAACAAAGTTTAATTTTTAACAAAAAGTTTATAGAAAACACTTTTTTCATTGTGTTTTGTCTACTAATATTGAGATAATTGTTTTGCTAATATGAGAAGGGTAGTTGTCATTTAAAACAAACTAAAATATAACCCAAATACAGCTGAAATTTTGTAGAGTTTAGAGTTTTATTTTTTCTGTTTTATCTAACTAAAATTTACTAAACAGATTCGGCAGTTTTTTCTGCAGGGCCATTTTTATCCATTTTATCTGCTATTTGCACAGATTTATTTCTAACAGTGTATTAGTATTGCTGGAGTAAGTCATAAAATCAAAGTGAAATTTAAACAAAATGTAAGCCTTGACTTTGATTTCACTTAAATATTTGTAGCGCTTATTGGGTAAAGCTTAAAGCATAACTTGTCAGAATAAGTATCTGCCGATAGCACTGATGATCATAATGAAAACAGAGGAACCAAAAATTTAAAAGGCTATAGCCCTCCTTGAAAAATGTTCTAGCTACGCCGGTGTATGCAATCTACGCTCAGCATTTGTTGAAAGCGAGAAAATTTTTGAACTTAATTTTAAGTTTTCACAGGTGTGTAAAATATAGCTCCCCAATTTTTTTAGACAGAGAAATTATTGTACTTGATTACAATTAATCCAACCTTTTAACCTACATCGTTTAAACATGCTTTTTTGTCAGTTAAAAGATTAACTGGACAATTAAAAGTTTAACTCTGCCAGTTTAAAATACCAAGATGATGCTCAAAAAACTAAAAGAACATTATCTATAGAAAGGGCTCCAAAGCCCAAAAATGCATCAAGTGGGGTTTTTTATTAAAAAAACTGGTATGTTGCCATATGGCTACACCATGCATTTAAGGGTTAATTTATAAGAATAAAATAAGCCTTAATGTATATAAGTTTTGTGCTACATTTTATGTTTAAACCACTGTGCGATGATAAAAAACAAGGAAAAATTTTATTTTATATGCATAAAAGCTGAATTTATGCTCATTATCAACAAGATGCAATTCTACGTTTCGAATCTAGTTAACTGACCCCCAAATAAGCTTAAAAAAAATATGATTTTTTGCTATTTAGAAATTTTCATATAAAAAGTCGATTAAACGACTTTTACCTATAAAAAGTCGAAAAGTCGACTTTTCAAAATTTGAAAAAAGTCAAAAAGTCGATTAATCGACTTTTACCTATAAAAAGTCGAAAAGTCGACTTTTCAAAATTTGAAAAAAGTCAAAAAGTCGACTTTTTGTTGGGACTATATAACCCTACTTCACAAGCGGTTCTCTTACTGCGTTTATTTCCCGACATTATTAAATTTTAGTTAGTCTCACTGTTTTTAATTGTTCTCAATGTATTTATTTCATTAGTTCTTTTTTTAAGTAGTTGGTGTTGTTATTCTTGTTGTTGTTTTATATTTTGTATTTTCTGTTAAACAATTTGTGTTTTGGTAATAAAAGTTGATTTTTGTTTTTTATTTATATTTCCTTATGTTGTAAAGTTTAGGTTTTTCTATATAAACAAACAATAAAATATCTTTAGAAATCAATTTATTTGTTTTAAAGAATTTTGTATTTATTTAAAGAACTTTTTTTTAATTTATTATCAGAGCTATTTCAAAACACAACCGAATTCGTTTAATATTTTTTTATATTTAATATTAAGTTTATTCTTTTTCTTTATATAATATATAAATGTGAAGCTTATTGGTAAGGAGTCTTTGTAATTTAGATTAATTGGGCTTATGGGCTTTAAAATTGCAAATAAATAAACAAAATCTATGCAGAAGACAATATAACACCCACTTAAAATTACTTATTGTCAATTATTGGCAGGAGTAATTAAAATTGGGAAATAAAAAAAACTTACCTAAAATTTGATTTATGACTTGATGAAGGCTGAGCAGCAACATTATCAGAAGTTGTAGAGCCACCAGCTGAAAAACGATCTTCGGTTATAGAACGACGACTAGTATGCGGTACCGGCAAAGGTTGACTTGACATACTTAGCAAGGAACCAGCAACTCTGAGAACAAAAACATCGTCAAATGAAAAAAAAAAAAAAAAAACAAAATAGAAAAAAATAACATACAAATCATCGTCGCTAATATTACTGCTAGGACCCTGTAGCAACAAATCATCTGGACCCAAAACAGAACCGGCTAAATCCATTAATGAGGCGGACTCTAAGCCACAATCATTATCATCTTCGTCATTGTCTACAACGCTATCCACATCACTACCTAAATCGGTCACATCACTGGGCATAAATTGCACATATGTGTGCAATTGCATGAGTAGATGATGTTGCAGCATCCATAATACCATTTGTGCTAAGATACCCTGCCTGGCTGATTGTTGCAAAGGTGTTGTTAAATGTCCTATTGAAGTGGGCAGCGAGAAATCAGAGATAACTTCAAATAACGATATTCCCGGAAATCGAACTGAGAATTTTTCCACAAAGTGTGATTTGGTGTGAAGTGGCGCATCCGGAGCAATAACATAAACATTTGTTTCACACAATGGATAAATTATGGTTGCCTTAGCCCAATATACCAAATGTGAAACTAATTTGAAAACATGTTCTATACTAAGATCAGCATCCGAGGCCATACTTTGTAAACTCATCAGAGGCGTATAGACTTCTATAAACTGTAGTAGCATTCTGGCCCCAGCAGGGGGAACACAGTCCAAAAGTTCTGCAAAATCTACCAGTAATAGCATACCATGATACGGCTTGAGGGACCTTAAGCAACGATCTATCGTTTCTGGATCTACCATGCTTCCTTTTTTATGTAATTGATGGGCTTTGGCAGGCAGACAAAAGCTTAACGTAAGATTTTGATTGATGGTACTATTCAATAGCCCTGTGGTGCACAAGTCATGATAAATCGCTTTTAAAGATTGTGCCAAGCTACAACGTTCCGATATCAAATCGAAAGCTTTTTCCAGAGACTGTTGTTGTGAAGAAATTTCATCGTGGGTTCTAGCCATTAGTACGGTTTCTTCTGTTAGATAACCCACTCTCTGTTCTTCCACCTTTAAAGCTAGACCAAGTTTTTTACTTAAATCATAGTAACATTTAACTATGGAATAACTAGCCTGGGCGTGTAAGGCAAAAACAATATTGACTAACATTTGTGGTTGTTGTGGTTTTTGACTGCTCTGGCTGTTTTGTGACGGAGAATTGGTTTGTTGTGGTATTACTTGCTGTTGTTGTTGTGCAACCGGTGTTGTACCTAATGCTCCACTAATTTGATTCGAAAAACTAGCTCTTTGTTCTTTCCTGGGTACCAGTGTAGGATGACTTACAAAACGTACATCGTTAACTTTTAATTCAAACTTTTGATTACACAATTGTGGCTTGACCGCAAACAAAGGAGCCAAAACTTCATCGGCAAAACCTTGCAGTTGTCCGGCCTTTGTGATTGCTATATTATTTCCACTACTGGTAGTGGTTGTTTGTAACAAATCATCATTGTTTTGCAGGGCAAAACGACTACGTTTCTTTTGAGTGACATCGATACTCGTCGGTTTGGAATTTGAACTTCCAGTACTAGCACTATTGTCGGCATGGGGTACTTTGGTGGCAGGTGGTGGTACTGATGTTAAAGCTAATGTTGCCGATTGCTTTTCTCCGTTTTGCAACTGATATGGATACCGGTACAATAAACGGTCTCCTTTACTATCCAAATAGACCAATATTATTGCCATAGGATTAACTTCCATTATTTGTAATTGTGAAAAAAAAGACTAAAGTACAGAGATGTCATTCATGAACGAACTAGTTCAATTGGAGGATTCACTATTTGGTTGATAAGGGGCCTGTAGACGATAAATGAGTTTGGCTTTCATTGGTAGCATCCGGCAGAGAAACCTTAAACTGATACCGTTAATGCTCCGTATGCACGTATCCGTCAAAGCATGTACGTATAAGGAACTCAAATGTACCGTATAATCGGATTTCGAACACAACACGTTTTAACTCCGTTTTGGTGTACCCATTTCCATACTGTTAAATACGGACTTCATCTGTATGGGTTTGTTTTCTGAAAAAAGTACACAAAATATTTTAAAAAATACAGCACAGCTGCTAAAAAAAATAATATGTGCGTTCCCGCGGGTACCCGCGTGATCCCAAAACAGCCCAAACAACAACAATTTACACACAATTTTGAGTACGGGAACGCCATTGGGCTGGTTTGGGTAACCGAGGTAAAGTACGCAAACAGACATAATATGTGCGTTCCCGTACGTTACCGCGGGTATCCGCAAGAACCCAAAATAGCCCAAACAACAACAATTTACATGCAATTTTGAGTACGGGAACGCCTTTGGGCTAGTTTGTGTAACTTCGGTAAAGTACGGGAACAGACATAATATTGGGACGATAAATAAGTCGCAATAGCGTGAATCCGTCCTAACACCATATTAACCAAATAACTTCCAGTCACATCAGATGGTAAGATTTATTCAAATTATGTGTTTTAAAAATAATTCTTTTGTAAGCGAATGCAATTAAGAAATATTTACTGACTTTTTTAGTTGTTTTGATAGCAAAGTCTGAGAATTTTCATCGTATGCATTCCCAGCCAACAATTTTCTGCGTGCTCATAAATTATGACTCTTATTGGAGTCCAAAATATGAGTGATATCTGAACGCTCATAATTTTGAGTCATAATCGATTCATATTTGATTCCTTTTTATGAGCCCCTCAAAAGCTGAACTCTGAAAATACACTTATTTCGGACTCAATTTTGAACACCCATAAAAGATTCAAATATGTATCCAAAAAGAAGGAAATTCAAGAAAAAAAGGAAATTTCAAGTGACATGCTCAAAAATTACACATTTTTTCGAGTGTTTTCGGAAGGATCTAAAATATGAGTCAAAATAGAATCAAAAATGTGTGTGTTTAAGAACCTTTTCAAAACGCTCTAAAAAGTCTCATAAATATGAATAATATATGAGCCTTATCGATGCAAAAAATATACTTCCATCGCAACAATTCGGGTTCAGAAGTGAACATAATACGTCTCAACCCCTACTAAAAATCAGAAAAACTGCAAATGATTCATTTGATTCAGACCTTTAAAAAAAATAATTGAGTCATCAGTAATAATTCAATTTCTAAAACAGAATAAAAAATATTTTTGATACGCGAATTACTACTATATGTTAATTTTTTGATTCGCGAGAATAACATTTTTTTTTATTCCGAATTTAAAATTGTTTTTTTTTATGAATTGCGAATTATTTTGGGCAATAATATTTCTGGAAGAAATAAACTTTCATTGAATACATCAATTTAATAATAATTTTAAATGCAAAATAAAATTTTCTTGCAATAAATTAATGTTTTGAATTGAAATGGAATCCTACAAACGACTTAATAAATCAGCTGTTTTGTAATCATATTTGAAAATAATTCTTTTTGAATCAGTTCTTCAAAGCTCTGATTTGATTTATACTTCGCGAATTATGTTTTAAAACAAATTATTCAATCGAATCAAAATCGAATCAATATAAATTAGACCAAATCATTATCTCACTTTATTCAATATCAAATCATTGATTTAAAATTATTTTAAATTATTCACTGATTCTTAAAATGAATAAATTCTTACTTAAAGCTCAGTGCATTAAGTAATAAAACAAAAATTCTGAACGGAGAAGATTTTAAATCACTGAACGGTAAAATGGTTCTAAATATGCAATAATATTTTTAATTTAAAATCGTCTTTATTTAAAAACAAACCAAATTAAAGCACACAAAATTTTAACTAAAGTCGATTTTAATAAAAAGATAAAGAGAACCTTTATTTAGTAGGGCTGAATGATTCACTGATAAATTTTTTAAAATTAAACAAGTTACTGAATTAATTCATTTGACTTGATAAAATAAAAATTCATTTGATCTTAAAGCGGCCCATACATTAAGGAACATTCGTGAAAAATTCCCATTTTTTGTGAATGTGTGTGTGTGTGTGTGTGTGTGCGTGTTGACATCGTGCAATTCGTGTTTACAAAATTTTTTGATAATTTTTGTTCCCTACACAATGTTCCTTAATGTATGTGCAGCATAAAAAACGAACATTGCCAAATTAGAAACAATCTTGTTCAATGATTGCTCGTTTTTTTAATTTCAGATCAGGTATTGAATTTATGAATTAAATCTTTGATGCTCTGACCAATATCGATTTTCTTTCTTTCAAAAAACAAACACAAAATGGACTAAAAAAAATACTTCTAGGATTTTATGCATATTTTTATATTAATTACAAACTTATTATTTTGGGTGTTCCAACGCATTGCAATAATTCTATTTACCAAAAAACATTTCACCATTATCATCAGGCTTGCCACATACTTTTATTCGTTGTCCCCAAACAAATCTTAAAATATTCCCAAAAAATCCCATTTATAAAAAATGTTGAAAAAGCTATTACAGTTTCTTCAATTTGCTCAAACTAACCTTATCCAAACTAATTTTTTTTTAATCTTCAAGATTTTGAAATTATTTAACAAAAATGGAGTTTTTCAAGTTTGTTTTTTAAATAAAGTAGTATGTAAAAGTATAATTCTTTAATCTGATTTTTAAATCCAATTAAATTTTAAACAAAAAGATTCATTTTGTTGATTTAATTATTTTCTACTACAATCATTCAGCATCTTTTTAAAGCATCAATTTGACTTTTGCTGATTCTTTTCATAGAATCAAAGGAAATGATTTAATTTTAACAAATCAATGTAACCAAAGTGGTTGCCTTGATTTATAGTTTGGGAATCATATCATAAAACAAATAATTTAATGATGATATTGCAATAAATAAATTTAAATTAAGTGCCTTCAGAATTGATTCTATTCAAATTTTAATAAATCTCATCCTCACTTTATTCAATTTGAAATCATTGATTTAAAGTGATAATTAATTATTCACTAACTCATAAAATTAATCAAATTTAATGCCAGTTTATTATTTCTCAATATTTTAGATATTTGGACATTAATCCTATAAAAATCCTAGGCATAAAGGATTTATTCATGTCAAAAAGCTTTGAAGTGTTACAGAAAATGTATAAAAGGGTAAATTTTTACCTTCGAAATTACGTGCAAAAAACTTTACTAAATTTTTTTGAAAACTATACAAAATTAGTATAATCTTC
This sequence comes from Leucophora obtusa, assembly GCA_949987735.1. NCBI lineage: Eukaryota > Metazoa > Arthropoda > Insecta > Diptera > Anthomyiidae > Leucophora > Leucophora obtusa. The sequence goes on from OX465296.1 coordinate 48,347,484, forward strand.
AAAATTTACGAAAGATTTTAAATATCCCCAAAACATTTTTTAAATGCCCAAAAAGATTCTCTGTCCCCAAGACCAACAAAAAATTCCCAAATTTAGAGACAAAACAACAAGTCTGGCCAGCTTGCTTATCATGTATGTATATTGCACATTTTTTATTATGTAGGCATTAAATCAACGTGAAGTTAGCGAATTTTTCCCAGCGAATTTTTTTTCCCAACGAATTCACTCAAAGTACTTTACATCACTCAATTGAATTTTGAGAGAGACAGAGAGATATTGAGTGTTTTTGATTATTTTGTGAGCGGAGGGTGGGTTTTTGGTTTTTGTGGTGGTATTGCATTAAACAAGAAGGAAGAAATACTTTTATAAATTAATAATTAAAAAAATTAAAGAAAATATGTGAAATAATCAAAAATATTTAATAAAAGAAATAGAAAAAATATGTTTTAATAAAAGACCCAAGTTTTGTTTTTTCGTAATTTGCCAGCGAACTTTTTTTCCCAACGAATTCACTCAAAATACATTTTGTGAGACAAGCCAAAAAAAATATTTTTATAAATTAAATAATTAACAAAATTTAAGAAAATATTTAAAATAATGAAATAAAAACATATATTCTAATAAAAAACCAAATTTTGTTTTTTCTTAAAATTCTTAGTGAATGTTTGACATATGCCTTCTGGGCTGTGGAACATTTTGGAGTTAGTGAACAATATGTTATTGCACATGTGATATTTGGCACAGGAACGAGAGCTTTGGCAGAGGAGAACTTCTTCTGAGGACATCTGTTCCGAATTAATGTTCATATTGATATTCAATATACGTTTCTTTGTAAAATTCGTCTGAACAAAAACTACTTCATCGATAGTGTTCTGGAACATTTTGACTCACTGTGTCCAAAATAGGAATTCACTGGGGTCAACACTGTATAGATCTATTCCAAATTGATATGGACTTCAATGCCAGCATTTAAAAATATTCAATATACGTTTTTTGTAGAATTCGCCCAAACAAAAACTATTATCTCCATAGTGTACTGAAATTTCTTAACATTTTGGACCACTGTACCTTAACGGACAGACCTGACAAAAATCTAAAAACAGATTTGGATGTGGAATTTGATGAAGCATCTTTACCCGTTTTCAGAAATTAGCCCTAGTGTTTTTTCTAAAAGTTGTTAGAACAAACCATTTTTACCAAGAAAACCATTTTGGACCACTGTACCTTAACGGACAGACCTGACAAAAATCTAAAAATTGTTTTGGGTGTGGAATTTGATGAAGCATCTTTGCCTGTTTTTAGAAATTGGCCCTATTGTTTTTTCTAAAAGTTACTAGAACAAAACGATTTTGACCAAGAAAAGCATTTTGGACCACTGTACCTTAACGGACAGACCTGACAAAAATCTAAAAACAGTTTTGGATGCGGAATTTGATGAAGCATCATTACCCGTTTTTAGAAATTGGCTCTAGTGTTTTTTTTTTAAGTTTATAGAACAAAACCATTTTTATCAAGAAAACCATTTTGGACCACTGTACCTTAACCGACAGACCTGACAAAAATCTAAAAACAGGTTTGGATGTGGAATTTGATGAAGCATCTTTACCCGTTTTTAGAAATTGGCCCTAGTGTTTTTTCTAAAAGTTACTAGAACAAAACCATTTTTACCAAGAAAATCATTTTGGACCACTCTACCTTAACGGACAGACCTGACAAAAATCTAAAAATTGTTTTGGATGTGGAATTTGATGAAGCATCTTTACCCGTTTTTAGAAATTGGCCCTAGTGTTTTTTCTGAAAGTTACTAGAACAAAACCATTTTGACCAAGAAAACCATTTTGGACCACTGTACCTTAACGGACAGACCTGACAAAAATCTAAAAACAGTTTTGGATGTGGAATCTGATGAAGCATCTTTACCCGTTTCTAGAAATTGCCCCTAGTGTTTTTATTCAAAGTTACTAGAACAAAACCATTTTGACCAAGAAAACCATTTTGGACCACTGTACCTTAACGGACAGACCTGACAAAAATCTAAACACAGTTTTGGATGTGGAATTTGATGAAGCATCTTTACCCGTTTCTAGAAATTGGCCCTAGTGTTTTTTCTTAAAGTTTCTAGAACAAAACCATTTTTACCATGAAAATCATTTTGGACCACTGTACTTTAACGGACAGACCTGACAAAAATCTAAACACAGTTTTGGATGTGGAATTTGATGAAGCATATTTACCCGTTTTTAGAAATTGGTCCTAGTGTTTTTTCTAAAAGTTACTAGAACAAAACCATTTTGACCAAGAAAACCATTTTGGACCACTGTACCTTAACGCACAGACCTGACAAAAATCTAAACACAGTTTTGGATGTGGAATTTGATAAAGCATCTTTACCCGTTTCTAGAAATTGGGCCTAGTGTTTTTTCTTAAAGTTTCTAGAACAAAACCATTTTTACCAAGAAAATCATTTTGGACCACTGTACCTTAACGGACAGACCTGACAAAAATCTAAAAATTGTTTTGGATGTGGAATTTGATGAAGCATCTTTACCCGTTTTTAGAAATTGGCCCTAGTGTTTTTTCTGAAAGTTACTAGAACAAAACCATTTTGACCAAGAAAACCATTTTGGACCACTGTACCTTAACGGACAGACCTGACAAAAATCTAAAAACAGTTTTGGATGTGGAATCTGATGAAGCATCTTTACCCGTTTCTAGAAATTGCCCCTAGTGTTTTTATTCAAAGTTACTAGAACAAAACCATTTTGACCAAGAAAACCATTTTGGACCACTGTACCTTAACGGACAGACCTGACAAAAATCTAAACACAGTTTTGGATGTGGAATTTGATGAAGCATCTTTACCCGTTTCTAGAAATTGGCCCTAGTGTTTTTTCTTAAAGTTTCTAGAACAAAACCATTTTTACCATGAAAATCATTTTGGACCACTGTACTTTAACGGACAGACCTGACAAAAATCTAAACACAGTTTTGGATGTGGAATTTGATGAAGCATATTCACCCGTTTTTAGAAATTGGTCCTAGTGTTTTTTCTAAAAGTTACTAGAACAAAACCATTTTGACCAAGAAAACCATTTTGGACCACTGTACCTTAACGCACAGACCTGACAAAAATCTAAACACAGTTTTGGATGTGGAATTTGATGAAGCATCTTTACCCGTTTCTAGAAATTGGGCCTAGTGTTTTTTCTTAAAGTTTCTAGAACAAAACCATTTTTACCAAGAAAATCATTTTGGACCACTGTACCTTAACGGACAGACCTGACAAAAATCTAAAAATTGTTTTGGATGTGGAATTTGATGAAGCATCTTTACCCGTTTTTAGAAATTGGCCCTAGTGTTTTTTCTAAAAGTTACTAGAACAAAACCATTTTGACCAAGAAAACCATTTTTGACCACTGTACCTTAACGGACAGACCTGACAAAAATCTAGAAACAGTTTTGGATGTGGAATTTGATGAAGCATCTTTACCCGTTTTTAGAAATTGGCCCTAGTGTTGTTTCTAAAAGTTTCTAGAACAAAACCATTTTGACCAAGAAAAGCATTTTGGACCACTGCACCTTAACGGACAGACCTGACAAAAATCTAAAAACTGTTTTGGATGTGGAATTTGATGAAGCATCTTTACCCGTTTTTAGAAATTGGCCCTAGTGTTTTTTCTAAAAGTTACTAGAACAAAACCATTTTGATTAAAAAACCAGTTTGGACCACCGCGCCTAAACGGGCAGACCTGACAAAAATCTAAAAACAGTTTTCAATGTGCAATTTAATGGAGAATATTTACCCATTTTTAGAATTTTGCCCTACTCCACTACAAGTTTGTTGCTAAATAAAATAGAGAAGAATTTTAATAAATATTCAATACACGTTTTGTGTTTTATTTTAATTGTTATTTATTTAATAAATTACAACAAAATTGTATCTTCAGAGTATATATATTAAAATATTTTGCACTATACGTGATTTAAGTAGATTTAGCTATATCAATGAATCACGTAGATTTAACCTTTCAAAAATTTACTTTTGTGAAGTTTGTCCAAAACTTGGATGATGTCAAGTAACTTCGGCACCGAATTTGGTTAAAATTGTATGGAAAGACAGGAAATGCAGTTTACTTTAAGCTGCGTCGGTTTTATTATCATATTAAGGTATAAAAAAGTAGAAATGCCTCAAATTCCTACATCGGTTGAATGCAGGTCCATTGAATTGTTCCTATAATTGAAAATGCATATTTTATAAATAACTTATTTGTTTTATTAAATTACAAATCCTTACCAAAAAGCATTTTGGAGATCAATTCTGTGGTATGTTCCCAGTCAGCTTTGCTGAATAAAGCTATTTTGTGCAGCCAGCAGAAGTTTTTTACCTTTGGGTTATGATCAACACCGGCTTCGCGAAGTAACTCTTCTTTAATTTTCTAATTCTCGACTAGATTAAAGCAGGACATGGCAAAACAAAATTACCCCATTCAACTCAGCGATGGACAAGTTTTATCAATTACTGAGCCATTTCGTTAAACTTTAAGACCGAAATCACTTCAAAATTTGATTAAATAAATACACCATGCAACTCAGAATTTTTTGTTTTCGATACAACATAAATATAAACAATTTTTAGTTACCGCCGCCACCGAGATTTTCAATATGACGCTGCCTATAATTTTGAACCGGCATCGTTTTCTATCCACATAATTTTGATAACTTAAATTTAATTTGGCAGCACTCTAAATTTTGAAGTTGCCAGACTGCTGGTTTTTATATTTAAATAAAAGACTGTAATGGTTTTTATTACTTAGCGTCTTGACGAGACATTGATTTGTTTGCCCAAAAACTAATCGTTAGCAGAATAACGGGAAAAAAATTTGTCCATTTGTATTGGGTGGAGAATACGTAATGGCAGACAATTCATTATTTTTTGTTGGAGTAGGTCACAAACGAAACTATTTATTTTCATGTTTTCAATGTGTTTTTCACTAATTTTTTTCCAATAATAATAAAGTAAGTTGGTTGAACAAATCGATGTCTCGTGTAGACTACAAGTTACAGTCACAAACAGTCGGATTTTTATATTTGAAATCCACTTATCATATCGGGTTAGGTTAACAAACAGTCAAACTAAGCTGACGAATAATGTAATTCGATTCGAAACAGAAATGCTTTTAAACAGAAAATCCACATTTGAAAATGAATTAAAAAATTACAAAATAATCGCGGAATGCGAAACCAAAATTTTATAAATTGAAAAATAAAAACTATTTTTCTAAATAAAGAAACTTTTTTTTTCTACAAAAAAAAAACTTTTTCTTTTTTTTCGTACAAAAACTTTTTTTTCTATAAAAAAAACTTTTCTTTTTTTGTACAAAAACTTTTATTTATTTTTTCTTTTTGTTGTTTGGAGTTGAAAATAGAAAAATATCATTTGTATAAAAATATCACTTGCAATTTTTTTTTCTTTTTTTTATAAAGATAAATATATTTTCAATTTTTGATGAATATAAAAAAAGTAATATAGAAATTTACTTTATTTTGAACAAAATACTTTATTTCTTTTGTTTGTAAAATCCGGTGCCTGAATTTAAAGAAAAATTTTTGTTTTTTTTGTAATTTAGCCCTACTGTGCTTTCAAAAAGTTATTAGAACAAAAACTATTTTGTTAATGTTCGTTCAATAAATCTGGTTCAAATAAGGCAAAAATTTATGAATTTTTCTATATTTATTTATTTTTCACATTTTGTTTTTTTTTTTGCAAAAAATCCCCTAAATTAAGCCCTAAAAATTTTCTGTATCCCTAACAAAATCCTAAATAAAAAAAAATCCCTTATGACTAGGATTAAAACCGCTAAACTGATAACACTGGTTCATTAGCTAAAATCCGCCATTTAAAATATATAGAAGCTTCCAGTTGCGTCATTCAGTTTTTTTTGGTACAGGTTAGTTAAAATTTAGTTTTTGTTTTCATATATTATTTCTATGGAATATTAATTTATAATATTTTTAATTATATATGTATTTATTTACTTTTAATTCTATTTTTAGTTTTCTTTATACGTTTTGTAAAAATGGTGAGTAATATTTTTTTTTACTAAACATATTTATGGGAATCCCCCATTTTGTTTAGCTTGTTATTCAAGATTATTTTTAAAAGATTTTTTATGAAATTTCTAAAACAAAATATTTCGCAAAATTTTATTTAAAATCTTTTAAATGCATCTTGAAAATAGCAAGTGATTTATGGTTGACTATAAAAATGTACATGTACTTAATATCAATTATATTATTTGCAGAGCTCACACTATTGTCCAAAGTGTAAATCAAAATTATTTTTGTCCACGACAATTACACTGTATAATAAAGATGAGAGAAAAAAAACAAAAACTGATCATGACCAAACTGTTCTACAACAGCTCCAGCAGCTAAGACGGGATGTGGAGCAACAACAACAACAGCCTCAGCAGCTACAACAGCTTCAGCATCAACAGCCTCAGCAACAACAACAGCTCCATCAACAGCCTCAGCAACAACAACAGCCTCAGCAACAACAGCCTCAGCAACAACAGCCTCAGAAACAACAACAACAGCCTCGGCAACAACAACAACAGCCTCGGCAACAACAACAACAGCCTCAGAAACAACAACAACAGCCTCAGCAACAACTACAACTACAACAGCCCTACCAACAACTACAACAGCCCTACCAACAACTACAACAGCCTCACCAACAACTACAACAGCCTCAGCAACAACTACAACAGCTTGAACAGTTTTCGACAATAGTTCCACCACCATTTCAACCACAACAATTGCTGCTGACAGCACAGCAGCAACAATGGTTACAAGAACAACTCTTGTTGCTAAGCGCGCAAAATTATGCGCAACAAAATTAATTTTAATTAGGTAATTAAGGTATTCATAAGTATTGAAGTATTTTGTTTTCTGTTTCTTACATTGAATTAATAAATTTTGTTTTAAAAAAATTGTTTTTGTTCGATAATTATATTTTATACTTGTCAACAAAACATTTTGGAGCATTGTGTGTAAAAGGACAGCCTTCACAAAAATCTAGTAACAGTTTTGAATAGGCAATTTAATTGAGAGCGTTTATTCCTTTTTGTATTTCAGTATTAGTGTTTTTTCTAAGTTTCTAGAATAAAAATTTTCTCAATGAAACTATTTTATCATTGTTGGTTAAAAAAAACATTTGGAGCCACTGTATTTGAATAGGAAATTTAATGAAGAATATTTATCTGTTTTGGAGTTTCGCCCTAGTGCTTTTCCTAAAATTTTCTAGAACAAAAAAATATTTTTAGGAATGTTGGTTCAAGAAAATCATTTTGGACCACTATACCTAAACGGACAGACCTGACAAAAATCTAAAAACTATTTTGAATGTGCAATTTGAATAAGCACATTTAACTGTTTTTAGAATTTTGGCCTAGTCTTTTTTTTAAGTTTTTAGAGCAAAAACTATTTTTCCAATGTTGGTTCAAGATCCGACAAAATTCTAAAAACTGTTTTGAATGTGCTCTTTAATAAACAATATTTACCCTTTTTTATAATTTTGCCCTAGTGTTTTTTCTAAAATTTCTAGAACAAAAACTATTTTATCAATGTTGGTGGACGACTGTGTCTAAACCTAACACGGCGACAAAAATCGTGCATACCATCATGAGTAAATTGTGACTAGATATTGAGATTAATACCAAAACGTGTTCTCCACCCTTAATAGAGATATTTTTTGACATTATTCTGTCCACGTTCTCTTTAATATTAACGTTAATGTATCGTGGAGATTCTGAGTAAATAAAAACAATAGCAATTTGTTCAGTAAACTGACACTTGATTAAAATTTAAAAAAAAGTAAAAAACCATATCTAAAATTTTCAATGGGTGCGTTCGGCAGATACAATTTAATAGTCAACAGTTCTACAACTATCTGCTGAACGACCTGATCACTTAGCGCTCAGGTAGCGCTGTCATATTTTGGTAGCGTAAAAAATGTTTTGTACTTTTGATCAATAAGTGATACATTTGTTGTTGTTCATTTATAATAAAAATTATTTTGTAAGAATGACAAATAAAAAAATACAAATATAATTCGAAAACAAAAATTTTAAAAAATAAAAGGAAACTATAGAAAAAGTGTACTTAAAAACAAAACAAAGAAAACATCGTTCAGCAGAGTAAGTAATCACATAGCGCTACAAGTCACCGGTATCAGTTTAAGATTTCTCTGCTGAATGCTACCAATGAATAACAATATAAAGTTAAAAACATATGATACATTTTCGTTTATCTATAATTGCAAATTTCTGCTCGCTACCACCCCGATACGTTACGTCTACGTATGGCTGACGAGGCTTTAAAGATCTTGAGCGGAGAATACACGAAGGAACATTCGTGAAAAAATTGCCATTTATATGTCGTGTTGACATTCGTGCAATTCGTAAGCGTGTTCGTTTAGTTACTACAAGTTGCTACTTTTACTGCAGCTGGAAAAATTCAATACAAAAAGTAAACAAAACTTTCCAATTGTAGTAAAAGTAGTAAGAATTTCGAGTAAACGAACACACTGCGTGTTATTAAAATTTTTTTGATATATTTTGTTCCCCAGTCAATGTTCCTTCGTGTAGTCTCCGCTTTATTATTATTTTGAAATCTTAAAAGTCCGGCACACCTGATTTAATAATACCGAATAAAAGTAATGCCGAATTTTAGAAAATTTCTTATTGGGTTATGTGGCATCACCAAAACCATTAAGCGGAGAAAACTTAAAGAAAAAGCTTAAAATCAGCAAAAGAATTATGAATATTAAACTATTTATGTTCTTTTTATTTCGAAAAGAAAGCGAAATTATATTAATATAATTATAATTAATATACTATTTAAAATCAAAGGTAAGTGAAGTAAACGTAGCTAAAACTTTCCAAGAACATTTTTTTTAAATTATCGAGGGTGTTCTAGGAAACGAATCCACATAAAATCCTGCGATTTAAAAAAAACCAAGGGTGTTCCGAAAAACGAAACCACATAAAATATTCGTTTTTGTACAAAAACAACATAATTTTATGTTAAACGGAATAATTTTATGAAGTTTAGTTTTTCAGAAAACCCCCGTATACGTAGTTGTTGTACAAAAACGAATAATTTTATGTAGTTTCGTTTTTCAGAACACCTAATTTTGTGTGAAAACGAATGATTAGATCTGGGGCCAGATTTCCACAGTCGTAAGCGTAAAAAAATTGTAAAAAAATCATGTTTTTAAAATGCCGATTACTGAATATTAGCTATTAACTGGGACTTTAACTGATGCTTTGTTGTTTCACATATAAAATTTGAATTTAACTGTCGACTAAATTTTAACTTGACATTCACTAATCGGGCCTTAATGTTTTAAATAACAATAATTGACGACGTTGGAGCCAGACTGATCTAAGCGACATTTTTATCAAAAATATTATTACACAATGGCATAGAAAACTCTTAATTCTTTCATTACACCCTTATGTAATTGCTCTTCAGCGCTTCCTTCTTAAGAAATCGCAACATCTCACTATAGAATTAGTGCGGTCAGCAAAGTAAAGGCATACCATACTGATCTAATCTTAATTTTGTCAAAAACTTACTTTTGTGCCGTAGATCAGTCTTGCTCCAACGTCGTCAATTGCTATCTAATAAAACTCGATAACGACTGCGGTAATTTGCCCCTGGATTCTTTTTCCAGAACGCCCACGTTTGTTGTAAGGAGAAAATTAATTTAAAATCCAATTGAAGAAAAATTTGTTGGAGTGAAAAAAAATGTAGAAACTATAAGGACCGATTATTGAATGTGCAGTTAAAATTTAGCACGCAATTAAATTCAAACTATATATGAGAACAACAAATGTGACAGTTAAAGTCGCATTTAGTAGCTAATAGGCCATTCACTTGAACGAGATAACTAATCTCCTCAATTTTGTTTTTTTTATTCTTTTACCATATAAGGTGATTTTTTGACATTATATGCTAATAGAATAAAGAACCAATAACGAAGAGATTAGTAACTTCGTTTATGTGAATGGCGTTTAATAGGCCATTCACTTGAACGAGATAACTAAATCTCCTCAGTTTTGTTTTTATTCTATTACTACAAAGTAATTTTTTGACATTATATGGTAATAGAATAAAAAACACAAATGAGGAGATTTAGTTATCTCCTTCATGTGAATGACCTGTAAGTCTGCGTACACACACCTGGTTCTTAAACACGTATTTTAGCTCGTTATTCTATTAAAAAAGTTCCTTAATCTTTTTCGCTAAACACATGTTTAGGATTTAGGTGTGAATGCCGTTTAACTGAACATTCAGTAATCGGGCCTAAGCACCGTATGATACTTGCTTAATTTTGTATTGACTTGATATTGGATTGGTAAAATAAACCAGTAAATTGTTGCGGGGGCTATGGAACCCGTTTTGATGATTTAGTTCACGCCATTGGCGGGAACTTTATCACCCTTCACGCCGCTGGCGTGAACTTTTTACCCACCCCCCTTCGTACGTCCGCACGAAAAAAAAATTTTCGTGCCGGTTACTTAGGGGATGGTGATATGGGAGGGGGTATGAACTCATTCCCCGAGTCCCACCTTTTCGTTTTATATGGGAGGGGGATCTTCAGTCCCCGAGTCCCTTTTCTTTTTTTTTTTATTCAATTGGGGAGGGGTCTTCGATTTCCCGGAGAAACTACTCTCCTACCCGAGTCCCGGTTTAAAATTTAGAAAATATATATATTTTTTTGTTAACATTATGTTCCACCTTGCATGTGCGGTTGGCCGGACCGCAGTGGAAACATATTAAGCCATTTTGGGAAACGTTTCAGTATGAGGCTGAGTCGCACCTCTGTTTCCCAAAGACTCAATTTTAGCTGAAAAGGAAAAGAAAAATGAAAATTATTAAAGTTTTTTTATGTGGAACAATACAATAGTTACCCAGGACCCCAGTCCGGGGTCGGCAGATCTCCATGGTCCACATGAAACTGGTCAAATCTGAAAGAGAAGAAATATATTAAATAGTGATAAATTGCAAAATTTGTATAAAGGGAAAAAGTTAAAATTAAATTAAACTTACCATGTGATGAGTGATGTATCCAGTGTTTATATGAAAACATATGGTAAAGGTCCACGCCAAATAGTGTTGAACATGTTGGCGGGAGCCGCCTTAGTATTTTGATTTGCCGCCGCCGCTGAAAATTTTTCTTTGGCAATAAATTGAAAATGAGAGCGTTTTGAGTGGAATAAAAACCTAGGAGAATCTAGGAATTGGTATTTCTGATAATTTATATTAATTCCTATTTTCTCTAATCCATTTATGGAAAATCTGAGTGTAAGCCGCAGAGTAATTTTTTTTTCTTTAGGCCAGCGCTCCAATCAACTTAGTCAGCGCAGACCTCTGGTATAAGTAGAATTGTGTTTACTATTTGTTTAAGCTGCCTACACACTAGGGAACATGGTTGAGGGAACAAAAAATATCAAAAAATTTTGTAAACACGAAATGCACGCTCTCAACACTCACACACACACAAACGCACTCACACATTCACAAAAAGTGCTCTCTTTTTTTAAGTATGTTCCCTAGTGTGTAGGCAGCTTTACAATTTGACATTGTTGGTAGAGTTGTGAAATTTCGATACTTTTTGAGTACTCAATACTACTCAATACTTTTCAATTGAGTACTCGATACTACTCAATACTTTTAACGCGTTTTTTTGAATTTAAAAATAAAAATGTAATGAATTCGTATTTATTAGGAAAAATAATAACAATTCACATACACGTGTTAAATAACTGTTGTTACTTACATTTTAATTAATTTAAAACTTTTGAAATAAATTAAATAAATAATTTTTCCCAAAAATTCGTTACAAATTTCTTTGCTTCACAAATAGAGTTGTATTTTCAGAGTTGTATTTTTAGAGTACTATTTTAAGAGTTGTATTTTCATACGAAAAATGCACATTTCTACGGAAAATTGCATCTTTAAAAGTATTGAGTAGTACCGTTTTAGTATTGAGTACTCAAAAAAACAGTCAGTATTGAGTACTCAGTACCGGAATACTCAATACTTTTACAACTCTAATTGTTGGTGTAATGTAGAGTTGTGAAATTTCGATATTTTTTGAGTACTCAATACTACTCAATACTTTTCAATTGAATACTCGATACTCTCAATACTTTTAACGGTTTTTTTAATTTAAAAATAAAAATGTTATGAATTCGTATTTATTAGGAAAAACTATCACAATTCACATACACGTGTTAAATAACTATTGTTATTTACATTTTAATTAATTTAAAACATTTTAAATAAATTAATTAAATAATTTTTCCCAAAAATTCGTTACAAATTTCTTTGCTTCACAAATAGAGTTGTATTTTCAGAGCTGTATTTTTAGAGTACTATTTTTAGAGTTGTATTTTTATACGAAAAATACACATTTCTACGGAAAATTGCATCTTTAAAAGTATTGAGTAGTACCGTTTTAGTATTGAGTACTCAAAAAAACAGGCGGTATTGAGTACTCAGTACCGGAATACTCAATACTTTTACAACTCTAGTGTAATGGTACAAATCAATAGTAAAAGTGGTACCGTAAAAAGGGGAAGAAATTTGTAAGAATATTGCACGGTTGGATATTACATTCAAAACGACGGTTTTAGCGGATGGGCTAAAATTTTGTTTTGAGAAAGGAAATTATGAATGAAAATAATTGACTTCTAAAAATGATGGGCTCCTGGTAGTTTAAAATATACAGGATAGGGCAATTTTGGATAGGACAAAGGGAAAGGATAGGAAATGGTTTATAGATGCAAAATATGGCGAAAGGAATAATTTCTAGAAAAAATTATTTCTAGAAAAATTAAATTAGTTTTTTTTTGGGAAAAAAGATGGCAGTTATGGAAGGAAAAATTTAAATAAATATATAATGATTTGGTAAATAAATACAGCAAGATATATCTATTTGCTGGAAAAACTCCGTAATAAAAAATCGAGTTTTAGTTAGACAAACCGAAAAAGTATTCATTAGTTAACGCAAAGTGAAAGTGTTCGCATCTAAAAACGCAGAGGAAAATGTAACTGAGACAGAATAATTTGAACTGATAATTTAAGAAACAAAGTCTCTTATAGTGAAAGTAAAGTTAGTGGTGCAATTAGTGAACATTTATATTTGTAAAACAGTCTAAGTGAAGAGGCTATAACTATAATAGCCAATATATAAAAAAGAAGTTAATAATAATAATTGCCCATAAAAATAAAAAGACAGTATTTAGTTAAGCTAATCCGGTCTAATAAGCAGAAATCCGCCGGAAGTGAATGCACTAGGAGGGATATTTCTTAACCAGAGAAGGAAAAATTAAACTCGTATTGATTTTAAACGTGAGTGAAAGTGTTGTGTTTTTTTTGTGAAATAGGTTACAATAAAAGCTATTTATTTTGTCCATAGCTGGCCACGTCACCAAAAGAGAAAATAAGTCCTGTGAAGGAGGAGGAAGTTGGTTCCGCTACAAAGGTACTGGTAGTCCTACAGGCAAAGCTGGTGAGGCCAGGTAAAGAAAATAGTTTTTATTGTATATTGCGTGGCGAACAAATCAAGCACAGGATTATACAACTATAGTAAATTAATTTCGGAAAAATTTAAAGCCAAATGAAATTTTTTTTTTGATATTTAAAAAGATAACAGTCTATTTTTATTGTCGTTAGTGTTAGGTTTTTATGTTTAGTGTATTTATATGTATGTAGGTATGTTTAGGTTAGAATAAGCGATATTTGGTTAGTCGGAAATTTCATTTTTAAATTATTATTATTTCGCCTTAAAATCCGTAACCAATCCCCGGAGAAAAAAAGAATCTGAAAAGAAAATTTGAAAAGTAAAATATTAGAAAATTTTAAATTAAATATTTATCTCTTGGAAAAAAAGACATAACTTATCGCATTTAGGGAAAAATCTGTAACCCATATTAGTGACAGCATTTATAACATCCTTAGGGAGCTCCTTCAGGAACGTTTAGTGAGGAAGTGCGGTATCCTTATTGGAAAAATTGGTAGGATTTCATCCCTAGAAAAGAGGATAAAAGAGATATTTATTTTTGAGAAAGTATAAAAAATTGTGTGAAAAAAAGAGGAAATAAATTTAAGGTAAAAAAATAATAATATATACGAAATTTTCTTTTGAGATTTTTAAAACAAATAAGGGTATTTAGTTGAGAAAAAAAAAACAAGTTAGAAAGATTTTGTTTCAAGTTTAAGTTGAGGAAAAATCTGATTTTAAGGCTAATGAGAAAATTTATTGCATGCGATTTTTAAGTTTTATTTAGTGTTTTTTTTATAACGTTTTTTTTTATTCAAATATGTTTTTTTGCTAATTTATACAGTTTATAAGTATTGTTTTTTTTTATATAGATTTTATTTTATATTGTTTAGTGGTTAATTTTAATTTAATAAAGATGTTAGTTTTGATTTGAAGAGAATAAGAAGATATGTTGGCTTAGATTGGAAAGAGGGTAAATGGCAATGATGGTAAGTTGAGGGAGGAATGGTCGAGTGGTGTTCGGGATCGTAAAGCGAACTTCGGGGGAACTTATTTTACGGTCAAGGTTGGGAGGGCAGACAGAGATTTCCATCTATCTCTGACTTTAAGTGTGGTATATTGTGGTTTGGTATTTTTAGTAAAATTGATATTTTTGAGTTACCTTTTTTTTTTTATGCGCGTGCTCGAAACTGATGAGAGGGTTGGGACCGCCTGAGAGAGTGCGTAAGAGCTTGCCGGAAACCTCATCAGCCAGACGGTTCGTGACAAAATATTAGAGAGAGAGTAAAATACAATTTTCACACTAGTCTGGAAACAGAGTTGATTTTCGGTTATTTAAGAATATGGCTGCCACAGTATCAACTCAATGAATCTCAAACGGATAATACACGAAGGAACATTGTAAAAAAAATGCCCATATTTAACTAATGTTTATTTGTGTATGTTAATGTGTAGTGTTGACATTCGTGCAATTCGTGTTATCAAAATTTTTTGATATTTTTTGTTCCCAACTCAATGTTCCTTCGTGTATTCTCCGCTCCATGTATTTGCTGAATGTCATGTATTTGACATCCCACCGTGGGATGTCTCTAATACATAGAAATGGCAAAGGCTATTTCAAGACTAAAGCAGTGAATACATTAAAGAGCCGTTTACATATAAGATTTAGTCACAAAGTAATCACAAAGCGCCAGAAGTCACCGGTATGAGTTTAAGGTTTCTCTGCCGAATGCTACCAATAATTAAAATGTCATTTTAAAGCTGAAAATGTTTATAAATTTTTTGACAGTTAACCCTCTAATGCCTTTTAGCGGTCTATAGATTTTAAATAGTTTTTGGCTAAATAACAATATTTTATTAAACAAGTTGTATTATATCCATAGAAAACTTAACTGTCTATTTTTTTTTGCCTTCAAACTTTTTTTGTATAAGGAATGGTTTTCAAGCGAGAGGCATGTAAAGTGAAAATTTAGAAAATTTGAAAAAATTAACTTTTTAAAACAGAAAATTAGAAGAAAGAGCATTAGAGGGTTAATGATGTAACCTAGTGTCTTCAAATTCAATGAAATGTGCAAAGAAATTTGATAATAACACACAAAGCAACAACAAAAATAATTTTGTTGTTGTTTTGTGTGTAATTCGCAAATGTTATTGCATATTTTATTGCATTTGAAGACACTAGATAAGTATGGTTGTACTTTTTGCAGTTATGTGGTTTTCCTATTACTATAGATTTGCACTGTTTTCAAATAATTTATCAATACAAAATAAAGCTAGAGTCATACGGGCTTAAGGTAGAATTAGTTTAAGTTTGTTTTCTTCGATTCAGCTGATTTGTTTTTGTTGTATGAAAATGCATTTGAGTCGTTAGTTTGTAACGTAATGTTCCGTTCCGGATGAACCTGCTTAACACACAATTTTTGTGTTAAGCTGGCCATACACTTGCAATATTATTGCACAACTTCTCGCTTAGTTCATGATTCTTATATTATGTGTAGTAGTAGATTAAAGAACTAAAACGGGAAGTTGTACAATAGTGCTGGTAAATTCGGTTACTTTTCAATACTCGACACTACTCGATATTTTTAATTTGGATACTCAATACTTTTAAAGGTTTTTAAATTTAAAATTTTTTCAAATTTTTTAATAAAATTATTTGTAAATTTTTACGTTAATTCAATATTTAAATTTATAAAAATATTTTAAACCTTTTTACCAACTGTTCATTGCAGTTTTTTAACATATACTTCTAAATATTTTACTTCTGATTTTTTTTCTTTTAGCAGAGTTGTAGTTTTGTGATAAATATTTTAGCGGAGTCACGTTGTTAGCTTAAATTATTGCTGCTAGCCCTAAAAATTAAATTGAACAATTTTTATTTAAATTTTTAGTGATAGCAGCAATGTTTTAAGCTGCCTGCAGCTTGACAATAGTTGGCTCTTCATATAAAATATATTGGAAAAAATGATTCTGCTGCTGGCAGCAGCTTCATTTGATGTGTTTAGCATAGATTGTGTTTAGGTACTTAAAGTGACAACTAAGATTCAGAGATCTGCGTCGAATGACCAAACCGGCTGAGACGAGCCGCCGTCCAATTTTGGAAACCGCCGCCATCGAAAAATTTTGTTACACGAAAAAAATTAAAAATAATAATTTTTTATTTAAATTCTTTTAAATATTTACCCCTCAATTCATAAATGCTTTGTAAAGTTATAGAAGGTTTACAAATCGTCATTTTCATACAAAATTTGTTCAATAAACCTCCTATAATTTTACAAAGCGTTTATGAATTTAGGGGTTAGTAATGAACTATCATAATAAATTTAAAAGTAGTTACTGAATTGTAGATTTAGTAATAACAGTTGTTGAATTTGCAGAGTAGCAATATTAATTTCAATATTATAAGATGTTAAATATTTGAGAAAAATGTTTAATTTATTTTTAACAAATTTAATTTTATTTACTAAGATGTTAAGCATTTGAGAAAAATGTTTAATTTATTTTCTTTAATAAGATATTAATAGAAAAAAAGAATTCTTATTCTCAACAATTAATTTGAATAAGAATGAATTGTAGATTTAGTAATATTAATTAGAGGATTTTGTAGATTTACACTATTAATTTAAGAATCATAATATAAATATAATTAACATTAGAGAAAAATGTTTAATTTCATTTTCATACAAAATTTGTTCAATAAACTTCCTATAATTTTACAAAGCGTTTATGAATTTAGGGGTTAGTAATGAACTATCATAATAAATTTAAAAGTAGTTACTGAATTGTAGATTTAGTAATAACAGTTGTTGAATTTGCAGAGTAGCAATATTAATTTCAATATTATAAGATGTTAAATATTTGAGAAAAATGTTTAATTTATTTTTAACAAATTTAATTTTATTTACTAAGATGTTAATCATTTGAGAAAAATGTTTAATTTATTTTCTTTAATAAGATATTAATAGAAAAAAAGAATTCTTATTCTCAACAATTAATTTGAATAAGAATGAATTGTAGATTTAGTAATATTAATTGGAGGATTTTGTAGATTTACACTATTAATTTAAGAATCATAATATAAATATAATTAACATTAGAGAAAAATGTTTAATTTTTTTATTAAAATATTTATAACCAGATAATTCTTATTAAAAAATAATTTAAATAAGAAAGAACTAATTTTCTGTCATAATAAATATAATGGGAAATACTGAATGGTGTATTTAGTAATAGTAGTGTAGTTGCAAAATTTGTACACTCAAAAATGTTTGACAGTTACTACACCAGTTGTTTGTGTAGTAATCAGTAGTTGTTATTTTTAACAGTAATTACAGTTGTTTTTCTATAGAAAACTGCATAGTAAAATGATAGTAATATGCATAATTTTAGTAATTGTGGTGGTAGTTAATTATCGTAATTGTATAAAAATTAGTTATTTGTTTAATCAAAAATTATTTATAATATTTAAATGTTAATAGAAATAATATTATTAAAAAGTTGCCGCATTATACTTTTATAGACAAAAGTTGAGAAGTCTTTTACATAAAATAAATATTACGTGTATTAATTTGTAGATTAGCACTATTAATTTAAGTATCATAATATAATATACATTTGAGAAAAAATGTTATTTTTATATTAAAAAATTTATAAAAAGATAATTCTTATTCTTAAAAAATAAATTCAATAAGAAAGAACTAATTTTCTACCATAATAAATATAATGGTAAATACTGAGTTGTGCATTTAGTAATAGCAGTTGCAGAATTTGTAGAATTGCATTATTAATCTAATTATTATACATAAGATATTAAACATTTGAGAAATATGTTTAATTGATTTTTTCTGTTAAAATATTAATATCAAAACTAATTCTTATTCTTTAAAAAAAGAATTTGGGTGAGAATAACTCAATATGTATCATAAAATATGATAATAATTCCATAAAAATAATATAAACCGAAGATGTTAAACATTTGAGAAATATGTTTAATTGATTTTTTCTAGGTACGTAACACACTCAGAAAAGTTCTGCAGTTACTACATGACAGTTATTTGTGTAGTAATGCGGTTGTAGTTATTTTAACTACAATTGTAGTTAATTTACTTAGAGCAAAATATTTCAATGTTTTTGACAGTTATTTTTTCAAACTAACTACAAAAACTACCACATTGTAGTAACATTTATTTTATGCAGTTATTTTGAATTTTTTTTACAAATACTTATATTTTCAAGTGTGTGTGCACACACACGAAGCAATCTGGAGCATGTGTATGAAGCGCTTGTTTAGAAATTTCTAGTGAAAGAATATGAGTAGAACATGTTTTCTCTTGTCTTAGTCATAAAACAACGCCAAAGATTGAGGACGCGTAATACGGAAAAGTTTATATATTTTTTATTAAGTTATTAAAATAAGGTAAGTTTTATAATATAAAATATAAATTTATTTATGGGATTGTTAAAAATTATTGTATTTATTTTCTTTCAGTTTTTTTATATTCTCATCTCTTTCTTCCTGGAGAAAAAAAGGAAGCCAAACAACGCCATATTTCATCCCTCACAGACGGACATCTACAACAATATCTTACTAGTGAAAAAAGTGACATTAGTGTAAATTGGATTTCTCAATTTTAAATAGAATAAAATTAAGTAAAGAGTGTTTACATAAATTTGTTTTTTATTAAATTAATAATTTTTAAAATAATTTTTATTTATTTTTTTTAACTACATTTGCAGTTGTTTGTACAGTTTTACAATAATTTGCATGTATGTTGTTTCAATTGCATTTGTAGTTGTTTTTACTACATTTGTCAGTTGATTTTTAACAGTTAAAAATAACTTCATATTGCAGTTAATTTAACTGCAAATGTAGTCTACACCTTTTTAAGTGCAAATGCAGTTATTTTAACTGTCATTTGCAGTTGATTTTACCTACAAAATTCCCTGAGTGCAGTTATAACTTTTATTAAAAAAACTGATTGTTTTACAATTATTTCTTGTTTGAATATTTTTAATTTTCTGTTTATTTGCTCTGTTTGATTTTTATTTTTAATTCAAACAAAAACAATCCAAATAAATTTGGGTGGTGACTTTTTAAGAAATATAACAGTTATTTTGGGTCTCTGATTTTTTCTATTAAAAAAAGGACTTTGGTGGAAATAACTCAATATGAATCCTAAAATAAGATAATTATATAAAAACTATTTCTTATTCTTTTAAGATTACTTTTCTGTTAAAAGCATTTTCAAATAAACATTTGAGAAAAAATGTTTAATTTTTTATTCAAATATTTATAAGAAGAGAATTCTGATTCCTAAAGATTAATTTTAATAAGAAAGAACAAATTTTCTGTCATAATAAATACAATGGGAATACTGCGTTGTCTATTTAGTAATAGTTGTTGCAAAATTTTTACACTTAAAAAAGTTTGACAGTTACTACACCAGTTGTTTGTGTTTTTAACCAGTAGTTGTTTTTGACAGTACCCGAGTAAAAAAGTTTATATAAAATTATATGAATGGATATTTGCAATAAAGCAAATACTAATATATGATTTAATATGATTACATATGAGAAAATTTCTAAAAAATTTTCTAATATATCATCATATAAAAAAATTTAAGGTCGCATACAGAGAAACAAGCCGACCAAAATAATCGGCGGCGGCGGCGCAAGCAAAAAATCGGCGGCGGCGGCGGCGATTGAGGTTGAGCCGGATAAAAATCGGCGGCGGCGGCGCAACCAAATAATCGGCGGCGGCGGCGGCTTGAGCGGCTGAAAACAACATTTTGTAATGTGATTTGAAAACGTTTAAGTTTTTTTACAAAAGATAGATATATTACTATCACTCTATATGCCTTTACGTTTTTTGCCATTACTCTTACCTGACCATCTCTCAAGGATTTGTGCGAATAATCTTCAAGGTTTACTATTTTTGAAAAGTTATTCATCATCGCTCTTATATCTGAAACATTTGGAATAATTATTGGAGGCGGTTTTTCTTCAGACAGCTCTTTGTTAGCTTTATCGTTAATATAATTATCATCATCATTATTGTCTACATCAAGTGCAGCAAACATGTTGTTGCTAGTAGGTACTTGGTATATCATCATTAGGGCAAGGAATTTCATGCACTTAAAAATGAAAAATATGCGGTTAAAAAAGAAAAATATGCACTAAAAACTATAATTTTTGCAAAAATAATGCACTTTAAAACTTAAAAATTTATTTAAGTTAGTTATTTTGCAAACAGACACAGAACTCGAAGATTTCCCATATGTCAATAAAGTTTTAAAAATGTTTATTTTGATTGAATCAAAATATGAAAACGTATAAATTTTTTATATTTTTTTACAAAATAAAAAATGCTACTAAAAATGAAAAATATGAACAAATATGCATTAAAAAGCACAAAATATGCATTAAAAAGCTACCAAATATGCATTTAAAGTCGAAATATGCAAAAACATGCATTTATGTCAAAAAATGCAACTACAAATCGATGCCAGTTTGTTCTAAATTTGATGATTCGGATAAATGTTTAGTCCATATTAGTTTTGGACTATCGAGAAATAACATGCATTTGCATGGAATTCCTTGCCCTAATCATCATTGTTGGTAGTTTTTTTATTTTGATTGCATGCTTAACTAATCCTGGTGATCGATTTTGTCGTCGTTTCGTTGTTTAGTTTTCAGCGACTGTCTACCAGACAATATCGCTTGCTTCAGTAGACTCGCTGCTACTATCCATTTTGCTGTAACAGCAGAGGATTAGTATAGCAGAATATTAATCCCTTTGTTTACTACTGAATAATAAGTAATAATTTGTTGTTGATTTCAATATACAATGCAGTGTTGCCAACAAATTTTGAAAATAAATGGCTAGATCAGACCCAAAAATCGCTAGAAAATCTCTAGATTATAAACAGTGTAAATATTTAGCGATTTTATCGCTAGATTGTTGAAAAATGGTACTTAAAGCAGTTTTTACTCAAAAATTTCTTTAATATGTTAATAAGAAGTGTTATAAACTTTTAAATAATGAAACATTTTATCGCTAGATTGTTGAAAAATGGTACTTAAAGCAGTTTTTACTCAAAAATTTCTTTAATATGTTAATAAGAAGTGTTATAAACTTTTAAATAATGAAACATTTTACGATTAAGCTTCAAATAATGAGTCCTGATTTTCATTGAATTAATCTTAGTATTACGAATACACAATAGAGGGCGTTGTACGATGAAAAAGTGCATACCCATATTTTATCGAAATGTGTATTTTTAGAGTTTTTTTTTACTAAAATCGTTTAAGATGTTGTGTTTTATAATAAAGGAATATCAATGTGCGAGTTTTATAATATTTTTCAACATAAAACCGAGTTTTAAAAATTATATTACGGCTGATAAAAAAAATCGCTAGATTTTTGGCTAATAGCTACAGGACAATTTTTCCCGCTAGGGGCGAAATAAAATCGCTAGATCTGACGAGAAAATCGCCGTTATGGCAGCACTGATACAATGTATTAAAAAAAATTTTTTCTTAAAACAATAACAAATGTTATTGCTTTTAATTTTAAATAGAATTATAGAAAAGAGATCACAATTAACGTCTGCACTTTATCACGGTCAGAAAATCACTCGCAAAAAAATATATATAAAATCAATTTATATAAGATTTGTTGTTGGTTCACGTGTGATTTGTTTCATGCTCGCGCAGATCCATGGCTAGTCAAGACTATATCTAACAAATGGACCTAAATATTTAATATAACATACAAGTTTTATTTAATAAATTATAAACATACCCTTTTAGTACCAAGTCCTTTTCGTTGAAACATAACTTGCAAAATATTAATTTTGCCAGCACATTTTTTTGCCAATGTAAAGGGCTCCAAAGTAATCCCAACATTGGGAAATTAATAACCCCCTTGGAACTCAAAACAATTTTTGCCTCTTATAGAATTTTCAGACAAAGCATACTGGGAATCAATTTTTTTTTATTTATTCTTTTTAATTTTAACAAATTAAGGAATAAATAAAGACCATAGAAAAAATACATATCGATTGATTTAAGAAATTTAACTTGTTTGAAGGCTTTTGAATGGAGGCTTTGTGAGAAAGTTTGGGCAGGATGCACATATCTTGTAGGGACCCATTTGAATTAGATGCCCAATCAATAATGTCCTTAAATGATGAAGTTATGTGATCAATTCGAACATTGGTTTGAGCATTTTATCCGTAAGTGTCCTTTTCTAAATATTATAGAATTTTACAATATCTCTTATCTTTACTTTTTCATTTATTTGTTACAAAATGTCTAATTTATCCAAAATATTCAACTGGACCATTTTTTTTTTTTTTATTAAATCTTCATTTACATAACCGAGCCCTTAGGACCTTATATGGCCAATTAAAGTTACTAAAAACTACATTTTTAAAAATGTATTTTAGAATTGAAAAAATATATATGGGTGATATCAAAAAATGTGATAAAAACCATGTAACCAGCTAATTTCAAATGCATGGATTATATTTGAGTTATATATTTCGATATATATCAGCGCATTGTCACCTGTTTTACAAAATTTATAACAATCTGACCAATTTTTGGTTAATACATAAAATTTGTAACCAATTTTATAGGCCAAATGTAAACTCCGTAACCAGTAACTCGTAAGGTTTTTTAACTTTAATAGCTTATATTTTAATAACCAATGAAGCTAAACACTAACTGTAAAAATTTATATGAAGAGGAGAAGTAACGCTTTTAACAAAAATTAATACATTTTACAAACTTTTTCGTATATCTATGCTAACACGACTTCAACTCTGTAACGATTTTTCGTCATAATTTTTGATAAAAATGCGTACACCAAATACATATATTGAGTTTTAAATGCAAAGTTAAGCAGCTATGTTTTTTTATTAATTGATTTTTTACACATCTGCAAAGAGTTGCATTCTGAGTTATTATATTAACCAGTTAAGAATTTTTTTTTTTAAATTTTTTTCACAGTATAAATTTATATAAGCTTTTATAGCTTAAAAAAATTATATTTATAAAAATTTAATATTTAGAAGATTTTACCTTTTTCTTTTCATATAAAAAAATTGTTTTTAGCTCTGGTTGTTCAAGTTTAATGAATTAGTAAATTCTTTTTAAAAAATATATTTATTTTTAAATTTTTTATATTTGAAAATTGATACTTCCAGCCGAAATGAGCCGAAAAAAATCGGCGGCGGCGGCTGAAGCAAAAATGACCGGCGGCGGCGGCTTAAACGGCTCACGGCGGCTGGCTTGTTTCTCTGGTCGCATACAATATTTTATATTATCATATATTTTAATATTCATAAATATATGTTATATATACTCTTTTTCACTCGGGTAATTACAGTTGTTTTTCTATAGAAAAATGCAAAACGACTGTTATGGCGGTTATTTAAGAATTCAAGTAACGAAAAGTACTATAATTTCGTAGCACTTGGTTTAATCAGTTATTTAGTAATAGTAGTTGCAGAATTTTAAGAGTAGCATAATTAAGTATTATAAGATGTTGGATAATTGAGAAAAAATTTTATTTTCTCTGATAAAATATTAATAGAAAAAAGAATTATAATTCTCAACAATTAATTTGAATAAGAATGAATTGTAGATTTATTAATATTAGTAGTAGAATTTGTAGATTTGCACTTTTAATTCAAATATTAAGGGTACTCACGATGGGTATTGCAAACGATGCAAACGTTGCAAATGATTGCAAAAAAACAACGATTGCATCAACACAACAACAAAATGTATATATTTGCAATTTGCTTTATTTTTCTTTATTTGCAATAAAAAAACCTTTAGCAAAAATCACTTTGCATATAAGCTAAGTTGCAAATAAAACAAGACATCTGTTTTTAACATGTCAGCCCCCATATATTGATTTATAAAATAAGAAATTAAATAAAAAAATTGGTTGTGATTTTTTATTAACATAAAAATTTTTTTTATTTATTATTTTATTTTTATGATTCACAAATTTTCTCAAAAATACGATTTATTTACTTTTGGCGTAAACAAAATCACTGTTGCCAATTTAGCTATTTTCTTGTCAAATCTAGCGATATTTTACCATTTTCAGCTATTTTCTAGTGATTTTTTAGTTTGATTTAGCGATATTTTTAGGAAAAAAGTTAGCAGCAGTGAACAAAATAGCTTATAAAGCAAATATGCAATTGATCTTAAAAAAGACGCTCACGATATGTTACAATTTGCATAGCAAATTGCAAATATGCACATGTGCCATCGTGAATACCCTTATTGTAATATAATAAACATTTGAGAAAAAATGTTTAATTTTTATATTAAAATATTTATAAAAGAGAATTCTTATTCTTTAAAATTAATTTGTAAGAGAAGTGATTTTTTGTCGTCAAAAATATAATGGTAATTACTGAATTTTAGATTTAGTGAAAGTAGTTGCAGAATTTGTAAAATTGTATTATTTATTTAAGTTTATAAGATATTAAACATTTGAGAAATATGTTTATGTTTTTCAGTTCGCCGTGAGTCGCCGAAGAAGAAGGTTATCTCGAGACCTGTTTTATATTATTTAATAAGGAATAACGGTTAATCGTTTTTGTTTTGCGATACTCTAAAGCGTGTCTCAGCATGCCGTTAGACTGTGTAGTCTGACCACATGCAAACCGGGCGAATTCCCTTGGAGACATCGTGCACGCTTCTATTGCAATGGCAATGGTCGGTTGTGCGCGTGTTAAGTCCATCGGCATTTGTTCTTTTTATGGCGTGTTGGGGCCTCATCTCGTTGAACCTCCATTGTGAAGGCAATGGTTGCTTTGTCACGTGTTGTTGTTGTTCCAGCACGTCTGTTATCTATAAGTTATTATAATTTACTCGCATTATGGTCCAGTTACCCCGCGCTTTTTTTTTATATATTTTGTAAATTTATTTATAAAGTATATTTCAATAAATAAATAAATGTTTATGTTTTCTGTTAATTTTATTATTATTAATTTTAGTTTTTATTATTATTTGACGTCATATAAATTTTTTTGTATTCATTTTTACACAAATATTTTGGAATAAAATGTTTTATTTATATTAACGCAATTTATGTCTTTTCTTTTTTATTTCAGATCTTATTTGCCAATTTTTAAAAAATTCAGATAAGTGTAATTAGTAGCTATTAACGCACATCTACACGAGAGAGAAAACTGCTAGAGATAGAGCAAGAAACACTCATAAGTAGCTTAAATCATTCACAAAAGAGCTAATTAGATGTGTATTTTACTCTATCTCTAGCAGTTTTCTCTCGCGTGTAAGTTTGCCTTTAGAAATATTAAAAAGTAGATATCATAGTTATTAGTTTATATTAAGTTCATATCTCGTAATAATTAAGTACGTAGATCTCATAATTATTAATCAAGTAAATTAATTAAGCTGCTGCCATTTTTCAATATAAAAAAATGTCGCATAAAAATTATAGATCTCGAAGATCATATAATACTTCAACTTATAATGTAGATAGTTTAAAGAATATAATTTTAAATTTTTCAACTTTAGAGGATTTATTACATCCCTATAATGATGAAAGAAAAGTTTTTGAAAGCATTATTTGCACCTTTAACAGGAGCAGAAATGCAAAATCTCATAAAAAAATGGAAAATAATTTGTTAAATAGAAAAAGAATTGCAACAATGGCAAAATCTGTTATAAAAAATCGAAACAATTTATCAAATGGTTTCGCTCAAAACTCAAGTAATTTAAGAGAAGTAGAGCTAGAACCCATTCAAATAGAGACAGAAAATGATTCCGGAAATGACATTGGGACAGGAAATACTATTGAGACAGAAAATGTTTCAGAAATAATTGCACATTTGAAAGAAAATGATATACAAGTAGTTAAAGATAGAGAAGTTGCAAGTTCTGATACTTCACAGCCTAATTTACAATTTTCAAATTCTCAAGTTTCAGAAGGATTTAATAATGAACAAATTCATAATGAAAATATATTAATAACAGGAATTGACATCTTAAATACACGATTAGAAATTGAACGTTCTCAAAATCGTGCTGTAGAAGAAATAATTAATTCATTTTTAAGTAGAAATTCTGATAACGCAATAACTGAGTCAGTGGTTTCTGAAAATGCCGAGGAAACTGTTAATGTTTTAACAAAAAGAGCAAATCTAAATGCTGATTTTGAAAAAAATAATAGAGAATTATATACGGAAAAAAAAGTGATAAGTTCTTATTCTGCTCCAGCTGTATTTGATCTTCCAAATGCTGAAGCTTCAGAAACATTTAATAATAATCAAATTCATAATGAAAATATACTAACATCAGGAATTGAAATGTCTCAGATCATACAATATATGACTGATGACATTTTAAATACACGATTAGAAACTGAAATTGAACGTTCTCAAAATCGTGCTATAGAAGAAATAATTAATTCAATTTTAAGTAGAAATTCTGATAACGCAATAACTGAGTCAGTGGTTTCTGAAAATGCCGAGCAAACTGTTAATGTTTTAACAAAGAGAGCAAATCTAAATGCTGATTCTGAAAAAAATAATAGAGAATTATATACGGAAAAAAAAGTGATAAGTTCTTATACTGCTCCGGCTGTATTAGATCTTCCAAATGCTGAAGCTTCAGAAACATTTAATTATAATCAAATTCATAATGAAAATATATTAACTTCAGGAATTGAAATGTCTCAGATCATACAATATATGACTGATGACATTTTAAATACACGATTAGAAACTGAAATTGAACGTTCTCAAAATCGTGCTATAGAAGAAATAATTAATTCAATTTTAAGTAGAAATTCTGATAACGCAATAACTGGGTCAGTGGTTTCTGAAAATGCCGAGCAAACTGTTAATGTTTTAACAAAAAGAGCAAATCTAAATGCTGATTCTGAAAAAAATAATAGAGAATTATATACGGAAAACAAAGTGATAAGTTCTTACACTGCTCCGGCTGTATTAGATCTTCCAAATGCTGAACCTTCAGAAACATTTAATTATAATCAAATTCATAATGAAAATATATTAACATCAGGAATTGAAATGTCTCAGATCATACAATATATGACTGATGACATTTTAAATACACGATTAGAAACTGAAATTGAACGTTCTCAAAATCGTGCTATAGAAGAAATAATTAATTCAATTTTAAGTCGAAATTCTGATAACGCAATAACTGAGTCAGTGGTTTCTGAAAATGCCGAGCAAACTGTTAATGTTTTAACAAAAAGAGCAAATATAAATGCTGATTCTGAAAATAAAAATAGTAGAGAAGTATATATGGAAACAAAAGTGATAAGTTCTGATATTGCTCCGGCTGTATTAGATCTTTCAAAAGTAAATTCGAAAAATAATGATTCAAAAATACTTTTGAAATCTAACATGTTAAAGAAAATGTTAGAAACTAACAGTATTGACACCAGAAAGGAATCAGATATTTCTGTAGCTGTATCTGATAATACTCCTATTAATTTCAAAAATAATCCTAAATTTAAAGAATTCAGTATAAATAATACTGTAAATGGTGATTCCGAATCTGATGTTACTGATTCGGTATTAAGGTTAGATTCAGACTCAGCTAAAATTCAATATATGATTAATCACTTATTGACAAAGTCTGATATTTCCAACACAAACAATAAAGAAGTAGATATTTCTGAATATGTAACTGATAATATTAATTCCAAAAATAGTCCAAAAAATATCGAAATTTTTTCAAAACCGAACAAAATTTCGTCAGAAAAGTCTATTTTAGACAGCACTGGAGGTGCTCGTTCTAGATCGGATATAACGAATACTGTAATGGAATTAGATTCAAAGAAATCAAGTACTAATACTTTACTGAAAGAATCAAGTACATCAATATCTACTGAAAATCTTCATGTTTTAAAAAAAAACGAGTCAGAAATCGATGTGAATGAAAATATCAATAAGAAACAAAATACTGCAGCATCTATGAGTAATATTAATGTTTCCGAAAATATAGACGAAAAAATTTCACCACATATGTGTAGTACTAGTAAATCATATGAAAATAAGCATTGTCCTCAATCAAGCAAATTTGATCATACAAGTGTTTTTAAATGCTTGAGTGACATTAAAGAATACTCTAAAGACGGAAACAATGCAATTAAGGAAATGTCTGAAGGGTTTACAAAATTTGGTAGTGATTTTCTAAAGGAATTTAGAACTCTCATAAATGTTGTACAAAATATTGGTGACAATATAAACAAGATAAATTATTCAGAAAATAAAATTCGTATTTCTGATAATCACCAGGAAAAAGATTCCAATAAAGAAAATAATGAACCAAACCATGTCATTGTCCTCGAAGATCTGAACAAAAAGTTGTTGTTCGTTCCGAACAAGGACAGTGATATCACACTGGGACCTTTTGAGAAAACAGGTGATTCTATAGATTTATCTGAATTTGAAAAGCACAAAAAAAATACTAATAATAATGTAATAGCTAATAGAACTGTAGATCGCGGTCCGCCCATAAGAACAAAACGGGACCGAACAATTGGAAAAAAAATATTTGATTGTACATTCACTATAAATTTGAATGATATTGCTGAAACAATTAAAAAAAATAAGAACTTAAAAAGAAATAAAAAACCGCTCACAGAACAACAAGCTCTGCAGTTGCTATTAAGAAAAGGCTATTACGAGAAAAATAATGTATGTCATATATATTTCCATCGTACTCCTGCTACGAAAAAGCCAACACAATTAGTGTATGGATATTGTCAACATTGGGACTGTTGCAATTATAAATTTACTGTAGCACCCGATGGCAACGTTACAGTAGAAAGATCCCAGGAAAATTTGTATCATCCAGAAGATGAATATCTTATTCCACAAGTTAGAGGAATAAGCAGAGAAATTATCAAAAAGGAGGTAACACAAAAGGGTGCTTATCTTACAAGAAATGAGTATCTGTTGGAAGCATCTGAAGATATTATTGAAAAAGGCAACCTTCAAGGTGTTGTAAATCTAAACACCCTTCGAAAGATTAAGTCTGAAGCAAATGCGGATAGACAATATCATTCAGATCCATTTTATGACCTTATAGAAATGAAAAGACGCGGTTATAAGGATTATATACATCTAGTATGTGATCCATTTACAGTATATTTGTGGGAAAAGATAACATTTGATACAATTGCCGCAAATAAAAGTATCCTTAAAGATTCGAAGTTCACTTTGCATTTAGATGCTTCTGGTGAAAGTATTAGATATGTTGAAGGTGCTGCCAAAAGAACTTTAGTTTACAAACTAGTCTTACATACTGCTGAGACTAAAAAAGTTTTGGTCATAGCAGAAGGAATTTTATCCCGACACCTTCTTTCAGAAATTGCAAAATTTCTACATGCATTAAAAATTTTTTTGAAAGAAAATAAATCAAAATATAGACTTAAGTACCCATTTTGTAAACGAATATGCACAGATGTTAGTTCTGCAACATATGGAGCTGTGCTTAAGAGTTTAAATAATCAAGATACGTTGGAATATATTAAAGCATGCTACATTTTTCTCACAGAAAATACCAATAATTTTAAACATTCACCCAAATTTGTAGTCTTGCAGTGGTGCAAATGTCATTATATACACATCATTTGCAAAGATTTAGATACAAAATTGGGGAAAACCCACATCTTACGACCGCTACTAAAGAAAGCATTAACTGCAGCAATTAGTATAACAACTCTAAATGAATTGACAGAATGGTTTAGACATATTTTTATTGTATTGCTTTCACCGAATAGATCGACTGAATTCAATGTTAGCTTTGAAATAATAAGTAAATGTAATCCATCTGTTGAAAATGATGAAGAAATCAATAAAGAGAAATACGTAATATTCGAAGAAGAAAATATAGAAGAGATAGATGGTATTGCAAATAATAGTCCTTTCAAAAAATTGTTAACGAAAGTATATGACGATGTTTGTAAAAAATTTGAAGACATCAATGCATTTAATAATGACATAAATGATTATCGTCATGATGAATATTGTTTGTTTATCTTAAACAAAAACTGTCCTTACGTTTCATTTTGGACAAACCTTATGGGTATTCATGTCGATCCTTCTGGTGCACATATAAGTAATGCTCCAATAGAATTTAGTTTCATGCTACAAAAACGAATTGTGCTTTCGAGAAAGTCCGTAAGACCTGGTCTTTTCATTAAAGAAACGAGAAAGGATAATATGAGTACACTGAAAGACATTAAAATTCAATATAAAATTTTTGGACCCTTAGATAGAAAAATTGAAAACATTATTAAAACGGGTGTATCTGAACCCGACGATTCGAATATAAAGTTGACAATGAAAGAACATACTTATGATAGTTCTAATAAACAAAATACAATAAAACCCAATAAAAGAAATAAAAAACTAACATATAAGAAAGATAAAGTAAAAAAATTAAAGGAATCGCAGCCGACTCCAGAGAGCACCTGTGATATCGTAGAAAGTGGGTTTACTGAGCCAATATTGTTAGATGATTCTCAACCTTCTCTTAAACGTAGAAGTGAGATCATCGACAAATTTAGCGAAAACAAAATAATCAAATTAGAACCCAACTGTAATAACATAGAAAAATATACGCTAACTAAAGAGAAGTCAACAGATGACTTAGATTTTGAGTTGGTTGAAGATTCAGACACAGAATCTGAAGAAGGTTGGCTTAAAACAAATTATGAAAAGAAGAAAGACCTTAATCAAAAAGTTTGCATTGCGAGTAAATTAAGTAAAAAAATCGCAAAAATTCAAAATTCTACCAAAGAGAGTACACAAATAAAACAGATTCATTACAAGTACAAAACTGACGTTAATGGTGTTCGTCTATTTGAATTCTACCTATTTAAGTTTGGCGAACTTTATGATCAAGTCAATCATATGTATGACAAAAGTTTCTTCATTGATTCTTTAGATGATTTAGATTGGGATAGTTTTAATAGTTTGTTAACAAATTTTGTGGTTGATAACTCTCTTTTATGTATAATAAAAGAAAGTGCCAGAACTAATTGCTATTCCGTACATCATCAAATAGTACGTACTAATGCACCTTTTTATATGGATTGTACAAATCTGAATTTTATGATTGAAAATGGATCAGATTTGATATTTATTCCAGTTTTAGATCAACCACTTGATGACAAAGAGGTTCGTCATTTTACGTTATGTGTATTGCAGTGCAAAACTCAACGTTTTATTTATGTTAACTCTATTAATAATCGTGATGTTGGCCACATTGTATTTAGTTATTTCATCTCAAATATCGAGAACGGTTTAATGTGGTCGTATGAAAAAGAAGAAAAACGGGACTTACAGAAAGATGGAACTAGTTGTGGAGTTTATGTTCAAATGTATGCCGAACAAATTCTTAAAAATGAATCGTTATTAAACTTAAAAAGTGCTAATGAATATAGACAAAATTTGAAAGATTTACTCCTTAAACACAGCAATGGTAACCACGAATGGTGTTGTCAATGCGGTAGGGATACAGTTACTAAAAAAAATTTAGTTTGTAAATACTGCACATATTTGGTTTGTCCAAAGTGCATACAATTCCACTACTTTGATGAAGAGTTAAAACACTGCAAAATAGTGTGCTTGAAAATATTTCAGTAAAAATGAATTTGCTTTGAACCTTAAAGCATTGTAAGTTGTTTTTCACGTGGAAAATTTACACTGGAACTTTAAACACCTCAAATCGTAATTTAAATTATGAAGATGAACATTTTTTTTTTTATTTTATTAGAAAGAGAAAAGCAAAAAGAACACAAAATCTAATCTTTTCACAAGAAAAATAATAGTCTTGTATATTAAATCTGCGTGAAAATAAGGTCTACACAGTTTTCTTACGGTGATTAAAGAATAAAAATCAAATTTGGGTTCTGATGAGATCTTTAGTCGGATCGAAATGCTACACAGAAAAAAACCATTACAAAATTTTAAGAGATTGAATATATTTTTTGAAATTCGATTTATAAAATTAATTTGTTTTAATGAATATGAATTGTAATTGTGCTTTTCAAAAATAATTTTTTATAAATTAAAGAAAATCTAATTTTGTAAATAATTTCTGTGTAGTATCAACCTAGCTAAAAATAATACACTCAAAAAAGTTTGACAGTTACTACATGACAGTTGTTTGTGTAGTAATCAGTAGTTGTCGTTTTTAACAGTAATTACAGTTGTTTTTCTATAGAAAAAAGCAAAACAACTTTTATGACGGTTATTTAAGAAAACACCGTAAAATTGAAGTATTTGTAAAAAAATTCATAATAACTGCATAAAATAAATTTTACTAAAATGTAGTAGTTTTTGAAGTTTTTCTAAAAAAATTACAGTCAAAAACATTAAAAAAGTAAATTAGTTGCAATTCTAGTTAAAATAACTACAAGTGCATTACTACACAAATAATTTCCATGTAGTAACTGCAGAACTTTTCTGAGTGGACATATAATTAAATTAAAGGAAGATTTTTTGTCAAATGTATTATTGTCATATTATTTTATTATTAAAATCTTATTAAAAAGTTAAATCTGTTTTGGAAAAGTCTTTTTAATTGGCCAAAATTGCAATAAAAAAAATTTTTTTTTTTAATTGTAACTGTTAAAAACAACTGTAATTACTGTTGTTTTTAACAGTAATTACAGTTGTTTTTTAACAGTAATTACAGTAATTATAAAAAAAACCAAAACAACTTTTATGACGGTTCTTTAAGAAAACAACTAACGAAAATTACTGTAATTTCATAACAGTTGTGTAAATCAGTTATTTTTAATATCATTATAAACAACTACCAAAACAGTAATTTTACAGTAAACAGTTATTTTTGGTAGTTATTTAAAAAATAAAAATTTCGTTGAATTTTTTTTAATTTTAAAAATTCTTATATAGTTTATATTTGTTACTATTGATATATTTCTATTTTGCAAATAAAAATCAGAAACTTGTGTATCCCCAATGCATAAAAGCATAATAACTGGAGAACGGTTTGGAATTTTTACATCGAATTTTAGATAGGTTGAAGTATAACACATATTTTTGTAATCGAGAGAAAAAATATTATTTTCTTTTTATTAAAATATACTTTTATAAACAAAAGGAATTGACTGTAATAAACAGTAGTTTTTAACGATTTTGTCAGTTGTTTTTGAAGTAAATAAATGCTGTATTTATTATTAAAAAAAAAAAATTCTAAACTGAACTTCAGTTTAAAATTTGTGAAAATACCAAAATGAAATACCAACACTCCATTCCGCTCTAGAATATCTGGCATCATTACGCTCCTAATTTTTGAAGAAACTTGGCATTACTTTTAATTGAAAAATATGGCATCACATTTTTTAATGCCTGCAAATGTAAGTTGCTAAATTGGCGCTTTTCATTTGTATCAAACGACATATCAAACGATTTCTTTGTTAAGAAACACTAACGTGTCTACAAACGAAGATGGCCAGGCAAATTTCTGCAGGATCAATTAATAAGATTTATCAGATTATCTTTTTACAAAATAAATTTTATCTAAACCCTTAATTTTATCTAAACAAAGCGCGAGTGAAGCGCAGACTACGAACAAACGTCTGATATGGAATTTCGTCACTGCTATAATATTTTTCGTCTAAAGGAGAGTGAAACGCAAACCAATGATGCCATAATAAGCTGCCTTACATGATAATCTCGCATCTGATATCCAGGGGATAATAAACGGGAAAGCATTAAATATGAAGAAGTAGCTTCCAGCGCCTGCAAGAATTTAAAAATCAAACAATTGCAACAACAGTTTTATCGATGCAATGCCTGTCATGCACTGCAATATCGAGACCCAGAACCGGGCTTTGACCGTACCAAAGTACGCGGTATGATAGATAAATTATTTACAGTCTTGGATGAACGCAACTGTTTATGGACGACGATGTAACCAGTAAGAAAATTTTACAAAAAGGCCATTTACAACAACGCTACCCATCAATAAGATTTCTTCATTCGATTAATCAAAGTGCAGAATGGTGATATAATTATGATTATGAATTTAAAAAACCCACACTTTTTGAAAGTGTTTTCATATATTTCTTTAATAAATTTATATAAATAAAAAATGGTCCAAAATGGTTTTCTTGGTAAAAATGGTTTTGTTCTAGAAACTTTTAGAAAAAACACTAGGTCCAATTTCTAAAAACGGGTGAAGATGCTTCATCAAATTCCACATCCAAAACAGTTTTTAGATTTTTGTCAGGTCTGTCCGTTAAGGTGCAGTGGTCCAAAATGCTTTTCTTCGTCAAAATGGTTTTGTTCTAGAAACTTTTAGAAACAACACTAGGGCCAATTTCTAAAAACGGGTAAAGATGCTTCATCAAATTCCACATCCAAAACTGTGTTTAGATTTTTGTCAGGTCTGTGCGTTAAGGTACAGTGGTCCAAAATGGTTTTCTTGGTCAAAATGGTTTTGTTCTAGTAACTTTTAGAAAAAACACTAGGACCAATTTCTAAAAACGGGTAAATATGCTTCATCAAATTCCACATCCAAAACTGTGTTTAGATTTTTGTCAGGTCTGTCCGTTAAAGTACAGTGGTCCAAAATGGTTTTCTTGGTCAAAATGGTTTTGTTCTAGTAACTTTGAATAAAAACACTAGGGGCAATTTCTAGAAACGGGTAAAGATGCTTCATCAGATTCCACATCCAAAACTGTTTTTAGATTTTTGTCAGGTCTGTCCGTTAAGGTACAGTGGTCCAAAATGGTTTTCTTGGTCAAAATGGTTTTGTTCTAGTAACTTTCAGAAAAAACACTAGGGCCAATTTCTAAAAACGGGTAAAGATGCTTCATCAAATTCCACATCCAAAACAATTTTTAGATTTTTGTCAGGTCTGTCCGTTAAGGTAGAGTGGTCCAAAATGATTTTCTTGGTAAAAATAGTTTTGTTCTAGTAACTTTTAGAAAAAACACTAGGGCCAATTTCTAAAAACGGGTAAAGATGCTTCATCAAATTCCACATCCAAAACAGTTTTTAGATTTTTGTCAGGTCTGTCCGTTAAGGTACAGTAGGCCATAATGGTTTTCTTGGTCAAAATGGTTTTGTTCTAGTAACTTTTAGAAAAAACACTAGGGCCAATTTCTAGAAACGGGTAAAAATGCTTCATCAAATTCAACTTTCAAAACTGTGTTTATATTTTTGTCAGGTCTGTTCGTTAAGGTACAGTGGTCCAAAATGGTTTTCTTGGTCAAAATGGTTTTGTTCTAGTAACTTTTAGAAAAAACACTAGGGCCAATTTCTAAAAACGGGTAAAGATGCTTCATCAAATTCCACATGCAAAACAGTTTTTAGATTTTTGTCAGGTCTGTCCGTTAAGGTACAGTGGGCCATAATGGTTTTCTTGGTCAAAATGGTTTTGTTCTAGTAACTTTTAGAAAAAACACTAGGGCCATTTTCTTAAAACGGGTAAAGATGATTCATCAAATTCCACATCCAAAACAGTTTTTAGATTTTTGTCAGGTCTGTCCGTTAAGGTACAGTGGGCCATAATGGTTTTCTTGGTCAAAATGGTTTTGTTCTAGTAACTTTTAGAAAAAACACTAGGGCCAATTTCTAAAAACGGGTAAAGATGCTTCATCAAATTCCACATCCAAAACAGTTTTTAGATTTTTGTCAGGTCTGTCCGTTAAGGTACAGTGGGCCATAATGGTTTTCTTGGTCAAAATGGTTTTGTTCTAGTAACTTTTAGAAAAAACACTAGGGCCATTTTCTAAAAACGGGTATAGATGCTTCATCAAATTCCACATCCAAAACAGTTTTTAGATTTTTGTCAGGTCTGTCCGTTAAGGTACAGTGGTCCAAAATGGTTTTCTTGGTCAAAATGGTTTTGTTCTAGTAACTTTTAGAAAAAACACTAGGGCCAATTTCTTAAAACGGGTAAAGATGCTTCATCAAATTCCACATCCAAAACAGTTTTTAGATTTTTGTCAGGTCTGTCCGTTAAGGTACAGTGGTCCAAAATGGTTTTCTTGATAAAAAATGGTTTTGTTCTAGAAACTTTTAGAAAAAACACTAGGGCCAATTTCTAAAAACGGGTAAAGATGCTTCATCAAATTCCACATCCAAAACAGTTTTTAGATTTTTGTCAGGTCTGTCCGTTAAGGTACAGTGGTCCAAAATGGTTTTCTTGGTCAAAATGGTTTTGTTCTAGTAACTTTTAGAAAAAACACTAGGGCCAATTTCTTAAAACGGGTAAAGATGCTTCATCAAATTCCACATCCAAAACAGTTTTTAGATTTTTGTCAGGTCTGTCCATTAAGGTACAGTGGGCCATAATGGTTTTCTTGGTCAAAATGGTTTTGTTCTAGAAACTTTTAGAAAAAACACTAGGGCCAATTTCTAAAAACGGGTAAAGATGCTTCATCAAATTCCACATCCAAAACTGTATTTAGATATTTGTCAGGTCTGTCCGTTAAGGTACAGTGGTCCAAAATGGTTTTCTTGGTCAAAATGGTTTTGTTCTAGTAACTTTCAGAAAAAACACTAGGGCCAATTTCTAAAAACGGGTAAAGATGCCTCATCAAATTCCACATCCAAAACTGTTTTTAGATTTTTGTCAGGTCTGTCCATTAAGGTACAGTGGTCAAAAATGGTTTTCTTGGTCAAAATGGTTTTGTTCTAGAAACTTTTAGAAAAAACACTAGGGCTAATTTCTGAAAACAGGTAAAGATGCTTCATCAAATTCCACATCCAAAACAATTTTTAGATTTTTGTCAGGTCTGTCCGTTAAGGTACAGTGGTCCAAAATGATTTTCTTGGTAAAAATGGTTTTGTTCTAGAAACTTTTAGAAAACACACTAGGGCCAATTTCTAGAAACGGGTAAAGATGCTTCATCAAATTCCACATCCAAAACTGTATTTAGATTTTTGTCAGGTCTGTCCGTTAAGGTACAGTGGTCCAAAATGGTTTTCTTGGTCAAAATGGTTTTGTTCTAGTAACTTTCAGAAAAAACACCAGGGCCAATTTCTAAAAACGGGTAAAGATGCCTCATCAAATTCCACATCCAAAACAGTTTTAGATTTTTGTCAGGTCTGTCCGTTAAGGTGCAGTGGTCCAAAATGCTTTTCTTGGTCAAAATGGTTTTGTTCTAGAAACTTTTAGAAAAAACACTAGGGCCAATTTCTAAAAACGGGTAAAGATGCTTCATCAAATTCCACATCCAAAACTGTTTTTAGATTTTTGTCAGGTCTGTCCGTTAAGGTACAGTGGTCCAAAATGGTTTTCTTGATAAAAATGGTTTTGTTCTATAAACTTAAAAAAAAAACACTAGTCAATTTCTAAAAACGGGTAAAGATGCTTCAGCAAATTCCACATCCAAAACAGTTTTTAGATTTTTGTCAGGTCTGTCCGTTAAGGTACAGTGGTCCCAAATGTTTAGAAATTTCATTATACACTATGCAGATAATAGTTTTTGTTTGGGCGAATTCTACAAAAAACATATATTGAATATTTTAAAATGCTAGGATTGAACTCCATATCAATTCCGAATAGACCTCTATAGTGGTGACCACAGTGAATTCCTATTTTGGATACTGTGGGTCAAAATGTTTCAGTACGCTATGGGGGAAGTAGTTTTTCTTCGGGCGAATTCCACAAAAAACGTATATTGAATACTTTCAAATGCTAGGATTGAAGTCCATATCAATTCGGAATAGATCTATATAATGATAACCCCAGTGAATTCCTATTTAAAATACAGCGGGTCAAAATGTTCCAAAACACTATGGAAGAAGTTTTTGTTCAGACACAAAAAACGTATATTGAATATCAATATGAATATTAATTCGGAACAGATGTCCTTAGAAGAAGTTCTCCTCTGCCAAATGTCTCGTTCCTGTGCCAAATATCACGTGTCCAATAACATAATGTTCACTAACTCCAAAATATTCCACATTCCAAAAGGCATATGTTAAATAGTCACTAAGAAGTTTAAGAAAAACAGACTTTGGTTTTTTGTATTAAAATATATATTTTTTTAATTCTTTTATTAAAGATTTTTCATTATTTTACATATTTTATTAAATTTTTTAAATTATTAATTTATAAAAATATTTTTTTTGGCTTCAATCTCACAAATAATCTAAAATATTCAGTTGAGTGAGGTAAAGCATTTTGAGTAATTTCGCTGGGAAAAAAAAGTTCGCTGGGAAAAAAAAATTCGCTAAGCTTTGTTTTTTTGTATTTAATTATATTTTTTTATTTCTTTTATTAAATATTTTCCATTAATTTCCATATTTTCTAATTTTTGTGTTGATAAAATTCTGAAACTAATGCAAATAAAAAAAAAACACTATTCACTCACACAAAGTAAAAACACTCATTTTCTCTTTTTCTCATTGAGTTAAATTGATTTTTTTGAGTGAATTCGCTGGCAAAAAAAAAAGTTCGCTAGGAAAAAAAATTCGTTAACTTCACTTTCGTAGGCATTAAGTAGTTTTTCTAATATTTGATTTTAAAGACTCCCATAAAACTCGCTCAATAACTCTCACAATAACTACCACTTTTTTTCTGTTGTGCTATGTTGTTATTGACTTGTGTGTGTAGCTTTTCTTTTATTTCAATAACTCGACTACAGAGTTTTTAATTATGATTTTTTTGAGCTATTGCTATTTCACAAAAGCTCTCGTTGTAGTTTTTGCTTTTTTTCAAAACAAAACTATTGCTACTGCTCTAAAAATAAAACTTGCATGTAGCAGTAGTGGTAGTTTTGTTTGAAAATAAAAACTCTTCGATTTTAAGCTAGAGTTTATAGTTAAATTTCGTTGCTACTGCTACAATTGCCGTAGCAATTCTAACCCTGGTAAAAACCCCTTCGGCTAGAAACCTGAAACTTAAAATGTGGGTCCCTGGAGTAAGGGCTAACTTATTAGAAAGATACTTTTTTGAATTTTGGACAGGGTCGTTATAAAATGGGGGGGCTCAAAAAGGGAAAGTGGCCCCTTAACGACCTGTTCAAACTGCTGGAACTAGGAAGCTGAAATTCGGTACTTAGGTTCCTCTTCCAGCCTAATTCCAACCGGGAAGGACAAAAAAAGAAAAAGTGTCCCCCTTGACAGCCTGCTCAAACTGCTGGAACTAGGAAGCTGAAATTCCCTGTCGATGGATTTTCGGAAATTCCTACCGAGAGGGGCACAAATAGAAAAAGTTGGCTAGAAACCTGAAATTTAAAACATATGTTACTTGGAGTATGGGCTCACTTACCGGGAAGGTGCTTTTTGGACAGGGACATTGCAAAAATGGGGATTAATGAAGCGAAAAGTGGCGCTTAAAGGCCTGCCCAAACCGCTGGAGGTAGGAAGTTGAAATTTGGTATTAAAGTTCCTCCTCTATTGTAGACATCCGCTAAGATGAGATTTTTGGAAATTTCCACAGGTAGGGTCAAAAACAGGAAAAGTCTCCCCCTTAACGGCCTGGCCAAACTGCTGGATCTAGGGAGCTTAAATTCGGTATTTGGGTTCCTTCTCCAACGTAAGACGGTATTTTTGGAAATTCATACCGGGAGGGGTAAAAAGGGAAAAAACTTCCCCCTTGACGGCCTGGCCAAACTGCTGGATATAGAGACCTAAAATTATGTATGTAGTAGGTTCCTCCTCCAACGCAGACGTCCTCTAAGACGGAATTTTTGGAAATTCCTACCGGGAGGGGAAAAACGGAATAATTCTCCCCCTTGATGGCCTAACCGAACCCTTCGGCTAGAAACCTGTAATATATAATATGTTTTCTTTGGAGTATGGGCTAACTTATCGACAAGGCATTTCTAGGCCTTTGGACAGGAACGTGGTAAAAATGGTGGTTCAAATGGGGAAAATTGCCCCCCCCCCTTAACGTCTTTGTCTTTAGCTAGAAACCTAAAACTTAAAGAACAAGTGTATATGGAACACTAAAATTAAGAAACTAAATAGGAAACGAGTGGAATTGAAACACTACACAAGTGGAATGAAATGGATATAAACGTTGAACGAGTGGAATTGAAATTATAGACAATGCAAATGGATTGGAAGAGGGAATTACCTGTTTAAACGCTATCCACGGAATATGAAACTTATGTAGCATTGAAACATACTCTCCAAAAAGTTAAACAAATTTTCTAAAAGAGAAAAAACCTTAGAAAAGGAATGGAACTTATATATTCCGATATTTAAAATTCATGTAACGAAGCACCGGTGGAAGAAACCGACGCAGTAAATTTTCCAACTGAATTTGTGAATTTACTTGAATTGCCAGGTCTACCTTTACATAAACTGGAATTAAAAAAAAAACTTTAAGGCACGCTAACAACGTAGCGGACTTTGCCCGCTATCTTTAATATTATAAAATGCTTTCCAACCCTGCTTTACGTTATTTATTTTCATTCAAAACACAAATGAAGAAAACTACTTACGGGTCTATCTACCTAAGTTCGCACTTTACCAAATTATCTTGACATACACACGTATATTGCAATTTATAATGGATTCATTACTAACAATCCACTTTCATGAGAAAAAGTGATCAAATATTTATTTATTTTAAACCCATTGTTGTGCAGAATTATTTATTTGTGGTGGCTGGGTGAAGGCTTTTATTATAAAAACTGTACTTTAAATAAAAAAGCGAATTTAAAAAAAATTGTCTTTAAGGCACGCTAACAACGTAGCGGGCTGCGCCCGCTAGTCAAACAATAAAAAGTACGACTTAATTATTACACATTTAATATTGTACTAACCACGTACTACCGATCACAATTTCTTTTTGTTTACAATGTGCCTATAGCTTTCAGCACAATTTATTATATCTGTTTGGTAGTTCATTCGTTGTTGTTGCGGTATATTTATAATATGAAGCATTTCCAGTGTAAAGCGCCGTTTATATTTCTCTTCTGTTTGTAATATCTCTACGTTTTCAAAATTTGGCGTATGTGTTCTCTCTGCACAATGGGCTGCAAGACTGTTTTTTGTGTTGTTGACTTATTCCTGCATCTTATATCTGACCTATGTCCTGATATTCTTGTTTTAAGTTTGTTTTTTGTCGTACCAACGTATACTTTCTCACATTTTGTGCTTCCGTCACCTAAGCATTTTATTTTATATATTAAATTCGATTTATCCATCTTGTCTACTTTGCTTTTCGTGTTAGAAAATAATTCATTAAGAGTGTTTCCAGCTTTAGGTGCAATTTTATATTTCTCCTTATCGTAAATTTCGGAATGTTCAATTCTTTCTGAGATCTTTGGTATGTATGTCATTGATTTATATATTTTTGGCGGCCTTTCTGGTCCAATATCATTCGTCCTTCGGTTCCTATATATGAGATTTTCAATAATATTCTCAGGGAATGAATTTCCCTTCAATATTTCCTTGATTTTCAGGAAATTTTCCCTATGAAATTGTGAGTCGCTGATTGTTAATACCCTTCTAATAAAATTGTTGGCCGTGTTCATAATGATATTCTTGGGTTGGCATGAAAAA
This sequence comes from Leucophora obtusa, assembly GCA_949987735.1. Classification (NCBI taxonomy): domain Eukaryota; kingdom Metazoa; phylum Arthropoda; class Insecta; order Diptera; family Anthomyiidae; genus Leucophora; species Leucophora obtusa. Next base: position 48,389,601 of record OX465296.1, read on the forward strand.
TAATTCACCAGCCTTCCCGAGGATGTTGGTTTTTGATACGAATCTATTTTAATCCTGTTGCCTCTTCTTATAACTACAGTGTCTAGGTATGGTAATCGACCATTCTTTTCCTCCTCCACTGTAAATTTTATCCTATGATGGAAACCATTTAACTGCTTCAATGTTTCCTCTATTGCACTATCATTGACTATTGCAAAAATGTCGTCTACATATTTCACCACAAGTCGTGGTTTTCTATCTAATTTTCCAATGCGCTCTTTTAATAGTTCCTCCATCACTATATCCGCTACGATTGGGGAAACGGGGGAACCCATTGGCAGGCCACTACATTGGGTGTATATTTTGTCCCTATATTTAAAATATCTATTTTCCTGTATACAGAATTTGACTATTTTCATAAATAAATCTTTCGACATAATTGTATGTTTCTCGATCTCGTCCCATTTTCTTCCGATCACGTCAATTGCGTAGTCCACTGGTATGCTCGGAAAAAGCGATACCACATCAAACGATACTAATTTTTCGTCGTTACCTATTGCACTGTTATTTATCTTATTACTAAATTGCACCGCATCCCTTATATTAAATTCTGAATCCTCCGTAAGCTTTTTTAGAATCTTTGTCAAAAACTTGCCTAATTGCTGACATGGTGATTTTAAAGATGAACAAATAGGTCGCAGTGGAAAACCGTCTTTGTGGATCTTTGGTAATCCATAGATTCTTGGAGCCAATGCCGCGTCAGTTTTAAACCTTCTTTTCTCTATCAGATTAATTAATTTATTTGTGTGAAGTTCATCTACGATCTCATTATTTTTCCTCTGTAGCGATGAGGTAGGGTCCTTGTTGAGTTTTTTGTACACCATCATGTCCCCTAGTATGTCGTTCAATCTGCTCTCGTATTGAGTTTTCTCCATTGCCACAGTAACGTTACCTTTATCGGCATTTAAAATCAAAATATTCTGATTATTTCCTAAAAATGATCTTGCTTACCCCATTGTGTTTATTACAAAGCGCTCTCTCTCATCCAAACTTTGTTTGTTTATATGATTTTCCAGCATAAGAGGTTAATCACAACTGGGTCGATTGTCGACCGACGACAGCAAAAGTCGTCACGATTAATTTAAATTCAGCGACAATCGACCGTCGACATTTGTTGACGTTTAGAAAAAAAGGAAAGCAAAACAAGAATATTGTTGTACACTCAGAAAAGTTCTGCAGTTACTACATGACAGTTATTTATGTAGTAATGCGGTTGTAGTTATTTTAACTACAATTGTAGTTAATTTACTTAGAACAAAATTGTTCAATGTTTTTGACAGTTATTTTTTTAAACAAACTACAAAAATTACTACATTGTAGTAACATTTATTTTATGCAGTTATTTTGAATTTTATTTACAAATACTTAAATTTTCAAGTGTGTATGCATACACACGAAACAAACAGAAGTATGTGTACACAAATTATACCAGATATGAATCAGCTGATTTGGGCAATATGGCCGACCGAAAATGAGCTAAGCAAAACGCAAAAATTTAAGAAAAACACAAAAGATAAAGCACAATAATCTAAAAAGAGACAGATATATACAAAAAATGCGCAATACAAAGTGTATGGAGATTTTATATGGTTATCTCCCTCTTGACTTGACTTCCATGTAAACAAAACCATACGGTTCGAGAATACTTTTTTGACACCTGTCATTGGTTTCACATCTGGTATTAATCTGTGTATGTGTATGAATCACTTGTTTAGAAATTTCTAGTGAAAGAATATGAGTATAACATGTTTTCTCTTGTCTTAGTCATAAAACAACGCCAAAGAGTGAGCACGCGTAATAGGGAAAAGGTTATATATTTTTTATTAAATTACTATAATAATAAGGTAAGTTTTATAATATAAATTTATTTACGGGGAATGTTAAAAAAATATTGTATTTATTTTCTTTCAGTTCTTTTATATTCTCATCCCTTTCTACCTGGAGAAAAAAAAGGAAGCCAAACAACAGCATATTTCATCCCTCACAGACGGACATGTACAACAATATCTTAATAGTGAAAAAAAGTGACATTAAGTGTAAATTTTGATTTCTCAATTTTAAATTTTTTATAGAATAAAATTAAGTTAATAGTGTTTACATAAATTTGTTTTTTTTATTAAATTAATAATTAAAAAAAAAATTTGTATTTATGTTTTTTTAACTACATTTGCAAGTTGTTTGTACAGTTTTACAATAATGTGCATGTATGTTGTTTCAATTGCATTTGTAGTTGTTTTTACTACATTTGTCAGTTGATTTTTAACAGTTAAAAATGACTTCATATTGCAGTTAATTTAACTTTTTAAGTGCAAATGCAGTTATTTTAACTGTCATTTGCAGTTGATTTTACCTACATAATTCCCTGAGTGTATTTAAACATTGGAAATTGCCCGCCTAAAGAGAGTAACCACTGAATATCATCAGGGATATTGGTATTAGTTTTATAAACAAACCAATTGTCATTCCGCACTATATTTCATTTTTCCCTTAGTTCATCTCTTAAACCTTCAAATTTTCTCTTGTGTCTGCTCTTGATTTCAATATTTCTAACTTCAGCAAGTCTATCTTCACTGTTCCAAAAGAGTTTTCGTTCCTCTATATTTAAATGTTTATTTATTTTAATTTTAAGTTCTCCTATGTGCATTTCATACACTCAGGGAATTATGTAGGTAAAATCAACTGCAAATGACAGTTAAAATAACTGCATTTGCACTTAAAAAGGTGTAGACTACATTTGCAGTTAAATTAACTGCAATATGAAGTAATTTTTAACTGTTAAAAATCAACTGACAAATGTAGTAAAAACCACTACAAATGCAATTGAAACAATATACATGCAAATTATTGTAAAACTGTACAAACAACTTGCAAATGTAGTTAAAAAAACATAAATAACATTTTTTTTTTAATTATTAATTTAATAAAAAAAACAAATTTATGTAAACACTATTAACTTAATTTTATTCTATAATAAATTTAAAATTGAGAAATCTAAATTTACACTTAATGTCACTTTTTTTCACTATTAAGATATTGTTGTACATGTCCGTCTGTGAGGGATGAAATATGCTGTTGTTTGGCTTCCTTTTTTTTCTCCAGGTAGAAAGGGATGAGAATATAAAAGAAATGAAAGAAAATAAATACAATATTTTTTTAACATTCCCCGTAAATAAATTTATATTATAAAACTTACCTTATTATTTTAGTAATTTAATAAAAAATATATAACCTTTTCCCTATTACGCGTGCTCACTCTTTGGCGTTGTTTTATGACTAAGACAAGAGAAAACATGTTATACTCATATTCTTTCACTAGAAATTTCTAAACAAGTGATTCATACACATACTTCTGTTTGCTTCGTGTGTGTGCATACACACTTGAAAATTTAAGTATTTGTAAATAAAATTTAAAATAACTGCATAAAATAAATGTTACTAAAATGTAGTAATTTTTGTAGTTTGTTTAAAAAAATAACTGTCAAAAACATTGAAAAAATTTGTTCTAAGTAAATTAACTACAATTGTATTTAAAATAACTACAACCGCATTACTACATAAATAACTGTCATGTAGTAACTGCAGAACTTTTCTGAGTGTGTTTATTTGCCCATTCTGAGACCCTTAATCTTAAAAAAATACTTTCGACATTATGCTTGCGATTTTTTCATACAAAAAAAGACTTTTAAAAATAACTCCCTTTCTTTTGATAAAATTTTCAAATGTTTTTTACACTCAGGGAATTGTGTAGGTAAAATCAACTTCAAATGACAGTTAAAATAACTGCATTTGCACTTAAAAAGGTGTAGACTACATTTGCAGTTAAATTAACTGCAATATGAAGTAATTTTTAACTGTTAAAAATCAACTGACAAATGTAGTAAAAACAACTACAAATGCAATTGAAACAACATACATGCAAATTATTGTAAAACTGTACAAACAACTTGCAAATGTAGTTAAAAAAACATAAATAAAAAATTTTTTTTAATTATTAATTTAATAAAAAAAACAAATTTATGTAAACACTATTAACTTAATTTTATTCTATAATAAATTTAAAATTGAGAAATCAAAATTTACACTTAATGTCACTATTCATTCATTATTAAGATATTGTTGTACATGTCCGTCTGTGAGGGATGAAATATGCTGTTGTTCTTCCTTTTTTCTCCAGGTAGAAAGGGATGAGAATATAAAAGAACTGAAAGAAAATAAATACAATATTTTTTTAACATTCCCCGTAAATAAATTTATATTATAAAACTTACTTTATTATTTTAGTAATTTAATAAAAAATATAAAACCTTTTCCGTATTACGCGTGCTCACTCTTTGGCGTTGTTTTATGACTAAGACAAGAGAAAACATGTTATACTCATATTCTTTCACTAGAAATTTCTAAACAAGTGATTCATACACATACTTCTGTTTGCTTCGTGTGTGTGCATACACACTTGAAAATTTAAGTATTTGTAAATAAAATTCAAAATAACTGCATAAAATAAATGTTACTACAATGTAGTAATTTTTGTAGTTTGTTTAAAAAAATAACTGTCAAAAACATTGAAAAATGTTGTTCTAAGTAAATTAACTACAATTGTAGTTAAAATAACTACAACCGCATTACTACATAAATAACTATCATGTAGTAACTGCAGAACTTTTCTGAGTGTATAGGAAACTCTGAAAAATGCACCCTTTTCCATTGGCGGACTTAGGTCGGTCTGGGCTTTGCCCACCCCAGACTCCTTTTTGCCCACCCCAGAATTTCAAAAAAATCTACCTATAATGCTTTTATATATGACTAGCGGGCGCAGCCCGCTACGTTGTTAGCGTGCCTTAAAGGTTAAGGGGGGAGGGCTACGCCCTCCCCCCGGGGGGCTGCGCCCCCCACAATTTTTATTAAATTCGTTTTTTTATTTAAAGTTTTTTTATTTAAAGCCTTCACCCAGCCACCACAAATAAATAATTCTGCACAACAATGGGTTTAAAATAAATAAATATTTGATCACTTTTGCTCATGAGAGTGGATTGTTAGTAATGAATCCATAATAAATTGCAATATACGTGTGTATGTCAAGATAATTTGGTAAAGTGCGAACTTAGGTAGATAGACCCGTAAGTAGTTTTGTTCATTTGTGTTTTGAATGAAAATAAATAACGTAAAGCAGGGTTGAAAAGCATTTTATAATATTAAAAATAGCGGGCAAAGCTACGTTGTTAGCGTGTCTTAAAGTTTTTTTTTTAATTCCAGTTTATGTAAAGGTAGACCTGGCAATTCAAGTAAATTCACAAATTCAGTTGGAAAATTTACTGCGTCGGTTTCTTCCACCGGTGCTTCGTTACATGAAGTTTAAATATCGGAATATATAAGTTCCATTCCTTTTCTAAGGTTTTTTCTCTTTCAGAAAATTTGTTTAACTTTTTGGACAGTATGTTTCAATGCTACATAAGTTTCATATTCCGTTGATAGTGTTTGAACAGGTAATTCCCTCTTCCAATCCATTTGCATTGTCTATAATTTCAATTTCACTCGTTCAACGTTTATATCCATTTCATTCCACTTGTGTAGTGTTTCAATCCTATTTAGTTTCTTAATTTTAGTGTTTCATATACACTTGTTCTTTAAGTTTTAGGTTTCTAGCTAAAGACGCAGACGTTAGGGGAGGGGGGGCAATTTTCCGCTTTTGAACCACCATTTTTACCACGTTCCTGTCCAAAGTCCTAGAAATGCCTTGTCGATAAGTTAGCCCATACTCCAAGGAAAACATATTATATATTACAGATTTATAGCCGAAGGGTTCGGTTAGGCCATCAAGGGGGAGAATTAATCCGTTTTTACCCCTTCCGGTAGGAATTTCCAAAAATTCCGTCTTAGAGGACGTCTGCGTTGGAGGAGGAACCTACTACATACATAATTTTAGGTCTCTATATCCAGCAGTTTGGCCAGGCCGTCAAGGGGGAAGTTTTTTTCCCTTTTTACCCCTCCCGGTATGAATTTCCAAAAATACCATCTTAGGGGACGTCAACGTTGGAGAAGGAACCCAATTTAAGATCCCTTGTTCCAGCAGTTTGGCCAGGCCGTTAAGGGGGAGACTTTTCCTGTTTTTGACCCTACCTGTAGAAATTTCCAAAAATCTCATCTTAGCGGATGTCTACAATAGAGGAGGAACTTTAATACCAAATTTCAACTTCCTACCTCCAGCAGTTTGGGCAGGCCTTTAAGCGGCACTTTTCTCTTCATTAATCCCCATTTTTGCAATGTCCCTGTCCAAAAAGCACCTTCTCGGTAAGTGAGCACATACTCCAAGTAACATATGTTTTACATTTCAGGTTTCTAGCCAACTTTTACTATTTGTGCCCATCTCGGTAGGAATTTCCGAAAATCCATCGACAGGGAATTCCAGCTTCCTAGTTCCAGCAGTTTGAGCAGGCTGAGAGGAACTTAAGTACCGAATTTCAGCTTCCTAGTTCCAGCAGTTTGGACAGGTCGTTAAGGGGCAACTCTCCCTTTTTGAGCCCCCATTTTATAACGACCCTCTCCAAAATTCAAAAAAGTATCTTTCTAATAAGTTAGCCCTCACTCCAGGGACCCACATTTTAAGCTTCAGGTTTCTAGCCGAAGGGGTTTTTACCGGCCCCCAAGGTGAGGCTTTTCTTCTTTTTGCCCCTCCCTTTAGGAATTTACAAAAATTCCATCTTCTCGGCTATCTGCGATGGATGAGGAACATTCATATCAAATTTCAACTGCATTGCCTTAGCGGTTTGGGCAGGCCGTTAGTGGGGACATTTTTCCCTTTCAACCACCATTTTTACTATGTTCCTGTTCCAAAATAGAAAAATTACGTTGCCGGTGAGTTAGTCCTACTCCAAGGAATACATATTTAAAATTTTAGGTTGGCCAAAAGGGATTGGGCAAGCCGTCAGGAGGAGACTTACCTTATTTCCCCTCCCGATAGGAATTTCAAAAATTCCGTCTAAGCGGACGCCTACACAGAAGGAGGAACTCACATACCGACTTTCCTTTTGGGATATCCTGTAGGGAATTCCAAAAATACAAACTTAGTCGATGTCTACTACAGTGGAGGAACCTTTATACCAAATTTCAACTTCTTACCTCCAGTGGTGGTGGCAGGCACTTTTCCAATTTGTGAGACTGTTTATGGGGAGACTTTTCCCCTTTTTACCCGTTCCGGTATGAATTTCCAAAAATCCCGTCTTAGCGCACGTCTATGCCGAATATCAAGAAACCTTGTTTAGTGGAGATATCCGTGGGGGGAGGAAAAAAAGTAGTTTTTTTAAAATTATATATTATTTTATATGGTACTTTTTGGAAAAACGAAATTTTTTGGAAAAAGATACTTTGTTTTTACAAAGTACTTTATTTGTACTTTTTTTGGAAAAGGTATTTTTTTTTAAAAAGGTGTTTTTTTTGGAAAAATGTATGTTTTTTGGAAAAAGGTATTTTTTTTGGAAAAGGTACTTCTTTTGGAAAAGGAAAATTTTTTTAGAAGAAGGTACTTTTTTTTGGAAAAGGTACTTTTTTTGAAAATAGGTATTTTTTTGAAAAAATGTATGTTTTTTGGGAAAAGGAAAATTTTTTTAGAAAAAGGTACTTTTTTTTGGAAAAGGTACTTTTTTTGAAAATAGGTATTTTTTTGAAAAAATGTATGTTTTTTGGGAAAAGGAAAATTTTTTTAGAAAAAGGTACTTTTTTTGGGAAAAGGTACTTTTTTTTGGCAAAGGTACTTTTTTTGAAAAAGTTATTTTTTTGGAAAAATGTATGTTTTTTGGGAAAAGGTACTTTTTTTAAAAAAGGTACTTTTTTTGGAAAAAGGTACTTTTTTTGGAAAAAGTAATTTTTTTTGGAAAAAGGTACTTTTTTTGGAAAAAGTTACTTTTTTTTGGAAAAAGGTACTTTTTTTGGAAAAAGTTATTTTTTTGGAAAAATGTATGTTTTTTGGGAAAAGGTACTTTTTTTAAAAAAGGTACTTTTTTTTGGAAAAAGGAATTTTTTTTGGAAAAAGGTACTTTTTTTGGAAAAAGTTACTTTTTTTTGGAAAAAGGTACTTTTTTTGGAAAAAGGTACTTTTTTTGAAAAAAGGTACTTTTTTTTGGAAAAAGGTACTTTTTTTGGAAAAAGGTACTTTTTTTGGAAAAAGGTACTTTTTTTGGAAAAAGGTACTTTTTTTGGAAAAAGGTACTTTTTTTGGAAAAAGGTACTTTTTTTGGAAAAAGGTACTTTTTTTGGAAAAAGGTACTTTTTTTAGAAAAAGGTACTTGTTTTTGGAAAAGGGTACTTTTTTTGGAAAAAGGTACTTTTTTTGGCAAAAGGTACTTTTTTTGGAAAAAGGTACTTTTTTGGTAAAAGGTACTTTTTTTGGAAAAGGTACTTTTTTTGGAAAAAGGTACTTTTTTTGGAAAAAGGTACTTTTTTTGGAAAAAGGTACTTTTTTTGGAAAAAGGTACTTTTTTTGGAAAAAGGTACTTTTTTTGGAAAAAGGTACTTTTTTTGGAAAAAGGTACTTTTTTTGGAAAAAGGTATTTTTTTTGGAAAAAGGTACTTTTTTTGGGAAAAGGTACTTTTTTGGAAAAAGGTACTTTTTTTGTCCCCTTTTTGCCCCTCCCGATAAGAATTTCCAAAAATGCCGTCTCAACGGACGTCTACACCGGTCGAGGAACCTACATACCAAATTTCAACTTCATAGCTCCAGCAGTTTGAGCAGGCCGTCAAGGGGGAGACTTTTTCCCCGTTTTGTCCGTCCCTGTAAAAATTTCCAAAACTCCCGTCTTGGTGGATGTCTACGATAGTGGAGGAACCTTTATACCAAATTTCAACTTCCTACCTCCAGCGGTTTGGGCAGGCCGTCAAGGGGGGCTTTTTTCCCCTTTTTAACCCCCATTTTTACAACGTCCCTGTCCAAAATTCTAGAAAGTACTTTCCAGAAAAGTTAGACCCTACTCCAAGGAACACATATCTTAAATTTCAGCTTTCTAGCCAAAGGGGTTTTGGCAGGCCGTCAAGGGGGACACTTTCCCCCTTTTTGCCCGTTCCGGTAGGAATTTCCAAAAATCCCGTCTTAGTGGACGTCTACCCCGAAAGAGGAACCTACATAACAAATTTCAACTTCCTAGCTTCAGCGGTTTGGGCTGGGCGATGTTGAGTCAGTCAGTCAGTCAGTCAGTCACGTTATTCTTTTATATATAGAGATTTTGACGGTAAAAATTATCACAATATTATTATTGTTTTTAAATATCAATTAGTCCTGCACTCAGAAAAGTTCTGCAGTTACTACATGACAGTTATTTATGTAGTAATGCGGTTGTAGTTATTTTAACTACAATTGTAGTTAATTTACTTAGAACAAAATTTTTCAATGTTTTTGACAGTTATTTTTTTAAACAAACTACAAAAATTACTACATTGTAGTAACATTTATTTTATGCAGTTATTTTGAATTTTATTTACAAATACTTAAATTTTCAAGTGTGTATGCACACACACGAAGCAAACAGAAGTATGTGTATGAATCACTTGTTTAGAAATTTCTAGTGAAAGAATATGAGTATAACATGTTTTCTCTTGTCTTAGTCATAAAACAACGCCAAAGAGTGAGCACGCGTAATACGGAAAAGGTTATATATTTTTTATTAAATTACTAAAATAATAAGGTAAGTTTTATAATATAAATTTATTTACGGGGAATGTTAAAAAATATTGTATTTATTTTCTTTCAGTTCTTTTATATTCTCATCCCTTTCTACCTGGAGAAAAAAAAGGAAGCCAAACAACAGCATATTTCATCCCTCACAGACGGACATGTACAACAATATCTTAATAGTGAAAAAAAAGTGACATTAAGTGTAAATTTTGATTTCTCAATTTTAAATTTTTTATAGAATAAAATTAAGTTAATAGTGTTTACATAAATTTGTTTTTTTTATTAAATTAATAATTTAAAAAAAAAATTTTATTTATGTTTTTTTAACTACATTTGCAAGTTGTTTGTACAGTTTTACAATAATTTGCATGTATGTTGTTTCAATTGCATTTGTAGTTGTTTTTACTACATTTGTCAGTTGATTTTTAACAGTTAAAAATTACTTCATATTGCAGTTAATTTAACTGCAAATGTAGTCTACACCTTTTTAAGTGCAAATGCAGTTATTTTAACTGTCATTTGCAGTTGATTTTACCTACATAATTCCCTGAGTGTACACTCAGAATAGTATACAATTTTGATATTTGATAGATTAAAGAAATCTAAAGGCACATCTACACGAGAGAGAAAATTGCTAGAGATAGAGCAAAAAACACCTCTAAATAGCTTAAATCATTCACAATAGAGCTAATTAGAGGTGTTTTTTGCTCTATCTCTAGAAGTTTTCTCTCTCGTGTAGATGTGCCTTAAGATCAACCTATCTCATATTTTCTTCCACTTCTGACGAACCCATTCTTACCCCATATTTTGACCACTTAAATTACCGAGGTGATCAAAAACTGACATTTTCATCATAGAATTTTTGGTTCTACAACATATTGAAATTTTCTCAAAATAGTACACTCATAGAAACAAATCTGTAAAAATAGTAGAAAAAGTAACTAAAAATTAGTTAAAAATGATGTTGCAGAAGAAACTGTTAAATTAGCAGATTTATTTTTCTAAAAACAAATAAAATAAGAACAGCAAAAATAAACCTGTTAAATTTATAATTTTTTAGTAAATGTTTCTGCTAATTTAACATTACAGGCTGCTATTTGCATTCAACTAAATTTAGCTTAAAATAACAAAAAATTATAGATATAACAGTTTGTTTTTGCTATTTTTAGTCAACTAATATTTAGCAAAATTTTCTGTAGATTTTACAATACAATTTGTCATTTTTAAATAAACTTAAAGTTAACTTAAATATAACTAAAATTCTGCAAATTTAACAGCTTTATTTTTGCCGTTCTTATTTTACTAGTATTTAGCAACAAAAAAAACAGTTCTTTCTGAAGCATCATTTTTGACTAATTTTTAGTTGCTTTTTCTGCTATTATTACAGATTTATTTCTATGAGTGTAATATTAACCACTTATTCCTTTAAAAACTATTAAATCCAAGCAATTTTTCTCTTAAGGCACATTTACACGCGAGATAAAATTTCTAGAGATAGAGCAAAAAACACCTCTAAATTGCTCTATTGTGAATGATTTAAGCTATCTAGGGTTGCTTTTTGCTCTATCTCTAGCAATTTTCTCTCGCGTGTAATTGTGCCTTTATAGCCATTGGCGGATTTAGGTCGGTCTGGGGTGGGCTTTGCCCACCCTAGTCTGCTATTTGCCCACCCCAGAATTTAAAAAAAATTTATTTTTTGTGTCTATAAACCTTGTATCTATAATCTTGATGATTAATTAATCCTGTTTTTTTTTATTGACAAAATGTCTACTGGTTTCCTAGGCAGATAATTTATCAGAACTAAGATCGATTTTTGTCTTAAATAACTCTTAAATAAGAAATGTTAATTTAAAAATTCTTATTTCCATTCCTTTTTACCAAATTTTTTGTTGTTTTTCTATTACAAAATTAAAATGAAAACTAAAAGTGACATTTGATCTCTGGCATCATTGCAAGATCCGATGGCATGTCAGCGATATCATGATATTGCAATAAAATTGAAATTGAGTGTCTTCACTTGAGATGAGAGCATTTTGACAATTGCTTGCTATCATTTTATTGCATGTCAAGACACTAGGTAAGGAACATTCGTGAAAAATGCCATCTCCATGAATTTAACAAGATCCAAGTACTTGAGATAACAAGATCCAAGTACTCGTGTTAAAAAGATCTAAAAGTAATCGTTAGTACTCGTATATAACAGCTGATTTTTATGTAAATAACAAACAGCAAAAAAGCACGTGGTGGTTATAAATGTAAACAAAAAGCACGTGGTGGTATAAATGTAAACAAAAGCACGTGGAGCTATACATGTAAACAAAAGCTCGTGGTATTAGAAAATTTTACCAAATAACTTAAAAATATGTATATATACACATAAAATGTTAATAAAATCGCAAAAATATGTTTCATTTTGTAAAAAATATATAAAAATATATTTTTCCATACAATGTTCTACAGGGTAATATAAAATTCTAATTCATCCATATTTTTCAAAAATTCGTCAAAAATAGCGGGAGAGATGTAGAGCTCTGAAATTTTCAACAGTCATTTTCCACTACATTTCTATAAATCCTGATATATAACACATGCCTGAAATAATCCGGCGGACGAAACTACAAGCCAACAAGATTTGGTCGCTGGGTTATTATGCACCAAAATAAAAGAAAAAAATCATATTTTTCAAAAATTCGTCAAAAATAGCGGGAGAGATGTAGAGCTCTGAAATTTTCAACAGTCATTTTCCACTACATTTCTATAAATCCTGATATATAACACATGCCTGAAATAATCCGGCGGACGAAACTACAAGCCAACAAGATTTGGTCCGCTGGGTTATTATGCACCAAAATAAAAGAAAAAAAATCATCTTTTTCAAAAATTCGTCAAGCATAGCGGGAGAGATGTAGAGCTCTGAAATTTTCAACAGTCATTTTCCACCACATTTCTATAAAACCGGATATATAACACATGCCTGAAATAATCCGGCGGACGAAACTACAAGCCAACAAGATTTGGTCCACTGGGTTATTATGCACCAAAATAAAAGAAAAAAAATCATCTTTTTCAAAAATTCGTCAAAAATAGCGGGAGAGATGTAGAGCTCTGAAATTTTCAACAGTCATTTTCCACTACATTTCTATAAATCCTGATATATAACACATGCCTGAAATAATCCGGCGGACGAAACTACAAGCCAACAAGATTTGGTCCGCTGGGTTATTATGCACCAAAATAAAAGAAAAAAAATCATCTTTTTCAAAAATTCGTCAAAAATAACGGGAGAGATGTAGAGCTCTGAAATTTTCAACTGTCATTTTCCACTACATTTCTATAAATCCGGATATATAACACATGCCTGAAATAATCCGGCGGACGAAACTACAAGCCAACAAGATTTGGTCCGCTGGGTTATTATGCACCAAAATAAAAGAAAAAAAATCATCTTTTTCAAAAATTCGTCAAGCATAGCGGGAGAGATGTAGAGCTCTGAAATTTTCAACAGTCATTTTCCACCACATTTCTATAAAACCGGATATATAACACATGCCTGAAATAATCCGGCGGACGAAACTACAAGCCAACAAGATTTGGTCCACTGGGTTATTATGCACCAAAATAAAAGAAAAAAAATCATCTTTTTCAAAAATTCGTCAAAAATAGCGGGAGAGATGTAGAGCTCTGAAATTTTCAACAGTCATTTTCCACTACATTTCTATAAATCCTGATATATAACACATGCCTGAAGTAATCCGGCGGACGAAACTACAAGCCAACAAGATTTGGTCCGCTGGGTTATTATGCACCAAAATAAAAGAAAAAAAATCATCTTTTTCAAAAATTCGTCAAAAATAGCGGGAGAGATGTAGAGCTCTGAAATTTTCAACAGTCATTTTCCACTACATTTCTATAAATCCTGATATATAACACATGCCTGAAATAATCCGGCGGACGAAACTACAAGCCAACAAGATTTGGTCGCTGGGTTATTATGCACCAAAATAAAAGAAAAAAATCATATTTTTCAAAAATTCGTCAAAAATAGCGGGAGAGATGTAGAGCTCTGAAATTTTCAACAGTCATTTTCCACTACATTTCTATAAATCCTGATATATAACACATGCCTGAAATAATCCGGCGGACGAAACTACAAGCCAACAAGATTTGGTCCGCTGGGTTATTATGCACCAAAATAAAAGAAAAAAAATCATGTTTTTCAAAAATTCGTCAAGCATAGCGGGAGAGATGTAGAGCTCTGAAATTTTCAACAGTCATTTTCCACCACATTTCTATAAAACCGGATATATAACACATGCCTGAAATAATCCGGCGGACGAAACTACAAGCCAACAAGATTTGGTCCACTGGGTTATTATGCACCAAAATAAAAGAAAAAAAATCATCTTTTTCAAAAATTCGTCAAAAATAGCGGGAGAGATGTAGAGCTCTGAAATTTTCAACAGTCATTTTCCACCACATTTCTATAAATCCTGATATATAACACATGCCTGAAATAACCCGGCTGACGAAACTACAAGCCAACAAGATTTGGTCCGCTGGGTTATTATGCACCAAAATAAAAGAAAAAAAATTATCTTTTTCAAAAATTCGTCAAAAATAGCGGGAGAGATGTAGAGCTCTGAAATTTTCAACAGTCATTTTCCAAATCTTGTTGGCTTGTAGTTTCGTCCGCCGGATTATTTCAGGCATGTGTTATATATCCGGATTTATAGAAATGTAGTGGAAAATGACTATTGAAAATTTCAGAGCTCTACATCTCTCCCGCTATTTTTGACGAATTTTTGAAAAAGATGATTTTTTTTCTTTTATTTTGGTGCATAATAACCCAGCGGACCAAATCTTGTTGGCTTGTAGTTTCGTCCGCCGGATTATTTCAGGCGTGTGTTATATATCCGGATTTATAGAAATGTAGTGGAAAATGACTGTTGAAAATTTCAGAGCTCTACATCTGTCCCGCTATTTTTGACGAATTTTTGAAAAAGATGATTTTTTTTCTTTTATTTTGGTGCATAATAACCCAGTGGACCAAATCTTGTTGGCTTGTAGTTTCGTCCGCCGGATTATTTCAGGCATGTGTTATATATCTGGATTTATAGAAATGTAGTGGAAAATGACTGTTGAAAATTTCAGAGCTCTACATCTCTCCCGCTATTTTTGACGAATTTTTGAAAAAGATGATTTTTTTTCTTTTATTTTGGTGCATAATAACCCAGCGGACCAAATCTTGTTGGCTTGTAGTTTCGTTCGCCGGATTATTTCAGGCATGTGTTATATATCCGGATTTATAGAAATGTAGTGGAAAATGACTGTTGAAAATTTCAGAGCTCTACATCTCTCCCGCTATTTTTGACGAATTTTTGAAAAAGATGATTTTTTTTTTTATTTTGGTGCATAATAACCCAGTGGACCAAACCTTGTTGGCTTGTAGTTTCGTCCGCCGGATTATTTCAGGCATGTGTTATATATCCGGATTTATAGAAATGTAGTGGAAAATAACTGTTGAAAATTTCAGAGCTCTACATATCTCCCGCTATTTTTGACGAATTTTTGAAAAAGATGATTTTTTTCTTTTATTTTGGTGCATAATAACCCAGCGGACCAAATCTTGTTGGCTTGTAGTTTCGTCCGCCGGATTATTTCAGGCATGTGTTATATATCAGGATTTATAGAAATATAGTGGAAAATGACTGTTAAAAATTTCAGAGCTCTACATCTCTCCTGCTATTTTTGACGAATTTTTGAAAAAGATGATTTTTTTTCTTTTATTTTGGTGCATAATAACCCAGCGGACCAAATCTTGTTGGCTTGTAGTTTCGTCCGCCGGATTATTTCAGGCGTGTGTTATATATCCGGATTTATAGAAATGTAGTGGAAAATGACTGTTGAAAATTTCAGAGCTCTACATTTCTCCCGCTATTTTTGACGAATTTTTGGAAAAGATGATTTTTTTTCTTTTATTTTGGTGCATAATAACCCAGTGGACCAAATCTTGTTGGCTTGTAGTTTCGTCCGCCGGATTATTTCAGGCATGTGTTATATATCCGGATTTATAGAAATGTAGTGGAAAATAACTGTTGAAAATTTCAGAGCTCTACATATCTCCCGCTATTTTTGACGAATTTTTGAAAAAGATGATTTTTTTCTTTTATTTTGGTGCATAATAACCCAGCGGACCAAATCTTGTTGGCTTGTAGTTTCGTCCGCCGGATTATTTCAGGCATGTGTTATATATCAGGATTTATAGAAATATAGTGGAAAATGACTGTTGAAAATTTCAGAGCTCTACATCTCTCCTGCTATTTTTGACGAAGTTTTGAAAAAGATGATTTTTTTCTTTTATTTTGGTGCATAATAACCCAGTGGACCAAATCTTGTTGGCTTGTAGTTTCGTCCGCCGGATTATTTCAGGCATGTGTTATATATCCGGATTTATAGAAATGTAGTGGAAAATAACTGTTGAAAATTTCAGAGCTCTACATCTCTCCCTCTATTTTTGACGAATTTTTGAAAAACATGATTTTTTTCTTTTATTTTGGTGCATAATAACCCAGCGGACCAAATCTTGTTGGCTTGTAGTTTCGTCCGCCGGAGTATTTCAGGCATGTGTTATATATCAGGATTTATAGAAATGTAGTGGAAAATGACTGTTGAAAATTTCAGAGCTCTACATCTCCCCCGCTATTTTTGACGAATTTTTGAAAAATATGATTTTTTTTCTTTTATTTTGGTGCATAATAACCCAGTGGACCAAACGTTGTTGGCTTGTAGTTTCGTCCGCCGGATTATTTCAGGCATGTGTTATATATCCGGATTTATAGAAATGTAGTGGAAAATAACTGTTGAAAATTTCAGAGCTCTACATCTCTCCCGCTATTTTTGACGAATTTTTGAAAAACATGATTTTTTTCTTTTATTTTGGTGCATAATAACCCAGCGGACCAAATCTTGTTGGCTTGTAGTTTCGTCCGCCGGAGTATTTCAGGCATGTGTTATATATCAGGATTTATAGAAATGTAGTGGAAAATGACTGTTGAAAATTTCAGAGCTCTACATTTCCCCCGCTATTTTTGACGAATTTTTGAAAAATATGATTTTTTTTCTTTTATTTTGGTGCATAATAACCCAGTGGACCAAACGTTGTTGGCTTGTAGTTTCGTCCGCCGGATTATTTCAGGCATGTGTTATATATCCCGATTTATAGAAATGTAGTGGAAAATAACTGTTGAAAATTTCAGAGCTCTACATCTCTCCCGCTATTTTTGACGAATTTTTGAAAAACATGATTTTTTTCTTTTATTTTGGTGCATAATAACCCAGCGGACCAAATCTTGTTGGCTTGTAGTTTCGTCCGCCGGATTATTTCAGGCATGTGTTATATATCCGGATTTATAGAAATGTAGTGGAAAATAACTGTTGAAAATTTCAGAGCTCTACATCTCTCCTGCTATTTTTGACGAAGTTTTGAAAAAGATGATTTTTTTCTTTTATTTTGGTGCATAATAACCCAGTGGACCAAATCTTGTTGGCTTGTAGTTTCGTCCGCCGGATTATTTCAGGCATGTGTTATATATCCGGATTTATAGAAATGTAGTGGAAAATAACTGTTGAAAATTTCAGAGCTCTACATCTCTCCCGCTATTTTTGACGAATTTTTGAAAAACATGATTTTTTTCTTTTATTTTGGTGCATAATAACCCAGCGGACCAAATCTTGTTGGCTTGTAGTTTCGTCCGCCGGATTATTTCAGGCATGTGTTATATATCAGGATTTATAGAAATGTAGTGGAAAATGACTGTTGAAAATTTCTCCCGCTATTTTTGACGAATTTTTGAAAAATATGGATGAATTAGAATTTTATATTACCCTGTAGAACATTGTATGGAAAAATATATTTTTATATATTTTTTACAAAATGGAACATATTTTTGCGATTTTATTAACATTTTATGTGTATATATACATATTTTTAAGTTATTTGGTAAAATTTTCAAATACCACGTGCTTTTGTTTACATTTATAGCTCCACGTGCTTTTGTTTACATTTATACCACCACGTTCGTTTTGTTTACATTTATAACCACCACGTGCTTGTTTGCTGTTTGTTATTTACAAAAAAATCAGCTATTATATACGAGTATTAACGATTACTTTTTAGATCTTGTTTGCTCGAGTACTTGGATCTTGTTATCTCAAGTACTTGGATCTTGTTAAATGCTCTGTCGTAAGATTATCATAAACAATTGTACGACAGTGAATTTAACAAGATCCAAGTAATCGTGTTAACAAGATCTAACAAGTAATCGTTAGTACTCGTATATAACAGCTGATTTTTATGTAAATAACAAACAGCAAACAAGCACGTGGTGGTTATAAATGTAAACAAAACGCACGTGGTGGTATAAATGTAAACAAAAGCACGTGGAGCTATAAATGTAAACAAAAGCAGTAGTTCCGTCGGCCGGATTATTTCAGGCATGTGTTATATATCCGGATTTATAGAAATGTAGTGGAAAATGACTCTTGAAAATTTCAGAGCTCTACATCTCTCCCGCTATTTTTGACGAATTTTTAAAAAATATGGATGAATTAGAATTTTATATTACCCTGTAGAACATTGTATGGAAAAATATATTTTTATATATTTTTTACAAAATGAAACTTATTTTTGCGATTTTATTGACATTTTATGTGTATATATACATATTTTTAAGTTATTTGGTAAAATTTTCAAATACCACGTGCTTTTGTTTACATTTATAGCTCCACGTGCTTTTGTTTACATTTATACCACCACATGCGTTTTGTTTACATTTATAACCACCACGTGCTTGTTTGCTGTTTGTTATTTACATAAAAATCAGCTATTATATACGAGTACTGACGATTACTTGTTAGATCTTGTTAACACGAGTACTTGGATCTTGTTATCTCAAGTACTTGGATCTTGTTAAATTCATGGAGATGATAATCTTTAGTCTACTAACTACTATTCAGAAAATTTTTTTTTCCAAATTTTTGTAGAGTAAATTGGTATTTTCATGTAACTAATATTTTACTCAAATGTAACTAATTTTTTTTTTATTTCTTCAGGAAGAACTTTGGATAATAATTTTTTTAAATGCAATATTATATTTATTTTAGTATTGATTAAATTTGCATTCAAAGAAATTTTGTGTCCAGAGTTTTAAAGATTAAAAAAACAAATTTCGTAAGAAGTAAAAAATCTACCTTGAGTTATGCTATTTTTAACTTCTAATATTTAGAAAAAAATCTCCTAGTTTCAGCAGTTTTTTTTTGCCATTTTTAATAGCTTCAGCTATATTTTACATAAATTTTTCTATTCGCATAAGAAATGTTTCAATTTAGATAATCTCAGATTCCGAAACTTTTCAACCTTAAGGTACGTTTACACGCGAGAGAAAACTGCTAGAAATGGAGTAAAAACACTAAAATAGCTAAACTCATTCAAAATAGAGCTAATTAGAGGTGATTTTTGTTTTATCTCTAGCATTTTCTCTCTAGTATAGATTGATTTTTCGAATAATGCAATAACCGGTTAACCGCCTATGTCGAATTATTCTTAAAATTTTTATTACATTTTTTGTTTAATTTTGTTTATGTTTTTTTTTAATTTTTTATAATTGTTATAATTTTATTTATATTATTTATTTGAATTTTTATTTTTTCGTTTAATTTTTATTTCATTAACATAACATAAACAATGTTTTCGGCGCTGAAATACGTTTTGGAACTGTTTTCTCGCATTCAATCAGCTTTGCGTTCTGACCAGCGCGGCGCCCACTATGACCTGTTCGCGCTTATTTGTACTAATTTGTATAGTACCAGTTTTCTCGCAAAAAAATCATCTTTTTCAAATATTCGTCAAAAATAGCGGGAGAGATGTAGAGCTCTGAAATTTTCAACAGTCATTTTCCACCACATTTCTATAAATCCTGATATATAACACATGCCTGAAATAATCCGGCGGACGAAACTACAAGCCAACAAGATTTGGTCCGCTGGGTTATTATGCACCAAAATAAAAGAAGAGATGTAGAGCTCTGAAATTTTCAACAGTCATTTTCCACTACATTTCTATAAATCCTGATATATAACACATGCCTGAAATAATCCGGCGGACGAAACTACAAGCCAACAAGATTTGGTCCGCTGGGTTATTATGCACCAAAATAAAAGAAAAAAAATCATCTTTTTCAAAAATTCGTCAAAAATAACGGGAGAGATGTAGAGCTCTGAAATTTTCAACCTTCATTTTCCACTACATTTCTATAAATCCGGATATATAACACATGCCTGAAATAATCCGGCGGACGAAACTACAAGCCAACAAGATATGGTCCGCTGGGTTATTATGCACCAAAATAAAAGAAAAAAATCATCTTTTTCAAAAATTCGTCAAAAATAGCGGGAGAGATGTAGAGCTCTGAAATTTTCAACAGTCATTTTCCAAATCTTGTTGGCTTGTAGTTTCGTCCGCCGGATTATTTCAGGCATGTGTTATATATCCGGATTTATAGAAATGTAGTGGAAAATGACTATTGAAAATTTCAGAGCTCTACATCTCTTCCGCTATTTTTGACGAATTTTTGAAAAACATGATTTTTTTTTTTTATTTTGGTGCATAATAACCCAGCGGACCAAATCTTGTTGGCTTGTAGTTTCGTCCGCCGGATTATTTCAGGCATGTGTTATATATCAGGATTTATAGAAATGTAGTGGAAAATGACTATTGAAAATTTCAGAGCTCTACATCTCTCCCGCTATTTTTGACGAATTTTTGAAAAAGATAATTTTTTTTCTTTTATTTTGGTGCATAATAACCCAGCGGACCAAATCTTGTTGGCTTGTAGTTTCGTCCGCCGGATTATTTCAGGCGTGTGTTATGTATCCGGATTTATAGAAATGGAGTGGAAAATGACTGTTGAAAATTTCAGAGCTCTACATTTCTCCCGCTATTTTTGACGAATTTTTGGAAAAGATGATTTTTTTTCTTTTATTTTGGTGCATAATAACCCAGTGGACCAAATCTTGTTGGCTTGTAGTTTCGTCCGCCGGATTATTTCAGGCATGTGTTATATATCCGGATTTATAGAAATGTAGTGGAAAATAACTGTTGAAAATTTCAGAGCTCTACATATCTCCCGCTATTTTTGACGAATTTTTGAAAAAGATGATTTTTTTCTTTTATTTTGGTGCATAATAACCCAGCGGACCAAATCTTGTTGGCTTGTAGTTTCGTCCGCCGGATTATTTCAGGCATGTGTTATATATCAGGATTTATAGAAATATAGTGGAAAATGACTGTTGAAAATTTCAGAGCTCTACATCTCTCCTGCTATTTTTGACGAAGTTTTGAAAAAGATGATTTTTTTCTTTTATTTTGGTGCATAATAACCCAGTGGACCAAATCTTGTTGGCTTGTAGTTTCGTCCGCCGGATTATTTCAGGCATGTGTTATATATCCGGATTTATAGAAATGTAGTGGAAAACAACTGTTGAAAATTTAAGAGCTCTACATCTCTCCCGCTATTTTTGACGAATTTTTGAAAAACATGATTTTTTTCTTTTATTTTGGTGCATAATAACCCAGCGGACCAAATCTTGTTGGCTTGTAGTTTCGTCCGCCGGAGTATTTCAGGCATGTGTTATATATCAGGATTTATAGAAATGTAGTGGAAAATGACTGTTGAAAATTTCAGAGCTCTACATCTCCCCCGCTATTTTTGACGAATTTTTGAAAAATATGATTTTTTTTCTTTTATTTTGGTGCATAATAACCCAGTGGACCAAACGTTGTTGGCTTGTAGTTTCGTCCGCCGGATTATGTCAGGCATGTGTTATATATCCGGATTTATAGAAATGTAGTGGAAAATAACTGTTGAAAATTTCAGAGCTCTACATCTCTCCCGCTATTTTTGACGAATTTTTGAAAAACATGATTTTTTTCTTTTATTTTGGTGCATAATAACCCAGCGGACCAAATCTTGTTGGCTTGTAGTTTCGTCCGCCGGATTATTTCAGGCATGTGTTATATATCAGGATTTATAGAAATGTAGTGGAAAATGACTGTTGAAAATTTCTCCCGCTATTTTTGACGAATTTTTGAAAAATATGGATGAATTAGAATTTTATATTACCCTGTAGAGCGGCCCTATGCTCCTTGCAGGAGTAAAAGGAACAAATATATATATATTACCCTGTAGAACATTGTATGGAAAAATATATTTTTATATATTTTTTACAAAATGGAACATATTTTTGCGATTTTATTAACATTTTATGTGTATATATACATATTTTTAAGTTATTTGGTAAAATTTTCAAATACCACGTGCTTTTGTTTACATTTATAGCTCCACGTGCTTTTGTTTACATTTATACCACCACGTGCGTTTTGTTTACATTTATAACCACCACGTGCTTGTTTGCTGTTTGTTATTTACAAAAAAATCAGCTATTATATACGAGTATTAACGATTACTTTTTAGATCTTGTTTGCTCGAGTACTTGGATCTTGTTATCTCAAGTACTTGGATCTTGTTAAATGCTCTGTCGTAAGATTATCATAAACAATTGTACGACAGTGAATTTAACAAGATCCAAGTAATCGTGTTAACAAGATCTAACAAGTAATCGTTAGTACTCGTATATAACAGCTGATTTTTATGGTGGTTATAAATGTAAACAAAACGCACGTGGTGGTATAAATGTAAACAAAAGCACGTGGAGCTATAAATGTAAACAAAAGCAGTAGTTCCGTCGGCCGGATTATTTCAGGCATGTGTTATATATCCGGATTTATGGAAATGTAGTGGAAAATGACTCTTGAAAATTTCAGAGCTCTACATCTCTCCCGCTATTTTTGACGAATTTTTAAAAAATATGGATGAATTAGAATTTTATATTACCCTGTAGAACATTGTATGGAAAAATATATTTTTATATATTTTTTACAAAATGAAACTTATTTTTGCGATTTTATTGACATTTTATGTGTATATATACATATTTTTAAGTTATTTGGTAAAATTTTCAAATACCACGTGCTTTTGTTTACATTTATAGCTCCACGTGCTTTTGTTTACATTTATACCACCACATGCGTTTTGTTTACATTTATAACCACCACGTGCTTGTTTGCTGTTTGTTATTTACATAAAAATCAGCTATTATATACGAGTACTGACGATTACTTGTTAGATCTTGTTAACACGAGTACTTGGATCTTGTTATCTCAAGTACTTGGATCTTGTTAAATTCATGGATATGATAATCTTTAGTCTACTAACTACTATTCAGAAAATTTTTTTTTCCAAATTTTTGTAGAGTAAATTGGTATTTTCATGTAACTAATATTTTACTCAAATGTAACTAATTTTTTTTTTATTTCTTCAGGAAGAACTTTGGATAATAATTTTTTTAAATGCAATATTATATTTATTTTAGTATTGATTAAATTTGCATTCAAAGAAATTTTGTGTCCAGAGTTTTAAAGATTAAAAAAACAAATTTCGTAAGAAGTAAAAAATCTACCTTGAGTTATGCTATTTTTAACTTCTAATATTTAGAAAAAAATCTCCTAGTTTCAGCAGTTTTTTTTTGCCATTTTTAATAGCTTCAGCTATATTTTACATAAATTTTTCTATTCGCATAAGAAATGTTTCAATTTAGATAATCTCAGATTCCGAAACTTTTCAACCTTAAAGCTGCCTACACACTAGGGAACATGGTTGAGGGAACAAAAAATATCAAAAAATTTTGTAAACACGAAATGCACGCTCTCAACACGCACACACACACAAACGCACTCACACATTCACAAAAAATGCTCTCTTTTTTTAAGTATGTTCCCTAGTGTGTAGGCAGCATAAGGTACGTTTACACGCGAGAGAAAACTGCTAGAAATGGAGTAAAAACACTAAAATAGCTAAACTCATTCAAAATAGAGCTAATTAGAGGTGATTTTTGTTTTATCTCTAGCATTTTCTCTCTAGTATAGATTGATTTTTCGAATAATGCAATAACCGGTTAACCGCCTATGTCGAATTATTCTTAAAATTTTTATTACATTTTTTTTTTAATTTTGTTTATGTTTTTTTTTTAATTTTTTATAATTGTTATAATTTTATTTATATTATTTATTTGAATTTTTATTTTTTCGTTTAATTTTTATTTCATTAACATAACATAAACAATGTTTTCGGCGCTGAAATACGCTTTGGAACTGTTTTCTCGCATTTAATCAGCTTTGCGTTCTGACCAGCTCGGCGCCCACTATGACCTGTTCGCGCTTATTTGTACTAATTTGTATAGTACCAGTTTTCTCGCATTGGTTCTCGCAAGCGTCAGTCGGCTCGGCTCGGCAACAAGCGGTCACTATGTACGCACCCTTAAAGACTGAGTTACCCAACCGTAAACGTATCTGTAACGAATCAGCTGTTCCGATACCACAAGAAGAAATGTATACGAATGGTTACTAACACGTAAATGTAAACGAACTTGCCGGATCATTCTGTTGAAATCAGAATTTTCTATCCGGCATCGAAACAGCTGAATGATTTTAGTCGGAAAAAATATGAAATGAATAAAGAAAATTGATTCAAACAACAAATAAGGAATAAAAATTAACAAATAAATGGAAAATTTTAGAATAAAATATAAAACCACATGAAATAGATGCTAAATAGTAATGTCGTTTAAGATAATCTATAAGTGTACTTTTTAGCTACAGCACGGTACAGTTACATCACATTTACGTTTACGGTCCCATAATCCGCCCTTAAGGCTGAGTTACCCAACCGTAAACGTATCTGTAACGAATCAGCTGTTTCGATACCACAAGAAGAAATGTATACGAATGGTTACTAACACGTAAATGTAAACGAACTTGCCGGATCATTCTGTTGAATTCAGAATTTTCTATCCGGCATCGAAACAGCTGACTGATTTTAGTCGGAAAAAATATGAAATGAATAAAGAAAAATGATTCAAACAACAAATAAGGAATAAAAATTAACAAATAAATGGAAAAATTTAGAATAAAATATAAAACCACATGAAATAGATGCTAAATAGTAATGTCGCTTACGATAATCTATAATTGTACTTTTTAGCTACGGTACGGTACAGTTACATCACATATACGTTTACGGTCCCATAATCCGCCCTTTAATGTATGCGCGGCTTAAGAACCCATCGGCTGTAGTCGGCTTTTAGTCCCCATTGAATTCGCAGCATACGATTTTCAATATAACTTTTTTTAACTGTGGTATCGTAAAAAATTCAAAAATATACAATTTTTTTCTCAAATAGTCGGCTTTAGCCGACTTTTAGACGCCGCCTAGTTTTTTTATTGTTTAGCCGCCGCCGCTGAAAATTTTTCAGCTTTAGTCGACTTTAGCCGCCGCCGCCTTTACTTTTATTTAACCGCCACCCGCTACATTTTAACTTCGGCTTCGTTCTCTGTTTTGCAGTCTCCGAGTGAAGAACATACGTGAAAACTTGTACACATTTTTTTCCAATTCGTGGAAAAAATTAGTAAATTAAAAAAATAAACAATTAAAAATAATCAACAAATTAAAGGAAAATAATCAAGTGTACACAGAACATAAAAAGTGTAATCAAAAACAAATTAGATTAAAAAAACTAATAAATGCAAGTAGATGTGTTGGTTGAGTGTACATGTATAAAAAAATTTATACATATAAAATAGTATTGAAAAGGTGTGTAAGGAGGAAAAGAATGGACGATTAGAATAGAGGGGGCAACTATAATTATACCAATGGAATCAAAATGGAAATATACGTTTTTAATAAGAATAATAAATTGCAGATTTGCTGCTAGTAAATGAAAGTGTATTGTAAGAATATTTTATTTTGATATGTTGTCTGTTTTATTTGCTATGTGCTTTTTATATAAACAAGTGCATTCTTAATATAATGGGGCAGATAGTTTTATTTTCAAAATGTTTGTGCATTATATTTTACAGTAATGATTCGCACTTGTGAATACAAGCCCTAGAAATTCTATATTGAAAAATCTTGATTTTATTTGTGTATATACTCAATTACATATATATGGCGTAAATCCATCCATACGTATATATTTATATATGTATTTTAAATACATTTGAATGTTCGGTCGGGATATATGTAAATGGTGTTGGATGGGCTTGTAAAAAACGCGATAGATTTAATGGGGGAACAGATGCAAGGATAGACAGCAGCAGACCATAAGAAATGTCTGTTTTGCTTGTTAGTCGGGTTGATGGCTGTCCATAGTAAATTTAATAAAAATAAAAACGAATAAAAAAACAAGGTAAAAAGCTGCACAAATATATATACATTATTGTTTTCGTCATTTTATACCTGTGCTTCTTCTTTATAACTGCAATAATATGGCAACGCTGATTTTTCAATTCTGTTTTGTCCAGTATTCGACGCAAGAAAATCTGTGCAAGAAAAGTTAGGTTAAAATACAACTCTGTAGGCAAACAGAAGTGTGTATGCACTAGAAAAAAAAAAATAAAAAGGAAACTATACAACACTACCACTTCCACAAAATAAGTTATCGTACAATTTATTTTTACCTTTGTCGCGCCAACTATTTTTTCTTTCTCGTTAAAAAATTGAAAAAATTATAAATTACAGAATTCAATGGAGAAAATTAAAAAAACTACAAAAAAGTGAGAAAATTTTAGTGAAAAAAGTAGTTTTCAAAAACTGAAAAACTAATTTAAAAAAAAAGTGAAAAGGGTGAAATACAGAAGTGTCTGAAATTACGCCACAAGTTTAATGAGTTGTTGATAATATATGTATAAATAACACGTTAGCAAATCTAGTGTGCTAAATAAAAATAAACCAAATGGCTTAAATTAACAACTCCATCAAAACAAACAAAAAATGGTAAGTTTTTCTTAGTTTCCAAAAATCCAGACATTTCTCCACAATTTGCAAAAAATAAGTTTAATATAAACCAGTACAAACTATAAATCAACTTAACTAAAATCCTTTTAGATTTCATAAATTTTCAATATAGTTTTATTTTAATAAATAAAAGAATTGTGTACGTTTTTGAACTTATTTTTTGTCCAATTTGATTGTCAAAGTTCAGGCCGCCATATTGAATAAAAATATATATGCTTCTTCTTGTTCCATTATTATACTTGGGGAAAATCTAAAATTATCATAAAAATTCTTAAAACTACAATTATTTTTATATTATTTAAAAATATCGAATAAATTGAATAATTAAATAAAAACAAATATTTATAAACTTATATTTTAGTTAACAAATTTAACAGTTAATATTTTGCGAAATATTTTTTCTTACTACGTTTTAATCTTCCATTAAGTAGCCATTTTTCTATAATGTTCTCTCTTACTCTTTTTCATAGTGGACAGCAAAATTATAGTCATCCCTTTCTAAAAATTATTGCTTCTGTCAATTACTATATTCTTAAAAATGGCGTCTTTACAAGTTTCTAGTATATGCAATCTACCACAGAAACGCGTGTTTAGTAAATATTTTATTACAAAAAATTAATATATTTACATAAATTTTGTTTGCTAATGATAATATGTGCACCTTTCTATTAGTAAATTAAACAATTTCGAAAAATTCTTTGTTATTGATTATTTTTCACTTTGGAAAAGTGGCAACACTTTTTTTTTTTTTTTAGCTTCATATACATATTGACAAACGTGTTTACTAATATTGACTTGCGCAGTGTTGCATATTGCAAATTGTTTTCTTTCTTTCACAAACTAATTTTTATATTAAATTGAAAAAAAAACTGTTATAAATAGATATAAATTCTATATTCCATATTAATTTGCAATGAGTCATGAATAAAATTTACTAAAATAATTTGTACAAAAATAACCTCAATTTTATTTCACTGTTATTATATATGTATTATTTTTTGTTAAAATTAAGGTTATTTTTCCTGTAAATATATGTATTTCTCTTTCAACAATTTTTCCATTTTATTACCACCATTTTTGAGTTTTGCACAAATCCGCTCGTTTTTATTCTTTCTCGTGTGGAAAAATGCAACGAATTTCTATTGTTATTTCTTTTTGCCTTGTGGATGTATTTGATATTATATTTAACAAAACATTAATTTGGTATATTTTGCTCTTTCTTTTTATAAAAAAAAAGAATAGAATATTGTGATATGCGATTTTGTGGGCACTTCTTTTTCTTATATTTTCTTTTAATCGAAAGCAAAAGTTGTAAAACTGGTTACTTGTGCTTTGTATGTGCTTTGATTACTTTTTATCTGTTCTTCTTTGTCGCAATGAGTTGCCTTTTTGCGAGAAGTATAGTATATATAGAAGTATATAATTTGCAAAATTATATATTCTTCATTCTTAAGCGGAGAATACATGAAGGAACATTGAGCAGGAAACAAAAAATATCAAAAAAATTTAACGTTAATTGCACGAATGTCAACACGACACATGAACATTCGTAAAAAAATGGGATATTTTTCACGGACGTTCCTTTGTGTATTCTCCGCTTAAGAGATTAATCACAACTGGGTCGATTGTCGACTGACGACAGCAAAAGTCGTCACGATTAATTTAAATTCTGCGACAAACGACTGTCGGCATTTGTTGACGTTTAGCAAAAAAGGAAAGCAAAACAAGAATATGGTTGTATTTGTTTCACCACAATTCTTCACGAATTCAATTGGGGTTTCACTAATTGTTGTTTTATATTTTATTGTGTTTAATTTTGCTTTTTTGCCGTAAATTATGTATTTTAAATTTCAATTATATTTTTTCTGTCAAAAAAATAAATTTTTTGTAAAAAAAAGTACGAATTTTTGCAGCTCTAATACGAATTTCTAACAACTGTTCTAATGGCAATCTTTAATTAGTTAAAAATATGGCAACAATTTGACAAATATTTTAAAGGTTAATCACAACTAGGTCGACCGACGACAGCAAAAGTCGTCACGATTAATTTAAATTCAGCGACAATCGACCGTCGACATTTGTTGACGTTTAGAAAAAAGGAAAACAAAACAAGAATATGGTAGTATTTGTTTCACCACAATTCTTCACCAATTCAATTGGTCTTTCACTAATTCTTGTTGTTTTATATTTTATTGTATTTTAAATTTCAATTATATTTTTGCTGTCAAAAAAATAAATTTTTTGTAAACAAAGTACGAATTTTTGCAGCTCTAAAAAGAATTTCTAACAACTCTGTTCTAATGGCAATTTTTAATTAGTTAAAAATATGGCAACAATTTTAAATATTTTAAGTGCGTATTAGTGTGTCGTCACGAAAATAGAATAGATTCTATTCCGACGACAAATCGCCGGACGACATTTTGCTTCCCATACAAAATATATGAAAAAGCACATGCCGTTGTCGACCCAGTTCTGATTAATGTCTTAAGTGTGTATTAGTGTGTCGTTACGAACGAATAGATTCGATTCCGACGACAAATAGCCGGACGACATGGCGACATTTTGCTTATCGACGACACACACATTCTCAAAATATTTGTCAAATTGTTGCCATATTTTTAACTAATTAAGGGAACAGAGCAGAGCGCGAAGACGAGCGGCTTTGAGTCGGCTATCAGCCGCCGCCGACCAATTCTTAGTTGTATGAGCCGCCGCCGAAGTAGAAGTCTTAGATTATAATTTTTTAATTAAGCAGGTTATTTAGAAATCTTGATATACATATGTATTTAATATTTTTTGTTATTTATGTAAGGTAAGTTCTCATATCAGAAAATTGTATGTTTTAGCGAGCATATTTAGAAAGTTTCCGTGCACAGAACTTGCATATAAAGTCAAGTTCCCTATATTTTATATTTTTATATTGTTTTTCGTTACATTGTTGTTTGACATTAGTTGGAATTAAACGGCGCGAAAATTATTATTTAAATATGTTGATGCTATTTTCTTGTATATGTATTTAGTAAACATCAAAGGACTTTAATCCCTCATTCTATGTTTAATTCTGATTGAATATGGAATGATTGATTTCTCAAGTTGCAATTTTACACGTCGAATGAAAAATTAGTTGGTCTCATTCGATTTAAATTTAAAGACTTCAATCATTTTTTCTTCGTTCAATTTGTTCAATCACTAAATTCAATCGATAGAAATTCAATCGATTTTTGCTCAATCGATTGAAAAGTTTGGGAATTCAGTCGATTTCTAGTTTATTCTATTAAATAATTTGGGAAGGACAATAGATTTATACACGAAAATGTTTCGCAATCGTATCGCCTGGAAGAAAAACTTTATTGCGGCAATAATCATATTCTTATTGCGGAAGATCCCCCTTTCGGGAGTAAATGTCCTCTCTATAGCAATACTCTCTAAGCAATACGAAAGCGATACTTCTTAATGAAAAAATGGCGATATCGCTAATTTATTGCCTGGAAGATAAGGTGATATCGCTAAATTAACTGCTTTGAAACAAACTAAACGATTTATATTTTTCATTATTAAATTTAACGCTGAAAAAGAATATCTGCATACATAATCCATTGGCAAAAACATTAACTATCTTGTTGCCATATAACCCGGTTTCTTCCACGCACTAAATCTTCATTTTTCAACGAATTTGTTCCCCATATTTCTTGTAATTGTTTTTTGTACAAATTTTGTATTATTTTTTCCGACATTTTGAAAAAATTTTGAACGAATTGTATTTATCTTCCAGATGGTAAAAAGGTGATATTGCCTCAATATTATCATAAAAAAATTATGACAAAAAACACAATTTTTGAATAGTTTTTTCCAAATATCCCCAAAATATCTTCCAAATGATAAAAGGAAGACAATTTCAAAATACTACTTGATTATTTTCATTCAAACGAAAAATTGAAGATATTGTTTTATTATCTTTTTGGAAGATATCTTCCAAATGTTTGCAGGGTTACAAATACAAGAAAACTAAAAACAAAATAATATTGGAATTAATAGTTATACAGATCTCATATAGTTAAAACACGAATAATAAAGAGTACTTCAACAATTTCAATATTTCAGTTTCAATAAAGGGTATGATTTTAGACAATAATTTTTTGATTACATACAAAGTTAAAACTATTTCAAGTAATTACTATTTTGCAAAAGTTTTATAAATTTCAGATTTTTCTGTAGGTTTGGAATTGCTTAAACTCGAAAATCATACAAATTTATGACTTAACTGTGAACTCAATGTTTTCTTTTTTATTTTCCTCTTGTACTTGAAAGTAATCTTCAATTTTACTGTGCAAATAATAAAATCGAATGTTATTTCCAAACTGCTCAATCGAATGATACAACGATTCTTAACGATTGAATTCAATAATTGACAAAATCGAATAAGGTAAACTGATTGAATTCCTTAAAAGTAAATTCGATCGAATGAATTCCAAAGCCAATTGTTAAAATTAATTCAATCGATTTAGGAGGCAATCCAATGGTATTTTTAGGGACTTCATTCAAAATATGAAAGTGGTAGAAACATTTTTATCAAAATAGATAAAATCTTACTAATTTAATTAAAATGTAATAAATTAGTTTTTGTCAATCTCTTTTTTTTAAATGAATTTAAATTATTTTTAATTTTTTAAAAATAGTAGGCTCTAAACCGACATTTCTCCGCCGCCGAGTTATTTTTGTTGAGTCCCCGCCGACCAAAATTTTACATCACCTTCGCCCTCTGGAACAGAGTTGCAGATATTCGTATTAAAGTTGCAAAAATTTGTACTATTTTTTGTGTGTTTGGGATTGCTTCATAACCTCCAACGGCTTCAAAGGATAGAAGAGTTACTTGGCTGGTCCAATGGAAGACAACGCCATCAAAAATTTAACCAGGGTTGGCAGGCAATACCGATAAAATACCGTTATGGATTCAAAACCCTTTCAACTGACTACCGTTACCCCTAAAATATCGTTACCGAAATAAATGAAATATCAATACCCTTAAAATACCGTTACCGAAACAAATGAAATATTGTTATCCCTAAAATGGCTGTTCGCCGTGAGTCGCCGAAGAAGAAGGTTATCTCGTGACCTGTATTAAATTTTTTAATAGGGAACATCGGTTAATTGTTTTTGTTTTGCGATACTCTAAAGCGTGTCTCAGCATGCCGTTAGACTGTGCAGTCTAATCACATGCAAACCTTTCTGGGCGTATTAAGGCTTCGTCGCGCTTAGCTTCCATTGTGAAGGCAATGGTCGTATATGTGTTGTCTGTTTTATTCTGACGTATTAGAACTTAATTGCGCGTAATGCGGCAAATAGACTATACAAGTCACTTGCACAATAACGAGTTTGTTCAAGTCACCTTACTCGTCACACACCACTCAAGTAAACTGTGCAATATTCATTTTAATTTACACATAGCAGCAGAAACATGTAGCGGATTGTTATTGCTATGAGGAAATATTAGTCCTTAAAAGCTTTATTTTACACTTTGCGCAGGCCAAAATACCAGAAATTCGTTGGTGATGTCAATAAATTTATATTAACATTTTTTACTTTACGTTTATTGATACTTTTAATTTTTTTATCCGTATTTATGATGTTCACTCTTCAAAAATTACTGCTGAACTGTGCTAATTTCAGCATACACCTCGCAAATGACTTGCACAAGTTCTAAAATATTGCGTAAAAATCAAAATCGTTTTGATTTTTACTCAAGTCTAAAAATATACTTGTACAAGTACACAAACCAAGCCACACACTGTTCAACTGACCTGCACAAACTCATTATTGTGCAAGTAACTTGAGTAGTCTATAGGCCGCATAACCTCCATTGTGAAGGCAATGGTTGTGTATGTGTTGTTGCTGTTCCTGTGCGTCTGTATTGTTTATCACATTGTTTTTTTTATATTGCGTATCAATACGCATCGTGTTTATAACCTGGCAATATGTCTGTTTGGTAACAGCGCCATTTAACGGTACATTTAAAGCATTAAACACATAGACGACTGCAGCTACACGACTACACGACTACAAATGCTGCTGGCTGCAAGTGTAGTCGTGTAGTCAGCTACTTAATTTTTTTGAAAACGACAGCAACATGTAAACAGATAATCCTAAATATTTGACATTTTGATAAATGTTAATCTTTTTTGGTTTGTGCTTCTAAAATAATGGCTGAGGAATATTTTGTTAATTTTGTAAGATCCAATTTTTTTTACAAAACATCACAATAAAGTTATTTCCAAATATAAATTAATGAAACCTTCAAACAATTGTAAAATATAAACAGCTGTTTCTTCAGTGTTCCCAAAACGGTGATTTTCTAGTCAGAACAAGCGATTTTATTTCGCCTCTAGCGGGAAAAATTGTCCGGTTTTACATATTTTGTTATATTGTCAACACTATTTTTGTTTTGTAGCCAACAAAAATAGAAATTATCCTAAGTTGACTACAGCGGCAAAAGTAGTCGTGTAGCCGTGTAGCTGTGTTGGTGTCAAAATAATCGTTTTCATATAAACGTGTGTATTTTATTTTTGACAGGCTGTAGTCGTGTAGCTGCAGTCGTCTATGTGTTTAATGCTTAACTGTACTTTAAATCTAAAAAAAAAAAAAAGTTATCCCTAAAATACCGTTACCGTTATTTTTAATTTTCTGCTTTTGGTAATTTCACGTAGTTATTGAGTATTTTTTGTACGTTAAGTTGATAAATTGGTTCTGTTTTTAATCTCGTTTTTTTTTGTAAAAAAACATTACGGGATGTATCGAAATAACTGACTATCGTTACCCTCAAAATACAGTTACCGATATAAGTGAATCACCGCTAACCTTAAAATACCGTTACCGAAATAACCCAAATATCGTTATCTTTAAAATACCGTTACCGAAATAACTCAAATACCGTTATCCCTAAAATACCGATACCGAAATAAATAAAATAGCGTTACCCTAAAAATACCGTTACCGAAATAACGTAAAACATTCGATTCGGTTACCATCCATGAATTTAACTGATTTAGTTCATAAATTCGTACTTTGTTTACAAAAAATTTATTTTTTTGACAGAAGAAATATAATTGAAAATAAACCCAATAAGCACATAGGTTTTAAAAATTCAAGTGCTTTAAATTTAGCTTGAAGTAAAGTACATTTCAAATTCTAGCATTTGTATATTTAAAAAAAATATTTGAAATTTGAATTTTTGTTTCCCTTTTGCTGGAGTATGCTATTGAAATAAAATGTAATTAAAGTTGTATTCAAGCCTTGAAACTGGAAAACAGGGCTGGAATTGAAATTGTTTTCAACTTGAATTCCAGTGAAATTGTTTATAGGGAAAATACATAATTTACCGCAAAAAAGCAAAATTAAATATAAAAAAAAAAACAAGAATTAATGCAAAACCAATTCCATTGGTGAAGAATTGTAGCGAAACAAATGCAACCATACACCCAGAAAAAAAAACAGGGGGAATATTACCTAAGAGCTATGTGATTATACAACTACATAATTTTCAAGTTAGTTTTACAAAGTTCTAGTAAAATATGCACATTTTTTGCTAAAATATGTACAATCCTTGCAAAATATATACATCTGTAGTGGAAAATATCCGAAAAATTACATATATTTTGCTAGAAATTGTAAAACCAAAGAGTATATATTATAGAGAGAAATTATGCTACTCTTAACTCGAAAAAAAATCGAACTCGGTCCAAATCGATATATAACATTTTTCTATTAGAATTAAGTTGAGTTGCAACATTTTGTGTATTTAGATATGCTGGAAGAATGCCATATTTGCAAAAAAAAATTAAAAAGTATAAATTTTCCGGGTTTTGGTAAAATTTGCCTGTTTTGGGTTTAATTATGCCGTGTTTTTGTTATAAGTGTTATAAGGCCAATAACGTATAGGACGAATATCTTTATTTAAAACATAATCAAGGGAAAACGTTAACCACAGATATTTCTATATAAATTTGACATGGATAACTATGGGTAAGCATTAAACTTAGTTTATTTTAAAATAAGTTAACAGTAATACTGCATTTATACCTGAGCAAAAACGACCTATCCTAGGTAGATATTTTTATTGTGAGTTCAAAAATATAAATATTTTCATATGTATATTTAGTTAGAATATTTTTCTACCTCAATTCCAAATTCTAATATGATATTGTCATATTAGATTTTATTTGTTGTTTCAAAAAGGGATGATCATTTTCATGATAGACAATACAATTGTTTCGTAGACATCACTCTACTCTTCAGTTGTCCCCAATAAGAAAATGATAACTTTCTTACTCAAACCGAGACATTACATAAGGTACAAAAAATCAACGGGACGAGAATTTTGTACTTTCGTATATGAACTGTCTGATTTTTGTCGGAAACGCCTACTTTTGAGTGGGCGGTGCTTTAAAGTTGAAAATTGAAATTGGAATAAGTCTGAAGATACTAATCCGATCACGACAAAACGCACAAAACATAAGCCAACGTTGATAGTTTGCCGCTCAAACACATCTAATACATTAATAAGGATGGGTGCGAAGTGGCTAAATAAAATCTCAACTAAATTCAGGTTTCCAAATTTCTATGAAATTTGAAAAAAATTAAAAAAAAAATAAAAAAAATTTTTTTAAAGAAATTTTAAACCCTTTTCTCAAATTGAATTTAGTTTAGAATTTCTTTAACCATCTCGCACATGGCCTAATTACAAATTATATTTTTGAATACACAATCTTCTGAAATAAAACATTTTTTCATATATTTAGTTAGAATATTCTTTTTTCTAAAAAAAACTTCCAAAAGTTAAAACTTTTAAATTGAGCCGTAATGGGTTAATTAACATAAAAATCGTTAATGTCGCATGAAAGATATTTTAAATACCTTTCCAATAGTATGCGTACTGTCTAAAAATTGGGCAGTTATAAGCAAGTCCAACTTCAAACTTTGAACCGAAATAACTCCCGAGATAGGCCCAACCGAAAAAAACAAAGTTGTTTTGCAAGCCCAATTAAAAGTGGTAAAAATTTTGACCCGATCGGACCAATTTTTTTTTTATTTATTTTTGGAGATTTTTTCATTTCCATCTGAACCTGGCATTTTTAACACAAAAAATGCGTAAAATTTATATGGCAGCACATATTTCTGACATTTCTGCACATTAAACCATATTCTGTACTTCCAAACCTAATTTTTGCAATTTCATACCAAAAATTCCCTTAAATAAGGGAATATTTACTCTTTGGTTGTAAATCGATTTGGGGGCAGCTTGTGAACAAAAAAAAAAAGAGTAACACAGTTGAGTACATAAGAGCAGCATGGAATGGGTATGATTTATGGGTACCACGAGTTGGGCATCTTCACAATCTTCGTTGTTGTAGCAGTACAATATACCATCGTTCATTACAAAGCCTCTTTTCGACCAGTATGTTATGCCCTCATTATTTTTTTCGAAACATTCAATAATTACCTTCAGTTCAGGATCTTTAAGTTGTCCTTCCCTTATATGACTGGCACTTTTTCTTGGCATTTCTATGGAAAAAGCACAAATTTCACACGGTTCCTTCTCATCATGGTCATCTTCACACGGCGGTCTGGATAACGTGTCGGCAATGACATTGGTTTTTCCAGGTTTGTATTCAATTTTAATATCGAAAGGTTGTAATAAAAGGGCCCATCGAGCCAGACGTCCAGTTGGTGATTTGATAGTCATTAACCATTTTAATGGTTGGTGATCTGTGATTAGTAGGGCAAGGAATTTCATGCACTTAAAAATCAAAAATATGCGCCTATAATATGCTACAAAAAAAAAACAAAATATGCATTTAAAAATAAAAAAATATGCATTTAAAAAATTATATTTTAAATAAAAACTCATTTTATTATAACAAAAAAAAAAAAAAATAATTCCGTCTTGTAAATTTGTAAATTAACAGGTGCAATATATGAAATAAATAATTCACAATTTAAGTGCCAATGTGCTATCTTTATAAAATAGTACGATTTTTAAAGTTTTAAGAATAGAAATTTGTCAAAAATCATGGTATTTTACAACGAT
The DNA here is from genome assembly GCA_949987735.1 of Leucophora obtusa. Taxonomy (NCBI): domain Eukaryota; kingdom Metazoa; phylum Arthropoda; class Insecta; order Diptera; family Anthomyiidae; genus Leucophora; species Leucophora obtusa. The sequence goes on from OX465296.1 coordinate 48,426,349, forward strand.
CTCACGTTAGCATTTAAACTTTTTTTAGGTTAGGTTAGGTTGAATGGGAGCCCGCCAGAACGGCGAGTTCACTCGGAGGCCATAGGGCCCATTGTGATTCCCTTAGTTTTCCCCACATGGAAAGAAATACCACGATCCCCTTAAAAAGTTCGCAAGACCAGACAGAGAAACATCGCGTAGACTGTCCAGGTCGTCGAAGAACCTGCACCCCAGATATCTGAGTCGCCGTTCCTTCAGTCCCGGACATTCACAAAGCAGATGATGCACTGTCTCCTCCTCCTCCTCGTCCCCACAGCCCCTGCAGTAGTCCGCCTGGGCGTAACCCCAACGCGCAGCCATTCGGCCTATCGCGCAGTGTCCCGTTAGAACCCCTACAAGCATCCCGACCGCACACTTTTTTTTAACTTAACATAAATTTTTATTTGTATAAACAAATGTTTTTTTAAGTTTTCAAAAGTAAAAGTAGTTCTGTTTGGCCGCAAAAAGCTTTTGTACATCGAAAAAGAACGCTCAACATCAACTGATGTAAAAGGAGCATATTTAAAAGATTATAATTCGTTTGTAGAATATTCAAAATCATTGTTTTCATTAGAATCAAAATAAAAAACACTGGAAATTTGTTTTATTTTACGAAATCCTTCGTTTTTTGCGCTGTGTTGTAATGGTTAGCGCGTTAGACTGTTACACGTGAGGTTGCGGGTTCGAGCCCCAACCAAGGCAACATCAATTTATGAAAAATAGTAATATGTATGAGTTTTTTCTATCCCTCATACATATCGCAGAGTCCTCCTTCGGTGTTCCCATAGCACTTAACCCCACCGAAGTAAAATAATATACCAGGGTTATGAACTAATAAGCTTCAACAAAGTTCGCCAACTCACCATCAGATGGCGCGCAACAACTGTTCTAAAATTTAACATCTCGCACATTACAGTGTTGCCATATTTGAAGCCCTTCATCTTTCACCACCTTTCACTTCTTCTCTATCCCCTTCCCAAAGGAAGCAACACGTTAATTAATAGGAAGAATTTCCTGAGTGTTACTTCTCTTAAAAAAAAAAAAAAAAAAAAAAAAAAAGTGCCGATTTCAATTTGTTTTTAATTCGCTGAGCTACCTCTCCTTCCACCTCGCTTATTTTGCAAGCGGCATTCTTAACTATTTCAATTTGATTATTTAGTGAACCAAATCCTTCTAATTTAAAATTTTGGAAAATAATTAAGCTCGAGGTCAGTTTTATTCAATAAATTTATATTTATTTTATCTTTTTCTCTTCAATATTTCGCCACCCTTTGGCTGGCATCTTCAGGAATGAGTAACAATAATCAAACAATAAAAAGTACTACTTAATTATTACACATTTAATATTGTACAATATTGAAGAGAAAAAGAGAAAATAAATATAAATTTATTGAATAAAACTGACCTCGAGCTTAATTATTTTCCAAAATTTTAAATAAATATATAAAGGTCGAAAAACATCAAAATATCTATACAAATCCTTCTAACTTTGTTATAGATTCACTTAAAAATGAGTAATTCGAACACTAAAATGCTAATTGTGCTTTAATATGAGGCAAGTTTAATAATTGCTTAATTTTCTTTATAGAAGAAGCATCTGTATCATTAAGATCTTCAACTGCATTCTTAAATTGCTCAAAATTTGATTCATAATACTCTACTGCATCTAACCATGTTCCCCATCTTGTCACCACAGGTTGTGGAGGGTATTTTTCTTTAAAAATGGCTACACGTGAAGGTGACTTTAAAAATATTTTTTTACCATTTGAAATCAGTGAATCTACATCTTCAAATTGGCATCTTATAACTTCAGCGATGCGGTGTAATCCATGTGCTAAGCAAGTAACATGTAGAAGCTTGGGGTAAAAAATCTGAAGCCCTTTAGCTGATTTGATCATATAAGGCGCTGCGTCTGTCAAAAATAATAAGATTCGATTTTTATCGAAATCGTCTCCCAACAAATTTATTGAATCATTAAATGCCCGGGCAATTGTAGCATGGTGTGTACTGTTTTAGAAATGTTCTTAAATTATCGTTATTTAATTTGTATAGCGGAATATCAGCGGAGACAAAGTTGTCACACAAATCTATATAAAATTTGTTTGTCATAGTATCCGTTTTTGTAATTAAAGGCTGTGAAGCTTTCTCAACAGACCGTTCATGTAATTCTTTATGTTTTTGACTTTTTATATGCTGTTCAACTAAGAACTTCTTTTCACAATTTACTGCTTTATTGCAAGTCTTGCAAAATAGTATTTTCCCATCAGTTTTGAAAACATCGATGTATTCTCTCACGTATTTGTTTAAAGTTGTAGATAATTTGTGTTTGGGTTTCGGCATATTTCCTAAAAATAAGTTATCGTAAAATAAAACAGTTTTATAGTGGTTACAAGCATACTTACAGTTTAATATCCAAAAATTCCAAGACAATAAAGTACCAGTTAAATTAAAAATTTTGAACGCAAATAGATTTTATTATTTCGAATTGTAGATTTTTAAATAATCAAAGTTTGTTTCGTAGTTAACACTTCGTGTTTATTTTTTTTTATTTCATCATAATAAGCACAATCAATAATGTAAAATTTTCAGAAGGAAAAAGCGCTACCTACCAAAAAAATATGTAATTTTTGGTAGTTAAAAACAGCTAACTCTGCCCGAAAATCACTAAGATAGCATTGCTATGTGTTAGAAGCAGTGTTGCCAGGTTTATTAGGCACAAAATCGTCGAAAATTTTGGGAAATATCGTCAAAATCGTCATAGCGTTTTGAAAAATCGTTAAAAAATAACTTAAAATCGTCAAAATATATATTTGTGTTTCAAGAACCCTAAAAACTTAATAAGCATTTTAAAAATTATCCTTTTTTAATCATTTCAGATTTTGTGTTAACATTGCTTTCTTAATTTCGAAAAAATGCAACAAAATGCCAAAATATGCTTTTAAAATCTGCATTTATATGAATATATGCAAAATATGCATTTATACTAAAATATGCAAAAATATGCAACTACAAATCGATGCAGATTGTTGTAAATTTGATGATTCGGATAAATATTCAATCCATTCCTTGTTTAGTATACGGAGAAAAAACATGCATTTGCATGAAATTCCCTGCCCTAGTGATTAGTTTTACAGCAGCTCCCTCAATGTAACCACGAAATTTCTGGACAGCCCAATTGCAAGGGCATCACGTTCTATGGTAGAATAGTTTTTTTCAGCGTTTGATATTAGTCTGCTAGCATATTCTATAGGGTGTTCATCTGGACCCTCCCCCTGGAGCAAAACTGCCCCAAGAGCATAACCACTAGCATCCGTTTTTAATACAAATGGCTCATCATCCACGGCTTGTTGTAATATAGGTGCGGATGTTAGTAGTTTTTTGAGATGATCAAAAGCTTTTTGTTGTTCGGGATTCCACTTCCACACGGCATTCTTCTTGGATAACGAAGATACCACGATCAAGCTTGTAGAAAGGAAACCATTTCCTTTACGTTTCTTGGTTCCTTACGTTGGCTCAAAGCAATCACCTTTTCAGGATCAGTCATAATACCATTTGGAGTCAATACATGACCTAAGTATTTTACTTCATTACATGCGAATCCACATTTTTCCAGGTTAACTTTGAGACCAAACTCTCCAAGTCGCTGAAAAATTTGTTGTAAATCCTTCAGATGTTGTTCAAAAACCAATAAAATGGTATCTCCTAGTGAAGCTTTCAAACGATCAATAAGCCTCTGAGAAGTAGCTGGAGCATTTCGTAAACCGAATGGCATCCGAGTAAATTTGTACATACCAAACGCAGTAACAAAAGCTGTTTTGCCTTGGTCTTCAGGATGAACTCCAATTTGCCAATATCCGCTTTGAAGATCAAGTGTTGACATATAATATAGCTTTAGCTTCATGGAGAATATCATCAACTCTTGGCAATGGACAACGGTCCGGTTTGGTGATAGCATTTAGTTCACGGTAATCTATACACACACGTATGCCACCTGTTTTCTTTGGTATGATCACCACAGGAGCAGCCCACGCTGATTGGCATTCAACTACGATTCCTAACTTTATAATTTTAGATATTTCATCTTTGAGAACATTTTTTCTGTTTGGCGATAAACGATATGGAGGAATAGCTATTGGATCATGTTCCTCCGTGTGAATGTGGTATACAGCAAAAGGAGTAGCGCTAGTCGGTTCTTTAAAAATGTCATCATTACATTTAAACAGTTTGTTCAATTGATGCCGTTGTGCATCTATTTATTTATTTTATTTCTTTGCTTTATTTATTGTAATATAAAAGCCACAAAAGGACAATAAATATATTACAAAGTTTAATACAGTATAACTTAACAATATTAATTCATGAATTTCATTTACTATAAATAACCTTAGAATTACTAATTCTTTTTTCTGTTGGCCCCCCAGCCATAATAATCAGGAAACAAAAGTATGCAAATACTATATGTGGTCCATGTTATTGAGAATTATTATCTTATAACTTCAACAACAAAATATAAAATCATGTGTAAAGAGTAGTGTTTTTCTTTTCCCGGACTTTTTCATTTCCCGGGACAGCGGGATTTTTTTCTGAATTTCCCGGGATCCCGGGAATTCCCGCTCGTTAGAAAATGAATATATCCGACGTATGTTTACTTGAAAAACTCGATATCTATCAAAAAAACTTACGACAAAGTTCATCTTTTGGTTGCAGCCATGAGAAAATCTACTTAATATATTCTGAAATAAGTGCTTAATATAAAATATCCATATCTTCCACTTTTTCGAGATCAATTCGTTTAACAGTTTAAATAGCGAACTAATATGCAGGTAATATATTTGTATGGAAGGCCATCTTAATTTTAAAACAACTCCTAGAAATACATTAATTAAATATTAATTCGCGGTTTAAACGGTTAAACAAATTGAATCGTAAATTCTTTCAGGATATAATGGAATTGTTAATGGGTGCAAATTTGTATCGGACCAGCTTTAGAATCAGAATTCAAAAATTTCCATTTCTAGATATTTTGTTTCTATGCAGATTATCAGAAGTATTCGTCTACTACTACTAGTGACCTGAGACGTTATCTTAACCATCAGGTTACTTAGCCGCCTTCTCACGGGTGTTCGACAGCCATTTCCCAGGGAATACCTGGCCTAAAGCCGGAGGTCGATTTATCGATAGATAAATTTGGAAAAAAAATATAACTATATAACTAGTTTGAAAAATTAATAGTTATATTTTTTTCCAAATTTATCTATATCTGTAAAGTTTTTATTTTTAATAGTAAAAGGCTTTATTTTTGAATCATGTAGGTTGATAAACAGTATCCGGTTTCTAATTTGTTACTAGCACACGCTGTAAAATTGCTTATTTAAAACTTTTATTTGTACATTATTGTTTTCTTCTACTGAACGGCAGAAAACAGGCTTTGAGTTCAGTGAACTTATATTATTTTTTTTAATTCAGTGAACTTATTTTATTTTTTTCAATTCAGTGAACTTATTATTTTTTTAATTCACTGAATGTAATTTTATTTTTTTTTAATTCACTGAATGAAAATGAAATTGAATGAATTCAGTGGTGAATTAATTCAGTAAGGAATTAATTCACTTTTTTTCCGTTCGATTTATAAAAATCATTTGATTTAATAAAAAGAACTATTGCAATTGAATTAATTCGGAACAAAATAAATCGAACGAAAGCAAATATGAATTAATTCCATTCAATATATGGTGCTTATTGAATTAATTCATCGAATTTTTAATTCAGAATTGAAAAATTGAATTAACTTATAACAAAAACTCGGCATAATTAAACCCAAAACAGGCAAATTTTACCAAAAACCGGCAAATTTATACTTTTTAATTTTTTTGTAAATATGGCATTCTTCCACCATATCTAAATACACAAAATGTTGCAACTCAACTTAAAAATGTTGCAACTCAACTTAATTTTAATAGAAAAATGTTATATATCGAGTTGGACCGAGTTCGATTTTTTTCGAGAGAGTTAAGAGTAGCATAATTTCTCTCTATAATATACACTTAAGTCTCTTTTTATGCGGTTTTTATGCGGATTTGAAGTTATGCGGTTTTAAAAGTGACTTGTGTTGCGTTTTTTCCAACTTTTATAATACTTTTTATTTAATTTTTTTTTTGCCATTTTTAGCATTTTTAAATATTGGCACAACTCATTTTTCAAAATACGAAAGCTTTTTGATTTCTTTCTTATGCTATGTGTACTGCGAAATAAATTGGGATTTCCCGTTCTAGATTTTATGAAAAGCTGAACAAAAGATATGCTGATATTGGAAAATACTTATTTTAAACCTGGGGAATCTTCAATAAGAGCAATTAAAATTAATGGGTCTCAAATAAGAAAATCTGTTATTTCTGGCTCACAACTGAGTTAAAAATTTTCATCGAATTCTCGGGAATGCGATCGTATTCTGCTTAATGCACATGTGTGGACATATATGGATGCATGTATGGAAATTTTTGTATCCATGTATGGAAAAGCATTCATGTTTATGATCATGCACAAACATACATTAAACCTGTATGAATCCATACATGTAGATTTTTAGCCGCGGTATGTATACAAGTGTTAAAAGTAAAAATAAATTAAAATTTTTTAAAAATTTTTTTTTTGTTTGTTTTTTTATGCGATTTTAGTCCAATTTTCCCAACTTGTTTCAAAGTTATGCGGTTTTTGAAATATTTGGAACGCATCTCCCGTTTTTGTATGGAAGTAGAGTTCTTTTTTATGCGGTTTTCTTTGGAACGCATCTACCGCATAAAAAAAGAGTTAAGTGTATACTCTTTGAATTTAGTGTAAAATGATGTTATGATTACTATAAATGTGTAAGTGTAGGATTTTGTTTAAATCAAACAATATAAAAAAAATATTTGAAAAAAATCACGTATTCTTTACACCGAGTATAATACCACAATAATGTAAATGAAATTGACGTCCAACAAAATTGTATTATTATTGTTGCTATTTTTTCTACTGAATAGATGACGAGTGCCAAGGCAAACTTAGTGCATTCACTTTTTGGGTGCTACGAACTATAAGACCGACCGACCGACCCAAACTAGCCAAAGAAACTACGAATAGAGCAACCGCCACTTGCACACCAACTTAGAAAAAGAGAGAGAAAAAAAGAAAAAAAAAAAAAAAAGAAAATTGCAAAAAGAAAATTGAAAAAAAAAAAAAAAAATAAATTACAATAGAAAATAAGTTAACTAAAAATGTATTTAAATGCACATTAGAAAAGCCTAACGTATGCTACTGTATATATTTGCATGAAGAATATTATGAGTAGTCAAAATAATAATATCAAGTAAAAAGCCAATAGAGAAAATTAAACTAAAATAAAAATTGGAAAAGCAGAAAAAAGTAGAATGCAATCTGTTTTGTGTATCTATTGTATTCAATGACGACGACAACAACGACGTTGTGTACATATTTACCCAATCGTCGTTTCTAATTAGATAGGCAAACGAAAACTTACCTTTCGTTAGCGAGCTTATTATAAAGAAAAACTAATAAAAAAACAAAAACTAAATGTTTAAATTAACCCTTAACTGCATGATCTCTTCATTTTTAACAATTTTTTTCAGTGTGTAACTATCCACCTTACCTCGCTCAACCCTCGCTCTATTTATTCTATAATTTATCAGAAATAATATATCACAACAACAAATATTTTTTTAACAAAATTTAAGGATTTTTTTTACTGTTTACTGGACGCATACGCGACTTTTCCGCAAAAATTACAAAGGGGCCAGCACTGGCAAAGCACCGAAATGGGTGGTGTGAGTGTTTGTTAACAGTGCTTCCCCAACGCCCAAGTGATAACACCGTTCCACGGTGGTGCCATTACTTTACAAAGCACTGGGAAAGCACCCAGAAACAAAATCAAATGATTTCCCAACGCCCAAATAAAAAAATTAAAGTGCTTTCCCGACACCCAAATGATAACACTGTTCCATTTGATACTTTGCAAAGTATTGAGATAGCACCAAGAAACTCAAAAATCAAGTGTTTTCCCTGGCACCAAATTTTGAGCCCTCATCATGAAGAATTTTAAATTACTCTAAAAAAATATGATTCTTGGAGTTAGTATTTTGGAGTCAAACATTTTTTAAATATCCCTTTGGAGTTTGTTTTCCAAAAATAAAATAATGTTTTTGGAAAACAAGCCATGGGAAGTCACCCTTTTCAAGCGTTGGTAAAGCGTCCAAATTTAGTGGTTTCCCAGTACTTCTTTTTGTAAGGCCGCGGTCTACTTGTGCTTTGCCAGTGTTTCTTTTTTGTTACCACACATAATTTCTACCTGGGTATACTGCGGTGGAAAATTTAATAGGAACGATTCAAGTTTTTTTTAAATTTTATTCTCGTTGCCTTTATTTTTAAAAATCAAAATAGTGGCTAAATTCGACCCGAAAGGCGAATAGGTAGTCTAGAATATTGTGTAGAATTTTAACGTATTGTCGGTTTTTTATTTTGTCACTTTTTTAAGTGGGCGTGGCTTTCAAATTGCGATATTGACCTGTTATCAAATTACATAGCAAAATTTAGCAGATCAGATCTATACAAATTGTATGTTTTTGGAAATCCTACAAAATTCCAATAAGTCTTGCATTGAATGGTGTGTGCCGTTCAAATTGACTTGCACGAATTCGTTATTGTTAACTGGCTAATCTATGTTAATTCTCAGCTTAATTCACAGAGATTGAAGTAAATGAATTAGTAAAGATTTTGTCTGAGTATTGCCACTTTTAAAAAAATTGTCTTAAAACAGGACAGTTTCAAAATCTTTTGGATAATTTTAGGATACAAATTTTTTTGTGCAATTTTACTCCGAAGCTTTATATCGATGGCTTAATGAAGAAAGTCTGGTATTAAGAATCACTTTACATTTTTATTTTCCAATAATTAATGAAGGCTGTACAGTAGACCGTACCTCAAAAAAAAAGTTCGCCGTACACCCTCTAAAATGAAGTATTTTTGAAAGCGATTTCAAAAAAAAAATTTTTTTTTTGCCGAACGCACGAAGGGTTAGAAATGCCTGTTTTCTTGGATTAATTAAAAAATTTTTTTGAAGTTTCGTCAAAACTGTTTATACCCGGTTAAAGTGTATAAAATTTTACATCATTTGTCGTTAAAAATAATCAAAAGTGTTCTGGTGTTTTTTGTAATGAAACTTAAAAGTCAAACTTTATTGAAATTTTTGTGCAAAAAGGTTAAAAAAAGTGAAAAACTTCACGTTGTAAAATTTTATTTATTTGAAAAAGTATTTCAAAAGTAAAAAACTTTGCTATGGAACCATCAAGTTCAGGATATTTTGCAAATATTTCGCTAACATTTGTGTAACAAATTGTGTGTGAAAGTATTGTATTTTTTGTTATTTTTATTGGAAGTGCAAGAAAAAATTCGAATTTTTATATTTTAAGTGGATATATAGATATCATTTGTGTGGTAATTTTTACCTTATTTTAAAGATGGCATAAATCACTATTATATTGCAAAATTTTACACTGCCCTTCTGTGCCTTTTAGAAGCTATGCATTTTTTTTTATAGAAGTCCAGCAGCAGTCAAATTACCAAGAAATCACATTGATCTCGCGTCTGCTGTTGTTGTTGTTTATGTTTTGTTGTTTTTAATGTAAGTGTTTTTTCATTTTATTTGTTCTCTTCTTTTCAGTGTATTAATAATATTGTTTTTTTTATAATATTCTTTTTTTTTTAACAAATACTGATAGTGTTGTGCAGGTAGTCGGGTAAAGGGCATTTTTAAATAAAAGGTTTTAGTGAAATTTTTCTTAGTAATTTAGTGAAATTTTTCTTAGTATATTAATTGATGTTGTTTTTGTATATTTTAATAATATTCTTTGTTTAAACAAACAGTCACCGTATTCTGCAGTTGCAAGTAATCGGGTAAAAGGGTTTTTTAAAAGGTTATTTTTTTGTATTAGTATTTTTTTTATTTTACAGGAACAATTTCGAACGTTGCAGTCTGTATAAAGTATACGAAAATACTCGCCGAAGCTTATTTGATATTATGATAAATTCAAGCGTTCAAACGATGAATGAAAAAATGAAATATTTTTAAAAGAAGAAATAAAAAACCCACGAACTTCTCAGAGGATAATATGTGCGATTTTAATAAACGAATTAATGGTTTCTTTTATGAGTTCAAATCTAGATGGACTAGAGCGCATAGAGTGGAACAAAGGTTTATCACTCTAAATAGAATCTGGTTAGAATCCTCTATTGGTTTCACTCGTGCCCAGACTGCAAAACGTGGTCGAAAAGAAATTAGTTATACAAAATCAAGTGATTGGCACAAATATAAAAAAAAGGTTTTAAGGGACACCATATCATTGCCAAAGTTACTTCATGCTACACAGTAGAGGGCTGAATGAATGTCTTACAAAACATTCTCTTGCATGCGCTGATGAGAGATTTGACGATTTTTAATACTAAATATAACAAAAAAAAAAAAGTTAAAATTCAGATCATTACAAAAAAAAAAAATAAATAAAACAGAAAACAAAAAAAAATATTTTGGTGTTGCATAAGAAAATGTTTTGTGAATGTCTTGCAAGGTTTTCAATTTAACCTGGCCTCTACTACACAGGTTAAATTGAAAACCTTAGGTTATGTAGAGGAATCAAAAGTATTGCAAGAGATATATAAAAAGTGTTGCATATGCATAAATTAAATAAAAATTTAAAACAACTGCTACCCTCCGTGAAAATGTCGAATAGAAAAGCATTGTCTGTTTTTGTAGAAGCTTAATTAACTCGACATCAATACAATGTCGTTCGACCATCTGCCCTTCAAATATTTCCCGCCTACAACAATATTCAAACTAAAACAAAGTTACCTAGAAGCGAAAAGCTTTAAAATAAACGAGACCTTCGTTGAAGTAACTTTACAAGCTCTTAATCACACACCGTAGCGACTAATAGAACTTCAAGAAACTGTTATTGACTCATTAGGCAATAGAAAATCGAATCTAGTATTATATTCAAAATGGGGCTTTGATGGAAGCTTTAGTCATAGCTCATACAAACAAGCGTTTAATAGCTCTGAGGCTAGTGATTCATTTTTTTAACCACAATTGTGCCACTTAGGCTTATGTTGAAGAAGAAGGTACATTGGCAAAATCCAGGGCCGTTTTCCACTAGATTTTGCAGACCCTTGAAAATTGCATTTACAAAAGAAACCCTAAATGTGTCAATTAGTGAAAAAAAACCACAGTTGAGGAAGAACTACAGAATTTAACCTGTTCAACTGTCATGATTGGTGAGAAAATTCTACATGTCGTCCACAAATAAATTTTGGCAATGCTAGATCGGAAGGTTTGCAATGCCTTAACTGAAACCACATCAACACAAAAGTGATACTTATATGGTGCTATAAGTAAGGACTTTAATAATATAGAAGACATGATCCAAAGACCTGTAAATGTAGACAGTTTTTTTAAGTATTCATGATCATTCATCAGTAAAAAATAATAATATTTTTCCCTGACTTTTTTGTGTTAAATTTGTACAATTATGGATTTTGGTAAAATCCTAAATTTGAGGTTTAATTTAAATTTGTTCTAAGTACATATTAATTTTTTTTAAAATACCATTATGTATGCTTTAACTTACAATTTGGTTTACTAATTTATTGCTTTTTATTTCAATGTTACATCGAAAATTGTGAATCAAGTTCTTTATTCCAGAAAAAGAAAAAACCGCCTAACAGGTTTATAAAAAAGTATTTTGCAAATTTTGTTTTTCTAAAATAATGGACTTTTATTTTTTAATGAGTTTTCATTAACAAAAAATAATAATATTTACTTCGCTGACTTTTTTGAGTCAATTTTGTACAATTATAGAATTTGGTGAAACCCAAAAATTCGGTTTTAAATTAACTTTATAATAGAATAAGTAAACTTTAAATATACATTGTTTAAATTTTTTAAAAGTGCAAAAAGCATGTTCCAATTTGACACTTTGTTCATTAATTTATTACTTTTAGTTCCAAAGTTACAGAGAAAATTGTGAATCAATTACATATTTCCCAAAAAACAAAAACGCACCTAACGGGTTAAAAAATATTCATAAATAAAAAATTATAATTTTTTAAAACTACGATCCCCCTGAATTAATCCTCACTTTCTCTATGATTCAACCCACTGTGGAACGTAGGGGTCACCTTTTTTAATTCTTTGTTATAGCTTTGGCATTTAAAATCGGATTTTAAAGTGTGATATATCGATTTTTTTGCCTCGAGGAGACCAGTGTTTTGCTATAATAATAATAATATAATATCAGCATAATTTTCATTAAATTTTTTTACATTATACAATCCAATTTCATTTGATGAAAGTGGATACTTAAAAACATCATCACAATTGTGTTTACAATGTTTGATGCTAAAAATTTCTTTAATTACTAGAATATTTTCAATACTGAGTAGGCATACGTTGTCAGGGTGAGATGAAGTGAATTAAAAAAAAAAAATAATTTAATTGATAATTTTTCAATATCATTTTGAAATGTTTAATTTTCTACGTAGTTTCCGCAATTTCAATTGGTATAAATATTGTTTCTAAATACAATCGATTTGCTTGTTAAAACGATAAAATTTTAGTCGTGAATAACCCAACAGTACAAGCATTTTTTTCTGTGTAATATTTTAAATAATCCAAAATTCTGAATAAAATACTTTTTATGTTTAAGTTTATCAATTTAAATGTATTTTTCATAACTTTACAATAAATTTTAATTCAAATTTAATAAAATAAAATTTATTAAAAAATGTTAATATATAAAAATGTTTTAAAAAATTATTCCCATATTTGTATTTAAAACGATGGCAAAGTACTTCATTTGTTTATTTTCTAACGATTTGACAGCGTTAAAATTGGTATGTTGTAATAACGTCTATAGACTGTCGAGAAAGTACTTTGAAATTTGTTTTTGGAACGGTTTGACAACGATATAAAATACCACCCTGATACCGTAAATCATGGTTATCATTTGGGTCGTTTTCACAACGCTCTGAAATTGTAAACCAGAATGTTCTACATACGCTAGTTCTTTCAATTATTGCCCAATATGGTTGATTTTTTATATTTTGGAATGAGCTTGGAGAAACGAAGAAAAAATATGCTTACTTTACTATAATAACTCTTAT